>BMAU01005452.1:92500-832500 GCA_019973935.1 Trichonephila clavipes
TGATTATGTCACATCTGCTAATGGATTGCTTGTCTGTGCAACTGAAGTTAAGGAAATTTTTGATTTGTTGGAGCAAATGAATAGATTCTGATGCAGAAATTAATAATGAAACTCCTTTCAAAACTGTTACATTTTCTATTATTTTACATTCTTTGGAAGCTGTGAAAATGCACCTTATGCAGCGGGATGTAAATAACGCAGTATTTCCTTCTCTGTATAAAGTAAAAAAAAAAACAATTATTTTGAGTCAAAAATCATAAAGATTGTCAAACATCCATTGAGTCATTTTTTTTAAAAAAAAAGTTCCAATTAACTATTGCATAATAATTTGCTAATATTATAATACTTTTAGCTGTTGAATAGAATGCATGTTTAACAATGGATACTTTTTGTGTAGTTATTACAGAATTTCCAAAAGGTAAGTACCAGAAATTAGTATTTAATTTAGACCTTAATATAACAAATAACCCATGTTTAAACATTTTTTTTTCTTAAGAAAAAAAAACATTGTTTGACAATTTACTTCTAATTTTAAATTTTGCTGGCTTATTAAAATGCAATTATTTGGACTTTGCAAAGATAAGAATTTTTGGTATATAATTTCATATAAAGAAGCCATATTCTATGAACCTGATACACATTAATCAAAATAGATGTGTATTATAATATGATATGAATGTCAATAGTAAGAAAGAGAAACAAACTTAAATTATTTTATACACTATCACATAAGGAATAAAATTTGTAAATCTGATTTTTCCTTTAAAATGCAACCAATTTTTAAAATAGCACAATTTTCACAATACTCTCCAATAGAAGTAGGAAGTATCTTTTCATTTGAATAATCAGAAATATGGATCTAGAGCAAAAGATTCAAACAAGAAAAAGATGTTACTCAACTTGTGCCAAAGGCAAAATTGGAGGTAAAATACTTCAAAACATTTTTACACCTTGAATTTAGGAACAATAATTCATTTAATGATATTTAAAATATCACTACATAAACATTCTTCAAAACAAATAATTATAACATTAGATATAAAGTGCTGCAATTCTAAACAATGTTTTTTGGTAGAACCTAACTATTGAGTCATCATTTGACATTTGAGAATATTTTTAAGTAGACAGAAGCTTTGAGCAATATACAGATTTATTTATAGCACAGTTTGTGGAAAGGGGGAGTATTTGTTGTACTACAAAGCAAAATGGCTAATAGCAATAGGCCTTGTAATTTGTAACCATGGTCCAATGATGTGGACAACACTTAAACTGACACTCCACTCTTGTAACCATGCCAATGTGCAGATTCACAGTCATGACAGATCTAACATACATCAGCCTCTACATTGTACAGGGGTAGTGAACCTTTGTCAATCAATTTTTTCTAAACAAGTGTTTAGTGAGGTACAGACATGCCACCATATAATTTTTACTTGTGATTATTGGGAAAAAATAAAACTAAAAACTAATACAAAACTCTTCATTTGCACCATATAGCTGTATAATTTTAGTTATATGTGTAATGCACATTATAAAGTAAACATTACTGTAACTTCTGTTGTTGCAGAATGGATGACAAATAACTTATAATAGGATTGTAAGATTTTACTTTTAGCAGAATGCATGCTGAATTGGAAAACACTGCTTTGTCACAGTTACTAATAATGTCATATTTCTAGATTCACTAAATTTGAAATTATCTGTTACACTTACAATCTTGCCCTTTTTGTTCTCTTGCTAAACTAGCCATGTTAAGTAACTGTTAAAAATCGTAAATATAACACAAATAAACTTTAAAATACAGTGAAATCGACTATGCGACATGCAGACAAACTTTGCATCATAAGCAATAGTCCATGATGTAACTAAGAAAAAGACAATAACAAACAACTGTGTTCCCCGACGCCCTGTGACCGATCACTCGCATGTGTTCAAAATACTTCATACTGAACTTTGTTAATCTAGATATATATCATAAATGCAAAAGTTTGGGAGGATGTTTGGCAGTCTTTCACGCAAAAACAACCGAATGGATTTTAATGAAACTTTACAGTAATATAGCTTATACATCAGAATATAACACATAGGCTATAATTTATAAAGATTTGTGAAAAGTGTCCAAAATATAACTATATTTGTCAAGGAAGTATGAAAAAATTCTGCCATCTGCAAGCAATTCTCGCTTGTGCTGCAAAAAAGCCCACGTCAGCATATATCTACCTGTTTTGTTTGTAAAAGAACTCTTTTTGTTTCGGCTACGCAAGGGGCTCGCTTCCAATTAATTCCTGTAAACAGCATAATCCCTAATTTATTTTATTTCAGAACAAAACTAAGTTTTGAAGGGAGAGATTGTTATAAATCTCTTTATTCGAATGTTTTTTAATGATTTTATTATGCACATTTGGTAGTAAGAAATTGATCTTTTTTCAAAATAAATACTTTTATCAGTTCTGGTACTTACAGTAGATAAACTTTGTCTTTCACTCTACATCATTTGGACATACTTCCATAGTTTGTTTGTGGTTAGTAGTTAATTATAACGCTATAATTTTAATTGAATAGGCGGATATTGCATTTTTAAGTATAAAAATAATTATAAGTACTGTACTGTATTTTTTGGAGTGAGTGAATACTAACGTCGCACTGTTCAGCTACACTAGGGCGGTTGAATCCTAGGAGGACCCACTTTTGGTCGCCAAATTTTTTTGTCACCAAATTTTGAGCGATAAAGGTTACAATATGGTAACCCTTCCATTTCATCCAAAAATTAGGATTTTCAAATCACAGAAAAAAATGGCAACCCTAAAAAAGTACGTTTTTCGCCTTTTCCGAAAAAACGTCATTTTGACATTTGACTTCGTTTGAGAATGTTTGCTCTCCACCGGTTGTTGTTAAGAATGACATGTGAAAGGAAATTAATTGAAAGTGAGGCAATGACAGGTTTCTTTGTGCTCCTGGGCACAAAGGGGAAGAAAGAGACATTAGAATGGTGTATGAAAGCTAATTTAATTGCTTCTCGTTATGAATGTCCGAGGTTTAAAAAAAATATGCGTTTGCAATAACGAAAGGGAACAGTTGGCGGCTACGAATGGCGTTGCCGCAACCAGTCAAAAGATAATCGCCACGACGTTGTTCGGAGTGTGAGAAAAGGCACTTGGTTTAGCGAAAGCAAACTTGCTATAATAATTATCTTGCGTTTGACGAGATATTGGTTTGGCAAGAGCATGAATGCGTTCGTGGTGAATGACTTGAAAGTTAATAAGAATAGGTCACAAGTTGGTGGATGACAATTTTCATGAATTCCTTGCATCCATCGCAAGGGTGTATCCACAACGGAACATGACGAAATGCAAGCGTAAGGTAAGTGCCTTTTAAAAATTTTTTAAATGATTGATTTCATGTATTTCTTCGATTTTATATTTGCGAAACGTCCCTTTCGTCCTTTTTTAAAAATGTAAATCATGTTGTATACACTGGTTTTAGAATGCTTTTTTAAAATGAATTTCATTGCTTTCTCTGTTTTTTTCTTTATATAATGATTAATTTAATGTATTTATTCGTTTTCATCTTTGCGAAACGCCTATTTCACCCCCCCGCTGACGCATGCGCTTCCCAAGAGTTTTTCGTCATTGACACCTTTTTGAAAACCTTCAATTTGGCGCTTTTCGGCGAAAAATTTTTGGCGCCAAAAACAGCAGTGGGTCCTCCTAGGATTTTACCCCCCTTTCTCTTAACTACCACACCATGCCAACTTAGAAGAAATATTCTACCAATACTTAGCAGGAATATTCTTTGAAATCCACTCTTCCAAGATATATGGCAGCATGGGTCTTATGATGAGTATTTTAGCGGGGAAGGCGAACAGTTTTGCAGCAGATATGCATTTTCAGCGGATTGCAAAGATTATTATTTTTGTCCCGAAAAAATAGTTTGTCAAAATTTAAGTGTCTATGTTTTTGTATGTTAATGAAGACTTTAGAAAAGGATTTGACTATTTATTTTAAGTGAACGGTGTATATTATTAATTTTACAGTGGAATATCTTTTAATTAATTTATTATCTCGAACAGATTAAATTTCCCAAAGTGGAGTATTTTGTTTATGTATATCCCTTAATTTTAAATGTAGTGATCCAAAAAAAATATTGCATGAAAAAAACTGCAGTAAATCATAATCCAGTAGTTAAAGTATTAACGTGCATCGTTCTCCTACACAGCGGGTCTTACAAAGCTCTAATAAAGCTCGAGCTATGAAAGTAGCTAGACATTTGCCAATTTGACTATCGTTATCATTTCGCTGTGTTTTTCATTGAATCTCCATTATAGCCATTATAATTTAAGAAACGGCGTTGCTTGCGAATATTACAATTTTAACATAAAATAAATACAACAAATTAATATTAATGTATTACACTTTCAGATACAAATTATTTACTCTATTTTAAGCGTTCTTTACACAACACTTTTAACAATGTGTTACTTTTGCTGAGCAGAGATCGGCTTAGGGAGTTATTTTCAAAAATCACCCCTCAAGAGTGTTACGGGGAATTATAAACAAAAAAAATCCTTTTTATCAGCTATTAGATCTACATACTTAAAATTTAACAAAGGTGTTTTTCTTTTCTTTTTGTTTAGCTGAGATATGCAAAAAGCTTTTTTTGTTTAATTTGCAATTCACGCAAAATTAACTCATTAAAAACTTCTTTATCCTTCAATCTGTGTTGTTTAATTTTTCAGTTCACCCGTGCGAAGAACGGGTATACTAGCTAGTTTGAAATAAAATGCAAACCATTTTGATTGCTGGCGTGCATGAAATATTGTATGAAAGCTGCAGACCAGTTCATGACCATGACCATTAGGTTACCACGGCCATCCACTGTAGACAGGTATCAATTTAGGTTTTGTGTGTTGGAGAGGCCACATCCAATTTGGCTGTTGCCAGACATTATAGAAATAACTCAAATACATAACAATCTTCACTTGCTAATTGAATAGTTACGCATAAAATTTTAGATATACCAAACAATTAAAGCAGTATCTGAAAAATGATTAAATACAGATTATTAAAAGTACAGAACAGAGATGGGGAGCCTTTTTACCATTAACCCATTTAGAACCCTGATCACATGTATGATCATACATTTCTCCCTTCAGCCCCCCTCCCCCTGATTCATTTTGCTTTTCCCATTCTGAGGCCCATGATCACCCCAGTGTGATCTGAGTTCGGAATGAACAGAATTCGGAATGCTTATAAACTATAAATATCAGCTATTTTATATGAATTTTTAAATGAAGTTAAGCTTAATAGGAAAAATTGCCTAGCCCTGAATGGGTTAAAGGTCACACTTAGGACATACAAGAAAAAAACCACACCAAAGAATAAATACCATAACAACTCTAACTACTATAGCATGGTACAAGTTTGAGAAATGACGAAGTGTAAAATAATGCATTAGACATTTCAAGTAAATTCTTAAAATTAAGGATAATCATTTTAGATTTATAAAATGAAGGATAATGTACACATATTTTTTTAAACAATACAAAGAAAAATTTAAAATAAAGATATTTTGATAAGAAACTCTAATCATGAATCAGCTTTCATTTATAAAAGCTTATACATTAGGGTAAATTTAAAGGAAAGTATATATTGTAACATACAAGAAAGTAATCTTTTGAATAAAGATGCTTCCATAAAAATAGAGTGAAGATTTAGCTTATTACATTATATTTACAAAAAAAAATTTTACACATACAGAAGTTAACAACAAGACTACAATCAAGAGATAATCATTCAAGTACACACATGCGTGCTGTAAAATACTTTAGGCTTTTTTATAGAAAAACTGAAAGTTTTATAGATCACACAATATGCCTATGAGCATCTCATCAACTCAGAGATAAAGAAGCAAATTTTTATTTCGAGATCAAATTTATTAAAGGACGCAAACAACTTATACTTATCAAGTTCTCCCCCTTTTTAAATAGGTCATAACTCCACATTTTTCATTACATTATGGCTCAATTACCAGTTACAAATGAAACTAAATGCACTCAAAAGAAAACCCCACCTTTTTTTAATTCTCCATATAGAATCCACAATAAAATTTGGAATAGCAAAAAAGCTACCTAGACTTAAGATATTTTGCAAGATCAAAGTAAGTGACCACAATGGGATATAATTTTTAGTTTGCATCATTACTGCCATCAGTTGCTGGTACAAAAAGACTACTTCATGCATTTAATCATATACTCTTTTCAAATAGAAGCTAGTTCACTAATCATAGGCAGATATTCTAGTCCTTCCATATCCGTACTCCTCGAAAATATTAGACTTTGAAAATATTCACCGAAAAGTGGATCAACATGGTTTGCTGAAGTCAAAGGGACATTATGTTATACAAGAAAAGATGTAAATAGTATTTTAACCATTTAACTGAACATTATAATTAAAGAAACAGTCCAATTTTGAGCAACTGCTACTTGGTTTCTTATTTACGACATGCGCTTTGGAGTTTTCACATAACAGGCCCTATTGACCAATGGAAAAAATGGTTTGTCAGTATGACATAACACATTATACACAAGTTTTCGCTTAATGAAAGCAAGCCTAAGAAATCAATAGCTAACAAAATTCAATGTATATAGAAGAAAGAAAAAACTTAATGGCAACACGGTCTGTGGTTTGTCTACTTATTTCTGGTTGTAAACATAAAACGTTAAATAAGAGTTATAGGGAATAAAAAAGTTGGAGGAAACAGTTTGAAAAAGTACATGAAAATGATTTATATAGGCATAAAAGCAAAATAAAAGGCTTCTTTCCAAATGAAATCATACAAAATATCAACAGTGCAAAAATTTTTAAATAATGAAATTTCAATGAAAAGTCTAAAAAACTTTTACATAAGAAAAAACAATTAAGTTGCAACTTAGAAGGAATAAAAAATCTTGATAATAAAATACCCCAATTTTTGAATAGATGATTAACAAATTTAATAATTTTGATTTATTACAAAATAATAAATAAAATAAAAACTTAAGTACGTTAACTGTTACAGGGTAAAATGATTCCACATTAATAATCTATTTGTATATATATATATATATATATTATATTTCAAATAAATAGTTAAATAAAAATACCTGTAAAAAATCTTCCAAAGTTATTGGCAGCTTCTACAACAGCTTTGTATCCTGCAATGTTTGCCATTGAGCTAAGGGCATCAAAAACCTGAGCTCTGCTAATTCGAGGAACACAATCCATAGCGAACACATTCATCTGACGCTCTTGTAGAGACTTCACCAAGTCAGGATTCTGACCTGGATACAAAAAACTGATGAGAGAGCTAGTACTGCTAAACTTTCCAACTTCCATGGGAGAAGGACCTCTTACCTTGAGGACTATGTCTGACATAAAGGCATTTTCAGAAATTTTTGCTCCAACTGCCTCATACTCAGAGTTGCTGAATTTGGCTCCAGCACCAGCATCTTTCTCAATATTAACCTGTAAAAATATTTTTTTTTTTAAATAATTCAATGAAAGTCAGTAAAATCCCATTATATCTCAATCCTTAGCAAAGATTTTTTCAAAGTGTGCCAAAAGTCACGTTTTTCAAATTCCAAACCAAAGAAACTGGAATAAAAATGGCATTTTGTTCGAAAGAGTAAAAATAGAAAATCTGATGAACCCAATTTCATTCCTTATTCACATTAATTAAAGGTCTTACTCTCAGCATAAAAATGATCACAACAACTCAAATAACTATAACAAATTTATTTATTTTCTTTTCCTCTCATTTCACCCCTCCAAAAAGACTGATTTCTTTCATAAAACTGTCAATCTACAACAGTGTTATGTTCCATTTCTAATACTCCGGTTATTTCACACAGCAAAATCATTTATTTTTACCATAAACAAATCGAAGTAAATAGACAAATAAAAATGTGGTTGCTAATGGATACCATCTCAAGAATAAACTTGATATCAATATTATTTGTGCAAAAGCAGTATTATTTATTATGTAGTTGAAAGCAAGTCTTAAATTTTCATCTTAATAAATAAAAGCTTTACAAAATATTACTTCAAAATACACAACCACTGAATAGAATAATATTGTATGCATAGATGGACTACACACACAGCTACAATCACAATGCTGGTAATTAAGATTTCATGCAATGGTTTATCTCTTGCATCTAGCTAAATTAGAGAAAACAGTAACATTTTTTTTAATTATTTAAGGAATAATTTGGATAACTTTTCCATTAGCTGAATATTAGAATATCTGATTCTGATAAACTTTTAGTTTTATAAAAGTTAATAAAGTATTTTAATTTATTAATCAAGTATTATATTAATAAAGTACAGTGGAGTCCTGAAAACTTGGCCTAATGTGGACTGAAGGCAACTGAGTTGGTGAAAATGCCGGGTAATTGAGAATGGGATTAATAAAGAATAAGTATGAGAGTTTCCTTAGAAAATATTATACTGCACTTGTATGTATTATTTGCTTAAGAATACAACAGAAAATTAACAGCCCAAACACCTTCAAACAAAGGAAATACATACATTATGAAGGCAGAGCATTTACTACTTGAAAATGAAAATTAATGAATGTGTAGTACACAGTAAATTAGCTGATCAGATACATCTCAGAAAAATACCTCATGATGTCATAAAGCTGTCCATAATAAAAATTAAGTAGTCGACATTTATAAAACTGAAAATCTTTCTTTAAAAAAAGCCTAATTTCCTTTAATGTTGTCCTTGACAACAACAATTTAATAAACTTAACAGCTTAGTAGTTTTTGTCTGATACGTAGTCAAAAAACAAAGCACACAATTTCAGCGATTACAAAATCATACAAGACAATTTAATCATTACTTGAAAAATTTATGTTTAATACCTCTTTTTAAAACTCAATTTCAATACTAAACTCTACATGTATTACTAAGTTTAAAAAGAGAGGAAAGGGTTTCAGAAAGAGCAATATAAATCTACCTGAAATCCTTTCTTGATAAGGATAGCTGTAGCTGCTGGAGACAGAGCCACACGTTTTTCATTCTTCCAGGACTCCTTTGGTACTCCAATAGTCAGCTTAGAATAAGGAATGCCTTTGATTGGAGCTTCAGATTTGACTTTGCATCTGTAGGGGACACTAGTTCGAAAACCTTTCACAGATAGAGTCCAGGATCCTTTGCATGCAGCAAGAAGACTAGCCTCGGATAATGACGAACATGTTTTTAAAAGCAGCAGCATTGTGAATACAACTGGAAAGAATTGGTACAATTAATGATATATACAATATATAACCACATTTTATGGTAAGCACATATTTATATTGTATTCCAACATCAAAATAAAAATATTTTCCTCACTCATATCTGTGTGTTTTCTCAACAGATGAAATTAAATTTTTTTTTTATTTAACTTTTTTTAAGGCAATAACTTAACATACAGCACAATCAAAATAATATGCAAAATGAAACAAAGATTTGACAGAATTTCTATGAAGAACATTGACATTGTTAATATCTTCAATTTTATACCTGTGAAATACTGGTTTTCAGGTTTATTTCTAAAAATTTTGATTTTGTATCTTTCTCAAATCATAAAAAATGTAAATTTTATCTTATTTGATCATTAAAAATATCTACACTATTAAAATTCGAAGGTAAGCAAACATATCTATCTATGTCTATCTTCTCACGAACTGCACCACGCAGAAACTTGCTGAAGGTACCAAAAGATCGGCAGTGATCTGAGGAAGCCGTTTTGACCATTTATATTCCGATATTGCAATTTGTTGAAAAGGTATTAACCCATTTATGCCTAGTGTTCCATTTTTGGAACAGAAGTAGAGTTAAAGTTTTTTATAGTTTAGAAGTTCAAGATTGCGTTTGTGGTTGGATTTGTGACTTCAATCTGCTTCGTAAGGGCATAGCAATTTCGTTTAAAACATTCAATTAGTCACTCCTGCAGATATTTGCCTGCAAAGAGGTTATGAAAGTTGGTTTATATTTCAACCACCGGCATAAATGGGTTGATTAAAAACATTCAACTCAGTATTCACCTACATTGTTGTAACAACGTCTTACTCAAGCACAATGGCACGAGATCTGCAATAAAATTGATGCTAGAACTAACAACTCCAAGTTATGGTCTATTGCCAAATTTCTGAGTAGAGAACGAACTCAGGTGGAGGTATGCAATACCATTTTGACTGTGGATGGCTTCCCTCCAAATGATCACAGAGCTACTGCTAATATCGTAGGCAGCCATTATCAGAAAATGAGTAGACTGACTTTTAACAAGGCTGACAAAAATCCCGAAAGACAGGCAAAATTGGCTGTACACAAGTGTCGTAGCTCAGATATTAGTGATCCAGTTTTCTTGGCCGGCTTCTCTATGCATGAACTACTCTTAGTTTTAAATGCTCTCAATTCGGAGTGGAAAAGTTGATTACTGAGAATAGAAGTCACCGGGACAGATAACATACATTGGAGTTATGCAACTGCAAATTACATACATTGACCAGTTTTCACCACCAATATACATCTATATAAATATCAACCAACTGTTTTTATAAAAGGGATTACTCATCTTGGTCCGAGTGGCACTCAATGTCTGCTGGATATATTTAATCAATCTTGGAAAAGTGGTTGACTGCCTCACAAGTGGAAAAGAGAGAGAGAGCCACTATAATTCCTATTAGGAAACCGGGCAAGGTTTGACACTGGACTCCAGAGTCACGATGACAGACACTGATGGCTCAGGTGATTGAGAATTCCACTGGATGCAGCCAAATACTGCTGGCAGTGGAGTCTTAATTGAACTACCTGTCCGCGTCATCAAATTTCAGAGAAGAAATGCTGACCATGCTTCTGTCTTTAGAACGGAGCTAATAGCTATCATGTGTGGTCTTTCATTTATTAACAATGTAAGAGATCTAGCTTTTTCTGAAATTTAGATACTGACAGACAGCTGATCATCCAACATTTATCGAATTGGCCATCTATCGGCAACAGCACCAGCAGGAGTATTCTTCACCTTTTTCAACAGCTTTCGGATTGGCACCCTATTCATCTACAGTGGCTCCTTTCTCGGGAACGAAGTTGCGGATGACATTGCGAAGGCAGCTACCAGCAATCCTGTGGATCCAGAAGACCACATGTTCCTTACATCGACTGAGATCTACTCCAGGGCTAAAGAATTAATATGTAGAACTTGGGTAGTCCCTCCTGTACACCCATGGTACTTTCAAAGACACCCTGGATCCGCCATATCATTCAAGGGTTCCAGATCATATCAAACAGCATTCTCACGATTTTCGACTCGTCACCTGAGGTGCATGAATTTTGAGGGTGGCAAAAAAAGCTTCCTAATTTGCCCCAAATGTAACATCAATCCTTTTTCTCCACAGCACATTCTGCACTGTCTGGGGTTTTCCTGTGAGGAGACTGCTGCATCCCCCTGCTGTTTTTCGATTTTGTACAGATTTACGGACTCATGAACCTGGTCTAGTTTCACTAGACCAGATGGGGATTAGTCCCACCACCACGTTATTGTTATAAAAATGACGCAAGTTGGCGTTGAAAATCAATTTTCAGCCAAACTGGACAATCCAGGTCTTCATTGTTACAACAATGCAGGCAAATTGTGCTTTTTATCGTTAATTAATATCTTTTCAAATAATTGTAATTTAAGAAATTAAATGATAAATATGGATTCCTTGGAGCATTTCCTATCGATCAGCGCGTTTTTGCGTTTACCGTTTCTTGCGAAGATAGCCTTATATAAATAGATATGTTTGCTTATGTATGAATTTAAGAACATACATCTAAAAATAAGCAGTAGTTTCAATAGCTAACTATAATGATTTTTTGATTCATCATTAAACAAAAAAGGATATAAATTAATATTTTTTTTTTAAAAAATTATACCTGTATTGTTTTTTATTATTCATTACAAAATTATTTAATAATAAATTCATATTGTCTGTTTAAACTGGATAAAAACTGTACATAAAACTGTATTAGCTTAGTAAATTATGAATCGAAAATGGAAATTTGAAAAAAAAAAGGTTTTATACTTAAAAAATCCAGTGCAACACTGGGCTGAACAAAGAGAAAAGAAAAGAAAAATGGAAAAAGAAAACTCTGAGAAAGAAAAGTCTGTTTGACAAAAAAAGTGGAAGAAATTTCGGAAAAGGGAATTTGAATGACAAAAGTATAGAAATCACTCGCATCACGCATGACACATATAGAATTGCTGGCGTCCAGAGAGAAAGGGAAAATTTCTACGGGGATAAAAGTTATATCCACGAAAAAAGGTCATGCAACGCTGGGCTAAATGGAGATTAAACAGAACTGTACTACAGGGTAAAGTGGTGAAAGAAACTTTGAAAAAGAGAATTTTAATGGCATTAATACAGAAATCACACAGACACTAGGAAGTGATGACACTGAGAGGGAAAGTGAAAATTCCCAAGGCAAAAAAGCTATACACTTGAAGAAGCCTGTGCAATGCCGGGCCATGAGGCTAGTTATTAATAATATGTTAATGATTGATCTCAAACTTTCATTTTATTTAATTTCTTAATAGTAACTATTGTAATAAATTAATTATATTAGCGATTAATAAACATGGATCACAAAATTAATGATATTCATCCAATTTTTAAAAAGATTTAACTTGTATTCTATTTAAATTCAGAGCATAATTTTTCCCAATTTTTAAGGATTTTCTGCTGTGCCAATAAACCTAAGGTCTGGAAAGTACACAAAAAGTCCTTAAATAAATCCTCAATAAATTAAACCTGAAAAGTATGATTTTAATAGAAAAAGATGCATATATTGCTTGAGAAGATACCTTTACTCACTTTAAGCTTAATGTAAATTTCTATTTCATTTCTGAAAATACACTCCTACAAATTTTTACAACCATTACTTCATTTAAATAATTTGAGTTGTAAGAGATCAAATTCTCAGAAACATAGATTACCTCATTTTATTCATTTTTTACCATGCTTTCCATTCTCCCCTGTAATTAAATTTTTAAAGACAAATGTGACTTCCATTTCAAAAATCCCTTAAATTCAAAGATTTTTACAGCATCAAAAGCATATTCCAAAGCCCATATATTGTGTTTATCTTAAACCTAAATTACACAACCATCCTAAATACATAAGATTTTCAAACTATAAGTAAAGAAAATTTAATTTCGAGATCTTGCACAACATCAGTAAAAGTTAAATTACAATTGAATTCTAACACAATAATACAAGTTGAATTTCTTCCTCATACTAGGTACTTGTAAAATAGAAATATGAATTATGTCTAATATAAAATTACAAACCTTTATAAAATTTTTAAATTAAAAATTTAAAAAAAATTCTTATTCAAATCTTATTAGATTAGATACATTAACTAATCAGGCATTTAAAGAACGCTATTACATTTGACATACTAACAAAAAAATATAGATAATGTAATATAAAATTAAATAGAAACAGTTATAACATTTTAAGAGCTTGTGTAATATCGCAACCATATTGGCAACATTATATTAAACGAAGTACACGGTTGCTAATTCAGCATGTACGACATATGGGAAGTCGGGGTTGGCAATTTATCTTGAATGTTGGCATTGTTGTGATAGCACTCAAGTATCAACATTTATTTTTATGTTAATTCTTTACTTAAAAAAATACTACTCATTAGAAAATTTTTATACTGTACGATATTTAAAATCTTAATAATTTAAAAGTTTTTTGGGAAAATTTAAGATAAAAATCCCAATATTGCCTACTGCTGGTGCCACAAGAAAAAAAATATCACCTAATTGCATGAAAAATGCCCCATGTTGGCGCTGAAAAAACGCGACCGGGCGCATAATGCATCTGCTCCGATTATTCTTTACTTTGTAACACTAGGTTAATTCTGAAGTTTATTTCAAGGCTGAAAATTACTTTATAAATGGGTTTATTGAATGAAAGAGTTACTTGTATGGTGTATAAATGTGAAATCGATTTACCAAGTATGGACATGTGCAAAAATAGGTCTGTGGGTGAATGAAAGAATAAAACTATTAAATTTTGAATGCTAAAATAGGGATAGCGTGAATTTTCCACAATGCATATCAGAGAAATGGTACAATGTTGGAAGTGAAAAGGTTTTTCAAAAATCATTCTACAGAGTGATGAAAATATGTAGAGCAAAATGATACGACTGGTGACATAGAAAGATGCCATAACCAAGATATTTTCATAGTATATGCAAGATTATTAAAAAAAGGTACAGCAATGAAAAATTTAAAAATATCCAGGTAAGTGAATGCTTTTTCTATTTATGTGATTGAGATTGATTTAATTAACAAACAATAAATTACATCCCTACATTAAAATGACCCAATTTTATGTTGCTAGTTGCACATCTAAAAATATCACTTTTACACCACTTTTTCATGGCATCATTTTCTAAAAAGTGAAAAATTCTAATGTAATTTCCATGAATTTGTCATTTTAATTAATGCTCAAGATACTTATAAAAAATATTTTTAAAAAATGAATAATTCCACAAATATCCTCAATTTTTGAAATTAATATTGCAACTTTTTTACTTTATCATAATTCTACACATGTTTGTGTTATTATTTATGAATTGACTTAATGCTTATGTCTGCATATATTTACGGTACAGTAAAACAATGTACAGTGTTTTACGTACAATAATTATTACAACCAGTGTTTATCGAACAGTAAACCATTATTTTTATGAATAATGCAGAAAAAAAATCATTTCCCTTTGCATTAACTATTTCAAATTGCATGAAAAATGTTATTACTAATTCCAAAATCTTAACGAAAATTTTAAAAATTACAAATTTTTCAGTTAAAAAAAATAGTAGAAGAAAATACTGAGATACCGGTTAAAAAACACTTAAGTAATGAATATATATCATTTTTAACATGTCAATTTTACGAACCACGTTTACTGAAATTTAACTTCTGATCGATCATAATGTTATTTGACAGATCCTAAAACGAGTGAAGAAAGTTTTAGAATAGGCTCAAAAATTTATTTGAATGTAATTCTTGATAACAAGCGCCGCTATTTTGATACTTACCTAAGTCCTCTCCAGTTCAAAGAATTAATTGTAACTCATATTACAGAAACCGGCCGGTAAGAGAAAAGTAATCTCTTTCGTTGAATCGGTAGTCCACACAAACTCTCTCCGTCACACACACGGAGGAATGCACCACACTCATACAACCACATCTAACAGACGTTTGAACAAACGTTTTTTGTGTAACTGCGCATGCCTTAAAATCAATAATAATCTCATTTATTAATTACAAATTTCATAGGAATAAATATATAATTTGTTTTCATTAATTTCTTTTTCTACTCTAGGAATAGTTTTCTTTGGGTTTAAGAAAAGCATATTAGAGCTTCCCTTTAAAAGTCTTTTAGGACAGTTTTTTAGAAAGCCATCTTACACGCGAATTGAAATAGGATGCCTTCAAAAAAAAATTCTCATTACTTCTCTGTTAGTTTATTAAAACTAAATTTGATTTTCTGATGACGATTACTTCACAATAAAAAAAAATTGTGACCAAAAATATCAGTTCTGAAAGATTTTTCGTACGGAACTTACCGAAATTCAGGTGGAAGAGAAAAAATCAATTAGATTCTATAACCACCTAAATAGTTATTAACCTTTTATCTACCTCATTATGATTTACTGTAGTTTTTTCATGCAATGCTTTTTTTTAATTACTACATTGAAAATTAAGGGATATACATAAACAAAATACTAAACTTCGGGAAATTTAATCCGTTAAAGCTAATTAATTAATTAAAGATATTCAACTGTAAAATTACTGATATAGACACTGTTCATTTAAAATAAATAGTCAAATCGTTTTCTAAGGTCTTCATTAACATAGAAAAAAAATAAGATACTCTCTTACTTTTTGACATTAACTATTTTTTCGGAACAAAAATGACCATCTTCGCAAACCGCTGAAAACGTAATTTCTGCTATAAAACTATTTCCCTTCCCCGCTAAAATATTCATGATAGAACCCATGCTGTCATGTAGCTTGGAATAGTGGATTTAAAAGGATATTTCTGCCAAGTATCGTCAGGGTATTCGCAAAAATGGTTATTCTATGTAATTTTGAAGTGACTGGTACTTATAAGTACCGTCGGTAGATAAAGGGTTAAAACACCTGTCGCTAAATTACCTCAAATTTAATCTTCAAGATGGTTGTTCCTTCCAGAGCATCTTGTCTAGCAATATGAATTTAAAATAGAACTTTACCACAGTTAAAAACATGTCACATGTCTTGTAGATGCAATATACACTGATGGGGAAAAAATCCACGGGGGAAAAAAGTTATTGTCATATTCATGCAAAGATCGCTAATTATACGAAGTCTTTCTGAATCAATACTATTTTTATTGATTCCTCTAACGTCGTAAATTCAAATAGTACAAGCAACAATCACTTGATTATGACATAAAATAATACAAATATTTATAAGATGAGAACGACCACACACAGATCGTGTGCATCAAAAGTCTGCGTACGCTTGAAAAAAACTTTATAATAATGGATTTTAAATAAAGGTTACTACCATGTAGAGAGAGAGTATCCCTTTCTTTTTATCATGTCTTCCAACCTATTTGGGATGGATTCAACTAGCTTAGTTGTCTCTCTCTCTCTCTCTCTCATCTGGGGTTATTTTGTTCGATTCTTCTACTATGAGAGATTTGAGTATTTCCTTGCATGTGTTATTACGTTCACCCTGATTATTCACTGGAGTAAATCTCACAAATCTTGTACTATTCTCACGTCTGTGAACTGGGATAGCTTACGGGATTGGTTTGGGATTTGGTAGAACAGCCATAGCTTCACAATTTAAGCCATTTTCTTGGTACCTTTGTCCTGCTGAAAGTAAAAATCATCACTCACCGCAGCTTCTCGGCATTTACCCAGATATTTTACTTCAATAAGTTCAGTAATCAATTTTGTACATGTTAATTCAATAAATTCCGGATTACCAACCGAAAGACTTCCTATACAACTCGAAATATTATACCTCCTCCTCCATGTTTCATAATCGGAAAAAAGATTATCCTTCTTAAGATCTATGCAGGAACTTTTGCAAGTATATTTCTGCCCTTTTTGATGCCAAAAATACAAAAATTACTTTCAATACATTTAAATACATTACATTTTTCCAATAATTAGGCGTCCTATTTAGGTGTTTCTCGGCAGAGGTCATTTTCTTAGCTCTGTTCACTCGAAAGATAAATGGCTTCTTAAATGCAACTTTGCCCTGATAGTTGTACTTTTTCATTTCTCTTAGAACTGTATTTAAAGTCACACTTTTTTGCAATACTTCAGCAACACTTTTAGTTATTTGTGAAGCTTATAGTCGTGAATTTATTTTTATACAAAACAAAATTTTTGAAGTGACACTGCAGACGTGTAGCCGGATCTTAGCTTGGACGTTAAAATTTTAGTTAATTTGTAGTTTATGAACAGTTTTTGAATCAATGAATGTCTCCTATTAACATTTTCAGCAATTACTTTAAAAGTTTCCCCCTTTTCTGAAGATCTATGATGATTTTTCTTTCAATAATATATTGATCTCTTTTCTGTTACCTGCTATGGAATCACACAAGCTTTCAAATCTCAAAACCTAAATAAATCGTAAAAGAGACTTATAATTACTGAAAAACACGATTTAGTGCAATTATTTTACATTAAAATGTCTTTAAAAGCTCTATTTTGTAAGTGTGCGCAGACTTTTGGTGGGGGTGGATGGTGATTATTTGATGGGAATTCTTGTTTTTTTTATGTTAAGATGTGTGTGAATTTTGTTATTGTTGTTTGAATACGGAAGTTTTGAAGAATCCCTGACAAAGAGGTATATTGATTTTCTGAAGCGAGATTTTAATAATAATGTTAGCATAAATACGTAAGAGATGATTTCCTGTACGCAGAATTTCGGAGGAAAGTGTATATTAACTTCGGCAGTAACTAATTTGATATTGCAGTGTTGCGTGCCAAGCAGCGCTTGTTATCGAATGATATGAAATCCAAGATGGCAGGATGCTGTAACAAATCGTTAGGATAATAATTTTAAAGAACTCTTTTGAAATATATTTCAAATAAAGAGTATAGGAACCGATTGAAAATAGCCAATATCCATCAATAATTAATATCAATATAATAATAATAATAATTATATATATACTATAAATCATGCTGGCTGGGTGGCGTTGTTGGTTTGTTGCTGGCCTTCTGCTCCCAAGGTTGCACTTTCGACCCCAGCCCAAGTCGGTAGATTTTCATGATGAAGAAAATTGACAGCGGCCATGTCGTATGATTATATGGCATGTAAAATGTCCCTAGAGTGTCTGTTCACGTCCAGCAATCATTAATAAAATCGTTCCTTCGAACGACCGCTAATATTATTGAGAACTGGGTGTTCTTGGCATAAAATGAAATCCTAGTACAGGTTCATTTATGGCAATGTGCAAGTAGGTTCATTAAATTTTTCAAAATTTGTCAATGGGATCTTGCTCATGTGCGTTATTTTCTCCCCTCTTCCACGGGTCCGCTACTGTTTTTTTCAGCAGGTTTTGTCCTGCCCATCTATTTTATGTTCCATTCTTTTATTTTTAAGTCACTCTCATTTAATTAGGGAAATGGGGTGTCAAAATTACCTGCGGCAATTGGTATCCACCTGTATGGTACCACACTAAGCAGAGAAACTAGCTTCAGGGGAATGTACCAGATCTGCAATGGTAAAACACCAATCCGCAGCCCATTAGACTCTTTAGGTGATTACGGGTGTTCCTATCCCGAGGTGCCCTAGTGATCTTTTCCTTTTCCCAAGCGGCGTACTGTCTTTGGTAAATACGGGTGTCACGACCCCGGGGTACTCTAGTGATCCTTCTCTATTTTCGACCCTTTTTCTTGTCCTCCATTTTATATCCTTTCTTTCTTTTAACGTTTATACCTCATATATATATATATATATATATATATATATATATATATATATATATATATATATATATATATATATATATATATATATATATATATTGTAAATATGCACGTTCAGAATTCTAAATTTCTTTAATTTTGATTAGATTATACTAATGTTTTACCCATCCTCAACATTGATAACGTTTCCATGCATTCTCGCTTTGTAATTTTATCGCTACCAAATTACGAAATGTCTAAAAGGTCTCCGTTAGCAATCCAGAAAGCTATTTAAGGAATAGGAGGAGAGCCGAAATCAGTCAAAAAATTACAATCTGGTGACTTGCTCATTGAAACATCATCTGCCTTGCAAACCAAATCTTTCTTGCTAGCCAAAATGTTTTTAGATTGTCCTTTAACCGTAAATCCTTATATAGATCCTTAAATTCCTCTCGTGGTGTCATATCTGAAACAGACCTTTTGTGCACCTTCGAAGCAGAAGTTTTGGAGGGACTTTCTAACCAGGGTGTCACCCAGGCAGGAGAATTACAATAAAAAAAAAAGATTCATCATTTTCCCCCACTAAACATTTAATTCTATCCTCCAATAGCCCTAAATTACCATCAACCAATAAAGCTGGATATCCAAATTGTAAAGTACGTCCTTGTATACCGAATCCTCTGCGCTGTTTAAGTGCCGGTTCGGACACTCTCAAACTTCCTGCCGAGGTCAATTGACGTTCTCTAGATGGGCATTCTTCCACGAATTGTACTCTAGAGCTGAAATGCGCTAATTGTTCAGTGTCGCATTCATCTGATTCAAAATTCGAAAAAGAAATTTGGGAAATTAAAATAAAGAGAACTACAGAGTGTTTTTTTTCCAGGTATAAAAGTTTAAGTTGGCATTACTTTCCAAGATGGCGACCGATTTAACAGCTGTCAAGTGATTTATTCTCAGTTTGGTTTGGCAATTCATCATGAATAGACTCACGCCTGAACAACGCTTTCAAATTGTGCAATTTTATTTCGAAAATAATGGTCGATTTTCATAAGCGAATTTTGTTTAGCGATGAAGAGCACTTCTGGTTGAATGGCTACGTCAACAAACAAAACTGCCGCATTTGGAGTGAAGCTAATCCACAAGTGTATGTCGAAACGCCGTTATATCCAGAAAAACTGACTGTTTGGTGCGCTTTATGGGCTGGTGGAATCGTTCTTCAAAAACGATGAAGGCCACAACGTTACAGTCAATGGTGATCGGTATAGAGCCATGATTACTAACTTTTTCATTCCTGAATTGAACAATCATGATGTCCAGGAGCTGTGGTTCCAACAAGACGGCGCAACATGTCACACAGCTCGTGCCACAATCGATTTATTGAAAGACACGTTTGGTGACCGCCTAATTTCACGTTTTGGACCTGTGAATTGGCCTCCAAGATCTTGTGATTTAACACCGCTAGACTATTTTCTGTGGGGCTATGTAAAGTCATTGGTCTATGCGGATAAGCCACAAACGCTTGACCATTTGGAAGACAACATTCGCCGTGTTATTGCCGATATACGGCCACAAATGTTGGAAAAAGTCATCGAAAATTGGACGTCCAGATTGTGCTACATCTCAGCCAGCCGTGACAGTCATATGCCAGAAATCATACTTAAAATGTAATGCCACAAGATTATCTTTCGAATAAAAAAAAAAATTCATGTCAATCGAATAATACATCGTTGTTTTATTGCAATTTAAAGTTCTATACCTCTCAAAAAAACACCGTTTATCTTCTATTTAGAGCACAACAGTTCCTCAGCCATCCCAAACCTATGCTCAAGTTACAAAACCTACAGCTGCATCCAAACAGGTCCAAATATAACAAACCTAATCTGCCCTCCTTTGACACCCGTATCCTCTGCAAATCAGATGCCAAGTCTTCAATGCCTACAGTCTCCACATCATCATCAAACTCAAGCACATCTACTTCCCCTTCCATACCTTCAGCAATTCCAACAATACAAAGTGAATCTCAGTTACTTATACCCATTCCTATAACTGCTACCCCTGACAATAGCCTAAATATTTCTGCCTCATCCTTATCAACTGAAACCCGCCTATTTCCTGCAACTTCTAATAAATTTGCCGCACTATCAACAGAAATTCAACCATCTGTTCCATTACTAGAGTCTGTCGCTACTACATCCAATAGTGAACCTTCTATTGCAACTAAAATCCCAAAGAGTGTAAAACAAAATTCAAAAAATAGAAGAAAGCGTACAAAAGTACAGAAACCAGAAATCGCGAAATAAAAATGGCACCTCACACGGCTAAAGAAACCTTGTTTTATTATGACTCAGAAGATGAGGATATGATACAATATGATACAGATGAAAAATTAATGGATTCTCACTTACGATCTGGTTTTTCACAATTCATGACCCCACCAGAAATCGGAGAAATTAAAATTTAGAGGAGATTTGAATTTATGTTTTATATCAAAACAAAATAATTAATGTTTTAAATGGTTTTCGAGGTCTTTAATTTCACTTTTTACCATTGTAATATATTGTAACATTTATACAAGAATTTTTAATACGATTTTAATGAATTTTAGTTCTCTTAAATATCTATTTATGTCATTAATTAAAATTTTTAACTCTGTTTTTAGAATTGTTATGGAAGTTTAAGCAAATGTTTGGCGCAGTATAGCCGAAATCGGCCCTTGAGCCAAAAAAACCCCAAATCCCTCCCTCACTCACTCAACTGCAGCCCGTTAGAAATAAAGAAAAAAGAATTAATCATACAATATATATATATAATATATAATAATTGTTATCTATAACAATAATTGTGTAATATATAACTATATATATAAGTATAAAGTGTGTAATATATATTGATATACCCGTTCATCGCACGAGTGAATTGAAAAATTCAACAATACAGATTGAAGGATATAAAAAAAGTTTTTAATGATTTAATTTTACGTGAATTGCAAATTAAACAATTAAAAAAAACTTTTTCATATTTCAGATGAACAAAAAAAATCATATTTGTTGAATTTTAAATCTGTAAGTCTAATAGCTGACATAAGATTTTTTTTTTTTGTTTATAACAGCCGTGTAACTTTTATATACACTCAATGTCATTGAAAATAGAGACCAAGATGAGAGCGAGATACAATCGTGAAATATTGCATAGTAGCTGGATGATGTTCGATGTGAAAATTATTCAGCAATTTCCAATAATTTTGGATTTAGTAATCCAATTTCATTACTAATTCTTTTTAATTGCTAACCAAAGATCCATTTATTTGCATACAGATTCTTTTATATGATTCACATACCTATATTAATTCCATCATATTCTATAATGATATATTTCGAGATTAGAATCATTATTCTAGAAAGCCTCTGCACATTTGACATGTTAACGAGATGATTCTATTTCTTTTATGTGAGGTTGATTTTAAGATTCTTATGCAAGTATAATAAAAAAAAATCCGCATTTATTTTGACAAAAGAAAGTTTCCGCACAAAATTATTCAGTATATTATTTTTGCTGTTAAATATACATAAAAATAGTAAGAGAAATACTATACCCAGCAATACGACTCGTGAAATGCGAAAGGATTCGAATAATTCAAAAAACGGTTTGGTACCCTAATCGCAGTTTTAAGCAAATAAGCGTCCTCAGCAAATAAACATTTTAACAAACTGATTTCTCAGCAGTGGTTAAAGAGGAGTCGAAAATATTTTTCAAAAATTTCATTCTACTTTTAAATTCATGGCTCGGACTTGTCTCAAGATATATGAAATTGTTCTAAAATGCTTCCTATAGAAAACTATTTTGTCACTCATTGAGGACAAAAAGAAAAAAATTCAGTAATTTCGTATGTAAAAAAGAATATCATATCGTTTTATGTTGATTTTTAACTTATATCGTGTTAATACGAAATCATTTTTCATGGTTCTTTTGTATATATGCCTTTTTTATACTTTTCTTTATGTTATTCTGTATGTGAGAAAATCGTTATTTCTCTTGTTGGCTTGCACAATATGAATTGACGATATTAATGCAGTCTGCTAAATAAAGATTTGATTAAGATGAGTGAAAAAGGAAAAAAAAAAGAACTAATTTTTTTGTTATTAGTACCCTACACGCTAACCACCTTTTGGCACGATTTAGAAATCTCACCAAGTAAAAATTTAGATCCGAGTAGTTTGGAATCCAAGATGGCGGTCTAGTTCTAAGAAATTGACATGAAAATAATTTTAAAAAATGGAGTATTTCTGATGAAAGTGTTTAAGACTTTAAAATTGTTTAGGTTTTAAAAGAATCAAGGAACTTAAAAGAATCAAAAACTTATTTACTTTATTGTGAAGAACATTGTGAAAAAATAAGAGTACTAGGATTTTGAGAAAAATAGAATATGAGGAGTATAAAAATATGCATAAAAAATTAAATAAAAAAAATGTTGTTAAAAAAAGGAAATTTAAAAAATAAAATAAATGAAAAAAAAAAAAATTTCAGGCCCAAAAAAAATTATTATCAAAAAAATAATAGTGATTGATTGTGTGAAATGTTCTGAAAGGCTATGAATCTGATTCCTTTACTCCCCCACCGAGGGGATCAGTTCAACATGTTGTGAGCAGCTTGCCCTTGAAGTTGCTCCCTCACCGTCTTGCCTACCTAAGGGAAGAATAAAATCAGAATCAGAAACTTCCATTGTAACCAATATTTATTTTACTCAAGCACACTAATCAACAACAGATTAACCTTTAAGTGAATGTCAAAGTAGTAGCACGGAGAAAGGAATGAATGTTAAGCAAAAAGGCACAAGCAACTTATTTAACTCAACCTAATCTATCGTTGATTACTAACCTCAAATCCACTAATTCAACACAGTGGCCAAACACCCCTCTTAATCTTCGCATGCAAAAGTAAACTTTAATCAATCTCCCCTGCGTAGCGAATATAACACAGCTTCTTGCCCCCTTCTACTATAATTGCAAAACTCTGACTTTATAGAGTCGAACAAATCTGCATATCGCGGTTTCTTCTTGAGAGGGATGGCTGTGAATTAAACGCGAAGGCTAGCTCAAAGATTCCCCAAGATGATTGGTTAGAGGGTGCGTATAGATTCGTCATAATATTATTGCAATGAATTTGTAGAAAGGGTCGTTTTTGAATGAAAAACAAATTTTCCTAAACATATATCAAACAATATAGCCTTCAAATCTTCCTAGTCGGTTGTATTCAGGCCAAAAAGCTTTGAATGACGCCAGGTAGCTTCACTCTCATCGAGTGTTTTTCAAACTGTTGGGCGCAACCCCCTAGACAAGGATGGCGAACCAATGGCGCGCGTGCCATTGATGGCACGTGACACAATATTTTGGGCACGCCACAGAACAAAACGGTTTGTATTTTAGTTCAAAATATTTCCGTAATTGATTCGTCCATCAAGGAATTTTCAGCGAGATTTTCTCAGTTCAAAGAATTATCGTAAACTCTCAAGTTTATTATGTACCCTAAAATGACTTGATTTGGTAAACTGAACTTGTTCCATTTCGATTAACTTGAAATTGGAGAATTTGAAATACAACTGATTGATTTCCAGTCTAGTTCAATATGGATTCAAAAACTTATTGAAACAAGAAAAAAGTTGGAATGGATTGAAACAAAAAGATGAATAAGCAATCTAAGTAAAAATGCAAATAACGAAATTTTGGAAACATGGAATTCAATTCCGCACACATTTAACTGTATGAAGAAGCTGGTTCATGCTACTCTAACCCTATTTTCATGTACGAGTCATTATTTTCAGAGATCCATAACATTAAAGACTCGCTTAGAAGCCATTTGGCAGATGACTTGAATTCAGCATGCATTCTGCTCAAAGTAACATCTTACAATTCTAATATAAGTTGTTTGTCATCTAATCTGCAACAACAGAAGTCACACTAATGTTGCTTCAATTTAAATTACACGTATAACAAAAACATTTAATACTTTACAATACACACAATGCATTGTATATAAAGAGTTTTGGGTTGTTAATATTTGGTTTTCCCAAAATCATCACAAGTGAAAATTTTAAGTGGCACCTCATCACATCTTTATACAGAAAAAATGATCCATAAAGGTTCGCCTATGGAAGAGTCGAAAACAAAAGATTATTTAAAAAATTATTAATTTACTGACGTAATAAAGATAATAAAATACACACATTTACACCGATGTATCAAAATACCAGTACTGCGCAATGTGTTTTATAATTAATTTTAAATGTTAGGCTAGCGCATGTGGTGCAGGTAGAAAAGGAATAAATAAGCACACATCCTTTTCAAACACTGTCAATTGCATTACAAAGCTTTCGGAATAACTTTATGGATAGCACTTCGGAAAGACGTCTGGGGCAATTCACGCTCTTGTTGAGGGAGATGTTTATATACGCCACTCAAAGTCGTATTGTAGGTTTAGCGTCAAAGGAGAGTATAATGGAATTCAATACTTTGTCATTGTATGGAATGGGAGAGGCGATGAAAATTGTAATTGAATATTGGGTCACAAATATTGAAAGTTTGAGAAGCATTGCTATAATTGGTATGACCATTGGTGTCAGAATTAACGAATTCGAGTGAAAGATTAACAGTTAGGTGTTCATAATCTCTTTCGCTTAACCTTCCATAGGATCTCTAACAATTCGAAATAACAGTTGTTCCTGGTTCGATTCATGATTCAATAAGGCCCAGAAATGTTTTTTTTTTTCACCTGTTTTGTCAGGCCATGAAACAGCGGACCGTCTCGTGTTTTACTCCCTCAAAAACTCATTGTTCTTCAAAATGTCCCTGATTATACTTCCTTTTTTTCCTTGTCCCAATTTTGTCAGCAATTTCAACAGTTCTACCCTTTCTATCTTTTTTGTATTAACCACATTGAAATTGATCAACACACCAGACATAGTGGCGCCAATTGGCAACAGCTTGTGATAAAATTACGAGCTCCCTATGAACTTCATCGAACGAGGTACGTTTGAAAAATTCATTAATTAAAAGTAAAATGATAGAAATTTACTCGTACAATCTGCTGCCAATGGAAAAAGAATTACACGAGGTGGATTTACTATTATGTCAGCATGAATATGCCCCATAAAATTCGCACTAAAACATACGGCCGTAAGCAATTTTCATATCATTTCCTCACATCGTGTTTTTATGACGGCCGAAATGAGTGAAATCTGAATCAAGAGTGAGAAAGAAATCGGTACTCTTTGAAAGAAAAATAGAATAAAAATGTGGGTTCTCTCAGTTATCCTTCTGGTCTATAGAAACTAAAGGCAGAGTCCTCACATTCTTATATATAAAAAAAAAGATCTTAGTACTCACCAATATAATATTCGAAACATCAATATTCGAAAGAACAGCAGAAAATTAAAGCGACACTCTGGACAACAAACAGAATAAAAGAGATTAAATATGTAAAAAAACCGAATTAAAATCATCGTCTGAAATTAATAAGGTTACGACCAAAAACAAAGAAAAACAATAAAAAAAATTAGCTATAATATATAATTACCATGGTAACAACATTAAAAACGATAAAAATCAAGGTAGCCGTATTGTAATGTAATCACCCAACTTGGCGAACATAAACAAGAACTCAGTGCATAGCGTGCTGACATCAAATTAGTTCCTCGGAAAGAACGGAATCAAAATTCATTTAGTGTGTGAGTCACACACTCTAAAACAATACGATGCATCAAAACAAATTATTGGCCATCATGGCTAAGAATATCATTCCAGGGGAGAATCATGCACGTAAGAAGACGTGGAGAGGAAAACATAGAATTCTTTCAGGAGCTGATTAGGACCCACACTCACTATTGGATCAGAAATAATAAACATTAATGTATGCTTATTTCTTCTTAATCAGACTATCCAAAATACTTTTTCACGTAGAATGGTTTACCAAACGAATCCTAACGAAATGCTACTTATCTTTAAATGCAGCCTTTGCGCAGCCAAGTTGTAAGGGAGCACAATTATGTTCAAGCAAATCTCAGTATCTTCACAAGTCAGTCTCACTGAGAGAACAGCTTCAAAACATTCACTAATAGTTAACTAATTTCCACTGACACTTCGTAACAATTTCTCAAGAAATTCTCTCTGTTTTTTCTTCAAAAATGTTTCAATAGTAATCTATTTGCGTACATAGCAATTCTTTCATAAGACGAGGCTTACACTGTCATAAAAAAAACTCCAGAGGGGGACATACTCCATCAGAACCCGCTATATTTCTCGAGAAGATCAACCTGAGGAAGTGAAGACATAATGCCAAGTTGTAGACCTTTAGCCTCTGTAAAGTGTTTCCAGATATACCACGTGGAGGTAGATCTACTATGCACTCCTAATGAATTCTATTTCAGCCTTTTTTATTGTATTATGTTTTCTTTTTTCTTTATACATATTCTCTGCTTTAACTGTTCATAATCTGCCATTAGAAGTTTAAAAAAATATTTCTTTATCAAGAGCGATTCAACTTTCTTGATGAATTTGTAATAATACCAGTTACTAATCAATAAAGTGTCATTTATGCTATTTGGTTATAATCATATTAAAATTACATGTATACATATTTTTAAAACCATTTTTTATCCTACATTTTCGTACCTTTTCAGGAGTCAAATATGAAAATTTCGAGGCTATGATATTTATTGTCAGAGCAATAAAATTTGTCAACCAAACTCTAAATGTTACACCGATCCAGAATTGTAGGAAATAGAGCTCTTTGGTCGCGAGGTCAATTGGTACTGGGAAGCCAAAGGAGTTGAAATACTTGAAAATACTGTATATGCGCACAGATGTAAGAAATTAATATCTTAATAATTACTAATGTAAAAGGAATTTGTTAATCGAGCCAAAATGTATAATGCAGTTTTAGCATGGTGTAATTGAATGTCCGTAAGAGAAAGAGGGATAATCTTTTAAGACCCAAATTATTTTTATCTTTAAACTTTAAATTCTTCTGGTTATTAATGCTTTATTGACCCCAATGGCTCTGGGAAAAATTAAAAATTCACGCCCCCTCCCACCTAGAACGTCGGTGGTACCCGCACGATCGTGCGGGTTGGGCGTTATCTGTGAAACAAGTCACCTATGAAATTTTACGAGCTATACATTTTTAGCTCTAAGTTGATAGAAGAAACAACTTAATTCAACTAAAATTGTTACAAATAAGGAGATAATTCATGCATAATTAATCCCTTTATTAATTCACTATTTATTTACTGTAGAAATCTTTTGTTTTGTTTTAGCAAGTATAAATAACCATTGCATTTTTCACAACTTGTCGTCGAACCACTTTCGTAGTTTTCAAATCTGCACTTGCGAGGCCTTGATATGTCATCAACACATCAAAAACGGTTATACATGTCAAGCCTGGAATGGCCAGAATAAAAGCCATGACATGTATAGCAGGTGGATTATAGCGCTTTGATCTTTTTGCGAGTGGAATTACAGCACTGTTATCTTCATCATCAGTTTAAATACTTTTGTTAGTAGGTGGAGAGGCTCTGATGACGCTTCAACTACCTCTAACTTAAATTTTAAGTGATCCATTTTGATTTTTAGAGGAATTTTATTTAATATTGCATCTTGTTTGCACAGAAACCAAAAATTTGCAACAGCTAAATCAATGTAATGAATGTGTTCAAGAGACTTTTATGGTAAAGAATGATCTAAAATTGTCTTTCCATTTCAAATATTCCCTTCTTTTTCTTCATCACTCTCATCTGAACTTGATTCTCCTCCCAGTATACGCGATTTATATGTTTTGTTCACAGCATTGTCGTCATCCGAGAGATCAGTAAGTTTTGATCTAAGTTCAATTTGATTTATTCATCAATTTCAAAATTTCTTTTTCTGTGAGAATTCTTCTCCTTTTAGACACCTGAAAAAGCTTTTGGTTAAAAGTTAGCACAGTATTCCATGAAAAATAGTAAAATGTATCAGAAAATTTAATTATTAAATATATATATATATATATATATATATATATATATATATATATATATATTTAAACCACACCATACTAACTCCTACGGAAAACCTAGATTTTTTCTGGGGGGGCGTGAAGAGATATGGATGCAGATATCTGTGGAGAGGATAAAAATGTCATACTCCTCAACAAATGCATGAGAAAGAAAATCAATTGCAAAATAGAGAGAAAGAAAGGGACTCATCCATGGTGACCCCCAAAAAAATTTGGTATTAATTATATAACTATATGTATTTTTATGTAGGCTTTTATCAAAATTATTGAAACAGAAAAAAAAAATCGAATGGTAAGTTACCTTTACAGCTGCAGTGACTGAAGTAACGCCCAACCTGCACGATCGTGCGAGTAACGAAATCCCGAGTCCTACAAGCCACATTAATTGAATATAGTTAATATTTTTTCTATTTTTACAGTTATTTAAACCTTAATACAAAAATTTGTATTCAAGCAATTAGTAGAAATATATTGATAATTACCTTTTTACGACAGATAAAAAGAAGACGTGTTTTCGTTGTATTTGAAAACAAAGCTAGATTTGCAAGCTGTTGATAAAAAGTAACACTTTACACTTTCTGCAAACCGGCTCAATCGTTAGATTCGCAATTTTTTTTATATACGACTATTCCAGAAGCAAAAACGTATAAGAATATTTAACCCGCATGATCGTGCGGGTTGGGTCTTAAAGGGATAAGTTAAACTCTGGACGAAGGATTGACTAGACCAGAGGTTCCCTTTACTTTTTTGTCTCATAGACCCCTTGCCGGGTTTTTCGGTTTTGGGTAGACCCCTACTATGTATAATATTCAATTTTTGCACATTCATCAATTTAAATGTGTTTTTTACAGCTGGTATAGAGCTGCTAACTATAAAAAAAAAGATTTAAATTTATAACTGTAGTAAAGTATAGTGTTTAAAACTTAAGAATTAATTAAATTAAATTAAAAAATTTCAACATTTACGCCCGTATTCACCGCTAACTTGACTGCCGGTTGGAGGAAGGAAACCTGGGTTTCGTCGAAAACGTTATTCACCATCGCAAGTTAATAACTTAACTGTGGGTCAGGTTAAAAATTTCTAACCCAGGTCAGAGCCGGGTTAGTTTTAACCGCACATGCGCAGTAATCAATTTTTGGAGTGTTAACAGTTTTGCGAGTTCGAATTTCTTTCAATCCTCTTACGATGAATTTCTTAACTATTTCTTCAATTTCACAGCAACATTATTTAGAGAAAAAAGAAATAAGGTATTTGAAAAAATGAACGTCTACGAGTCTCGCAAAACGGTATGTAAATCCGATAATTATTTATTTTTTTATGATTAATTATTTCAAATTAATAGAAATTTTTATCGAAGTGATACTATGCTAAATTAAAAGTTAGAAAACATGATGATTTTTCTGTTGGCTGTTTAGTATAAATAGCTTGTAATATAAATGACATGTTGAATAGGTCAGCAAGAATTAGCATTCTAATAGCAAGAATAATACATTGTTATCCTATGAGATTTATATGTGTGTGTGCAAAATGCTTTGTATTTTTATTTCCTAATATTAATTATTTGACTTAGACATTAGTGCTTTTGTGGTATTATATCTAGAAACATTCCCTTAATCTACAGCTGCTGCTAAAGTTGGTGTCTAGATTTCTTATAATCAATAATAACTATGAACCAGCATTGTCTCTGAAGTAATTTCTAATTACCTATGCAAATATCGATTTTTTTGCAGAACTATTGATAGTCAATGATATACATATATATAATATTCACTCTTATATATATATTATAAATCCGTTCAATATTTTAAAAGCCAAATTTTCCCAAATTATCATTATTAAAAAAACAAAATTAATAAAATTTACTTCATTTATCAAAAAAGGTAGATATTTAGATAAATCTTTAAAACACACACAAATCCAGAAATAATTTAAGGAAATAGAAGCTGCTTTCACCATGCATTATATGACTGGCCACGAAAAAGGAGTTCGTTTATACTGAGAAATTAGTTTATAATTTGAAAAACTAGGAAAATGAGACAATTCGCATCTTTCTTTTGAAATAAAAACAAGTACAGTACAGTCCCGCTAATCCGAACACGGCTAATCCGAACATCCGGTTAATCCGAACGGCTCCGCGGAAAAAATTTTATAATTTTAAGGACGAAAATCGGTGAATATTTCAATATAAAACTGTATAAACCTTAATTCAAAACAGTTCTTTATTTAATATTCACGCACTGTACATCAAGTTATGGTACAAATTTTAAAATGGAATAAACTACAGAACAGAACCACTAATGTTTGTATGAAAAAGTACAACATAACCCGTACTCCCAGTTCAAATATGATTTCTGTTTTTGAAAATCACGTAAACAGTCCGATATTGTTCGGATTATCGGGACTGTACTGTAGATTGATTTACATACCTTCCTGTTAATGTGCAAAAGTTTAGTAAAGTTAACATTTTTTTAAAAAATTAAAGTTGCTTAGACTTGGATGATAGCATCAGTATAAAATGTAAACAGCATATGTTGTAGTTTCAATATAATAACTTGCTTATTTAGTTAGATAAAAACACAAACTACACATTAGTAGCATTTCTAGATAGTTATTTAAATTATATTTTATTTCAGGTATAATAAATAGCATGTGTTGACAAAAAACACTATCGAAGGGAAGTATGCCATCATCAAAAGAAGTTTTGCGTGCCTATCAATTGGCTTGAACTGTCACTTAAAGCGAGTACTATCAATAATTTTTGCTTGTTTTGTTCTGCACAACTTATGTATATGTCTAGGTCAGAATATTCTGTAATTTAATTATGTGTCAAGACTTTGTAACTTTCAATGTAAATAAATTTTTACCTAATCACAACTTTTATCATATTTAATGTTTACATTTACAAACTGTGTACATATTCTTACATGTATGTTGCATGAATGCTACTTATCTTCAAATTTTACAAAATACTCATAAATTATAGATGTAATAGTCTACATACTGAACATATTTTTAAAAAATCAAAGAGTAAAATTAAATGATTTCAAAATTTTTGAGAATATACTTCAGAAAAATTGTATTCATTTCAAAAGAAATGTTTGCATTTTACAAAGGACATTATGAAACAGAATGAGCTGAAAGTATACTTATATTCTTGTTATACTTTTCTCAAGAAAAAAAAATTGCGAGTCGCAAAACATTTTAATACAATCCAGCTGCTGTCAAAATTTGAATGTATTTCTCTTATACTACCTTCGATATCTCAAATCCTCACTTATGACAACTGAATCAAATCTATTATAGTGTTTCGATAGTTATATTTGGGGAAATAATACTTATATCACTGTTTTTTCATAGGAAAAGCATTAAAATTTTTGCTGCACTCTTTTTTTTTTCTTGAGATACTATCACTATCTTCAGCCAATATTGATTTATAATGAGCTGTTTAAGTTTGAAATATCACTCTTTCTAAACGCATTTTATATCATATACAAGAGAAAATGCATCCATGTGAAGCAGTCATATTGAAAAATCAATAAAAAAAATAAATAAAAATTTGTTGTGTGTTGAAATTTCAAAATACATAGGAAAAAGTAAAGAAATACTAATGAGATAAAATGTTCAGTCAGTTCAGTACAGTGATACCACTGTAACAGTGGAGACTTGGCCAACGCCTTATGCTCCGATAAAATTTTGATTAGTTTTTAACTTAATGATGTACTGTACTGTACTACTGTAATGAAGCAGCATAAGGCACAGTTTACAGGATATGATGTTTCGGAGGCAGTTAATTTTGAAAACTAGAAGTGGGGAATGCATTTCAAAATCATCTGTTTAAAAAGGAAAGCGGTGGCACTTTGCATATGATTGTAAAATTTTATAATAACTAATACTTCAATGAAATCAGCAAAGTGTCCTCTATTTTTTAGGATCAAAATATGCAAAAATTGAAACAAAAGTTCCCTTAACATTAGTTTTTTTTTATGTTTGAAGTTTGTCAGATATATTATAATTTGATACCTATAAAATATTTATATATTTATAAAACACATTATAAAATCTAGACTTCTAGGACTCAAAAACATTTTATAGATATATATGTGGGAAAAAGATGTGCCGCGTTGCGTGGTTAGACATTCTTCACTACAACACGGTTGAATTAAAAAAATAACAATAAACATTTATTAACTTTAAAGATAAAAGATTAAATGAGAAATTAAGAGGTAAGCTTCCAAAAACTACAACACATGGTGAACCAGGCACGCTACAAGAATAACAGATAAATTCAGTTCAGTTTTGGAGTCGTTTTGTTGAGCTGTAAGGTCGCTGCATACTCCCCTTCCAGTGTCAACGATAGCTAGTTGGAAGATGAACTTTGCGACCAGAACGTGTAGATGGCTGGGTAGGCGTTGAAGCTGTTGGATCAGATTCCACAGTAGCAGGTGTTGAAGCTGTTGCATTAGGTTCCACAGTAGCAGGTGTTTCATTCTTGGTTTGAGGTAGTTGCAAGTCATCAGTGTTAAGAAAGAAGGCAGGTTTGCATCTATCAATAGATACAGATACCTGTTTACCATTGATGTCAAGGAAAAACACTTTATCCTTCCTTTGTAAGACTTTGAAAGGGCCATCATAGAGTTGTTGAAGTGGACGACGTAACATGTCTCGGCGAAGAAAAACATGTGTTGCTTCCAACAGTCCTGGATGGATAAAAACTGGACGTTTGCCATGGTGTTTTGGTGCTTTAGGGTGAAGTGATTGCATGTGAGACTTAAGTTTCGAAACAAAATTCACAACATCATCGTCTGGCTTGGAAGAGTCAAACATCTCCCCTGGCAGTCGAATAGTGGTCCCAAAAACTAATTCAGCCGGGGTACACAGAATATCTTCTTTAAGAGAAGCTCGTAGACCAAGTAAGATGATAGGGAGTACTTCTGTCCAACGCTCAGTAGCATGGTACTTGATTGCACTTTTCAATGGGCGGTGCAATTCTTCGATCATCCCATTAGCTTGAGGGTGGTATCCAGTTGTACGACACTTCTGAACACCAAGTAGTTTGCTAAGAGCTTTGAAGAGCGAGGACTCAAACTGCCTGCCCCTGTCGGTTGTGAGAATTGCAGGAGTTCCAAAGCGAGACACCCAAGAGGAAAAGAAGGCCTCAGCCACAGTCTCAGCAGTTATGTCTTTGAGAGGTTGGGCCTCTGGCCATTTCGAAAAACGGTCAATCATTGTCAGGCAATAGGTGTAGCCATTTGATGGAGGTAGAGGTCCAATGAGATCCAGATGAACATGATCAAAACGTTGGGAAGGTTCTTGAAATGATGAAAGGGGTGATCTAGTATGACGATGAATTTTGGATTTTTGGCAAGCTAGGCAGTGTCTTGCCCACTTAGCTACATCTGATGAGATTGAGGGCCAAACAAAACGCTGCTTCATCAAATGTACTGATCGACGTATGCCAGGATGGGATAAATTATGCATAGCAGAGAAAACATTTTGACGATGCTGTTTTGGGATGTAGGGTCTGGCTGTGCCCGTTGATAGATCACACATAATTTCAGTAGACGAATTGGGAAAAGTTACCTTTTTGAGTTCCAAGGAAGTTCCAGATGCTATTAGGGTGTGAAGCTCCTGATTAGTCTGTTGTGTCTCAGCAATACAGTCATAGTTAATTTGACTTGGGAAGGTGATTGCAGAAACACGAGAGAGAACATCAGCAGCAATATTGTCAGATCCTGGAATGTGTACAATATTTGTGGTGAACTGAGAGATGAAATCTAGCTGACGGATCTTCCGTGGAGAACACTTGTCACTTTTTTGCCTAAAAGCATAAGTGAGGGGCTTGTGGTCAGTAAACACTGTGAAATCTCTAGCTTCCAGCATATACCGAAAGTGTCGGATAGCCGAGTAGATAGCAAGGAGTTCACGGTCGTAGACACTGTAAGACTTTTCAGATGAAGTAAGTTTTCTGGAAAAGAAAGCCAATGGCTGTAGCTCAGAGTCCACAACTTGGTGAAGTGCATCTCCTATGGCATAATCAGAGGCGTCCACATGAAGAGCAAGCGGGGCAGAAGGTGAAGGATGAGCAAGAAGTGCAGCATCAGCAAGAGCTTGTTTACACCTCTGAAATGCTGTAATTGCCTCAGAAGACCAGTTTAAAGGCTTTGAGTCCTTCTTACCTTTAGAACCTTTTGAAAATTCACTTAAAAGATACTGTTGTTCAGCTGCTTTGGGCAAGAAACGTCTATAAAGATTTAACAGTCTTAAAAATTTTCTCAGAGAGCCAACAGTCTCTGGTTGTTTGTAATCAAGAACTGCTTGAACCTTGTCAGGCAATGGCTTAATGCCATCAGGAGTGATAAGGCGGCCAAGGAAAATGAGTTCAGTCACACCAAATACACATTTAGAGATATTTAGTTTTAAACCATATGAGCTCAGTCTTTGGAATATAGTTCTTAAGTGAGAACGATGCTCCTCAGCATTTTCTGAGTAACACAAAATATCATCCAAGTAGACAAAACAAAAAGGAAGTCCTCTTAGTACTTCATGCATGAATCGCATAAAGGTTTGTGGTGCATTCACAAGGCCAAAACACAAATGGGTATATTCGTAAAGACCCCATGGAGTTGTTACAGCTGTCTTAGGAATATCACACTCAGCTATAGGGATTTGGTGGAATGCCTTAAAAATGTCTATTTTGGAAAATATCCTCTTGCCATGTAGTGCATGAGTAAAGTCATTCAAATAAGGCATGGTGTAGCTGTCGAACTCAGTAACAGAATTCAGCTGCCTGTAATCCCCAACAGGTCTAACTGTAGAGTCAGATTTGGGCACAACATGAAGAGGAGAACTCCAGGGACTTTTGGAAGGTCTAATAATGCCTTGAGCAAGAAGAAATTCAAATTCTACCTTCACTGCATCATACAATTTAGGGTGTAGCCTTCTAGGCCTGGCAGTGACTGGTGGGCCAGTAGTAATAATATGATGGACTGTGCCATGTGATGCTGATTTGGAAATTAAAGAAGGGTTGCTGAGGTCTGGATATTCCGATAAGATGTTTTTAAAACTAATGTTTGCATCTACAGTGAGGATTGAGGGCTGTACAATATTTGAAAAAACACAAGGAGTGAAAAGAGAAGTTTCCACATCCACCAACCTTTTTTTCTTAAGGTCGATTAAAAGGTTGAAGTGCTTTAGAAAATCAGCACCAATTATAGGAGATGATACATCAGCAATTATGAAAGTCCAGATAAAAGGTCGCCTCAGACCCAGGTTCAGTTCTTTACGGACCATACCATAGGCTGGAATTTTGGTATTATTAGCAGCAAGAGAGAGTAAGGAGAAGTTAGACTGAGGTGATTTATTCATAGTTGGAGAAGGTGGGATGACACAGATTTCACTTCCAGAGTATATGAGGAATTTCTGGCCAGACTTGCGGTCTAATAAAAATAACCGGCTGGTATGTTGCGAGGGCTCTGCCATTCCAGCTATGACAGAGCTTACTCGTTTTTTTGCACAAATGCACAAGGTGAAACACACTTGCGGGCCTGCTCTTTATTACGGTGATGATAGTAGCAGATGCCACTTCCTCTATTGACACTCCTAGAGCGTGAATGTGATCTCCGGCGGTCAGAACTATATCGCTGGTGGCAAGAGGAATTGCGCTCTCTTGTCAGTTCAGCAACTTGTAGAGACAGCTCTTGGATCTGCCTGGCGAGAGAGTCCATGGTTGGCTGAGCACTGCATGAAGATGACTGGGATGGTGGAGTAACAGTTGTGGCCGCACAGATAGTCGAGGACGCACCAACAACCTCAGAAACCTTATCAGAGATGATAGCCAGTTTATCCAAAGGCTCTGAGGATGCAGACAAAACAGTCTGGATATGTGGTGGCATTCTTTGAAGCCACAAACTTTGCAGAAAGTCATCCTGGAGTTGGCCATTAGACAGCTCTTTCATTTTTCGCAATAGGTGGCTGGGCTTCTCATCTCCTAGCTGAAGGTCAGTAAGCAGTTTTCTTAATTTTTGAGTCTCCGAGTCGCTAAATTGGGTGATGAGCCGCTGCGAGAGAGTGTGATATTTGTCACTGTTCGGAGGGCTTAACACAATGTCCGACACGTAGGAGAGAGTTTCAGCATCCAGGTTCGCAACCAAAGCAGAATACTTAGTATCATCACTGCAGATACCACTGAATGTGAATGCATGGTCGCATTGCGCAATCCATAGACGAACGTTCGATTTCCAAAACGGCGGCAGCCGCAACGCAATACGAGCGACTTCAACGGTTTCACTAGTCATATTGTTGAATAAGCACGAAGCGAAACGAATCTCCGAGTAGATGCTTCAAGTGGCCTTGAGGAGAAGGAGAAAAAAATCTTTCGCTACGTACTGATCATCCGTAGTAGAAGAATTTGTATTGCACTCGCCAGTAGAACAGAATAGCTTACGTGTTTTTAAGTCCAAAAGGGGTCACCTCTGCCGCGTTGCGTGGTTAGACATTCTTCACTACAACACGGTTGAATTAAATAACAATAAACATTTATTAACTTTAAAGATAAAAGATTAAATGAGAAATTAAGAGGTAAACTTCCAAAAACTACAACACATGGTGAACCAGGCACGCTACAAGAATAACTGATCAATTCAGTTCAGCTTTGGAGTCGTTTTGTTGAGCTGTAAGGTCGCTGCAGATGCTTCACAACTTATACACTGAACAGTTAAATTTAAAAATGCATTTTCATAGTTACATACAGGGAAGAAGATTGAGAATTGTTATTATTTATTTATTTATTTATTTTTAGTAAATTAGTAAGAACCATGCTGATATTTATGAGATTTATTTAATACATAGTTTCAACTTATTTCCAATCATAAAACTTAAATTGTTTATCATTTAATATACTATTGTAAGCGATCTCGAACCACCTGCAGATACCCTGATTGAAATTTTAGTACTACAATTAGAGCTGAAAAACGTAGATTCAACACTGAGCATTGAAGGACCACGTTGCCTAACTGATTTTGTCAAATTAAATGTCACAAATTATTTCTCTAATTTTTTTTCTGTTTTTATAAAAATAACAATACAAATTTTTGTAATAAAAGTTATTTATTCTATGATGACATTGATTTAAAAAAATATTTGTGGGCCATCTTTCAATGTAGATAATAATTTCTCCTGCAACTCTCAGTTTTAGCTTCCTTCCATCTCCATATATTTTATGAATTGCTGATGCTCAACTTTTATGCAAGCAGCAGCAGATGAGCTGTTGGCTTTTTTTAACACGTTTTCTGAACACTGTTAAGGTGTCTTTGAGAGTTCTGGCTGTTCTTGGAGTTGCCTTTATATTGGCTTCGTCTGCTGTATGATTTTCTTTATTCCTGCATTTTGTAATCTGTTAAATAAAAATTAAAAGTTTAATAGGAATACAAACTAGTTCTTAAATCAGAAAAAACCTATGAATATCTACTTGGTCAAATAAAAAAAACTCCTTTTGTTTCAGATAAGTAACATCTATTTTGTGTCTTGAATCACAATAAATTAAAAGTTTTTTATTGCAACTACCAATAACAGTAGTTTACTTTATACTAAACAGCTTGATGGATTTAAAAGTAAATGATTACTTGTATTGAAATTATTATGGAAAAAGCAAAAATGATTAAAATTTTGAAAAAAACATTTATTAAAATATAACTTTTCTTTTTCTGTACTAAATTCATAAACTTGTTTCATACATGATAATCTGACCCCGTTTGTAAGAATGGTCGGATCATAATAAGAAAAAATATACAATGCTTCACCAAAAACCAGACAAAGCTATAAAGACTTATCTTTTGGCACAAATAATCAAATATTTTTTATCTAATCTATTTGTCATGAAAGTTTTCATAATTTTTATATTAATACATTTGAATAATAAAATATAGGTTAACACGTTGAAATATTTTTGAGATTCTCTATTTGAAAGAAAAATATTATAACTTTTAGTATAGGTGTAGAAGAAAGTTTTTTTACTTCATCTCTACTGTGGACCAGTTAAACATCTACAGCAAACTTTCTTTAATATTTTTTTAATGCTTCATAATACTATTTAATGGGTAGTTTAAAAGAAACTTATGAAACATTTCAAAACAGTATTTTAATTTTTAAGAACAAATATACTTTATCCTTGTTGAGACAGTCTCTCTGGGAAGTGGGCATTAAATAACAGCTTTCAATTTTTTATTGACTAAGATTTAATTAAAATATGTAATAACTAGAGAAATTTACTTACTTGAAATTTCGATTTCGATACTGTAGCTGTTAAATGGCGTAGACATTGGTAACGTCAGTATCAGCTCCCAAAACCTCATTTCAAAGTCCGTCTCTATTCCATTTCTTTAGATATTTCACCACACCCTGTTTTCCACCTTTTTTTGGCAAAGAACGCTGCATTTTTTAGTTGAATTTTTTTAAAAAAATTTTAAATAACTCATTGACGGATTTGTTGTGCCATCAGTGTCATTAGATTGCCGTGCTATTTCACTATACACGCTTCGTTTTTTTTTCTTCTTAAATTTCTATAAAATACCAGTGTTCCATTTCCAAATTAGCGAAAAATAAACTTCGATAGTATTCATTTTGAAAAATAAACATTGAAAAGAGACGAATATGCAACTCTTCTGTTCAGATCGCGAAAAAAAAAAATCAGTCGAAGTCATGGGGTTTACTTCGACCAATGGGAATCGACCAGTAACCCCAGGCTAAGAAACCCAGAGTCAAGTAACTGGAGGTCGAAAAAGAGCTGTGAATTGAAGTTCTGACCTGGGGTTGATTACCGGTTACTTAATTCCAGGTTTCATCGCTGGGTCAGATTAGCGGTGAATACGAGGGTTAGTATTACTCTTGTCAGGTTTAACGCTAAATATCTTCTCGGTTAATACGTGTCCAGTCTTTTCTTTTTTTTTGTTTTGTTTTGGAGAATGGCAAACGTGCTGAAACTCCGCACTAAAAAAAGCAATTAAAAACTTTCTCAAGATGTTCCATAATTTGATATAAATATCAGGTATATCTTTTTAAAGCCAAAATTACTGACATCCGTTTCAAAACTTTACTTTAAGATCTGTGTTAGTGCCTATTCCTAGAGTCTAATTCTTATAATCTGACATTTTTTTTTCAATGTGACCATATGAATTCACTGCCTGCTGTGGTATTACTATAGTCAAAGCATTCTCAAACCTAGTTTCAAAATCTAAAAAAAGAGCATTTAAATGTTGAAAGTAGGTTAAAACAACTTTTTCCAGGAAGATTGTCTGCGGTCAATTGAGAAACTGGGAGACTTTGGGACGCTTAATATTATATACTCCTTTAGCTTAATTCTGGCAAGAAACGCTGAAATGAGATCCTTGTTTTAATAAAATTTATGCTATTGCCTTGTAACTGCAAATTAACATCATTAAATTTAGTAAATAAATCTGTTAAATAGGTAAATCTGGTCTCCACTTGATTAAATTTCCATTCAAAAATTAAAATCACGATCTGGTTTAATGAGAGTCACTGTCGTAGACCCCATTTACGCCGCATAGACCCAGGAATTATTTTTTCGCTAACTTGGACCTCTTTTAGGACGTCATAGACCCCGTTGGGAATCACTGGACTAGACTTTAATGATAGTAGGGAATGTCATGTTCTTTAATGATTCACTGAGAATTTGTATAAAGAATTATTTATTTATGCATAATTAGCACAGTAAAAAGTTACACACACACATTTAAGAGTTCATTACTATCTCAATACAATATACAATCAGTACAACAACAACAAACATACAATGAAAATTGCTAAACACGAAACTGAAGGGACTGAAATATTTTTTCGTGTTGAAAGAATTTCGAGTTCAAAGATATTGAAAAAAAAAAAAAAAAAAGCACACATATATCAACAAAATTAAGTTTATTAGAGTTTATGTTTATTTACATAAATTTGTATATATTCATATATTTAATAAAAATCAATGTAGCAAAAACATTAGCAAGAGAGAGTTTAAAGAAATTTAACACAAAATTATCACATTTTTTGAAAAACAAAGCATTTATCGAGTGTTTGGAAAATAATCTGATATTTTTCTTTGAATTGTCCTTTTTAGCATCAAATTCTTCGATATCGTCTATTTTGCTATTCATTTTACTATCGGAATGTACGTCTAAAAAGCATCATGTTTCTCATTTCGGATGATGTGGACAGGAGCTTCATTATTCATTTCATTTTCGTCGTCGGAAATAGCATCTATGATATTTTTTGAGCTTTGAACAAACTCCAAAATGTCTTTATCTACCATAATTGGGGCTGTACATACATTATCATTATCTTGCAATGAGTTCTTCCGATAATACAATAGGACAGTCCAATCCGGCTGGTGCTTTACATATTTTGTTCATTCCCAGAAGAGAAATCCTTTCGTGTTAAGCAATTTTTGTTTTCGTGTTAAGAGAAAAAGTTCGTGAAAATACACAGTAGATCGTCAGGACCATTGCATTATTTCGTGTTAACATATTCTCTCGTTTTAACCGTTTTCGTGTTAAACGTATTTCGTCAAACGTAACATCAAAGTAGTAGTACATCTCTTCAGTTGAAGTTACAGCAAACGCAATTATGTTACAATACAAATAAATCACAATTATTACAACAGAAGTATGACAGGGACTGTGTGTGGGGGGGCCAGTATAAGATTCGAGGCGCTGCGATTGATTATTAAATTCTAGAACACTCCGCAACTGACCTCGAGACACGTTTTAAGGCATGGGTTAACTTAAGAGAAAGAGGGCCCAGGGACATGACCACAATGGGGTCTTGTCTCGTTTTCGACTAGACCAGATGATTCGAATAATTTCAACGGCCAAATGTGTTTTCCTGTTGTATTCTCCGAAAAACTGGGAATTTTGGACAATATGTCAACTGGTTACACATGTGATGACCGTCGTCTATATATAGGCACCATACGCCATCATTACTCATTCAGTCAAAAGGCGACAATAGGTCGAGCCGGTATATAAGTCATGCGCATTGATTTGTTTCGGGTTATTGTTTGATGAGTATTGAGTATGCACCATCTACTTTGAAGGATCATAGGTGGGGCCTACATCTGTGTTGGGACCCAGGGCCTACTTTTGCGTAGGGGGCCAGGGCCTAAGGAAGTTTTACAGCCGCATTCACCGTTCACTGGACACGACTATCAAACCTGGAGATCAGTGACAGAAATTCAGTAAAAGAAAATCACCGGCATAAAACTTCATTACTGCGCTATTTTTTAAAATCCTGTTACTCAACCACGAGTTTGCAATCTCATTGCTTAAGATAGACCTTGTGACCTCGACTGGTTTGTCCACTTTTTGAACTTGGTATTGTTACAAACAGTGGTGCACACAAGGGGGACCCGGGGTGTGAGCTCCGCTGTGCTTGCCTTCCATAGATTTTGAATTTTTTTCCGATTGATTATAATCCTATGTGTAAAGTAAGTAAAATTTAATTACCTCAAACTCCGGCGCATAACGCACGCTTTTAACACAAAAATATAAGATTGAAATTTGGCTAGAACAATGGCAGCTTTAAAATTAAAAAAGAAAAAATTAGGCTTCTTCAAATATCGAAATGCAGCTTATTTAAAATAAATGGCATACCATATAATCATAAGGAGTCGCAGTTTTAGAAGCATAATATTTTTTCAAAAATCTGAGGTTATACTTCGAATAAATGACTTGAAAACATGAGAGCATCGCTGTCGTACATTTAGTTTCTTCGTAAAAAAAAAAAAAAAAAAAAAAAGGGGGTGCGGCATACGAAGAATATACCTAAAAATAAAAAAAAAATATAGCTCAAAAGTATAGAGGCACGTTATACGCCGGATTTTACGGTAAGTATTTGTTTTTTATAATTAATTTCATTAATTAATGCTAATTATTTATTCAATAATTTACCTTTTACGGTTATTTGTTCCCGTCAATCGACAAAATCAAAAGAATATGTTTGATGGCGTATTGTGGTATGATATGAGAAGGGAGTATTTTCGACCCCTCCCCTCCTGAAAAATTCCTGCGTGTACCACTGGGTACAAACATATCGTTTACCCTTCTTACTTTCCTGTCTCCCGGATTCCAATTTTTCTAATTCTAGTTAAGTTTTCAATGAAATCTTTTCTCCATCGTAAGAGTTGAAATGTATGCAAACAGACAACTGTTTGCAAACATACAAAAAATTGCCTACTACACAAGGGCGATCAAATCTAACCCAGTTTTGAGCACCTGTCAAAATTCCCCGACTTAAACTTAGGCAAAGCCTTGTTTTTCTTCCTTTGACTGATGGTCCAGTTAATAATCTGAAATGAATGACACGATTACAAAATTTAATAATTCCCAGATGAATAAACAGAAAATGATCATTAATATGTCACTGTGTAAAGATAAATTTTGACTTTGTAACATTATTTTTGTCAAACAGGTGGCAGCAATATTGTAATTGTGAACAGAAGTGAGAATGGCGTGGCAGCGGGGGAGGCATTTTGTGTGTTTTCGTTTGCAAAAAGTCTGTCAATTCAGCGTGAATTTCGGAGAAAGTACGATAGAGACATTTCAGAGAATAAGAAAATTTTATAAATATTTCCAGGAAACCGGATGCCTCGGTAAAGGCAAAAGTTCCGGGCGACCAGGTTCGCTAATACGAGTGACTAAAGGAAGTCACATTGAGCATATGTGAAAACAAATTTTACTTTACGTCAAGAAACGTTAGGTACGAATAAAAATTTCATATTTTATCTTTGCAATAATATCTTAAGAATCCTTTTTTGTTTATTCATCTGGGAATTATTAAATTCTGTAATCATTTCTAATAAACCCGTAGTGAATAGGGCGGTTAGAATAAATAATCGTAGGCTATAAGGCAGCAGGTAGGAATGTATAGAGAAAGAAACGCGTTGAAGATCAGAAAAGAAGGATTTCGTTGAAGTTGCGGTGGTACCCCACCAAAGACCCTTTCCCGTGACGTTTCAGCGGTCAAGTAGTTTCTCGTGGGAAAGTATCCCAGGGTGGACACCCCAGCGCTGATGTCCTAAGAGAAGTCAACCTCTGACCTCCCTTGATCTAGCCGACAGTAAGATGCCGATACAGTTCCCACGCTTTACGCAAGGTTTCAAAGTACACCGCGTGAAGGGGACTTGGACCAATCGAAGAATGGTTTCTCCAAATACGTCCAAACAGAAGTGACTATACATCGCGTGTCACTTTCGTGGGCGGGACGTATTTCACCTCAAAAAGAGACTCTGAAATCGTGAGAAGCAAGAGAGAGCGACACCAACACAGTGACATGATCTAACTCCAAAAGTCTCTCCAATTCTAATAGCTTCACCAGCATCTGCGCCCTGGCATTTCCAATAGCCGTATCAGCATCTGTTCCACCAGCACTTTTCCAGCTCGTTTCAGTGCCGCCTTCATCAGGAGCTAATATTACTGCCTATAATAAAACATTATCCTCCCAGCAATACAGCTGCGGCAAAGTCTTGAGAGAAATCGAAAGCCCCCAACGCATGCAACTGTTGTTGTTGTTGCAGCAAATGTCTACAGCTTGATAGTTCAGATCAAACCCAATGAATTCCATCGTGGCAAGCAGGTAGTTTTTACGCCTGTCGTTAGCCGCAGCTTTGAGCACCATGCATATGACAGTACTATTTGCCTCTGTTCCACCCCAATTTTGAGAGAGAACACCCTGTGATGGTCAGGAGCCTCCCACCAACCTCACGAAAGGACTTGCGGCTCTCGATGAATATTTAGAGTGACCCCATGCCGCACACATTTACAAACATCCATACCTTCTCCGGGATTCAAACCCAGGCCCCGCGGCACAGAATTCAGTGTCACTAGCACTATACTATCCGGGCGGCACGGATGCAACTAAAATCTTAAGTTAAGGGCAATCACAGTTTAAAAGAAAACCCAAATTCTGAATCCTATCTAATAGGTTCAGTAGTTGAGGAAAGGAAATTTAAGCAAGGAAAGCTTGGGAGACTCAATTGACCTTAAAGGCTTAAAAAAAAATTTAATTCGAGAAGTTGAAATTGTGGAACAGCTAAAATTGGAAAGAGTTAAAAAGCCAGAACGTGATTGGACTTTTAGCACACGAATGAAAGCGTTGACACGAGAATCGTATAACAAGCGCAAAAACTATCCGAGTTCCAGAAAAATCAGAAAACCTAAACATTGGAACGAGTGTTCACATACAGACACGTCCCAGAGAAATTCAAATCGAAAGTATTGAAATTTTAGTTTTAAAAGGCTGAACAATGTTTACTGTAAGCGATTGAGTATATATTTGCTCGTACTTAGCAAATATTACCTCTTCAAATATTTTACGATTTGGTGAATCTCTGCCAATGAAAATGAAGTCAAAGTCAGATGAAAAGCTGTAACTCACGATTTGCAAATCATTTTTTTTTTGAAGTGATAACTTCTAAGACACATTTTGCTGAAGGGTGAATCTAAATTACGCGTCAGGTTCGAGTGCGTTACGCAAATCGGATTTATTCGGCTCCAGTCGGCAATCGTGCTTAGTTTTTTTTTTAAATTGAAAACTTATTAGGCGCTTGTGTTTTTTAGTAAAGATTTCCTGCAGATTTTTTCGAGGAAGTTTTATTTTCTTTGTTTAAATATTACTGTCATGTAGCCCACTTCCACTCAACACCAACGAGAGACGAGAGAAAAGCAAGCGAAAATAACTCTTATGAAGGAGATAGAAGGTAAGAAGAAAGGATAACATGGGATCTATTTTTTGATTAACTAGGAAAAATATTTAAGCACAAAAATGTGCCAAAAGAATTAAAATTCGAAATTTTAATGAAGTTAATTGGCTAGAAAGCTGCCAATATTTTAGTTTATAATAGTGATGACAACTAAGAGATTACGAGAAAAAAAGTATTAATTGTGAAAAAGTACGAGCCCTCTCCTTTTTTTGTTTGCTTAGAGAATTTTAAGAAAAGTAAATGGGCTTTCAGGGCATAAGTTTTCCTAGCCCTACGTAGTATACGGCGTTATATTAGTTATATATACGGTAATTACGTATTATTACAACGGTATTGGCGACATTATATGAAAGGAACCACATGGTTGCCGATTCATCGGGTACAACACGCGGGAAATCGGGGTTGCCAACTTGACGAGTTATCTTGAAAGTTGGTATTGTTGCGATAGTACGTAAGTATTATCTAAGCATATATATTATACAAATATAATCTGCATTATTTAAATACAAATGTTTTCAAATAATTAAGACTCATTTACATTTAAATCGTATATACTTATACACAGTACTGTGCAAATTAATTGGGCTAAACATAAAAATTTTCACAAATGTTGTTTAAGTAGTATAGGTTAACTTACATGCATGGTATATAGCAATCATACAAAATCTATCCTCCTCTAGCATGAATGAGATTCCGTACACAGTTTGGCAGGGATTCCACTAAATTAGAACATACATTTTTGATCTCGTCATCATGAAACCAAACTTGTATAGCATTCTCAGTCATCGTTTTCTTTGTTGAGCAGTCTATTTTGCTCACACGTCTCTTTACAATGCTCCACAAATTTTCGATGGGATTTACATCAGAAGAATTACCAGGCCAATCCAAAATCGTTATTTTCTGTTTTTGAAAAAATTCGTTGTTAGCTTAGAAGTATGGCATGGAGCACGTTCTTGTTGAAAGATACCAACGCCACCAGCGAACGTTTGCATCATTGGCTCAATTTTACTTTCTATTATAGAAATGTATTGCTTAGAGGTCATCCTCCCTTCAACTGGTACTAAGCTGCCAGGCCCTCCAAAAATAAAATAACCCCAAAGCATCTCTTTCTGTGGGTGCTTAACTGTTTGAATAAGTTATGGTTCTCTGATGGGTTCTCCACCACTTCGCCCGACAAATCTTGGTTGAAATTCTTGCACAAAAAAAAATGCGTTTCGTCGTTGAATACAACTTTCTTCTAATCTTGTGAAGTAGAGGACTAATATTTCATGGCCCAATCCAAACGTTTTTTCTTCATTGCAGGAGTTAATAACTGTTCTTCCGATTGGTTTTCTTGCAAATCTCCCAGCTTCAATAAGCCTTCGTCGAACTGTCGATGAATCCACGCTCACACCAGTAGCTAATAATTCTCTTTGAAGATCTCTACTTATTTTGTAAGGATGCATTCTACCGTATCGTACAAGAAACTTGTCTGTTCGAGGTGTGATGTTGCGTTTAAGTCCATATTTACTCTTTCGTTTTGGAGACACGGCCCCTAAATTCTTTTGCTGATTAATAATCCTAGAAACACTGGATTTTCCAACTCCGACTACTGCAGCAATATCCCTCACAGTCATAGAAGTATACTGACTAAGGGTAATAGCTCTAGTCCTTTTCCTGGGAGTGATATCCATTTTTTAAATACACGTCAGAAGGAGAGAATTCATACAAGCGACCTGTTTCTTTTAGCAATTGAAGCGCTAAATGAAGGGAAAATTTTTTTGACATGTTTAGGCTAGTCAACCAGTTTAGACTAGTCGGCAAACCAGTTTAGACTTGTCAAGGGCAGACGCATGTTGTAAGAAAGTGCAGTTGAAACCGGTTTGAGGCATAAAATCCCCGAGAAAAAGGTCATAGTTGAAAAATACTACACGAAAAATAATGAGTAATTATATATATATATGTGTGTGTGTGTGTGTGTGAGTGTGTGTGTGTGTGTGTGTGTGAGTGTGTGTGTGTGTGTGTGTGTGAGTGTGTGTGTGTGCGTGTACGCGCGTGTGTGTATGTTTAAACAATAAAAGAAAAAGTGATAATTTCATATTACATTATTATTATTTTATTATCTATAATAATATTTATAGTAATATTATTATCATTAATTTTATTATTTAAGAATTCGGTAAATCCCAGATTCGCATTTTAACATTCAAGCTTGCCATAGCAACGAACGGTTAGGCTTAGAATTGCGGCAAGCGGAGAAATAAGAAACGATGCACAATTCTGCACCTACGACACGTTCGATATCGGGGCTACCAATTGGGTAAGTTATCTTGAAAGTTGGCATGGTTGCGATCGTACCGGAATAAAAATATTTCCTCTTTTGTTCAAGTGGGTGTTAAATGTTTGTATAATGGAATCATTTTTGGTAAATTTTTTGTTATGAATAACTGCTGATTACTTGAGTCATATTGTAAATACGAAGATCAGAATTAAAAGATACAATCTTGTTTCAACCCAGTTAAAACCGAAGCCACAAAACGAAGCTTCTGTCAAAGATATCGATCCATATCCATTCCAGCAAAAAAAAAAAAAAAAAAAAAGGTTGAGAGTCATATTAGCCATTGGAGTTGAGACTGGACAAGCTGCAAGAAAGTTTATCAAATTACTCTTCGCTAGCCGTAAAACAAACAGAAAGATGATTAAAGATACAGTGAAAACGCCTAAGACGAAGTATCAGTTATAAACACGAAGTAATACAACGGTCCCCACAAACTAATTTGTATATTTTCATGCACTTTTTTTTTCTCTCAACACGAAACAAAAATCGCTTCGCACGAAAAGATTTCCCTTCAGAGAAGGAACAAATTACGGAAAAAAGCAGAGATTTGAGAGGGGTGTGAAATGAGAGATGGTTTCACATTATTTGTTTGTATTACTAGATTGTCCTCATAGCGGTAGACGATGATAATGTGTGTACAGTCCCAATTATGACAGACAAGGATATTATGGAGTTTGTTTAAAGCTAAAAAAATATCATTGGTACAGTTTCTGACGATAAAAATGAAAGGAATAATGAAGCTCCTGCTCCCCCCCCCATCAGAAATGAGGAACATCATGAAAAGTATGCGCAGATATTGTGACGAACATTCCAATGGTGAAATGAATAACAAAATGGGTGACATCGAACAATTGGTCGACAATTTGATGGTAAAAAAACAATGCCAATAAAAACATCAGATTGTTTTCCAAAAACTCAATAAATGTTTTGTTTTTCAAAAACTTGAAAATTTGTTTAAGTCCTTATGAATGTTTTTGCTTCATTGATTTTTATTAAATACATGTATATATACATATCTATGTTAATAACATGCACTCTTTTTAACTTAAATGTTGAAAAAAAAAGGAGGGTGCAATATCCTTTAAAACGAAATTCTTTTAGCACGTTAATTATTTCAATCTTCTCAGTTTCATGTTAAAAGATTTTCACTGTATATTCCCATTGCCAAACTTGGAAAAGATTATAGATAAATTTTTTAAAAAAAACCTAAGGTTTTTTCTCTATTCTTGAAACCTGAGATTTCTTTCTTTTTTCTTATTCTTTTTATTTCGGTTTTGAAAGCAATCGATCTTTACAGAAGGCAGATAAAACGAATTTTTGAAAGTTCCTTTTGTTTCGGCTAATAATCCTGCTGCTTTCGAAAGTTGAATCACGTTTTTGAAGATTTGCTGAATGATTGCACTTTAATCACTTATTTAGATACTCCTTTATTCCATTTGAGAATGAGACCGGAGGTTTATAAAAATTAATGTTTTTTAAATATTGTATTTACACTACTGGCCATTAACATTGTTACACCAAAAAGGTGACATGCTACAGACGTGAAATTTAAATGACAGAAAGGAGATGATGTGTGATATGCAAATGATTAGCTTCTCACCCCATTCAGACAAAGCTGGTGCCGGTAGCGTCAAATACAATGTGTTTAAATAGGGAAGTTTGTGACGTCTTACGCGTCTTTTCTTTAACAAGTCCTTTGGGTTCTTTGGGCCAGAATTAATGGCAATTCTTTTCCAACCAAATCCAAGAAACGAGAAGTGAAGAGATGCAAATAATATAGGATAAATATAGGATCTTAGAGTAAGCGTGAGGGCAATGATGGCAATGCAATGGTAGTGTAAAGGAATGTTCGACGTTCGACAATTGACGTGCGCTGTGGTATTGTATGATTATTGAAGTTCGACGTTCAAAGATTCAAGTTCCACGTGTTGTGGAAAAACATATTGGTGATCGATTAGAAGTTAAACGTAAAGCTGCATACCTTGTAGATAAAGACAAGTTTATTACAGAATAATAAAAGGTAGGATTGTTTACTTATTAGTATATTTGAAGATTAGGCGGTTCGATTATTGAGATTGGTCTGAATTATATTGTGTGTTGCGCATTGCGTCATCGTAGATTCTCTCATTAATTATTAATATTATATTTGTTCAAAGTTTAAGTTGAATATCTTAATAAAGTCATATTAAGATAATGTTTGATTCTAGTTCTTTCGTTAACCCTACACCTCTAGCTCACGCTGATGCTTCGAGGGATGTACTTCGAAGGGGAGGTACATCACAATGGCGCCCAACTAGGTTTAATCTATATGACCCTGAGATGAGAAACGCGAGAGGATTTAATGTTTGGCCAGGAGTATATTTTTCTGGGTCGGAGAACGTCTCCGAATTTTTAGAGGGTATAGATAACCAAATTAAATTACTTGAAATACCCAGTGACTTATCGTGTGCTTATTTAAAAGGTCATCTCATGGGTAGAGCCCTGGATTGGTACCAAATATTCGGATCGACGTTAGTGCAAAATACCACCACGGACTTCACACACCTGAAAGCAGCATTGTCGAAAGCATTCCCTGCCATCCAAAATAAAAAGGAGTTGGAGACCCGGTTTTACGCGTCTCAGCAAAGACAGAACCAGGAGCCAACATATTTTGTTTACGATTTGCTAAAGCTACATAAGGAGTTAGAACTGGGGATGTCTGAGAAAGCCCTTGTAGATCATATTTTCGTTAGACTTGAGCCGCAAGTTCAGGATTATGTGGAGGGGTCCGTAACCCACAAACCGCGATCCAATTATTAGAAGTATTAGCTAAGTTTGAGGAAAGATATTTGTGCAAGGCAACATTGGGTTCGAGAAATAGTAATAACGTGGAAGGACGAGGTTGGAATGAGCGTAGGATGTCTAATGTTGGTAATAGTCGAGGAAATTGGAGAAATTCTGAAGTGGTACATAGACCAAATAATGGTAGAAATGATTATAGGGGTAGCCATCAGAACAACCGTCAAGGAAATCAGTGGTTCGAGAGCAGAAATAGGTTTCAAAACAATGATCGCAGATTTAACGATAGGGGATATCAATTTAGAAATCGAGGTCAAAATAACGATTTTAGTAGAGGGGACCAAAGAAATAGGGGTTCGAGTGAAAATTTTAGTCGAGACAGTAGAAAACAAAGGGGACGTTTAAATGTTTTGAAAGTGAATGTTATTAAAGGTGATCAGACGCAGTCGATAAATCAGTCACCGATTAAACTTATAGCAATATGTACGTCTCCGGTAGAACTTCCGTGTGTTCCTATTTTATTAGACGAAACTTTTACGAAAGCGTTATGGGACACTGGAGCGGAGAAGTCATTTATATCGGAAGAGACATACCAAAAATATTTTTTTTATAAACAAGTAACGAAATCGAGTACTCAGGTGATCATGGAGCTAAATGTCGAAGTATGGGAGTTGTAGAATTAAATATTCGAATACGGGATTTTAAAAAGCCTTGGTTGTTCCATGTGTTAGCAAATTTAGAATACCCATGTATTCTTGGGATAGACTTCATAGGTGGATCAAAGATCATTTTGGACTTTGATCGGAAATCGTTGGCGATTCAAGAATCACAGGTTGAAGATATTAAGATAGATGACGGGAATTTGCGCGTTGATTTGTCAGAAACGAAGTTAAATGTTGTGGCTAATGTTTTAGATAATAATACAATTGAAAGTATAATAGGAGAGAAAGTTAATTGTGCAATAATCAGAGATTTGGTACTTTCGTCACGAGATCAGTTAATAGAAGAACAAAAAACAGACCCAGAATTAGGTCATATCTATAGATATCTAGAAAACCCAGAAGATAGCTCGGTTAATGCGGCAATATGTGAGAATTGGTCTCGCGATTTTAGGCTAGTAGAAGGCTTGTTATTTTGTGCGAAATATGCAACGTCATTAGGAGAAATGCGAGTATACGTTCCCCCCAAAATCTTTAAGGAATGAAATTATGAGAGAATTTCATGACAAGCCATTAGCAGGTCATTTCGGACGTTTTAAAACTTATCATAAAATAAGGGATGTTTGTTATTTCCCGTATATGAGAAAATTTATTGATCAATATGTCTCTACATGCCACATGCGCCAAATTAATAATTATAAAAACGCGTTACCAGCTGGTCGGTTAATACCAATTGTATCAAATTATCCAAATGAAATAGTTACGTTAGGTTTGTTAGGTCCGTATCCCGTGTCGAGAGTAAAACGCAACCGATATGTATTAGTAATTACGGATCATTTCAGTAAGTGGGCTGAAATCATACCCCTTAAAAAAGCCTCTGCTCGAGTTATAGCAGATAATTTTTTTGATAATTATATATCGCGTTTTGGAGTTCCAATAAAATTAATTAGTGATAACGGTCCCCAATTTATTTCTGGTATTTTTGAGAATGAAGACTGTTGTTTATAGATCTCAAGCAAATAGAACAGAATGCGTAAATCGCGATCTGGTGCAAATGATTGCAAATTATGTCAATGAGCAACATGACACATGGGACCAATTCTTACGTGAGTTTGCTTATGCGGCTTATTCGTACGGCTGTAAACGAAACAACGGGGAAAACCCCTGCGGAATTATTATTAGGTAGAAAGTTAATTACGCCTTTTCAGGAATTAGTGATGGTATCAGACGGAACGGAATTTGCAGTAGGAGGTATTGAGAGATTGTTTGAGGAGGCTAGACGAAACACAGAAACTAAACATGAAAATTGGAAGAAATATTATAATAGACGTAGGCGTGATGTGCAAATTAAGGTGAATGATTGGGTTTTGGTGGCACATCATTTAAGTTCAGCAACAAGAAAAGTAGTAGCTAAGTTTAAACCAAAATTTGAAGGTCCGTATAGAGTATTAGATGTTAAGAATAACAACGTATAGTGATATGGAAAGTGGGAAAAAGGTTAACGATTAATGTAGATCAGGTTCGAATATATCGTCATAGGAAATGTGACGAGACGTAGATAGGAACTGGTAATTCGGATAACGGTAGTTTGCGCGATGAATCAAGTGGTTTTGACAGAGTACAACGGATATCAAATGACTCACGAGATGGTAAAAAGAAAGGGTCATAAGTAAAGCGTGAGTTGGAGGAAAAAGGGTTAAGTTTTAGAAATAATCAGGGAGAGAAACACACAAATAAGACCAATAAGTGCGGACCACTTATCAGATCAATACCTAGTTCTTCGTCTGAGAAAGATAGAATGATTAAAAAAAGAGTAAAAATGAACGATTACCCTATAAGAGATCACATGAATCTAGGTCGGGAGGACCAGAAAGGAAGGTTCAGAAGGGATCGGAGCATAGAGTGAATAAAAGGGCTTTGTCGTCTAATTACAGAACTAATCATAGTTTGACAAAATACAGAAAGAAAAGCCGAAGGGAAGAGACAGTGACGCCCACCACAAGCGGCTACAACCTTAGACCACGAATTGGAAAAAGAGAAGAGTCCCGACCGACCATAGAGAGGAAAACACAACAAGGAAGGCCAGTTCGATCCAGAAAAGGCAGAGAAAGGAACGATAGTCCATACATCGAGGAGCGAACAAGATCAAGCAACAAGAATGCCAGACGAGGAGGTGATCAACAACGGCAAGACCAGGAAAGGAGAGGAACGTGTACAACGAAATTCTTGTCACTGGAGGTCTTGGTAGGAAACGCCAACTACAAGTCATAAGAACCAGGTTGTATCGTTTCTTATTATATTCTTTCGAACAAGTGGTCGGAAGAATGTTTGCAATAAAGCCAAGTCACGGTCGGATAATTAAAATTTTAGAAGCTAAGCAAAAGTGGACACTACAATGAGTGTTTTTCTGGAAAAGGAAAAAGCTTTTGTCTTGTAAAATTTTTTGTATAAATCTGGAGAAAACAACTGTAAAAATGCATTTGTTTACTTCTGTTATGACTTCGCTGGGATGCGACAATTCCTTTGGTTGTTTGTTTTGTTTATTGAAAAATGTTTGTAATTGTATAGTGTATATATATATGTGTTGTAATATTGTTTCATATTAAGGAACATCTGGTTTTGGGAAACGCGGTGTAGATAGCATACTAACATAACGTTTAACCAGCGCTACGCGATTTGAGGGGAAGTTTTTGAAAGAACCAGATGAAAAATATGTATAGAAATTAGTTACAATTTAAAAGTGATATGTACTGTGTAAAAATTGTGAAATGTAATCATAATGTGTAAAACTTTGTTTTGTTTCAATTGACTTAAGAGATTTTTGTTTCAGGGTGACAGACCCTGAAGTCTATAAGAAATTAACCTATATAAAGAACTGAGCTAAAGAGAAGATATAAAGAAGAAAAATTGTTAAAGTTTAAGTAAACATTTAGGTAGAATTAAGTTAGTTAAGAGACGCGTGGGCCTCGTTTTTTCTACCATTTAAGTCATATATGGTTTTTCCCGGCTCTGTTACCCAGATGGGACACGTCTATTTATTCTGTACATGTGAGAATCTACCGTGATTAAAATGCATGACTTTGAATGTTAGTCTATTTAATTAAGTAAAATTTATTGAAGCTGTGGAAATTCAAATTAAGGAGAAATATTAAAAATTAAACTTAAGATGAATAGTAAAAATTAAAATTTAAGTGAAGCATTAGAAATTAACGGTTAGAATAAAATTTAGGCACGTAATTTCTTAAGGGCCATTAAGACCCTCGAATAAATCACGTTTTGTTTCTTGGAGGGGATAGTGACGTCTTACGCGTCTTTTCTTTAACAAGTCCTTTGGGTTCTTTGGGCCAGAATTAATGGCAACTCTTTTCCAACCAAATCCAAGAAACGAGAAGTGAAGAGATGTAAATAATATAGGATAAATATAGGATCTTAGAGTAAGCGTGAGGGCAATGATGACAATGTAATGGTAGTGTAAAGGAATGTTCGACAATTGACGTGCGTTGTGGTATTGGATGATTATTGAAGTTCCACGTTCAAAGATTCAAGTTCTACGTGTTGTGGATAAACATATTGGTGATCGATTAGAAGTTAAACGTAAAGCTGCATACCTTGTAGATAAAGAAAAGTTTATTACAGAATAATATAAGGTAGGATTGATTACCTATTATTATTATATTTGAAGATTAGGTGGTTCAATTATTGAGATAGGTCTGAATTATATTGTGTGTTGCGTATTGCGTCATCGTAGATTCTCTCATTAATTTATAAGATTATATTTGTTCAAAGTTTAAGTTGAATATCTTAATAAAGTCATATTAAGATAATGTTTGATCCGAGTTCTTACGAAAACCTTACACCTCTAGCTCACGCTGATACTTCGAGGGATGTACTTCCAAGGGGAGGTACATTACAAGTTGTTCAGCCATTTTCTCATACACAAATTGCATTTGGACGTTGTTGCCTGGTGAAAAGTTGTTGCGATGCCTCGTGTAGGAAGCAGAAATTTGTACCAGCATGTTTATGACTTTGATAAAGGTCGAATTGTAGCGTATTTACTTGCGGCTTATCGTATCGCAGTATTGCTGCTCGCGTCGGTCGAGATCCAATGACTGTTAGTAGAATAGGGAATGGATGGGTTAAAGACGGTAATACGGAGCGTCGTGAAGAATCTCAACGGCCCCCTAACACTATCAGCCGAGAAGACATGCAAGTTAACCGCATGTCTGTCTTGTGACGTTCAGCCACGTCACGAACCCGAATCCAGAATCGGGGTCGTTTCCAAAACAACAAGTGTCTGCACAAACAGTTCGACGACGTTTCCAGCAGCATGAACTATCAGTACGGAGACCATGGCTGCAGCTATTCTTGACGCTGCTTCGCAGACAGAAGCGTCTTCAATGGTGTGATCAACGACGAACCTGGGCGCACGAATGGCGAGACGTCATTTTTTCTGATGAATCCAGGTTCTGTTTACAGCATCAAGATGGTTGCATCCTTATTTAGCGGCATCATGGTGAACGCATATTGGCAGCATGAATTCGTCATCGTCATACTGGCCCATCACTGGAGTGATGGTGTGAGGTACTATTGGATACACGTCTCAGTCACCTCTTGTTTCACGCTGCGGCACTTTGAACAGTGCACGTTACATTTTTGGTGTGTTACGACCCGGGGTTCTAACTTTTATTCGAGCCCTGCGAAACCCTACGTTTTAGAAGGACTACGTTTTGCAAGACCGCATGTTGCCGGTATTGCACGGACCTTCCTTGATACAGAAAATGTTTGGCTGTTGCCCTGGCTTGCACGTTCACGAGATCTCTCACCTATAGAAAGCGTCTGGTCCATGGTTGCCAAGCGACTGGCTCGTCATTATACGCCAGTCAATACGGTTGATGAGCTGTGGCTCTGTGATGAAGATGCATGGGCATTTGTACCTATATATGCCATCCAATCTCTGACTCAATCCCCAGGCGTATAAGTGCTGTTATTACTGTTAGATGCAGTTGTTCTGGGTGCTGATTTCTTAGAATCCATGCACCCAAATTTCTCGAAAACTTAATCTCGCTTGTTATTTTCATTATAATATACTTGTCCAAAATAAATATCATTTTGCTCTGTATGCGTTTCTTCCTGGTGTAGTAATTTTAATAGCCAATAGTGTATATATGGTTCGGAACGTAATAAGAAATGCCAATTTATCAAAGGAAGGATAGATTTTTTAGGTATTTTCCTTGAAGATGGTTTTAATAAAAAAAAAAAAAAACTGCCACTATTTAAAATTATTCTGAATTTAAAAATGCCTAGAAAAAGCCCAAAATTTTTTCGGACTTATATGGTTTTTCAGAAAATATATCCCTCATTACGCTATGATAGCGTGGCCTTAAAGAGATTTACTTACCTAAATCCCCGTTTAAATTTGCTAAAGAAAAACAAAATCTGGCTTTTTAGAAACTCGGAAACGTTTTAAACAGGGGAGATGCTTTGAACTCCATGCAGGTTTGTATAAATTAAAATTTAGAACAATTTTGTTAGAAAAGGACAGTAGCTGAAAGTGTTAATTGTTATTGAAGCCATAAAAAAGTTTAAGAAATTCTTTGTAGAGACTGGGAAAGAAACTAGCACCGGCAAAAACAACACGTTGGTATCTTTACTAGCACGAATTGAGTATGAAATCAGACACTATACCGGTAAAGTGAGTGAATATTAACGTCGCAATTTCAGCTATACGAGGGCTTTAGGCGAAGGACTTCTATCTTATCAGTTCAAAGACAAACCAGCCACGATCGAACACAACCACGGCGAGTGCGTGAGTGAATATTATCGTCGCACTGTTCAGCTACTCGAGGGGACGCTAACTGCTGTGCTTGGGTTCGAATCCTGGAGAGTGAGTGAGTGAATATTAACGTCGCACTGTTCAGCTACACGAGGGCTTTTGGCAACGGACCTCGTCGTTTTGAACCATGGTAAAGTAACGAGGACGACATCTGAGCTGGAAACCCCGTCTCCTAACTACCACGCTACACTAACGAGATGACATTTGAGCTTTCGACAGATTTAGCATGCATCGCTCCACTGCACAACAGGTCTTTAGCGGTACTGGGCTCGAACTCGTGACAAGCCAGCCATGATCCGCTACCTTGACCACTAGGCTACCGCGGCCACCACTATACGGGTAAACAAATCAGGCAAGTGGGTGTACTTTGTAGGCACCCAGTCATGAATGTTACAATCGATAGTTAAGTCATAGACACGAATGTTATTTAAACTATTAAAAAGTTGTCAAGCGAATCTAAAGCAACAAATTGTGTTTTGAGAAATAATGTGTTCCATAAAATAGTACATTAAAACTTGTTTTTGTGCAGTAGATAAGGACCGCATGAAAAAATATTTGAAATTTCATAAACACTTACATATAACAAACGACATAGTACAGAATTTTTTTTTCTGCAGTGGAGAGGGACATCATAAAAAAAGTTGCCCTTAGAAAATACGTCAATTATTTATGAAAATACATGAGAAAGTGCTTATAAATAAAGTAAATAATAAAATTACACATGGAGACATTTTAAAAATATTTATTTTCTCATTTTATGTATGAAGTTTTCACAAAATACTCACACATAATTCACTGCTACTCATCGTAATCTAAACCACGTATCTTCCAGCGATGAATTAGTTCAAAATTACTTTCATCACTTTAAGATACAATTACAATTGAATTATTTTTTGGCACCACATAAAGTCAGTGATAAGTTTTAGCGACGGCGGTCGGTTGCTTAGTTGCTTGTGAAAGATAACCGATATGCATGATCGAAGCTCTTTTTGAAATTTCAAACTCCTGTCGGAATTGGTATCTATTTTAAGAAAATGCTTTTCCAGTTTATTGGAAAGCTGGATCCCTGTACATATTTTATCCGCTGCCATAGAATCCTGTACTTTTTGTCCGTCTTCATAATCTATCAAATTATTGATAATATCTCTGTCATTGATTATTAGTCCTCATTGAAGCGCGTGCTGCTAGAGCGTCAAGCGAAAGGAATAGAACGTGCGTTGTCGGAAGGGAAATGAAAAGAGCGTCTTGAAGTGTATAGAAACTTGAACTTATGTGTGTGTGTGTGTGTGTGATAGAAAAAGGTTTAATGGTGCCAACGCCGCTCAAATTCATAGACCGCATAAAAAAGGAACACACAAAAACAGGTTTTATTGTAAATGATCACGAAGTGCTAGTGATACCTCAAAAGATAATCCTCGTAGTTTAAAATGTTGGGGCCATTTTATGAAGCCAAAGCTGAAGATATTAAGCGTGATTTCTATTTACCCAATATTAAATGTGTCATAAACAGTTGTATAGAGGTACCATAATAAATGAAAGAGGGAAAGGGGGGGCATGTGTCAAATCAAATTCCTAAAGAAGATATACCTTTTCTGACTTACCTCAGTGCTTCTCAAAGTTTCAATATTCGCGACCCAATATTCAATCATAATTTTCATCGCGCCCCACCCCCATACAATAACAACGCATTGAATTCAATAATACTATACTTTGCCACTAAAACTACGATACTACTTTACTTTATGTGCCACTGGCCTATAAAAATGTCTCGCTCAACCAAAGCGTTAATTTCCTCGGACGTATATATACGTCTTACAAAAAGAACGATCTTTTTTAAGCACTGTTATGCACAAAATTATACAGAAAGCTTTGGAATGCAATGATAGGACCTTCACAATGTTTGCGAAGGATTTACTTATTTCAGATTATTTGCTTACTTATTCCTTCCCCCTTCCTTCAATACATAACACACACGCGGCGGGCACTAGTAAGCGAATCACGTTCCTCTAAGTCGGCAGTGAAGGAATTAATAATAAACTTACAAATTATCAAAATAAATGCTAATTTCTGTATATAATTTTATATATGACAATCCCAAGGGTTAATAATTAAACTTAGCACGGTTAAATTAATGTTAAAATACATTGGGCAGCACTGATGCATTTATAAGTGTATTATATCAGTGTAAATGTGTATTTTATTATGCCAGAATGTATTTTATTTGTTTATTTTCAGTAAATTAATAATTTTTAAAAAAAATCTTTTTGTCTTCGACTTTCCAATATGCTCGCGCCCCCCTCGTAGAATGGTCTCGCCCCCTTAGGGGGGCGTGACCCACGGTTTGAGAAACGCTGCTCTTTTCATTGGCCGACCACGAATACAAATTATAACGACGCATTTAGTGTAATTGATGCGTTTACAAAATTTGTAAAGCTATATCCTATAAAGACAAAAAATAAGCTCAAATCATTTTGCATTCTTCAAAATGGAAATGAATGCTCGTGTGCGTGAAGTTATTATGCAACAATCATATGGAAACGATTGCGACTAGTATTCATTTTCATGTTATTTTGTTTTGAAAAGTTTCGGGGTCTGTTTTCCCCCCAACTCCTAAGTGCTTGGTTGCAGAGTTGGAAGCGCTGGAAACGACGTCCCACACAAATAAAGGAATGCAAAGCCTTTAGGAGCGAGAAATTCCTCACTCTGGCGAGAAGTTGACCACCCACGCCCGCCGAAGAAGGTGATCAACATCTGCTCCTGATGTGGATTAAAAAACTGGATGAAGGCTCCGAAAAGATTAAAAAAAAAGTGCTCGACGTCAAGACCGGAGTGACATCAAACTGATTGCGGAGCACTGAGAGAGGCTCTCGAGTTAAAAATAATCACGGAAACCTGTTCAAATTTCTGTTTAGAGAGCGGAATTTTCAAACACGAAAAGAAAAAAACTGTTGAAATCCACCGCCCAGAAAATTTAACTTTTGACGAATATCGAACTGACTTCCCTTTGATTTTTAATTGGACTAATTTTTTAATTTAAAAGTCCTCCCCCCCCCATCAGTCCTTATAATAAAAACTGTATTCACGCACCACTTATTTTTTTAAAAGTAGTTGGCGTGTTTTCTAATAAAAAAGGTTCGAATTGACAATACGGGAACAGTATTCAAAAGTCTCTTCAAAGCAATGCTTCTCAAACTTTCAATATTTGCGACCCAATATTCAATCCTCATTTTCATCGCCCCCCCTCTATACACAATAACAATGTATTTAATTCCACAATACTATTCTTTGAAGCTAAGCCTACAGTAAGAATTCAACCTCTTCCATGCCACCATCGCATATAAACGTCCCTCTCAGCCAAAGCGTTATTTGTCTGAACGTGTATCTATACATCTTTCCAAAGTACGAATTCTTCTGCGCACTCTGCTATCCATAAAATTATTCCAAAGACTTGGGAATGCAATAAAAGGATCTTGACAGTGTGTTTGGAAGGATTTACTTATTTCAGAGGATTTGCTCTATCCCCTTAATACACCCCATCCCCAGGATTCCATGTTAAAGGGTGGCACAAATCCCGTAATTTTTAATCGGCATTTAAGGGATTAATTATAAGCTGTTCAAATTTTCAAGATAAATGTTAATTTTTGTTTTTAACTTTATATATGACAAGTCTATGGAGTCACTGATAATTATTAAACTTATTCTTAACTTTGCACTGTTAAATTAATTATAAAATACATTGCGCAATAATGATATATTTACAAGCATATTGTATCAGTGTAAATTTGTGTTTTATTTTTTTATTATGTCAGAATGTATTTTATTTGTTTACTTTCAGCAAATTAATAATTTTTTTAAGTAATCCTTTGTTTTCGATATGCTCGTTCCCCCTTGTAGGGTTTTCACCCCCTAGGGGTTGCGCCCCACAGCTTGAGAAACACTGATTTAATAGTGTTAGACTCGATCTTTTTTTCCGCTGGGGCACATACATATGACAACTATTTCATATGGGCCTCAAAGTGATGATTAATGAAGAGGGAACATTTAAAATGCGGAATAATCAAAATATTCAAACTGATAACTTCATATTATTTTGAAATTATATTAAACTCTATCAAACTCAACTCAAACAAAAAATAGGTTTTATACTTTTTTTACCCAATTATGGGGAAATTTCGATTTCCTTTCATTAATGCTCTTAAGCCCCTTGTTTCCATTCTACTGTCACAAAACAAAGCTGCCATGTACTTTGATAATTTGATTTTAAAACTAAGTGACAAAGTCCTCGCTTATTCAATTCCTACTATTAGCTCACACTTTCTATATATTTATCATGGTGGAATATTTTCGATCGTTAATAAAATACATTTTAAAGCCCTCAATTGAGCCGAAATTTTATATACATGATTATTTTGGATGACAATATACTAATTTAATTTATAATTAATAAAAATTAATTGATTAAAACTAATTATTCAAACAATTACAAACACAATCATGTTGGCATTATTTCTGGTGACTTGTGTCAAAATTTGGAAAGGTTTTTTCTCACATTTTAAAGCACTCATTTGAGCTGAAATTTTCTATACACTATTGTTTTCGGCAAAAGTACGATAATTTATTTATAATCAATTAAAATTAACTGACTGAAACTAATTATTTAAAGAATTACAGGTACAGACACGTTGGTTTCAATTTTAGCGACTTGAGTCAAAACTTTAAAAGATTTTTTTTTCTCACATTTTAAAGCATTCAGTTGAACTGAAATTTTATATACACGATTGTTTTAGATGACACTACGATACTTTAATGATAATTAATAAAAATTCATGTTTTTTTTATTCTGTCCTATGTATATACATATTTATATTAATTGTAACTATTTAATAAAAAGTTGCTAAAATAAAATTTTTCTTTGTTGATCTAAGTAGGAATTGAATTAATTATTTTTCTTTTATATTACTTATTTTTAATTCAAATATTAATGCATCAGGTGCATGATGGTAGCAAAGAAGTTTTTTTTCTGAATTCCAGACTGAAATCAGTATAATTCGTTTAAAATTATTTCAGACTTGCTTGTACATTTTTGTTTCAAATTTATTCAAATATTTTTTAATTTTACTAAGAAAGATATCTAAACAAATAACTAAATTTATTTAAAAGTACATCGGGAATCTCCCCCAGTGTCTTTCAATTCATGCGTTTATCCTTAAAAAGTTCATGTTTATCAATATACATAATGTAACAAATTTTATAAGATCCTTATGAAATATCTGCATTTTGTGGGATTCCCATAAAAAGCAGAGATGGTTTCTGCTGCAATGATTTTTTTAAGAAAGTCAATTTATTTCTTCTTGAAAGAGATCCTCAAAAAAATAAACCACTGATAGATTTGTGTGTGGTGGTATACTGACGAGCGAAATTATATATTTTTAACTATAACATCTTCACGACAAATCAAGCAAGTTGTTCGACGCTTGTTTTCTCAATGAAACAGTCAAGATTCCAATCGTTTTGCAGCAACATATATTCTTCAGATGTTTTTTGATTGGAAAACATGAGGGTAGTTAAAAATTAGTTTCACCCGAAAATAGTCACTACTCCACTGTTATTTGTTATCACTAGCCATCACAGTTATAAAAATAAAAGAAATTTTCTCGCAATTAGTACCAGCACGACACCGATAGTAAAATTGATATATTTGATTGCTTGATTGATAGAATTTCTCGCAAAAACTTGAATGCATTGTTCTTGAATAATTGAATTTGTGAGTGAATACTAACCTCGCATTGTTCATCTACACGAGGGCTATTTGCCAACGGACCTTGTAATTTTGATCCACGGTCAAGTGACGAGGACGACACCTGAGCTGGCACCCCCTCTTCTAACTTCCACACCACACCAACAGGAGGATGTTTGAGATCTCGACAGATTTAACGTGCATCGCTCCCTTACATGGTGGGTCTTCAGTGGTATTGGGCTCAAATTCTTAACACACCAGCCACGAGTCCGTTACCTTGACCACTAGGCTGCCGCGGCCACTTTCGTTACGGAAAGAGGTTGTATAATGGGTTCTCAGTTCGTTTTCAACCAACCTTTTGGAAAGCCTATTTATAGATTGCTTGGTTTGAGAACCCCGTCTTTTGAGTGAACTGTGAAATATACAGATTAAAATTACTATTTGAAGCAGGGGTGGCCAACCCGAATGACCTTGATTACGTCTTCGGAAAAACATAATTCCGTTGGCAGCATATAAAAAAAATACATATATTTTTATCAGATTTGGACCCATAACAAACATTTATTGAAGTGAAAATTTAAAACAAAATGAACTATTATTATTATTTTCATTACTTTTCTTGTATATAAACATAGATAATATAATAATAATAATAATGCAATGATCAAATAATGTTTAATTAGTGAGATATTTGTTTCTCAACTCTTTCACTTACTTTTTGCAAGTCGATCTCAATAAGTGTATTTGAAAAACGTAATTGATGTTGCAGGTTTTCGGCCGTTAAGTTTGAATTCGATTTATGTTCGATAAATTTCATATTTTATTTCTCTCTCAGATATTTATTTGTTACAAAACAATACACTAAAAACAAAAATATTGCTCAAAATAATCGTATTTTGTAAAGTTGTAATGAATCTAGCAGGGGCCGTGGGTTAGCCAACCCTGGTCTAGTTTCTCCAAAGCATTTTAATGTTTAGCTATAAAAATAATTATTAAAATTCAACAAAGGACATGATTTTTACAATTTTATCTTACATGCTGCTATTGGCCGTGGTAGCCGAGTGGTCAAGATATCGGATCGTGGCTGGCCTTGTCACAGGTTCGAGCCCAGTACCATTAAAGACCGGTGTGTAGGGATGCGATGCACGTCAAATCTGTCGAGAGCTCAAACGTCCTCTCGTTGGTGTGGTAGTTAGGAGAGGGGGTGCCAGCTCAGGTCTCGTCCACGTCACTTGATCAGGGTTCAAAATGACGAGGTCCGTCGCCAAAAGCCCTCGTGTAGCTGAACAGTGCGACGTTAATTTTCACTCACTCACTCACCTGTTTTTCTCAATAACCGAAAGAATACAAATAGCTTAAAATAACTTTAAAAATATCGAAAATTAAGTATTTTACATAAAAAAAATTTTTAAAGCTTCAAAAATTAAATTTAATTGAAATAGTGGTCAACGAAAATGACTTTTTAAAAGAATTATAAAATGCAAAGAAAAAAACAAAAAAAACATTTATTTTTAAAGGAAAAAAAATATATTCGCAGGCGTAATTTGATCACAACTTTTTTGCCAGATCTTTCAAATGGGAAAATGTTTGAAATGCTGCCATACACCTCTAAGTTTGTCTGAAAACAGAAGTCACGTGATGAATTAGAAACAGTCGCGAGACTCATTTGCTACAAAACACTCCACCAGTGCTTCTCAAACTTTCAATATTTGCGACTCAATATTCAGTTCATCGCCCCCTCCCCCATACAAAAACGAATACTGAAAATTTAATTTTCTAAACTTTGACGCTGAAACGACTTTAACCTCTTAAGTGCCACCGGCGTATATATAAGTCTCACTGAATCGGGCCTTTGTTTCTCCCAACGTATACATACGTCTTTCCGAAGTACGATCTTTTCTGTGCACAGCTATCCACAAAATTATTTCGAAGACTTTAGAATGTGATAAAAGGATCTCGAACATTGTTTGTGAAGAATTTACTTATATCTCAGAGGATTTCCTTATTTTTTTTTTATTCCTTTTCTCCCCCCGTAATACATCCCATACTCACGCCTACGTGGAAAACGGAGGCATTCTGGAGTGAATCTTGTCAATTTTAATGGGCAGTGAAGGGATTACTTATAAACCGTAGAAATTACGAAGATAACTTGTGTATGTAATTTATATGTAACAAGCCCATGGGGTCACTGGTAACTATTAAACTTGTTCTTAACTTGGTATTGTTAAATGAATTATGAGATACATGGTGCATTTGTAAGTGTATTATATCAGTGTAAATGTGTATTTTACTTTTTATTATGTTATAATGTGTATTTTGTTTACTTTCAGTAAATTAAGGATTTTTAAAAGTAATCTTCTGTTTTCAACTTTTTAAAATGCTCGCGCCCCCCTCGTAGAGACCCTTTGGGGGGCGCAACTTGAGAAACGCTTCGCTACCCTAAAAACAAAAATATATTGCACAAAATAATCGTATTTGGCGAGTTGTAGTGAATTAATTGCAGCCAGTCCTGAATGGGCCCTGTATCAAAATTTCTAGGGGGATCCTTTTTTGGAGTCCCTTAAAATTGTGTGGACCCTGCAGCTTTGGGGCCCCGTATCATTGATACGGCGGTTGCTACGTCCCCGTACAACAGAACTCAAGATGAAATAAATGATAGTTTAAAAAAACTAAAAAAAAAAAAAACACCCTTTTATAATTAATTGAACTAAATTGTAACTTAATCTTTTACTCGCCACATCTGGAATTAGTCACCAAATCTGGAAATGGAACCTCAGATGAGTCGCCAGATTCCAGATGGGATCTGAAATTTTGAAATCGTTAATCCTGACGATCCTGATCAGGACAATGGAACAGAATTATGAAATTATTGTATTGTCATCGGTCCTGGACAAGTGAACAAAATTTTGAATTAAACTGATTTTTTAAAGTGGGTAAAAATTGAGCAAAGATTCCGTTACATACTAGTGAAACTTATAAATGGGTGCTAAAAAAAGAAAAACAAGTGTTCTCTCTGAAATCATGGTCCTGAAAAATGAATGTTTCCTATTGAAGGAAGTCTCTCAAAGACCGCAATTTCCTGCCAACCGAACAGCAGGGATTAGCCGCTAGATAAACAGTGAGGGACAAGTTTCCCTTATTTCATTGCCCTTCGTGGAACATTTTATTTATTTTCGCTCCCTAGAAATGTCTGTGTTCTATGTTTTCTTATAGTTAAATTTTTCTAATTATATTTGATTTTAAAATGTCATGGAGAGGCATTGCAAAGGATTCAAGAATTGCGCAAAAGCTAAATCACATAAAACAAGCTATAAGTGCAAAACCTGCAATGTTGTTTTATAATTATTCCAGCTGCTCATCCGGTATAGTGGTTAGCAATTCTGACTGCTGTGCCATAGGGCCTAGGTTGGAATACCGGAAAAGGCATGGATATTTGTAAATGCATAGTGCCTTCGAGGTATAAGAGTACGCTAAATAGCCGTCGAGCGACCTCTCGTGAGGTTAGTGAAAGGGGAAGAGAAGTGGGAGGCCTGTTATTACTCAAAATTAGGATTGAAACGAGCCAAATCGTAATGGTGCTCAAAGCTACGGCTAACGACAAGCGTACTATCCAGCCCTCTGCCCTGATGAATTTCGTGGGCCGCGATCTGGCACCGTCAGACAGGAGGCGTCAGAGACAACATACTTATCCGAAAGAGTGTTATGGTACATTTGAAAAATTTCATTTAGCGAAGAAATAGGCTGATTTCGTTCGAAAGAATTGTTTTTAATGGAATTGTAGGGCCACACAATAGTCTAGTGTTCTAAAAACAACCCATTACGATGGTGAGGGGGGATATCCCTGTCTTCGTTATACGTCTTCCATTCGTTTTTCCGGCGCTACTACAACCATTAAAAGTGGGCGCGTAGTCTAGTGGTCAAGGTCTCGGATCGTGGCTGGCATGTCACGAGTTCGAGCCCAGTACCACTAAAGATTCGCCGTGTAGTGCAGCGATCCACATTAAATCTATCGAGAGCTCAAACGTCCTCCCGTTGGTGTGGTAGTTAGGAGAGGGGAGTGCCAGCTCAGGTGTCGTCCTCGTCACTTGACGGTGATTCAAAATGACGAGATCCGTCGCCATAAGCCCTCGTGTAGCTGAACAGTGTCACTCACTCACCCACATTAAAAGAAAATTCTTGTGCCTCCTTAACCGAATTCGAGAGTGTCTGAGTTCACGCTTTTCTGTAAAGCTGCTCGAGAGCTATTGCTACGGATCTCGTAATTTTGAATCTCGGACGAGGACGACACCTGAGTGGGCACCCTCCTCTCCAAACAACCACCCCAACTGAAGGACGGTTGCGAATCGACACATTTACCTTATAATAAAAAATTGTCAACATAAATACATTAGTTAAAATTTTAATAAGATTAACATTAGGATTAATCACCATAGACATGACGCTAAAAATTTCATAGCACTAATAACTCTCATAGAACTAAGATATTTTCACACTTTTTGTTTTTAAATATGTTAAATTATTCTTTATTTAGATTATTCCGAATATAAAACATAGGTTATGCTGAGAAAAGAGGCACAGTGATCGAGTGGTAGCGTATCGCGCTTCCACACCACAGGTCCGGGGTTCTATGCTCGGGCTGAGCAAGGTCAACTCAGCCTTTCATCTCTTCATTGGATCAATAAATGAGTACTAAACTTGCTTGGGGGGGGGAGGCTAGAGCACTGGGGGTTTCGCTTCAGACTGACCACCTAATCAAGGTATCCGCTCATGCATCTCAGCGCCCAATGGTCACGTACACTGAGATGGGCACAGTAGAGCTCGGCTCTCATGGGTTGTTGCGCCACAGAGTTTGAGTTTATGGTGGGAAAATCTCTTTATCAAAAGTTTAAGCACTCTTTATTAAAATAATCTTAATGTTATGTACTCTCTGTCTAAAAACAAATGAATAAATAAATAAAAATGAGCCGCAAACAGAACAAAGGTAATAAAATGAAAACAATTTATTGAAACGCACGATCATAGAAGGATATTTTATGATCATGTTTAAGTCCAACTAATCTTTTTAGATATTTCAAATCAGGAACGTACAACGCGCACTGGCGTAGCTAGCTCTGAGGTGGTCCATTATCAAAATTTCTTTGGGGCCTTTTTTGGATATGGGAGCCCTGTTAATGGGACTGTAGTTACTCATGTTGTAGCCCCTTTAGCTTGGGGGCCCCGTATCATTGATACAGCGGTAGCTCTTGGTACAACGCTCGGACAGCTTACACGTCGTAACAGCTGATGAAACGAAGAGAAACAAATTCAAATCTCTACTTTAATTTATTTTATTTTAATTATTTGATTATGAAATAAATTATAGTTTAAAAAACTAAAAACACATTTTTATAGTTAATCGAACAAAGTTGTAATTTAATCTTTAAGTCTCAAACCTGGACTTAGTCACCAAATGTAGAAATGGGATCTGAAAATGGGAAATCGTTAATCCTTATGATCCTGATCAAGACAATGGAACAAAATTATTGTATTATCATTGAGAAACTGGACAAGTGAGCATAATTTCGAATTCATCTGACAATTTAAAGTGGGTAAAAATTAAGATCAAGACTCCCCGTTACATGCAAGTGATGTATATAAAAGGGGGTTAAAAAAGGGTATTTCTGGATTTAGTAACACGCTTCTATAATTTTCTACTTATTCAGTCAAGAGTTAAAAGAAGTAATCAACATTTGAGGGTTGATAAACGAAAAGCTTGAGGGGAAAAAGTTCCTCGATCCTTAAGATTTCAGAGTGAAATCCTTGATTTATAGGGGAAAAGGGGGGGGTCTTCTTTATTAAAATGTTACAATTTCTTAGTCGTGACAAATAGAATTTGAAGCTTGGAATCCCCAAACCAAACATGATATCGAAAAGAAATTCTCACCGAGGTTTTATCAGGGAGCTAGCTGTTTGAAGAGCTGCTCTCTTGTTTGTTCAAATGCCGCCGTCTGCTCAAAGAAAGAAGGTACGTGAATAGTCTCCCTCAAGCCTCGGATACGAATAAGAATCCCGTTAAAAAAATTAATAAGTAATGCCTTTTTTTAAAAAAATTTGTTAAAAGATACAAAGTTGGAATAAATACATTTATTTATACCTTTAATAATTGTATTACCCAACAGTAAACTACCATAAAAGAAAAACAATATATAAATGTACCTAGAATTCCCTTTTTAAAATTTTTTTTAAAAAAATTAGCTCATTTTTCCCATTACTCATATTTTCTATTGAAAGCATCGTTCGGTTGGATCATCTTCCTTGTAAATCTTAAGTATGCAATTTTTTTTATATTTGCTTTTACCTTTGAAAGAACCGCTGTTCAAGTTATCTGAATAACCTTTCTTTTACGAATGTCAAAAGGAGAACGCACACATATAAATTGCAAGGGATCTTAGGGGTGGTTACTTTGTCTCGAGGGCTATGAATATAAACAATTTTCAAACTGATATAATTCTTTGAAATTAAAGTTAAATATATAATTCGAATCTTTTATACATTATTTATAAAGGAATAAGGCTTAAATAAAGTGTAAACAGTTTAAAATTTAATAATAATTAAAAAAATTATAATGATATGTAAATTATTACTTCATACATAAATGTTTCTTAAGTTTTACGTTGCGCCTGATATTTTCCAAAATAGTAGCTCTAATTACTAACAATAAGTTGATTTATAAGGTTCAATGTATCCTTATTACACTGCAGCTATTTTTATATAAGTAGAATAATAAAGTATATTTTTTTAAAAAAAAAAAAAAACTTATGTTTTTAAATTTTTTAAAAAAATTTCAATATCTTACAAATATTTTGAAATACAAAAGATATATAATACTAAAATATAAGGTAGGTTTTTAGGATTATGATGTATTTTATAAGTATAAAGGTTTTATAGACCATGCGTAACGTAAAAGTTACTTAATATTAATTATAGAAATGGTTTATTTTCGTATATAATTTTTAAAATTATGATTATATTTTAAACCTTGTGTACGTTTTTGAAACCTTTTTTTTTATAATTAATGTGTAAAAGATTCGAGTTGTTTAATTTTAATTTCAAAGAATTATATCCATTTGAAAATTGTTTTTAGTTTCAGCCCTCGAGACACAAAATTAACACCCGAGACCCCTTTTAACGTTTTTACAATGAAATTTCTGTCCTGGCCTCGACATTCAATGTGTAAATGCTTTTTTTGGGGGGGAGGGTATATTTATAAAATAATTTGAATTCATTAGATCATAGTCTAGCGTGTTAATACAAATTTTAGACCTGTTTAGTCTTTTTTCAACTGAAAAGTTAAAAAATGAAACACTCGAAAGGGTGTTATGCAAGAATGTGAATCAAGTGTTGTCTTTTCAAGGTCATTGGTCTTCAATACAAATGATGAACGAATTCCTCACTTTTCCATTCTGTGACAAGGCTCAAACGAAACATTTACGTCGATAAAAAACTGAAAAATGAGATACAGGTAGAATTGTACAGTGTCAGAAAGATCCAGAGGAACAAGGTGCTTTCGAAGTCTTTAATACAAAAATGCGTTTCTTAAATAAATCCTAATGCAGAGAGTGAAGTGGCAAGCAACGCAATCAGACTAGAAAAAGTTACTTAAAAATCGAGATTTTATAAACCAGCGGCAATTTCCAGTTACTGTAATAAAAAAGATCACAGGATTATATATATATATATATATATATATATATATATATATATATATATATATATATATATATATATATATATATATATATATATATATATATATATATATATATATTTCTCTCGATAAAACATGGTGGCCGAGGTAGCCTAGTGGTCAAGGTATTGGATCGTAGCTGACTTGTCACGAGTTCGAGCCCAGTACTACTAAAGACCCACCGTGTAGGGTAGTGATGCACTTTAAATCTGTCGAGAGCTCAAACATTCTCCCATTGGTGTGGTGTGGTAGTTAGAAGTGGTGCCAGCTCAGGTGTCGTCCTCGCCACTTGACCATGGTTCTAAATGACGAGGTCCGTCGCCAAAAGCCCTCGTGTAGCTGAACAGTGTGAGGTTAATAGTCACTCACTCACTTAACCTTCTTTCGGTCGCACCTATGCAAAAAAAGCACAGCTACAGATTTTTGCAGTACATAATTTTTGAAAGATATTTTTTTAATGCTTAGGTCACCAATCAGTCCAAATTCATAATCAAGTGCTGTGGAGTTGCAAAAAATTGTTATTTTGGAAATCATGTGTTTTAAGTAGTAAAAAACCTTGTTTTCAAAAAATATATTTTAATCCCATAATCTAGATTACCCACATTGGTCTATATCGACGCCCAGAGGTCTATGACAACCTGAAAGGGGTACCCGTCAGCGAAAAAATAATTTAGGGGTCCAAGAGGTTTTTAATGGGGGTCTATGATAGTGTCTCCATTACACCAGATCGCGTCTTTAAATTTAAAAGAAAAATTAATCAAGTGGAAATCAAATTTTACATATTTAACAGATTTATTACTAAATTTATTGTTAATTTGCCATTACAAGGTTACAGCATAAATTTTATTAAAACAAGGACCATTTCGGTATTTTTTTTTTCAGAATTAAGCTAAGAAAAGTATAATATTGGAGGTCACGAACTTTCTCAATTTCTCACAGACATCCTCTCAGGACATGCCCTTGATTCAGTTTTTGAAACCTAGGTTTGAGAATGCTTTGACTATGGTAATACCACAGTAGGCAATGAATTCATAGAGTCATATTGAAAAAAACAAATGCCATACGGCAATAAGACTGATCGGGTGAGTGAATATTAACGTCACACTGTGTTTAGCTACGCGAGGGCTTTTTAGGACTGTTCGGAATAGGCAATAAAGAAGATTTAAGGAAAAGTATAGGAACGGATGTCAGCAATTTTGTCTTATTCATGCATTCCATTTAAATCATTTGTTTGTTGTTCAATTATTTTATGTGATAGGTTTTTCACGAATTAATTAAATTTTAATTTAATTAACTAATATGAGCTTCTTAAATTTCAGACACTATACTTCAATACAGTTAGAAATTTAATACTTTAAAGTAAGTAGGAACCACACACACAGAGAGAGCTGTCAAAAAGACATTTGAAAACATTTCATATTAGTTGAGCAGGGGTCTGCCCAAAACCGAAAATCATGCCAAGGGATCCATGAGGCAATAAAAGTTTGGGAACCTCTGATCTAGATCGTAAATAAAGTAAGTATAAAGGAACGTCACTCACAAATCAAGTGAGTGAATATTAACGCCGCACTGTTCAGCTACAAGAGGGATTTTGGCATTGGCCTCGTCATTTTGAACCATGGTCAAGTGACGAGGACGACATCTGAGCTGACACCACCCTCTTTTAACTACCACACCACACCAACGGGAGGACGCTTGAGCTCTCGACAGATTTAACGTACATCGCGCCCCTACACGGCGGGACTTGAGTAGTACGGGGCTCGAACTCGTGACATACCAGCCACGATCCGATACCTTGACCTCTAGACTACCGCGGCCAGATCAACGGAGGATGGGAGATATTACATGCAGTTTTTGCACATTGCGACCGACTGATGTCGCAAAAAGTTCCGACCGACCACGGGTTAAGGCATAGCACATCATATACTCTAATATTTTTATTTTGTGTAAGTGAGTATTTTTAGCTAATAATGATACATTCATAGTCCTATTTCCTTTCCCAATAGTCCAATAATATTGGCAAATTATTGGCGAAGATTGGCTGGCCTCAAAACATTAGTTATACCTTCATTCTTATAGTTCCTAGGGTGGAGTTTGCTCTTTACTGCTGTGGCTACTTATTCCCTACCCCCACTGTCTAGTTATACTTTTATTTATGCTTATTTAGAATAATAACTATTTAGTACAGAAAAATTATATTTTATACATTATATATACACACAGAAAGAGAGAAAATGTTTGCTAATAGGAATTAAAACCTAAATACACGCTTGCAGAAATATTTTTCTAACCAGAAAAAAAAAAAAAAAAAATCACAAAATCATTTAAAAGAATTTCAGCATTTTTGTGAAACTACACGTTATCGGAAACAGAGTTAAATTCTGAAGGACGTTCAAAGCGCTGAGATATCTATTATCAGAAGAGACACATATCAATATTCTTCGTTTTTGCGTGTATTCCATTTCGTGTGAGAAAGAGATTAAGTAAAATGAGAGACATTTTAAATGGAAACTCCTTCTCTTCTAACCACACAGAAATTTCGAGGAGTCGAGGGTTGAAAGTCCTCCATAATACGCCATGAAACATATTTTTTTTAAAATTTTATCGATTACCGGAAACAAAAAAACAGTTCGAAATAAATAGTTTAATAAGTAATTAGTATTAATCAATCTTGAAATAATAATTATTGAATAAATCTTTAGCATTTCCTTTGTTTGGAATTATTTTTACGTACTATATACATAGGATTATAATCATTAAAAAAAAATCAAGAACGATGGAGGGGGACCCTCAGCCCCCTTTGTGTGTGCGCGCGCCACTGATTCTAAAATGTCTTCCGGCGCTATTACCAACATTTTTTTTTAAAAAAAGCGTGAGTCGCCGAAATAGAATTCGAGAGTGAGTGAGAGTGGGAGTTATATGAACGTGGCACTGTAAAGCTGCTCGAGGGCTGTTCGCAACGGACCTCGTCATTTTGTATCTCGGTCAAGTGACGAGAACGACACCTGAGTTAGCACCATCCAAACTACCACACCACACTTACGGGAAGGACGTTTGCACCCCTCGACAAATTTATCATGCATCGGTCCCTTCTATAAGGGTGGTCTTCAGCGGCACGAGACTCGAACTTATCACACGCCAGCCAAGAGTCCGGGACCCTAACCACTAGGTTAAGTTCACGTTGGTTAAGGTTAAGGTAAGGCTGATGTTATTCAAATAGAATTTGAATAACATTAGCTCGCAGGCTCATATGTCATCTCTATATTTCTTTCATCTTTTCTTTTTTAAAAATAACACATTCAGTAGCAAAGAAGGGATGCTTGGATCAGTTTGAATGAATTTTTCGTCGGTCACCTCAATTCGAAAACCAATGAAACCCATTTAAATGACTCCCTCCCACCCACTTATAACATTGGTGTGGTAGTTAGGAGAAGGTGGTGCCAGCTGAGGTGTCGTCCACGTCACTTGACCATGGTTCAAAATTACGTGGTCCGTCGCCAAAAGCCCTCGTGTAGCTGAACAGTGCGACGTTAATATTCACTCACTCGCTCGCCCACCTCCCTTATTATTGAACTCAATATTTTTTAAGCTGAAATGTTTTACTCAGCCAGCAGACTTACGCTATGATTCAACCGGGAGCTAACGCTGATGTGGAAGTTTAGAAAGGAGAGCTGGTGTCATTTTTCATTACTTGACTGTGGTTTAAAATGACGAGAGCCTAGAACCGCTGAAGATCCGCCGAATAGAGAGGGCTGATGTACGTTAAATTTATCGAGGATAGAACGTGCTCCCGTTAGTGTGGTGTGCTAGTTAGGAGAGGTGGTGCCTGCTCAGGTGTCATTCTCATCACTTGACCATGGTTCTAAATGACGAGGTCTGTCACCAAAAGCCCTCGTGTCGCTGAACTGTGCGACGTTAATATTCACTCACTGACTCACCCGATGAATTCGTTAAATGGGAACCGAATATTTTATTCGTTAAATCGGGTACGACTGCATGTATAAGAAAACTATCAACAATATTGCTGTCCGGACCCGTTGATCCCCCCCTTGTGTGAGCCACTGGCTATAGTGAGAGTGAGTTCAGCTACACAAGGGCTTTTGGTGCCGGACCTCGTCATTTTGAACCATGGTCAAATGCCGAGAACGACACCTCAGTTGGCACCCCCTCTCCTAACTACCCCACCAACGGGAGGACGTTTGAGCTCTCGATAGCATCACTCCCCTACACGGTGGGTCTTCAGTGATACGGGGCTCGAACTCATGACACGCCAGCCACGAGTCCGTTCCCTTGCCCTCTAGGCTACCAAGGCCTTCACTGCTTATAGCAATGGACCTCGTAATTCTGAGCCTCGATCAATGACGAGGACGACAACTCATCTGGCACCTCCCTCTCCAAACTGTTACACCACCTCAATGGGACATTCAGCCTCGATACGTGCATCGGCCCTCTCCACACGGTGGGTCTTCCGTGGCACCAGGACTCGAACCTGCAACATTCCGGCCATGAGTTTGTGACCATAACCATGAGGCTACCGCGACCTCTCGAGTTTTGAAGGCGCGCAGTGTCGTGCGTCTATCTCAATTCACATCAGTTCATAATATTCAATCGTTATCTTTTAATAGATTGCAAATCAGAATCCAAGCACTTTTAAATTGACCTTCACTAACTAATCTAATCATTTTCCATTGATAAGGCGTCATCTCTGGCTTAACGAGATAATTCCTCTCGCAAGGATCTCCTGACTGTTTTACGCACTGCTTATCTGGAATGCCAAATTTTAAAAACGGGAGTTGTTTTGAAATGAGGAAATTCGAGGCGAATTTTCCTCCGACCCCATCTCAGCAAACCCATTCTTTCTCTGAAATAACTCACAAATAATAAAAATAAAAAAAAAAGTATTGAAATTACCTTATTTACGCGCTCCTTTCAGTTAAAAGGAATCGAAAATTGGGTTTTAAACATTTCAAATGCTTGAATCATTCGGAAATAGATATTGTAAGGGTGATGGGGAAAAAAAAACAAAACAGTCATTTATAGATGCTGCGTATGCATCGTTATTTTAGGAAGTAAGTTAAAAAAGGAATTTCAAAGGGCTTTTGGCGACGGACCTCGTCATTTTGAACCATGGTCAAGTAACGAGGGCGACATTTGAGCTGGCACCACCTCTCCTAATTTCCACACCACACCAACGGGAGGACGTTTGAGCCACCACAGATTTAACGTGCATCGCTCCCTACACGGTGGGTGTTCAGCGTACTAGGCTCGAACTCATGAAACGGCAGCCACGATCCGATGCTTTGACCAATAGGCCACCGTGGCCTCGAAATTTAGGGTTAAAACTGGCAAGATCAATACTAAATGTTGAAGTTTTATTACTGACCACTGGACTACCACTGCGTTGTATCTTCCTCAAAGCAGAGGTAGTGAGTTTCATTAAGCAACACGAAAGCTATTGGAGAAGGACTTCGTAATTTTAAACCACGGTCAAGCGACGAGGACGACACCTGAGCTGGCACCACCTTTCCGAACTTCCACACCACATCAAACCACACCTCGACAGGTTTGATATGCATCAGAACTTCTACATGGCGGGGCTTAAGTGCCACCAGAACTCGAAACCACGACACTCCAGCCGTGGTGACCATAATCACTAGACTACCTTAACCATCAAAACAAAGATACAGAGTGGCAATTACGAATTGGATGACCAGTCGGATCTTAAATAGACGTTGAATACTCGGGTCATTACAGCTTATGAGGTGCCTAAAAGAGCGGAAAACATATTAGCTTTTATCAACGGCGGGGGTTATTACGAATATAGTATGATTTTTCCAGAAGTGCACCATGTTTTGTGGGCAGACCTCTTTTTGAAAAGAATTTCAAATTGCCTTATGGTGGACAAATTTCTTGGGAATGTGAAACGATTGGGATGGGTGATAAGCCGGAACATTAATTTTTGGGGCTTGTTTGAACTTATTTCAACTGAGAGTGCTTGTTTTCCACAGTACGAGGATTAAAAAATTGGTAACTCCTTTCAGAAAACTAATTTTAAGATTCCCATCGGTTTAAAAAAAAATTTTTTTTTTTTTTTTTTCTTCAATTTCTTTTTCTTTCTTTCTTTTTTTTTTTTTTTCGTATTCGAATCCGATATTTTAAATTATCAGCACCATCTAAAAACTTAATTCATCTCTAGAAACTCACCTCCGTAGTGCTTTAAGTTCAACAAATTTGAAAGGATCTTATTTTTATATGTATCAGCCTGTAGCGAAGCCTCATTAGGCGAACAAAGTGCGACACCATTTGTCATTTTTGAAGCACGGGGTGAGCAGAATGGACAGATGGTTCATTTGGGTCTTTCTCCGACACCCAGATGGTTTTTTTCGTCACAAGAAGGGATACTTCTGTAGGACGGTCATCCATACCAGGAGTCGGCAACCGTTTAACTGTGGCGTACCAAACCAATCTACCAACATGATTCAGCGTGCTACACAGCAGGATATATTTGATACAATTCGATTACCTCGATAATGCTCGCAGAGTTAAAAATAGAGGTCAAAAATATATAGATTAACTGTTTTTCTATGTATTAATTTTGCATCATTTAAAGGTTTTTCTGAACATAAAAGTAAATAGCATAAAGTATAACTATTTCTTCAACAAAAAATTGTACACATATTAGGTTGGGGAAAAAGAAATCCATTATTTTTGCATGAAATTCAAGACTATTTAACATGTTTCCGATTGTCCGATTTGGGTCAAATATGCAGCGTTTTGTTGTATAGTCTGTTGCCATTTTAAATGTAGCTTCATAATGCCTATCTCATATAAGTCTTGGTTCTTATTGGCCAAAAACTCTAGTAATCGGTTTTCACAGTCTTCTCTTGTTTCCAATTTCTTATCACTCAGGAAGTTTTTCAATGCGAGAAAAAGGTGGTAAACACTGGGTGCCAGGTCCGGGCTATATGGTGGATGCATTAAAACTTCCCAACGAAGCTCCCATAGTTTCTGGCGAGTCATTACAAATTATGTGTCATTACAAATTGTGTATGACCTGGCGTTGTCCTGATGGAACACAACACCTCTTCTGCTGGCCACTTCTGGCCATTTCTGGTCAATCGCTAGCTTCAAATGGTACAGTTGTTGACAGTAGAGATCTGAATTTAGTGTTTGACCGTACGAAAGCAACTCATAATAAATTAGTCCTTTCCTGTCTCACCAAATACACAGTAGAACCTTCCTGGCCGTTAGTCCTGGTTTGGCAACCGTTTGAACTACTTCACCACGCTTTGACCACGATCGTTTTCGCACAATATTCTCGAATGTGACCCTTTTCTCATCCCCAGTCACCATCCGCTTAAGAAATGGGTAGATTTTATTGCGTTTGGCCAAGGCTTCGCAAATGAAAATCCGATCCATCATGTTTTTTAGTGTTAATTGGTGTGGCAGCTAAACATCGAGTTTCTTTTTGACTCCAACTTTGCGCAAACGGTTTAAAACTGTTTTATGGTTGATCTTTAGCTCTTAGGTGATGCTATGACTACTAACATGCCAGTCAACTTCAATTATTTCTGTGATTTTATCGACATTTTCGACGACGGGCCTGCCTGTGCGAGGGGCATCTTTAACATCAAAAATGCCCGAACGGAATCGACGAACCAAAATCGCACGTAATTAGCTGTTACAGTATCGGCAACATAAACACCATTCACAATTTCAGCCACCTGGCTTGCATTTTCACCTTTATCAAATAAAAAGTTTTAAAATGTACCGAATTTTCTCTTTGAGGACTTCCATTTTTAACACCCTGTAACTCCAAACAAAAAACATGAAAATAATTTTATTAGTGTGAAATGTCCCCTTGACAACGAGCATAAATTTGAAATTATTTGATTGTTATTTCAAGAGATATCGACACTACGGCCATCTACCGAAAAGATAATGGATTTCTTTTTCTCCAACCTAATATGTATTTTTAAACATTTATCAAATTAAGATATATTCAACATAAAATATAAATATTCCCCTTCTTTACAGTTCAATAAAAAAATAAAAATTTGAATGCGAACCTAAGGCTTGCATCGCTCTACTTTATATTGCAAAATTAGGGGTAAATTTTGAACTTTCAATTTGACACGATTCTGAGCATTCAGTTGTTAATAACTTCTTTGACTTAACTGAGTGGCGCAACAGCCCATGAGGGCCAAGGCCTACTGTTTCCATATCAATATGTGTGACCTTGGGCCCTGTAGTGATTGAGCAGATGTTCTGGTCTGGTGGTCAGTCTGAAACGAAACCCCCAGTGTTAAGTTCGGAAACAAGCGTGGTGCTCCTTTATCGACCCACTGAAGGGATGAAATGGCTGAGTTGACCTTGCCCAGCCCGGGGTTAAAGCCTCGGACCTGTGGTGGGGAAGCACGATGCACTACTACTCAGCCACTATGCTTCCCAATAACTTCTTTACGGACTCGAAATATTTTTCATATGATAAAGATTTGTTCACTTAGATATGTAGAACCAAATACGAAAGCAGAGTACGTACAATTTTCTCTTTTCAAAGAATTAAATCTCTCCAACAATGACATTCAAATAATTTACAAAATGGCTGTAGATTTATCTATAGAATTATTTTCAGAATTTTTCGCAATTTCGTAATCTGAAGATGTTTGTTAAACAAGATTCTTACAAATTTAACAACTTCAGTCCATTCTAAAATCGACAAATTTGTAGAGTAGTGTAGAGTGCCACTGAGAATTGCTCCACGAACCACATGTGGTATGCGTGCCATAGGTTGCCGACCCATGATCCATACTTTCATTCCTTCGCACATGTTGGTCGCAAAGTATCTGAATGGAATGAATGTCAACCTATATGAGAAGAAGAAATAACCAGGAAGGTATTTCCAGTGGCAAAGTGACAGGTCGATTGATAAGCCCACCATATGGTTTACGAGACACGTTGACATAGATGATCTCAGTCGCGACGGCCTTTTGTCTCAAAGAACCAAAGACCCACGACGCCCGTCAATCAGAAATTATTGGGGGCGCAAAAGAGGTCCGCCAGGTTTGGAAGATGATGATCAAGAGAAGGAACTGAGAGGACATCGTCAAGACGGAATGGGTGTCTGTAGGGCGGCCGCAACAGTGGTTGATCTTGGGCGATACAAGTGAAAGAGGTGTCGCGGGGACAGCCACACCCGGGAGACGATCATCTGAAGATCAACGAACGTTGATCCGGACTTGAACTTTGGAACTTTTCTCAAGCGAATGGCTGCGAAAACAAGAAACATTAATAATTTTTTAAAATTAATTTGTAAATAAAATGCCTTTTGGCCATAGCTGTGTGATCTCTCTCGCTACCCAGAAATAAAGTAAATTTGAGGATTGACGTCGTTAAGAGTGGGTGAGGGAGTGAATATTAACTTCGCACTGTTCAGCTACACGTTTGTGGTAGCCTAGTGGTCAAGGTAACGGACTCGAGGACGTTTGATCCTTGACAGATTCAACGTGCATCGCTCCCCTACATTCTGAGCTTTCAGCTGTACCAGGCTCGAACTCACGACTTTCCGGCCACGAGACCGTTACCTTGCCCACTAGGCCACCGCGTCCACACGCACTTGGGGATGGCAAGTTATGATTTGGCACTTCATTGCCACTGAAGAGCGGGTGATGCGTGTTAAATTTGCCAAGGGTCAAGGTCATGCTGATGGCGTGGTGTAGAAGTTCGGAGAGGGGAGGGAATATCAGCTCAGATGCCGTCCTCGTCACTTGGCCGAGATTTCAAAATTTCGAGGACCGTCGTCATTAGCTCTCGTATTGCCTTTTCGTGCGACGTTAATAAAAAAGCATTCCACACCACGCAAAACTAAGATTTAAAGCAACCAACCCAAGATTGCGATTCCGACATTGCACGGATTTCACGAAGTTTGTTGCCAAATAGGAAAAAAACAACAACGCGAGGAATGAAAATATCTAAAATAAAACAAAAAGTAATAAATTAATCACATAGCCAATCAATCCATAACAAAAGCATTAGCAATGCGTTTTCGAGCACCATTATCATTTTTTTCTAATTATACTAAATTTGAATTAACAGTGAATTATTTCAGCTTTTCTTCTTTTTCTGACTGACTTCAAATTTGAATTGGACATCATCAGCGGTTGAAAAAGAATATTTTGAATGCATATGAATGAAGTTTAAAATACTACACACATGAATGTTGAAAAATGTAATGAGAACACAAAAAAATTAAATGATATACACTTAATCTACATTTCATTTATTTCTAATTAGTTTATACGGTTTCATGGAGCATACGCATAATTTGAATCTCATTTTCTTTCATTTTGTTTTTCAGTGCCAAAACTTGTGGTACATTTTTTAGAATATAATTAAAATCACAGTAGCGCACCAGTTGGGGGGGAAGGGAGTCCGGATCCCCCAGCTTCATCCATTTTTTTTTCTATTGATTATAATCCTATGTATATAGTACGTAAAATCGTTCCAAACATAGGTAACAATAATTTCAGTAGCAATAAATGAAATAATAAATCGTTTTCAGTTTTACAATTACAGATCAAATTGAGATTTTTCTTCTTCAATGATTTGACGTTTCTATAATGATGAATTTGCTTTACTGTTTTTATTTTTTAATTGTGAGAAAAGTAAATCCATAAACTCTTGTGTTTTCTGGTAATTTAATTAAGTATTTGTTACTGATTTGTTTTATTAATTAATCCTAATTATTTATTCAATAATTTATTTTTTACTGTTTTTTGTTCCCGACAATCGGTAAAATCAAAAGAATACGTTTGGCGGCGTATTGGGGTATAATACGAAAATGGCGGACTTTCGACCCTTGACCTCCCCCTCAGAAAAACTACTGCTGTATGCGACACTGATTACAATACATTATTATAAAATGCTTTAAATTAAAAAAAAATTATATTATTATAAAATGTCTAATATGAAGGAGAGCAAGAAAGTTCCTCTTATGGGGAAAGACTGAATGTGGAATAATAGTTTTGAATGTTATTTTCGATTTTTTTATACTCGTGGGATCAGATATATTCTAGATATGGCGTGGAATTTTAAATGTTCGTAAAAATTACCCATATGGATCGCGCCGTGTAGTTTAATAAAATCTTTCTTCTGAAACTTTTTTTTGGGAAAAGAATGCTTCATTTTATATCTATATATAATTAAATCCATTCTTTTCGAAACACTTCGGCAGCTCTTTTTTCATGCAGACATGAATAGTTGTGCAAAAAAAAAAAAAAAAAAATTGATTTAAAAATTTGGAAGAAATCATTAACACAGCAACCGAACACTGAGTTTCAGAGAGTTTTAATTAAATTTACAATACTGACGAGAGTCAGGAAGAGGGTTTGACGTCTCTTCCTCTGTTGAGAGAAGGGAAGCAATAATAATGCAAAAAATAATTAAACAATATAAGAACAATATAAGCGATTGAGATTCTGCCCTACGATAGCAAGATCATCCAATGAGAATTGGGGACAGAAAGGATTTGCTTCTTTGTGTGCAGACTCCCCATTGGACGAGAGATAAACGCGTTTATAAAGCTTTTTCTTCAGTTCTCTCTTTTCACTTAGACAACGTGCGAACTGCAGTTTCAGAAGTTTTTTTATTAAACTCGGACCAACAACATGGCTAGCTGTGTCGCAAAAATTTCCCGATCCCTACTGAAAACCACTACGAACGGCGCGAGAAATCCTGCCAAATCTCAGATTCGTCTGTGTAAGTATTATTTAGGATATTTTTTGTTGTTGTTATTATTGTGACGAGCCGGTCCTGTGTCTAATACCTTTACTAAGCCTAAATTTGAATGTGTCAAGATTTTGATCGCCACGTGTAGTGCCGGTCTGTGACTCTTGTAAATCGGTTATGCTAGCTTCATAATACTGCATATTATCTATACCCAGGCATCTTTTGGCGTTTTTTCTTTTTCTTTGTTAGAAAATTTGGGTTAAATATTTTGAGATCAATATTTCTTTCGCGTCTTGCATGAACTGAAATAGTTATATAGAAGAATATCTGTGCTATTTAGATGAAACTGAACAAGATCTGATTAAGAATTTAACTGGTAGGGATCGCAAAATTAATCAGTTAAAGGGTATCTAGGAGATACGAATCTGTTTTCCAAATTTTAGTTTTAAAAATGTGTATATCCTATTCCATGTTAATTGATGCACAGGATAAACCTTCAAGTTTAAATTTTCGCTTGCATTATGTCAGAACTTTTAAATGAGCTATTGTGATAGACTTAGCAATGATTAGTCGGTACTAAAGTATTTTACTCTCGACCAATTTCGCCAAATGTTGTCATCGTAATCGCGAAAAAAATTACTGTTTGTTCATGCTGAGGAACAGTTTTCCACTTTTGGCTACATATCACTGCATTTGGCAATGTCTTTTTGTTTGACGAATGGTTCGATAGTATAATTACTTATTAATCTAGAAGGCAGATGTTATTGCTAAAATGTATTTGTATTTTAAAATGATGTAATGTTTTATCAGAAAGAAAATGAAATAAAAATAATGCAGTTGCATAAGAAATGTGGTTTAAATTAAATTTGAGGTGAATAATTGTCCATTTGTTGTTTTAATAGTATCATTCTGTCATTATTGAAGTTCTCAATTTCTTTCGGGGAAAATGTAGCCATGTGTTGGGCCTTTTCTCCCCTCCCCCCACCTTAAATTAATAAGCATTTCAAAAATTTAATGCATAGTTACTTTTCTGTCTTGTGTTGTTAGTTTCCTGGATTATATTTTTAATGCTATAATATAAAAATGTAATGTAGAATGTTAAAATTTAGTGTGTAACAAAAGTATTTTGTGTGGTAAATTGTGTGCGCATACATATGTTGTAAATTATGTGCATCTATTCAAAAATAGAATTGCACGCAGAAATTAAAAAATTGGTTTAATATTGATTGAATAAAATATGATGGTACTTTATATTAACCCATCAACTATTTTTGCCTAGCAAAAACTGCCTTCCAATAGTACAATTTAACAAAATAACGCATCATTACTTTTGAATGCCATAAAGTTGAATACTGTAAAGGTTTATATATTGGATGATAAAATGATTAACTTTTGTTTGGAAGGTGCCACTGTAATTTCACTAGTATTCATGGCCTTTGAGGTAATATGTAAATACCAGTATAATTTGTGTTGGTAGTTTTTTTTTATTTATTTAATGTATATTTAAAATTTGTCAATTTTTCAGAAAAGCATAATCAAAAAATATTGCTGAATTAGGATTTAAAAATTACTTTATTTGTTCCAAATTTTTAGCTACTGGGAACTTAGTTCTCAAATAAATGTAAATAATCACCAATAATTTAGAATAACCCTCTTTTTTTTTTTTACTTTTTAATATTTGCATTGGTGGAAGAAGAATGCAAGAATGATGCATTGGTTGTTAAATTGTATCAAAAAGCTAAGCTTTACAGTAATAAATCTAGTTAACTTTCTTAAATAATTAAAAACAGTGCAAATGTGCAAGTTATTTTGGAAGTAGTAGTAATATTTAGAAAGGTTTTATAATTTAATATAGAAATTTGCAGTCTTCTATCAGGGTTTATCTCGGGATAATTTTGCAAGGCTCTCGTTTCCATGTCTGCTCTTTGAACTTAAAATACTCCCTGTTTGTATTTTTGAAGTGTCGTAGTCTATCAGTATTTTATTTCTAATGTCTATTCTACACAACACTGTTTTTAAACTGTAGTGTGCTTATGCTTTTCTATTAGAATTACTCGAAGGCCGTTGGCAATGAATTGCCAAGTAACTGTTATTATAGTTTGGCAGTATCTGCAATAGAGATTGAATTTGGACAACCTATGTAGTACTTTCACTCTTTCTAAAATATTTTTAATTAAAAAATGTAATTAACTACTTAATTATGCTTCTTGGTGCAATTGTTTTTATTGAATACATATTGAAAATAAAATAACTCAAAGTCAGTTGTGAATTGACCCTTTACAGTTATTATTTTTGTGGGATATAGAGCAACAAAGGCTATTATCCCCAATTGACCCTTTTCAATCGTATGTGTGCTGTAAAAAAAAATATTTGCATTCATGTTGATTATGAGTTGTGTGCCAACGACTTTAAAAAAAAATTATCCACTCATATTACATCGTGAAATTGAGACAATTCTGTACTTGAGTTACATTTTTTTTTTTTTTTTTTATTTTATATAATCTCTAATCTATATAAGAATAAAGTATTAAGAGATAAAATGATCTATTGACTACTTATGCTTTTTCTAAGAAGTTCATTTATATATACTTTCTTGTCTGTTGTTCTTGCAAAATGTTAATGCTACAAGTATTTAATGGAAAAGAATCAGCTAAACACAGATTGTTGTTTAGAATTAATGCAACATGGAGAATTTAATTGAAAAACAAGTACTAGGTGTGAAATCATTGACATTAGATGTCTTGAGAATTCTAATTTTTGAGGGGGGGAACACAATGAATATAGTGCAATTTTTAAAGAAATTATAAGATTTCATTAAAATGTTTCACTTTTTACAGAATCTTCATTCCGTGATTATTTTATTAGATTTTTTTTTTTTTCTTTGTTGGTGAAGAAGGTTCTGTAAAATCTTTTCACAAAAAGTAAAATTTTGTTATTACAGTTAGACCTTTATTTAACGTAGTCCCTAAATCCTGAAAATAGTTGGATGTGTGACAAGTTCATTTTCAACATACTTTATATTTGTTCCAGGGAAAAGTTCGTAGAGTGGTGGGGTTCGACTGTATTTATCTGTGTTCTTTTTATTTGAAAGAATAAGAAAAGTAAAGTTTTTTATTTGTTTCTATAGAGGTTGTTCAGCTTTTTAAATATTTACTTACCAACAGTTCAGAAACAAAAAGAAAATTTTAAAATGCCTTGTAATTCTATTCAAAATATGTGTTCATTCTAGAAATGTTTTCATAGGTACATTTGTATCTCACCTAACTTTCTGTTCATATTCATACTAATGATGAATTATCAAACAATTTAAGCATTTTAATTGTTTATGGCTCTTTTCTCAGCTTCTGCATCTTGCAGTACTTTCAGATTTTTAAGAAATTTCGTAAATTTTTTGTGTTGTGTGTAACTTACGAATCCATTTTATGAAGTTGCTCTTTCAAATTTAAAAAATTGTTGCAAGTTTCCTAAGATGTATAGCATGGGGAGATTATCTTTTGTTGTCAATAAGAATGAAATACATTTATATTGAGGATTTTTTTTTTAATTTAGGAGGAAAAAATTAAAGTGCATTTTTTAATTATAGAGTTAGCATAGAAAAAGTTACACGAGCACTTAAAAGAGTTTAATTTTGAGGTATACAAAAGATATAACTTTTATCCATTCTAGACCGTTTTGTTGAAAGGAACTAAGAATTTGATAAAATTATTCATTTAGAAAAAAATGGCAAAATTGTATTTTTTAGCAAATGTTTAAGTTTTGAATTTTTCCGACATTTTATTAAAAATCGTATTTTAAGGCCTTGTATTAATCTATTCATTTTTGAAGACTCTTAAAAGCGAAAATTTTGCAAAAGGAAGGAAAAAGTTAGTTTTGAAGAATCCTATTTTCGACTCATTTTGCGTCAAGTCGCGTACGTCATGGAAACGCTTCCATGGAATTCGCGCTTAAACCACCCGCTCAACTCCTTGGTATCTGGAAGAGTCGTAGGCAAACCTTTTTTTAGGAGGGTTTGGGAAAAAAAAATTGGCAGCCCTGTATAAAACGCAGAAAAGACTACAAAATAGAATATTTTAAATTCATACAAAAACAATAAATTATCACTGCCTTTCCAGTTTTTTTTTTTTTTTTTTTTACTTTACACATTTTTTTAATATTTTCTTATTTATTACGGCTGGTTCCAATCTTTAAACAAGCAGAAGGTTTAAGTAAATTTCTGTTCACAAGTGGCGCACACAGGAATTTTTCCAAGGGAAGGGGGTCAAGGGTCAGAAGTTCACCATTCTCGAACCATTTACTCCAATACGCCACCCAACGTATTCTTTTGATTTTGTCGGTTTTCGGGAACAAAAAACAGTAAAAAATTAATTATTGAATAAATAATTAGTATTAATTAATGAAATTATTAATAACAAATACTTAAGTTTTGCGTACTATATACTTAGAATTATAATCAATATGAAAAAAATCAAGGGCTTTGGGGGTCCGGATTCCTAGGACCCCCCTTGCGTGCGCCACTGACTGCAAGGAAAGTGTCTTGACGCCTTTATCCACTTCCTGAAGAATTAAATTTTTTTCTTTGGTGCCCAAACACTTACGTTTTGACATTTTCTAGAAACGAAGATCCAGTACTGCTGATCAACACTACAAATGAACGGAGACTAGTTAAATGACACGAGACAACTCCACTGAGGGTGAAAAGGGACATCGAAGATGTTTCCAGTGAACTGGACAATGGGGGTTTTAGGTTGCACTTGGAAGAAACGCCCAGAATTCTATTGCTCTTGGCGAGTTAGGCACTTAATAAAACCGTTTCAAGGTTTATAACCACCATAAAATGTGCTAAAAGAGAGAATAATCCGAAATGTTGAGAAATACTTTTAAAAAAAAGTGAATGCTTGTTTTTGAAAAGCGTTTGTTACTGGAAATTGTTGTAGGCTTGTTTCACGCTAAACTAGCGATACTCAGCCTGCGGCCGGACCCAACCTTTCTGAATGTTCCACTCATGGCCCGTTGCAATAACAAATTTAATTATTTAACAACGATGTATTTAAAATTTTGCTAATAATGGGGTGCTGGTATAAATTGTGAAAGATTTTTTTCTTCTTTTTGTAATTGTAACGGTTAGTGATAAAAAAAATAACGGAGTAGGGATCATTTTATGGGTGAAATTAATTTTTAATCAACCCTCATGTTTTCCAGGCGAAAAATATGTAAAGACTATGTTGTTTCAAGAAGATTGGGATCTGGACTATTTCGTAGAGAAAAACAGACTTGGATCTACAACTTGTTTGATTTGTCTTGAAAATATTATATTTATAAATATATAATTTTGCTCGTCACTACCATAAAGCATTAATCTTTCAGTGGTTCTTTTTCAAAATCTGTTTCAAGACTAGATAAATTGGCTTTCATATAAAAACTTTGCAACAGCAACAAAATATTTAGAGGGGGAGACCTGGGATAATTGGTGAAAGGAAATCAAAATTACCCCGTACAAGGCAAAAATGCATAAAACCTATTTTTTGTGAGTTGAATTTGATAGTTAAATATAGGTTTAAAATGAAATCCAGAATTATAAGTTTTAATATTTTGATCAATTCCGCTTTTAAATGTTCTTGATCTTATAGCACCCCCCATTAATACTCATGTTTCACCCGCTTGACATATGTTTTTGGCCCGTCAGAAAAACAAGGTAGAGTACCCAGTAACGTAACGTACATCCCTGCATTGCGGGGGCAAAACCTGACTTCGCAGGGAGACCCTAATATTCTCCGTTACGCCACTGAGAGTACCCCTGCGTTAGACAATTGAGCGGAATGAGCAGATTTGCCTATACACGCAGTTTGGTATCCCTTCTCGGATACACATCTCATTCCAGCAAATTAAATCCTCGCAATGAGTTTTTACACTAAGTGATATAATATTCCACGTTGAATACCGAAAAGGTTTTCTTATCAGCAGAAGAAACTGTCCTGTGCGATTTACGATGTGAGGGTAGCAGCAAAAGAACACTGCATTGAAAAAGGGCGCAGTTTCCAGATTTTGACGTTCTGGAGCTTGCACTATCAATTTCATCTACATTCTCACAAACAAAAATAGATTTCATGCATTTGAAATTTAAAAGTAGCACAATTATGTTGTAAGGAAGAAAGTTGTGTGTGATGGCCACACAGCGTACTCGTTTCATTGTTTACCAATTTTTTATTTTATCAAGTTTAATTTTTAAAGCAAACAATGTAATTTATTGTATAATAAATTTATCTGCAATAAAAGTTCCTGCATATACGTGATATTTTAAGTGTTATGAAATTAATTTTTCTAAAATATCATAACGTTTTTGCTCGTTCGGGTTCCCCCTGTTTTTCTAGACGTTATGCCGTTATTTAATGCTGATGAGAATTTTTAGATTTAAAAGAATGAAGAATTCAAATTGAATAACAGAGATAACTTATAATAATCACAATAAAGTAACACAAGTAGTTTTTTTTTATGGTTGCAATCCACATGTTTGTATTTAAAAAATGTATTTTTTTCTTTATCCCTTATCTTTCTGTATTTCCAAAGGCCTGGGATAATACCTCGAATAAATGACTTCTAAAGATAAGAACATTATACTTACATTTCAGGTTCCTTCGTTAAAAAAGGCAATGCGAGTTAGACGGCGAATACACCTTAAAATTAAAAGAATGCCTCTTGAAAGTTTAGGTGCGTGTTAAATATTTGCGCCTGACAAACGCGGTATTATTTTAGCCTATGCCAAGTTAAAAATGTATGCAATTTTTTTGATAACGCGTACAAAGCATAGCAAATTTTTGAGAATTAAAAGTAATTTTAATTTTTTTCCTTCATAATTACTGTTGCTGCTGATGATGTCATCTTTCTGACGTAGTCAGATCGAGACCCACAAAATTCAACGCGGCAAAGAGCTTGTTGTACGCCTGTCGTTAACCGTAGCTTTGAGCACCATGCAAGTGACAGTACGTTTAGGCTCGGTTCCATCCCGTGGCCGCGGTAGCCGAGTGGTATAGGTATCGGACCGTGGCTTGCTTTGTCACGGGTTCGAGCCCAGTACCACTAAAGACCCGCCGTGTAGGGCAGCGATGCACATTAAATCTGTCGAGAGCTGAAACGTCCTCCCGTTGGTGTGGTGTGGTAGTTAGGAGAGGGGGTGCCAGCTCAGGTGTCGTCCACGTCACTTGACCATGGTTCAAAATTACGTGGTCCGTCGCCAAAAGCCCTCGTGTAGCTGAACAGTGCGACGTTAATATTCAATCAATCAATCGGTTCCATCTCAATTTTGAGAGAGAACTCCCTGGAGGTGCTCAGGGGCTTTCCATTCCACCAACCTCACGATAGGACTTGCGGCTTGACGGCTATTTAGAGTACTCCCATGCCGCAAAGGCACTATACATTTACAAACATCCATGCCTTCTCCAGGATTCGAGTGGTCGCGGTAGCAGAGTGGTATAGGTATCGGACCGTGGCTTGCTTTGTCACGGGTTCGAGCCCAGTACCACTAAAGACCGTGTAGGGCAGCGATGCACGCTAAATCTGTCGAGAGCTGAAACGTCCTCCCGTTGGTGTGGTGTGGTAGTTAGGAGAGGGGGTGCCAGCTCAGGTGTCGCCCTCGTCATTTGACCATGGTTCAAAATTACGTAGCCCGTCGCCAAAAGCCCTCGTGTAGCTGAACAGTGCTATGTTAATATTCACTCACTCACTCTCCAGGATTCGAACCCATGCACAGCAGTCAGCGTCCCCTCGAGTAGCTGAACAGTGCGACGTTAATATTCACTCGACGTGGTTGTGTTCGATCGTGGCTGGTTTGTTTTTGAACTGATAAGATAGTGAATTTTCTCTCGCAGAAATAAATTGATTCCTCTAGTTAAATGTGAATGGAATGCAACTCGTATACGAAGGCCGTAGTAATAGCAAAAATTTTGCTAAAATTCCCGTTGTTGTCGGAACTAATCATGAATTTGAATGAGTATTTTAAGATAACAAAATGAAACGTCTTGAGATAAAGTAAATCGGATTTCGAAAGTGAAATTCGCTGATCGCATTCCAAGATAAAATGGCGTGACGATTTATCATTCGTATAAGATAAGCGTGTGTTATGCAATAGAAGCACTCATTGATAAGAGTTGTGTTGCTGCATCATTAAAATGTTGAAACCAGAGTTTTTATATATAATCAATATTTTGAATATACTTATCTTTTATCTCTAAATTCATATGTACGTATTATTTCAATTCAATTTGTGTCGAAATGAATCGGGCACCTTTCGCAATGTTCATCGCAGTTCTACAAAACATTTATGTTGAAAGGAATAAGATCAAGGTGTCCATTAAGCTGGAGAAAAAAAAAAGAATTTTGCCATCTATTTCCTGATATCTGATCGCTCTCCGTGCAATATGTACAGTTACTCCCAAAATTGAGGGTACACCTACTTTTAAAACGGGAATCAATGTTTAGAATGAAAAAATTATATTAAATGAGGGAAATAATTAAAACCTTTTAGCATAGATGCGTTTATTAGATCATAATTCATTATTTTGAATAAAACAAAATATTTCTTAGTTTAAACATACATATAATAACTTATAAAGAAAATTAAAAGAAATTAATAGCCACAAAATTGAGAGTACATGCATCTATTTTCCTGCATAAATCATGAATAATAAAGAGTTAATATTTAGTAGCATAACCTTTTGCTGATATGACAGCTTCCAATCGCCGAGGCATCGATTCCACAAGATATCTAGTGGTCTCGGGAGCAATATTCAGCCATTCTTCTTGCAATGCCGTTTTCAATTGTTCCTTGCTTGTAATTTGATGTTTTTGCACAGATCTCTCAAGGTGGGACCACAGCTGATCGATAACATTTAAGTCGGGAGACTGTGGAAGTATATTAAGTTGATCCCGACAATGGTAAAGCAGCCATTCTTCAACAAACGCAGTGTGCTTGGGGTCAGTCTTGCTGGAATATGAAATTCGACCCCAATATCCCAAATTATCAGCACTTTCTTTCAAATTATTTTGCAGAATATTAAGATAAGCCATCTTGTGTGTGTGTGTGTGCATGATTCCATCAATGAATACTAGCTTTCCCACCCCCGACGTAGCCATACACCCCAAACCATCACCGACCCACCTCCGTGCTTCACAGTAGGAATTGTGTGTTTTTTGTGTGTTACGCGACACCATACGACGACCGTCACTGCCGAAGATGTTGAACTTACTCTCATCACTGAAAATGACTTCATTCCAAAACTGTTGAGGCTTTAAAATGTGTTCTTTAGCGAATTTCAATCGTTTGACTCTATTCCTCTTACCAATTAAGGGCTTTTTTCGAGCTACTCTACCATTATAGCCAGCCTTTCTTAGGACTCTTCGTACCGTTTCTGCAGAAACCGATCGACCTAAGGCATTAGGGGTACTGGCTGCAATTTTAGGAGCACTAATTTTAGGATCAATCTTCACTTGATGTATAACTCTTCGCTCGGTTATGGAGTTCATAATTTTCTTTCTCCCTCTTCCTTCGTTATTTGCCAGCATAACAGTCTTCTTAAATTTTTGCAGGATTTTTTGGATACAGTTAACACTTCGTCCAACTACTTTAGCAATATTCAGCTGAGATTTACCTTCATTTGACAGTTTAATAACAAGTTTTCTCTCTTCGATCGTCGTTTCCTTCCGATTCTCCATTTTAATCAAGACATCAAATCACAAACATAAATTTGTTATCAGATAGCCTTTGTGTGAAAGCCTTCCTTTATTATAGATCTATTATCAAATTTATATTTAAAAAATTACTGGTAGTTTTGCATAGTGATTAAAGAAGTGTACCCTCAATTTTGTGACATTAAAATGGTGTAGTTTTTCTTTCAAACCTTCATATTTTTGTTTCAACCAATTTCCATGTCTTACATTTAATGTTATTTGGAAGAGTAATGTATGCATTTTGAATGTACAAAAGTGCGTTAACATAGCGTATTAATTTCTACACCTGGTGATCCGATGGTGAATTCGGAATTAAGTGTACTCTCAATTTTGGGAGTCACTGTATAAATTTCAAATTTTGTGAAATCCTGCTGGAAAGTTTCTGGATTATAATGATTTAAAAAAAAATTGATACCCAGATGTTTCTCAAACATTCTGTTCTGCACGTATTCTGGCATTTTGGCGTCATAAAATAGAAATGTCTGTAGGTCTGGATCCGCTAAACTGGGTGGTACTGAAGTTATTGGACTCTTGGCCAAACCTTAGTGTACACAAACGTTTTTTAAAGCTCTTGTGCGAGTATCAGAAAAGCGAAAAAAAAATTTTCTTTATCCATCAACTTCAGAAACACCGCTAGGGAATATCGAGATGGTAAAGGTGACGTCTTTAGAAATCTCCAAGCGAAATGCTTGGATAATCTAAAAGCATTTATTGCTCAACCGTACATTTTTCCCCCTTAAATGATACAAAACAAAATGCTCTGGGGGGTAAGAAATAAGTGTCATCTCTTATAAAACATTTAAATGCAAGAAGCTTCTTTTATGCCGCGGTAGCCTACTAGTCAAGGTAACAGATTCGTGGCTGGCTTGTCAGGAGTTCGAGCCCAGTACCACTGAAGACCCGCTGTGTAGGGGAGCGATGCACGTTAAATCTGTCGATAGCTCAAACGTCCTCCCGTTGGTGTGGTAGTTAGGAGAGGGGATGCCACCTCAGATGTCCTCGTCACTTGACCACGGTTCAAAATGACGAGGTCCGTCGCCAAAAGCCCTCGTGTAGCTGAACAGTGAGACGTTAGTATTCATTCACTCACTGCTTTTATGCCTGGGTTATCTTTGAGCATTTTCACAAAATTTCAATTATTCGCCGGCTATTCTCCACTACAGAAGTTATTTATGCTTTTTTATTCAAAATGACCAGGAAATAGGAACACGAAAACCATAAAACTCATTGGCATCAAGTTTTAAAAAAATGTTAGAAGTTTGTTTTTCGTGTACGTGGCCTCGGTAGCCTAGTGGTCATGGTCACGGACGAGTCTAGTGTCACTGGAGACTCGCGTGTAGAAAGGGTCGATGCCTGTTTAATCTGTCGAAGCTCAAAGTCCTTCCGTTTTCGTGGTGTGGAAATTCTGATGGGGTTGCCAGTTATCGTGTTGTCCTCGTCAGTTGATTAGGGCTCAAAATTACCAGGTCCGTTGCCAACAACCCTCATGTTGCTTTAAAGTGTGACGTTAATATAGCTGACTCGAAGTGTTTGACGACTGAAATATTTCGATGCGCATTTTTTTTTCATGGCTGTTTCGATTTTTTTCTTCTCTCTAAATGTAAAAAAAAGTTTTTCGTGACATGGAATAAATTGATAACGTAGTATATCGCTACAATGCCAACGCTCAAGATAACTCGCCAAGTTGGCAACCCCGGTTTCGCATGTGTCGTGTGCGCTGAATTGGCAACCATGTACTTCGTTTCGTATAGAGTTGCCAACACGGTTGCGTGGCCGCGGTAGCCGAGTGGTATAGGTATCGGACTGTGGCTTGCTTTGTCACGGGTTCGAGCCCAGTACCACTAAAGACCCGCCGTGTAGGGCAGCGATGCACGCTAAATCTGTCGAGAGCTGAAACGTCCTCCCGTTGGTGTGGTGTGGTAGTTAGGAGAGGGGGTGCCAGCTCAGGTGTCGTCCACGTCACTTGACCATGGTTCAAAATTACGTGGTCCGTCGCCAAAAGCCCTCGTGTAGCTGAACAGTGCGACGTTAATATTCAATCAATCAATCAAAGCCAACACGGTTGCGATAATACATTATTGCAAGCTCTCGCAGGAAAATATCGCAACTATTGCCTGGACCGGAATCGTTAAGTGCGTGAATATTAACGTCGCACTGTTTAGCTACACGAGGGCTTTTGGCGACAGACCTCGGCATTTTGAACCATAGTCAAGTGACGAGGACGACACCTGAGCTGGCACCCCCTTCTCCTAACTACCACACCACACCAATGGGAGGATGTTTGAGCTCTTGACAGATTTAAAGTGCATCACTACCCTACACGGCGGGTCTTTAGTGGTACTGGGCTCGAACTCGTGACAAGCCAGACACGATCCGATACCTTGCCCTCTAGGCTACCGCGGCCACGTGAGAAAGTCGTCTCATACGAAGACTCAAACAATCAACGGAATTATATACTCGACTTTCCAGAAAGCTGCAGGTTTTTCAAAATCTGAGGACTTTATATATAAAAGCGATGGCCTATGTGCAACGTCAGTGATGGATTTAACTGAAGAGGAGCGCAGAGATCGAATTTTTTTGAAAAAAAGAACAAATATGTAAATATAACTGCATGTAATCAGTTTTGAGTATGAATAGTTGTATAATGTGGGTCGGACAGGGGGGTACCCCCTAATTTCGTAAAAAGAATACCGCTAGTTGCTAAAGACTGCATTTTCTGCAACCAAAATGTGTCTGTGTTTCTTAAGAAACAAGTTTTCGCAGTGACAATGTCTTTGGGGGAATTTTATTGTCTTAGTGCCAGGTCAAAGAACAAAGCCATTTTAAATAGGAACCGAATCCCTGGACACGAGTCTATTTTCAGCGTTCATTACGTAAAAGCTTTTTCTCACAGAAAGAAATTCCGTGCCTCAAACGATTCTACCGTTTTTCGTACCAGACCGTATCTAGAGTAGTCTTGTTCAGGTGAAAATCTGGAGAATGAATTTTTTGATAAAATTGTAAGGGGAATGGTTGATTCGCGCGCGCGCGGGTTTTAAAGTGAGGTTATAAGAAAATTTAAAGCCACACAAATAACTGTTTAAAAAAAAATTAGAATATCTCTTGAGAGAGTTGTAACATTAATTTTGAAACTCTTTGTAATAAATTTGTAAGTTTCTTTTTTACACAAACGAGTGACTTAGCGCAATTTTTATTTTCCCGCTGAAAGGTATGTATAGCTTGTAAAGACAGACTTTTCGGAATATAAATAAATATTTTATTTAAAATTGTATTTAACTGAAACATCGTTTTAAATACTCTAAAATAGGGCTCTTTCAACTCGTCGCCCGCGGGCCATGATGGCCATCTGAAAGCAATTTGGTGACTTTCCTATGATTTTGAAGCAATTAAAACAAATGCTTGTCTGCTTTTTATTTTAAAAAAACACGCCATTTTTATGTTTTGTTTTTATATTTAACATATTTTACTGATGTATTTGATATCCATTTGAGATAAAATGTTCTGAAAATGACGAATTTTTCCAAAATTTTTGTTTTATTTAAAAAAAAATTTTAATATACCAAACTATGTATAAAATCTCAGAAATTTTTGAGAAAAGGATTAACACGCAAAGTATTTTAATTCGACTTCCATTTAACTTTTTTGAAACCGATATATCATTTTTACTGTAATCGATTCTAATCGACTCCATCGAGAGATGCTAAGCCGCACTTCTAATTCTCGACTCGTTTGGGAGAAAAAACTTTTGTTAAAAGTTTAATGTCCGATACCTAAGAACATTTTTGATGAGGAATAATAAGTTAAAAACTAATTTATTTTACCAGTATTAAAAACATTCAAATTCATCCATGAACCTATAATTACTCCTAACAGTCAGTATCATCTTTCGAAAATGATTCGTCACTTCCATTGTCACAGCTTTGAAGCCGGCGTCGCCATTTTCTCACACGGTGCTGTCTTCCGTGCGATCCAATGCATTTGTAGGCAACATTTTTAAAAAAGAATTTGTTATAGAAGAATGTAAAAAAAAAAAAAATTGTTTACGCCATCGATGCATATTTGTTTCTTCCGTGTCAAATCTTCAATGGCCGCTGCTATGCTTAATTTTTTATTTATTTATTATTTTTTTTTGCATACGAAATTTCCTTCCTTTTCATACTTGTGCCATAGTGAAACCTTGATGCTATTCCCGATATGTTAGATGTTTAGGTGATTAAAAGAAAGCGTATACAAAACAGCTCCCTAAATATGATGAGACAACAATGTTTACGATAGACAGAGTACTGGAGATAAACTGTGGAATCGAAGCGAGTGGCCAGGATGGATAGCCTTTGAAAGGGATGGAAACAATCCAACCAATGTTTTGCCTACGAATCTTAGCCGCACCCTATTTTCAGTAGCATTAACAATGGGAAAAATAGCGCGGCCTAGATTCGGTATAGACGCAAATCTGTAAGCACCATATCTTCCAAAAGTTGTTATCGTAAAACATACCTCTCTTTTTAAAAATAGGTTTTCTGACTACAAAATTTTTGAGTCACTGTGAATTTATTCATGTACGAGATCCGCCGTTGAAGCTGAACAGTTAATGTTCACTCGAACGTGGAAGGTTAAAGGATACCTAGTCTAAAGCAGTAATTTCCAAACTAGGAAGCGTGTCAAGTTTAATAAGAATGTAGTTGTATTACGTAAACTTTATGTAATAGAACATTAAATGTTCTCATATTTTTTCTTTGTTCCTTGACTGCCGAGAAAAAGGTAGTCGATTTGCTTTCCTATGCCATAGTTTTCGCACAGGCACATGTAGTTATACGGTGTAGTGGGGGGAAAGAAGATACTGTAAATTTATTTCAAGTTTCTTCGGCACACTTTTGAGAAACTCGTGTTTACTAGTGCCAAATGCTATTCACGAAAACGGATTTTTTGTTTAAATAAAACAAACATTACTACTATCGTGACATGGTAGGCCATAATTTTTCAAGGAGCATCTGACTTTTGACAGAATAACGGGTTTTTTAGTCAAGTGTAAAATTACAGTGATAAAGGGACGAGAAAATAATATATATCTCGAAGCCCTCCATTAAAAAAAAATTACATTAAAAATAAAAGTCTACCAATGCTGGCCCAGAACTATAAGAAACCATGCAAAAAAAAAAAAAAAGTTAGCCACCACTTTTAAAGAAATGGCCTCTTACACATAGAAGTATATTTATTAATGTTGCTCTATAAAGCAACACGAGGGCTTTGGGTGACGGACCTCGTCATTTTGAACCACGGTCAAGTGACGAGGACGACACCTGAGCTGGCACCCCTTCTCCTAACTACCACACCAACGGGAGGAGCTCTCGAAAGACTTAACGTGCGCTACACGGCGGATCTTTAGTGGTACTGGGTTCGAATTCATGACAAGCCTGCCATGATCCGATACCGGGCTACCGTAGCCCCGCTTTTCTCTCGGAACGTTTGCCAATCCCTGACCTATCTGTTGTATGCTAAAATAAAACGAGTTATTTATGGAATATTTTGATGTTTTAAAAACACCACGTTATTAACAGATGTATGAATTACTGTGTTGCAAATTTTCATGAATAGTGAGACATTTTTCCATTTGGAAATGTGCGAGAGTCTGAACTGAACGCGAAGCACATTTGGCGAAGACACAGCCTGAATGTAACGATTTGTATTACTATTTAAAAAGTCGGTTGGGCTCAAAGTGTTTCTCGTGGAGGAAAGTAAACTTCGTGTCCCCCAACACACCACCTCAGCCGTTCGGTCGCGTGCCATTAATCCTCTCTTCTAGGTTTTCGCTCTGTTGATTCAGGCGCGCTGTATAAGGATTCTTTTGGCATGGATTCCTGGTGGCGTTGGAAGGCGCAACGTGTCACATTTACCCACTGATTGATGAACGAGGCCCCGCGGCACTGTACTAGTAATGAAGGCTCTCTTTCGTCCTGTTGACGTCCGCTCTTCCCTTGTGCTGTGAATCATTGTGTAGAACAGCGGTCACCAAACATTCTGACCTCACGGACCAGTAAATTCATAATTTAAATCCCGTGGACCACTAAGAGAATTTTATAAGAGTTAAATATGTATATAATTTATATATATAAATTGTGATATAAGAACACATAAGATGTACCTAGTTAATAAAATGAAAATATTGTCACCAAATTACGAAAGCTTTATTAATAAACCATAATAAAATAAAAACTTTAAAAACAAAACAAAAAGTGGTTTAAATATATAAAACTTTTAGCGTTATACATTCCTAGTGTGATGAATGCTCCTGCTTATTTCAAGCTGAGATAAATGTTGTTTTGATGGCTGTGACAGATGAAAATGCCTTCACATAAATAAGTTGTGGAGAATTAAATTAGAATTTTCATCGCCTGTTCAGTAAGAAAAGGGTATTTATACTTTACGGAAAGCCAAAACTGAGATCTCGATAAGGATGAAGGAAATTTAAATTTGAGAGTTTCGTCGGACGATATGTCGATGAGGTTCTCCTTTAAAGATAGATGCATGCTTAAATTATTATCATGAATTTTCACTGCAAACGGATATATTATCCACATGTTACCATGTCACTTATTTACCGTGGCGTTATTCTATGAAGTAGCGGTTTTATAACTTTTCACGTACTCTTATGAATTTATAATGTTTAATGCATCTTAAAACATAACGTGATGTATAAGTATATTCCACACATTTTTCTGGGGACCAGTGAAATTTTCTCTCGGACCACCACTTTTGCGACCTCTGTTGTACAGTCTTCACAGGACCTTGGGGCGTCTGCCGCCCGCTTACACAGTCCTAATGTGCCACTCCTCTAGAAAATTTTTCATATTTTGACTAATACTTAACGTTGACGTGGTAAGCTCATCTACCTATAAAAGAGTAAAAAGTAACATTTTTAAAAATGCAACTAGACACACACACACAAATCACACTTCTTTCCTCTATTTTGTTTTTCTAAATTGTAAGACGTTATTATTAAACTGCAAACACTTTTAATTTCCTTCTATGAATATTGAATTTAAAAACTCCCATGCCGTAGGTAATATTAGATATTTTCATAAAGCAACTTTCACAGAAAAAGAAGACACTTTTGTTAAGAATGCATTGATCCACAGAGCCGCTGATAAGCGAGAAAACTTTTCTATTGCGGTATTGGCCAATCCTCAGTGGATAATAGAGCTTTCTCTATGGTTCCACGTAAATGTTACCTTGCAAATCTGCCGCGAATTTTGCTACCAAATGAAGGGTATTTATAAAGAGTAGGCATTATATATATATATATATATATATATATATAATAGACTACGCGCGGACTGACACACTAACATTCTATTTCTCTTTAGGCCATGCTGTGCTGTCAGAAATGGGCCGCGGTAGCTTAGTGGTCAAGGTATCGGATCGTGGCTTCCATGTCATGAGTTCGAGCCCAATACCGTCTCTAGACCATGACACAAAATTACGAGGTCAAAAGCCCTCGTGTAGCTGGACTGTGCGACACGAGGAACTGTGAATATTCATTCACGCTATCAGAAACCGAGACTTTCTTTGATATTTCAATAATTATTTAAAATTTAGCATCTATTTATTGGACATTGTTTTATTTTGAGAAATTCGCAAAAAACTTTGCTTGATTGATAGAATTCTATGCGGCCCGCCCCTCGCCTTGGCCGCCTGCGTGCGGTGCACACTTGCCCTGTACATTGAAAAGTCCTTCAAAAAGCATCAGCTCCGAGTATTGAAAATGTGTGTAGGAGCACTATAAAGCGGCACGAGGGCAATTGGGGACAGACCACGTCATTTTGAACCCGCCTCTCCTAACATCCGCACCGCACCAATGGGAGGACGTTTGAGCCTCGACAGGTTTAACGCGCATCGGCCCTTTTTGTTAATGTTCGCCCTCCTGCGCGGCGGGTCTTGAGTGGTACAAAGCTGATACGCCAGCCACTAGGCTGTTACCTTAATCACTAGGCTAATCAACTTCGAGGAAAGGATTCAAATATTTCTTTCCATTTTAACCCTTTACCTGGCAGTGTTTTCATAAATTGTATGGAAAATAATGTGTAGTAATTCTTAGATGATAAAACTAAGAATATAAAGTATTTCTGATTCGCTATTTCTTTTTGAAGATTGTAGAGTATTTACAAAGTATATTTTAGGAATTTCATGCGAGAAATGGTAATTTTTCTTCATGCTCATCTCTAATTTTTAAAGCTATCATTTTTAACCCGTACATTGATATCTTATTTTTTGTTTCAAAAGTGCGCGTTTCACGCGGTAAGAAAAATAGAGAGAGCTTCGATTTTTTTTTTTTTTTTTTAAAGGCAAGCTTTATTTTTGAAAGATATGAAAATTTCCACACAAGTTTCATTTTATATTTATTTTGCGTTTGCGCAAAATATAGTTACGAGAATTTACGTGGAAATTAATATAGAAACCTGACAAGTGCAACACTAGAATTCACACTTTATTTAAATGCTTAATTTTATTAAAATATACTTGTTTGCTTTTATATTTAGTTAAAGCGTATATATTTTTTACTTAAAAAAATCCTGGCATCCTTTTTGTAATGACTCTCGATGTGAGAAATCTTCAGTTTACTGTTAGAATTCGAATTGATATGTGTTTTTTGACTGGTAACAGAAAAAGCTGTGTTGCTTGTACTAATTGATTTTATTAAGTTTTTTCGATTGCACAGATTTTTTTCTGTGTGTTCTTGTTTGTTTCGTCCTAGTTTTAATTAAAAAGTTTATTCTGTCTCGAATTGATTGTTTGTGCAACATATTTCTGACACCGAACTACCGAAACAAAAACTAAAAATCGGTCAAGGGGTTAAACACGCGTGTGTGCCTTGCAGTTACAGTGTATTGTGACACTTTTCTGTTACGCGCTGCGTTGGAGAACGAGATAGCTTTAGAAAGGCCTGAATTCGCCGTTTTTCTTATCCTCCTGCCAACAAGTGGGAGAAGTTTGGATGAGGAGACGGCAACGTACTCTTGTTATCGCATTCGGATGTTGTGCAAACCGATAGAAGAGTATAAATAATTTATAAAGGAAGCGTGGTTATTAATAATTGCTACCACTTGAGCAGTATACGACACTTCGGGGCCATGCGGGTACTAAATTTGTATTACCACCATATGTTTCCAAATAGGTATTTGGTACTTCACCTTCCCCGCATATTGCAAAGTTACTTTTTCGACATCCTAAAATATGATCCTCTTCTCTCAATATGGTCTTACCGTCCGAGTTTAACGACTTGGTCGGTAACTAAAACAAAAATGATGTTATAAAATTCCTTTGGCAGTGAAAAAGAAAGTTTAAAATAATAGATTTATAATTTATGATATTTTTAAATTTAGACTTACCAACTTCTATTCAAGCAAGTGTTTTGAAAATTTGGGAGATATTTCGAACATAAGTATCATTTCTAATTGGGCAAATAACAGAAAAGAAGAAATTCTATTGACTCGAATCTTCAGTAAGAGGATCGTCATTCCAGGACTTTTACACACATTTAATGTACTAGACAATGCAATGTGCAGCACATGTAATTGTTTATATATTTCTTGGATTATATGCTGTTAAGCTGCCGAAGATACACAAATCGTCGAAATAATTTCGTATTTCTTCAAAATCGATCCTCATTGCACCATCACTTTCAAAGATTTTTTGGAAAAAGCTATGCCAAATAGATCAACATTAGGCTTGTTTTTAAAGAAAATGAAACATTTTAATATCTACTTTTTCAACTTCATTTTTTCCTTCAAGGAGATAATAGCCTATGTTGCTCTACACCCGTTACAAAAAAATCTAAAGCAGAAGAAAGTTTTATGAGTAAAACTTATTTTCCTTCCAAATTTCATTATACGTAGAACTAAATTGTACCCCTCCCCCCTTTTTTTTTTTCTAGTCTTAAGATTATACCAGTGAAGAAATCCAGCTAAAAGAATCGTATCGAAGGAAAGATCAATGTTGTAACCAGTGATAATATATTAGCATTTTTTAATTTGTTAATTGCTAGATGGCGCCACCAGACATGTGAAAGAGACCGAGAACATCCAGAGCCGTTCTTCCTGAGAGTCGGGAAACTAGTATTTACTTTCAACTGACACAGAATTTCATTTACATTCACATTTAAACTCTCATACACATAAAATATTTTAACTTTAAAATACATAAATACTTTTTCTAAATATTCTTATTATTTTTTCGCACCTTGATGTAATTTCCTGTACACCTTAAAGTAATTTTCTTTCTAATTTAATTCCTTAGTTTTTTAACTGTCTTTCTTATTTTAATGTAGTAATGGGCTAAAATTGGAAAATAGCCAAAGCAACTCGAAGCCCATTACGATAGGAGATTAAGTTTTCCTGCGGGAAACAGGAACTCTGCCTTCTTTCAACATGTTTACATCCTTTCATACTTCTTTTTGCTGCTCATCCACAAGTGCTCCGACTCTCTCTCTCTCTTTGCTTGTAAAATACATTGTTTCCCTTTATTTAAAAAAAATTACTCTTACACTGTAAAATATTTTTTAAAGCAAGAAATAGTTGTTCTGAGTTTTGTAATTTTATTGTAGAAAAGCAGTATTATTTTGTCAAATATGAGCAGCAGAAACTATCCATTTGTCTTCAAGTAAACAATTAACAAAATTTATTAATTTACCATCTATTAATTGTAGATTGCAACATTCAGGAAAAATAATTTTGCAGGCATAATTCTCTGCTATTCTATGCTAAGTTATTGTAAACCTGTTAAGTTACTTGCATATTATCGCCAAAATTCAAGATAATTTGCTGAATTGGCAATCCCAATTTTGCTTGTGTCGTATGTGCTGAATTGGCAATCGAAAATGTTGCCAATAGGTTGCAATAATATGCAAGTACCAAATAATGCATCTCAAAATAGTTCTACAATTTTTTTGAAAAATATACCTTAATTCATTATGTATGCAGGGAATCATTTTATGCTATTTTTTATCTCACAAAAACATGTTGAGAGAATTTTGATGGTGGCTTAGAGTAGATTCAATATAGTATATGTGTGTATATGCCTTTAAATTTACCGTGGTAAAATAACTTTACCTTAATTTATAAATCAATTTAATACTAAAGTTTTTTTCTCTTGGGCAATTTTCCTAGCAAAATATCTTTTGTTGTGAAATATTCTTTGTGCTACTTTAAAAATATTTGGTACTTGTATATTATCGCAACAGTGCCATCATTCAAAATAACTCACCAACCCTGATTTTGTATGTGTTGTACAGGCTGAATTGGCGACCATGTGCTTTATTTCGTATATTGTCGCTAATAGGTTGCGATAATATGCAAGTCCCAAATATTTGTATATCATGCATAGTTTTTTCAAATTTAAAATGTGTTATTGAATGATGAATTTGTTTGAAATATCATTCACACATTATTTTGCACTTACATTTTCAAAAGTTGATTGTTATGCTTATATTTAATATATCTTTAACAAGAGATCAATTGGCATCTTGTTGAAAAAAACCATTGTTTTCACTATGATTTTTTTTTTATTTGCCGATTTCATGTTTGTTTCATATGCATGGAAATTTATTTTACACTACTTTACACAAGTAGTTATGTTTTTCAAGTAAAAAGAAATTATGATTGTAAGATGTACTGAAAATATTAATGGCTTTTGTGTGTTTTTAATGAAATAGACATTTTTCTCATAAAACCGTAGCACATGTTTTCAGCCAAGTACATTTCTGTCTAGTCTCAAATTGGTGAGGCCATGTAGCATGATAAATCTGTTTGAGGCTCAAAGCTCTCGTATTGGCTTGGTAGTATTGGAGACAGGAGTGAAAGAGCTGATCTGTTATCCTTATCACTTGACCATGACTGAAACCCACGTTGTCTCTTGTGTTTCTTCAGATAACATTAATGAACAATTGGTCAATGCCACACATTGACCAATGGTTCATTTTGCGCAGTTTGCTTTGATTCCTAGTGAATCATCGATGGGGGACTTGACAAAATATGCAAAAACAATTATATTTTGCAAGGTAAGCAGTGTATTTCAAACAAAGTTTATGGCCAATGACTTGCCAAAATAAAATGCACATGGTAATATACCGAATTGGTTGCTTTTTAAAAGAAAAATATTTATAGCAATTTTTTTAATAAGTCTTCCCTTTTGAAAAAAATTTTCTGTTTATACGTTGAGAGAAAAACCAATTCCTCTGACATTTTTTTAAAGCCCCGTTGTACACATTATATAAAATTCTACAGTTTGATTAAAAAATCTTGGTAAGAACAGAGCTTTTAAGATTAATCATCTCATTTGAAAATATTTTGTCAGTCTGGGTTTATTCCACTGTCCTTTGCCCCTTCCTTTTCCCCACTTTTTTGCTCCTGTGATTTAAATGTAAATGTAAATGTTTATATGTACACTCCTTGTATGCCTCGGAGTTTGTTTTTTTTAAATGTATTATAATAGTATATATCATACTTTTTGATATATCTATTTACTAGAAAATAATGTTGTGGATTTTTGTGAAAGGTTATCAGTTTTTTTCCAAACTGTTTGAAAATCTGACTTTAAGTCATTTTTGCTTTATGTTTAGATTATATAATACATTAAAGAATTTCAATTGTTAATATTACAATTAGTCATAGGAAGAGCTTGTTTCAGTTGAAAAAGAAATTTAATAGTAAATCAAATTTCTCATTTTTGACAGTTAATTCAATTTAATTACGTTTTTTCTTCAGTAAAGGTTGCCTTTTTTATAGCTTTTTAGATGTCACACACACATGTTTATTAGTTTTTAGTATATAATTTGAGAATATTAAGTTCATTTTAATCATGGAGATCAACACAAGGGAAATTTTGATTATTAAAAGCCTTATATTAGTCAATGTAACTTCCTCTTTGTCTTCCCCCTAATACCACTTTTTTCCCCCTTCTGTTTAGATTCTGGTGATAAACGCATCAATGTGGCAAATCCTGTAGTTGAGTTAGATGGTGATGAAATGACTAGAGTCATTTGGGAAAAGATTAAGGAACAAGTGAGTTTTGTTTTTATCTTGCATATGACTAAATTTTCCTTACATAATTAAATTTCTGTACATTAAATTACTGATTTTATCTTTTTTGAAGGGATTGCATATGAAATCTCTTATAATATTATAATTAAATATGAAATTTCTTTTGTATTTGTCTATTTTTAATTTAATCTTTTTTTCTTCTATGCAGAGATACTACATGCAATTTCATCAATTGTACAAATTCTGTATAAGTGGAATGTGTTTTTAAAAATAAGTTAACAAAATTAGTTTTGAATATAATTATATATTTGCTTTAAAAAAAATATATGTTCAGTGTTGTATATTTACTGCCTTTTGTTGCCCTGCAAGTGAATGTGTTTTCATTCAACTGTACTGATTATTTAAATGTATTTTTCTAAATTTCTGGAATATTTTTGTAACTATGTATTTGATTCTTTTCAGCTTATCTTCCCCTTTCTGAAACTTGACTGTCTGTACTATGACCTTGGTCTTCCTTACAGGGATCAAACCAATGATCAGGTGACTTTTGATGCTGCCATGGCAATTAAAAAACACAGTGTTGGCATTAAGTGTGCCACCATCACACCAGATGAACAACGGGTAGAAGGTGAGTAAATTGACCTAAAGTGTTTTAATTATCTCTTGGGGACTGTATTAATACCTTTGGTTGTGTATTTTTACTTGAAAGAATGTATTTGTTTCCCATGCAAAATAAAAAAAATCTGGAATGATGAGAAGTTTATTTTAATTCTGTTGTACATGTTGCAAAATTTGCTATTTTCTAGGAAAGCTATGTTTATATAATTTTCATTCTGTATTTAATGGATCACTTGTTTTTCTATATGTATAATTTGTGAAGAATACTGTTGGGGAGTGGTCCCTATGTGTTTTTGTCTCAGGAAACCAGACGAGGATGTTGACACAACTCTTTTATTTTCACACTCGGTTGCTCAGGGAGTATGTCGGAACACTTGCGATGGGCACCGTAATTCCGCGCTCTCTCTCGTCTGATCTCCCACACACGCTCTGAAACTCTTAATTCGCGTTTCACTTAATCACCGCCGTGCGGTGCCCACTGCGCATGCTCGAACAATATCTATAAATATAAGAAACAATATGTATTATTTTAAAATAATTATTGGAAAGGTCCATAAGATGGTTCTTGAATTCAGCAATGAAGTCTCCAGAGTTCTCTCAGACACCCTTAGTTCGCAGTCAAAGTCATCTCTCTGGGTTGGTACTGCAATGACAGTAGTTGAATAAGTACTTTGTAGAAGCTCAGGACCATGCCACCATAGAGTCGTCACGAAGCTCCTCAGGAAGTAGTCCTCTAGATAACACATCTGCAGGATTCTGTTCTGATGCAATGTGATGCCACTGGTCACAGGAACTTAGTTGATGAATCTTAGACACTCGATTAGCCACGAACGTCTTCAATTCTCTTGATTCTCGATGTATCCATGAAATCACAGTAGTCAAATCCGACCAAAAATGCACAGCTGTAATCTGAAGATTCAATGCCTCCTTCACCTTCTTCATCAATTTAGCTGCAAGAACTGCCCCACACAGTTCAAGGCTTAGAATGGAAATCTGCTTCAGAGGCGACACTCGGCTTTTACTCGTTACGAGACACACTTTAACTTCTCCAAGGGCAGTTATAGACTTGAGATAAATTGATGAACCATACGCCTTTTCCGATGCGTCACTAAATGTATGTAACTCAATGCTCTCTGCTCTGTGAATCACAATACATCTGTCAATAGAGATGTTATTCACGGCTTCCAAAGAGTTGATCTCTCGAATGAGTGTTTTTAAAATGGTCTTCACAAATATCTAATTCACTGGTTTTAACAGAATCGATTTCTACATTTTCGATTTCCCAAAACTTCTTAATTGAATGCTCTAGATTATCCGCTGCCTGCCACAATGTTCTTTTGAAGAAGTAGATCCGGAAACGATAAATCCGAAAACAGTGTTTTGAAAAATTACATTTGAACCCTCCGTCTTGAACTGTCCGGGTAACATTAATTCATAAAATACTTCTGCACCTAATAGCATTTGCACGCGCTCTGGAATATTGAAATTTTTGTCGGCTAATTTAAGATTGGGAATATTATTCAGATTAAAATCTATTTTCGTTGTTGGAACAAGATCTTCCGTTATTGCTGGTACCAAAAAAAAGTCTAATGTTTTAATGTAACTCCCTTCTTTATTGCTAATAGATACTGAAACACGTGAGTCTATTGGAATTACTGTTTAGTCCCGAAACCGAAACATTAGTTTTGTATTTTTTCAATCCAATTAAATCGCATAAGCTCCTCGTTAAAAAGTTCGAGGTACTTCCACTGTCTAGAATTGCTTTGACTGGGAATAAACCATTTTCACATTTTATATAACAAATTGCTGAGCTTAGCAAAACAGATTTTTTTCTGTTTATACTTGTTGCGGCTAATAAGTTATGCATTTCTACTCACGACTCGAAGACTGGCGCTGGTGTGTTAAGAGGTTCAAAGGTGGAATTCGTTACTTCCTGGTTTTGGGCTGTATAATGTATCATTTTATGTCTCTTTTGACACTCAGAGCAAACAAATCTCGATTTACAGTCTTTCGCTCTATGAGATGTAGAAAGGCAATTAAAGCAAAGGTTATTAGTTTTAATCAGATCAATTCTCTTATTTATGGGAAGTTTTAAATACACTGCACACTTATATAATGGATGCGATTCAGTGCAACAAATACATTTAGAATCTTTAATCTCACTCAAAAATACTCTTGACGCGTTTTTCACTGGATTATTTCTAGTAAGGACATTCGGCAAAGTTTTTAAGCTCTTTCCCCGAGAAGTGTTATACAAGTCTATCTCTTTGGCAAGCTCTAGTGGGCGAAACCAATCATTTCCTGCTCGAACGGAAATGTGTGACGCTACCTCTTTTTCAAGCGAACTGAAAATTTTGTCGGACACAATAAGATCGTTTAAGTTGTCAAAATCCGAGACCTTCCTTAATTTTAAGTAATACTGCCAATTTGTAATTAAGCGAGAAGTATATTGAATATATGTTTCATTTGGATGACGCGTAGCTTTTTTAAATTGTTCAAGGAATTGATTTGCACTTGGCTCATATTCTCTTAGTATTATTGATTTTAGTTGTTCATAATTGTTAAGCTCGTCATCTTTAACATATGTTAACACATTTGAAGCTTTTTCTCCCAACAAATTTAATAAAATCTCTGACTTGAATTTCTCAGGCACATTTTTTGATACAAAGGCTCTTTCTAACGAAGCGAAAAATAATGCCCAACCTTCAGGTCTAGTAGGCACCTTCACCGTTAGGATTCAAACACTTTTCACCAACACATTCAGCGTGTTACAACCCTCACCTGTTCTCTCGTTATCTGAATTAACTCTAACATTTAAACGGGCTAGTTCAAGCTCAAGCTCCTTTTCTCGTAACCTATTTTCGGCTTCTTTTTTACGGTCTTCCTCTATTTGCATTCGCTTACGGTCTTCCTCTGCTCTCTTACAGTCCTCGATCGTATATTGAATTAATTCTTTAACAAATTCAACATCCTCTTTAAAATATTTTTTTCTTTAATAATTTCAGTTAACTCAACGATAGTTACTTTTTCAGCAACAGTCTCACCAAGTTCAAGAACTACGATCCGAAGATCTTCCTTACGGCAGTTCTTAAACATTTTTCTAAAATTAATTTAGTCCTCAATTTATAATAATAAAAACAAAAAAGATCACTACTCACGTCACCTTGAATAGCCCACTTCTCCGGCTCGGCTGGACGGACTATGTTGGGGAAGTGGTCCCTATGTGTTTTTGTCTCAGGAAACCAGACGAGGATGTTGACACAACTCTTATTTTCACACTCGGTTGCTCAGGGAGTATGTCGGAATGCTTGCGATGGGCACCGTAATTCCGCGCTCTCTCTCTCTCGTCTGATCTCCCACACACGCTCTGAAACTCTTAATTCGCGTTTCACTTAATACACTTAATCACCGCCGTGCGGCGCCCACTGCGCATGCTCGAACAAATACTATTGATTTGGCATACATTACTTTTGCTGGTTCCTGGTATGAAAGAGATCAATGTAAAAAGATTTCATTGATAAAAAAAATACATTGCAGTACTTGACTTAAATTTTAAATTTCTCTTTGAATAAAAATTAATCGGAGCTCGCCTAAAATAAATATACAAGCAACTTGTATTGGACTCAAAGTCAGGTTAATTTGTTATTGTTCCAATTCTAATTTTTAATGTAGTGTAATATGACTTGATTTTAAAAGATTCATTCTGCTGTGTAACATTAATAAATCATTATTTCCATAGAATTTAAATTGAAAAAGATGTGGCCTAGTCCTAATGGCACAGTGAGAAACATCTTGGGTGGCACAGTGTTCCGTGAACCTATTATTTGTAAATCTATTCCTCGATTAGTGCCAGGATGGACAAAAGCTATTGTTATCGGAAGACATGCTCATGGAGATCAGGTAATTCTCTCTTTTAAAAGAATTATTAGGTATATTAAAAAGTTCCGACTTTGGTTTCAACAAGTATGTGCATATTGGTTTGACATATCTTTGGTTCAATTTTTTTAATCTTAAAATGTATACATACTGACCTAGCAAATGAACTAAAACAAAGATGATTAATGTTAGTATTAAAATGTTAATTAGTTAAATGCAATCATGTACCCATGGCTACTTACAAATTCCAATAAGGAAGAAATACTACAGAAGTATGTAGAAAGTTATATAAAATGTTTTGTGAAGGTACATTTTTTAATTGAACATACTGAAGCTGGTTTAAAAAATTTTAAGTAGTTGATTTTGACCTTTCTGATAAGCCATGTTGTGTCCAACTATCCTTGATTGATGACATTACTGTCGGGATCATTTTAGAGCAAAATCCTTTTTTGACAACATCAGAGATTGAGGAAAGGCTTGATTCAGCTCAGCCTACCATTTTGGACCATATTCAGATACTGGAATTAATGTGAAAGTATTCAAAAAGGATGCCACATATGTTAAGTGAAAAGAATTTGAATGATCATGTCATCATATGCACACACACACACACATCTGTTTCTACAGAACAAAATCAAACACCTTGGTCTGGATGGTAACCAGAGAGGAAAAGTGGGATTACCTATTAAATCATTAAAAGGTAAAGGGAATATTGCGAATAAAAAAAATCTGCCTCATCCCCTTCCTGAAATTCAACAAAGAGCAAAATTTGGAACTGGAAAAAACTGTGGAAGTGCTGAACATTACATTTGCAGAAGTGTTTTTATTTGTGAGGCAGGATAAAAACACATTTCCCCTTCCTTCTCAATATCATGATATAATTTCTGATATTTTAATTAATAATTTATACTTAGCAAGGAATTTATAATGTTATATGAAATTTTTCTTTCTATTTTGACTAGAACATCCAAATTAGAGCATTCTATTGTAGTTTGTGTGAACATATTCATCTTGTTTTCTTTCCCTCTTTATTTTTTCATGCATGCTTTTCTACAAGATTCCTTTCTATCTTTACTGTGAAAAGTTTATTTTCTTTGCTCAAATAATATTCTCAAAAGTTTTTGATAATCTTTCTGGTTGTTTTGCTGAATAACGAAATAATGATTCTCTTTATTTTGCTATTGTAAAATAAATTTTTTTAAAGTAGACTAATCCCACATTCTAGAAGCAAGTAGTAATTTATGTATAGATCAATATATATCATTAAATTATATTTCTTTGCATTTCTAGTTAAAAAAATGTCAGACTAACGAACATCATTTGATGAATGTCAATTTAATGTTATTACATCAAGGTTATATTTCATTTTCTAGTACAAGTGCACAGATTTGGTAATTGAGAAACCTGGTCGTGTTGAATTCCTGTACACACCTCAAGATGGCAGTGAGGCTAGTCGGATTGAAGTTTTCAACTTCCAAGAAACTGGTGGTGTCATCATGGGCATGTACAACACAGATGAGGTATGTCTTTAGTCTTTGAATTATTTATCGTAATTTTTTATTCCATGTTTGATATCTTTTCTAAATAAATCTTTGAATTGTTTTAAATCGATCTTTACTTTGTGGAATAAAGATTACATGAAACAAATTTTCATTAAATACCTTTTAATTATTTTGTATAAATGGATCTATCATTGTTATTTTCATTTGTATATATGTTATTTATTTCCTTCATATTCAAGAGCTGAGTATGAAGTCCTGAATGTATTGCATAACTTTTTTTCCTTTTCCCTTTTAGTCCATTAAAGGATTTGCCAGAAGCTGTTTTGAATATGCTGTCTTGAAAAAATGGCCTCTCTATCTGAGTACAAAAAACACTATTCTCAAGCGCTATGATGGTCGATTCAAAGATATCTTCCAGGAAATCTATGAAAGGTGAGAGAAAAGTCTTTTCTTCATTGATTAAGCAGTTACAGTAAAGATAATAAAAAAACGTTCAAGGCTTCCAATATGCATTGGAAGCAGTTCAGCAACAATCATTGTAAAGAGTGTTTTTTTTCCAGGTATAGAAGTTTAAGTTGGCATTACTTTCCAAGATGGCGACCAATTTAACAGCTGTCAAGTGATTTATTCTCAGTTTGGTTTGGCAATTCATCAAAACGATCATCAGGCAATGCGTAGATTCGTCGAATGGGCCCAAAACGAGATTGCCGTTGTTCCCGATTTTCATAAGCGAATTTTGTTTAGCAATGAAGCGCACTTCTGGTTGAATGGCTACATCAACAAACAAAACTGCCGCATTTGGAGTGAAGCTAATCCACAAGTGTATGTCGAAACACCGTTACATCCAGAAAAACTGACTGTTTGGTGCGCTTTATGGGCTGGTGGAATCCTTCTTCAAAAACGATGAAGGCCACAACATTACAGTCAATGGTGATCGGTATAGAGCCATGATTACTAACTTTTTCATTCCTGAATTGAACAATCATGATGTCCAGGAGCTGTGGTTCCAACAAGACGGCGCAACATGTCACACAGCTCGTGCCACAATCGATTTATTGAAAGACACGTTTGGTGACAGCCTAATTTCATGTTTTGGACCTGTGAATTGGCCTCCAAGATCTTGTGATTTAACACCTCTAGACTATTTTGTGTGGGGCTATGTAAAGTCATTGGTCTATGCGGATAAGCCACAAACGCTTGACCATTTCGAAGACAGCATTCGCCGTGTTATTGCCAATATACGGCCACAAATGTTAGAAAAAGTCATCGAAAATCGGACGTCCAGATTGGACTACATCCTAGCCAGCCGTGGCAGTCATATGCCAGAAATCATATTTAAAATGTAATGCCACAAGATTATCTTTCGAATAAAAAAAATTCATGTCAATCGAATAATACAATGTTGTTTTATTGCAATTTAAAGTTCTATACCTCTAAAAAACACCCTTTACAAAATAAAATGTTTTTATATATTTAAAATAAATTAAATTGAAATAGGGGTGATGTAAACAACATAGGTCTTTACTATATTCTTGTATTTGTAAATTATAAATTTGAAAGTGAAGAGAGAAATACTGTTTCTGAAACAACACTTTTATGTGTACCTGAGCTATGGCCTCCTTAGTGGTTTCCTAAGCTTAGCACAATGTCCAAAAGCTTATTTATATATTTGTGATTAGTTGTATTTTGATTGAGGGTAAGATGCCATAGGTTGAAGTTTGGGAACTATTAAGATTCTGAGAAAACTTTACTTGTATTGAATTGGCTTTGGAATTTCAATTGAATTAAATCTAAACAAAGTTTTATTTTGAGATCTTTCATAAATTTATTTAAATCTCTCCAATGTAAATTTAATCATATTAGTATTTTAAAATTGAAACAGTTTTTAAATATGTATTTAATGTATAATTATGTGTTTGTTAATGTATTTTTTCTTAAAATTTTCATTTATCATAGAGAATAAACGTCTTTTGATATATACTCCATTATTTAGCTGTTTAAGTAAATCCTTTAATTGCTACTTTATAATTTCCATTTATTTTCATATTTTAATGAAACTTCGTGTAATATGTTAGGCATTCTTTTTGGTAACATTATTTATTTGGTTTTGAAACTATCAAAATTATATCCTATATAATTTAGTATAGAATAGTAAAATTAAAATATATATTAAAAAATTTTCAATTCTGTTAAAACTTTTTTGTAAAATATATGTTCTTTAAAAAAAAAATGTACCAAAGAATTTTAATGATATTTTTCTTGATGCGCTGACTGTACTAAATATCACACAACCTAAGATTTTTCTCTTACAATTCTTTAAAAACTAAACAATGGGGTAACTGCCATCAAATTATTTCAAGTTAGAGGATTTGAATTTAGAGATAGCTGATTTTGGGAATTAAAAGCAATTAATTTTGATCCATTTGGTGTTTTCACCTATACTCATGCTGAGAAGGGATTTGCAACAAAAACTATAGTTTGAAAGATGATTCATTTCTTTTCGTAGATGCCATTAGGTTAATTTACTTTTAGTTTCGGAAATTGGTTTAAACTGGATTTTGTGAGCTTTAGAGGCAAGTGTGCCCTAACACTACTGTAGATTGAAATATCTGCTAATTCTGTAATGTCATGAAGTTGGGTCAAGCATACCAAATTGAGGAATAGACTAAGTCTGTTCACAAGAATGTTGGTTATGTTCTATCTCTGTTGATTTTTAAGTTTTGTGCCACAGAATTAAAGAATATATTCTGGTAATTTTACCTAATAACTATACCAATATTTTCATGATTGTAAAAATGCTATTTAGACATAAAATGCACAGTGCGCACGGATATTATCTGAAGGTATAAAAGATGTTAGCCACTGTAGAATTCGTAACTTATATAATAATTTTATTAATTATAATAATTTAATTTACAATGTATGTATGAATAATGTATTTTTTGAATTAACATCATTAATTTTTTTTTAATCTTGGCTTTAGGGATTACAAAAGTAAATTTGAATCTCTGGGCATCTGGTATGAACACAGATTGATTGATGATATGGTTGCTCAAGCTTTGAAATCCTCTGGAGGTTTTGTATGGGCCTGCAAGAACTATGATGGGGATGTACAATCAGATGTTGTGGCTCAAGGTATGATTTTGATTGTTGTTGTATGCATTCTTTTTAAATTTTTATTTATAAGTAATCATTTTAGATATACAAATGTATTATTACTGAAGTATTTTAGTATAGGAAACATTTAGTAATTTAGTATTTTTTTTTATTCAACTATTAATTCTACCAGTAATTTTAATTTTTTTTTTTTAAGATTTCAAAAGAATGCATCATTTAATTTGAAAATTGGTTTTAATTCATGTGCACAGCTATTTTCCAATTACTAAAATCATGCTGAACCACAAATTTAGTAGAGAAATGTGCATAATGGAAACATGTTTACTAATTTTGTTTGTTTTTATTGTACTGACTTAAAAATGAAGGAATGATTGACATATGCAACAAGCTAAATGCATTATCTCTGATAGAATTTGTTTGCTTTCTTTGTAGTGTTAATAAAATAACAATCTTGAAATTTAGATCAAAAGTACAGAGTGATAAAATAGCACATTTTTATAGATTATTTTTATAATGTATATAGTGCAAGCTTCTACTTGCATTATGTATGGACCATGAAGTTTTTCGCTATACATAATACATCATTGGCTTTTTTTTAAAAAAAAATAAAGGATATGGTTCTTTGGGACTTATGACAAGCATTTTGGTGTGCCCTGATGGTAAAACCATAGAATCTGAAGCTGCTCATGGAACTGTTACACGACATTATAGAGAACACCAGAAGGTATGTTTGGCAATTTTGCATTTTAAAAATTAGTTTGCCATCAAATTGTAAATGGATTTTTGTGTTTATCGCTTCTATTACTTTAGTAAAAGTATCATGATTAATGTAAATCCATTTGCATCATGTAGCCTATTTTTCTTTTGTAAAAAAATGAAAAATGTTTTATTTTAATTTTGCTTTTGTCTACAAAGTTGTGGTATGTATCTATTGTATTTTATCTGAGCTACCTAAAAATGGTAATTCATGAATAGTATATGAAATTAAATAGAAGTAATTAAAAAAAATATTCAAAAGTGTCTTTATTTTCTTAATTAAATATATTAAATAGTATGAGTAACAGTTCATTCTTAAGCATTTGATGTTTTGTTAACATGTCTATTGAATGAAGGTTGAATTTTAATAGGATTGAATTAAATGTGAGTGAATAATGAAGGTTGAATGAAATCACACTTTGGAGTTATTTTCAATCTTCTGGGATATGCCAAGACTGTGTACAATCTTATATATGATCTGAATGCAATACTTATGGTATTATTGATGTAATGTATAGTAGTAAAAATATGACTTTTAATTGCGAGAGATAAACGTAATACAAAATGAATTTTACAAAAGTAAATTATAATTAATTTGGTATTAGTAGATTACATAATGTATTCAAGAAAAAGTTTCTGTACATTCCATCCTATTATTGTTTCACTGATAGTTCAGCTGTTATCTTGTAGTAGTGAAAATATCAGTTTAAAAATGAAAATCATTTTTAAGTGTAAAAGTAAAATTTGATATGGCCAAAATGAAAACATTGATTTTCTTCCGTTTTATTGAAAGAATCTTCCTTACAAATGTCTCAAGTACATGAAAAATTATATAGTTGATTCAAAGAGAAAGATCTGAATTCATTTAAGTTCCAAAACATTTTCATGCATTAAGGCAGGATACATGACTAAAATATCTTCTAATATCTATGTCTAAATATCTTCTGAAAAAGCTAAATGATACTGATATCCAGCTTCTCTTCTCCCCCCTAAAAATTGTTAAAAATACTACAATTTGGTGAAGAGTAGATCACGTGGAACAAAACTGTTCCAATGAGTGGCTTTAATTACTTTTTTTAATGTACTTTTAAAGATTAATGATTCAATCGCAAATGCACAATACACAATTGTTAACTAATGACATAACTTGAATTCTTTTGTACACATTCAATCTATAATATTTCATGTTGAAAGTTTATTTTGAAAGCTGTTTTCAGTTATTTATACATATTTCGTGTCAGCTATTTCTTTTATAATTGCAGAATTTTTTAAAGGTCAATAACTTAAATATGTTACAGAACTTGAGTGGCAAATCATTTAAGTGTATTTTTGCATTTCAAGCATTGATAGTGTTGGAGGGGGGGTCATTAAAAGGAATTAGTTAACATATGAATAAATGCAAGTAAATGGAATTCTTTTGTAAAGATGTCAAATTTATGTATATATACTTCACTTAATTTTTACTTCTTGTTTGTACTTTTAAAATCTCTCATTTGCAAACCCAATTTAGTCTTACTAAATCACATATCTTTTTCTGATGTAATAAATGAGAATCAAGTTAAAAGAATGGATGTAAAATAAATTTTTCCCATATAATCAAGGTATGTTTTGGCTGGAATTTCAATTTCTGGTTCACACAATTTGAAATTTCTAGTTCTTTCTTCAATTTATGGAGAAAGAGTTATTTAGTTTTTTCAATAGTTAAAACTAATATTCATTAATTTCTTTATTTTTGATAGTTAAATTTTTTTCTCTTTTCATTCTTGTTATATCTGCAGTAGAATAAATGGAGAATTTAATTTTTCCTCCAGGGTAAACCTACCAGTACAAATCCGATTGCCAGCATCTTTGCCTGGACCAGAGGATTAGAACATAGAGCAAAACTTGATGGCAATGGTGATCTTAAAAGGTATGAAATTCTATTTTTCTTTTAAGCATTTCACCTTTTTTTCCTCTTCATAAATAAGATTTTAAAAAAACAGAGCTATACTTTAAAAAAAGTGAAATCTATACTTTTTGACAACTTCCCCTTTTAATATTTAAAGGTTCTGTCAACTTCTGGAAAAGGCTTGCATCGACACAGTAGACTCTGGGAAAATGACCAAAGATTTGGCTGGATGCATTCATGGTCTTAAAAAGTATGATTTTTACCTCTCAATTTTAATAATTGGAAACACTTTTTTAAATATGCTGTAAAGTGATGTTTGAAATAAATTTTGGCATAGTTTATATGATTTATAGTTAAAATAAGTTTTCTTTTCTTTTTAGTGTAAAGGAATCTGATTATGTCACTACTATGGATTACCTGCAGGCTGTCTCTGAAGATCTAAAAAAGAAGCTTCGAGTTTGAAATTCATTCTTTAGAGAAATTGGAATTGTACACAGACATTAGCAATCGAATGCACTCGCCAATCTTTTTCCTACAAAAACTTTGTTGATATTTTTATGTAATTGTGCATTGTTTTTAAATTTCATGTAGTGTCACTAAAGGAAGTCTTCCTTTTGACAAAGAAAAGAAATTGAACAATTACTTGTTGAATGTTACACCTGAAGAATGTAAACAGAATTATTGATATTTTTGTACTGAGCTTTAATTTTTTTGACCAGGTTTGTTCCACTCCCCTGGCTCCCAATTTAAAAGGGATTACAAGGTATTTTCAAAAAAAATTCTGTATTGTTTTTAATGTTAGTGCTGTAAGAATGTATTCACTTTTTTGTTGGTTAATTTATTTAATTCAGGTAAACCTCTAATACACTTTAAAATTGCATTATTCCACATACACACTTTCAAAAATGTTGAATAGCTTATTAGGCAGTTTAGTACGAACATTTGTTGTGTGTATTTGATGCTTTTAGATGTGCCAAATTTCCAATTTTCTTTTAAAATTCTTTCATTTAAATTTCATGTTAGAATTTTACTACGAAGGATTTCAAATTTCTCCTCTGTTGCTTGGTAGATCACTGGCTATCAATTTCTGTTTTGAAGCTTTTAAGAAAGTTTCGGGTAATAATAAGGAATTATTTTTAAAAAATATCTTTTTCATTCAAGAAATCTTCCGGCTCATTAATTTAGATATTTTTTTTTGTTGAGTTTTTAGCATTTTATTTAAAAAGGAGCTGTTTTTAAAATATTTATGTATAAAAGGTTATCTACATTTGTATTTAAGACTAAGGTAATTTTCTTTCAATGAATTAGAAGTAGAATCAAGGAATAACATTCCATCATAAAGATGTATTTAATAGTAAAGCAAGCAGAACATTATATATCTTCGCTCAATTCAGTACAAAGGACAGCTATATTTTCTCTTTGTGTATAATCTTATGTTAAACAACTGTTTGCACTACGTAAAGGAAAGCTTTCTATAGGGAAACAAGTTCCCTTGTAAGCCTAGTCTTTCATTAATTCTAAAATTCTCAGTACGAAGTTTAATTTTATATCTTTTATGAAATTTTGGTGTTTTTATTTTCTCAATTGAAGAAAATTATTTTTTTTTAATTATTTGTTTTGGGAAACATAAGAAAATGTTAAATATTTTAAATGGGAACCCCTGAAACCTGCATTTCAGAAGTGTTGAGTTAAGATGAGTGAATGTGATATGCATGTTACCATGTGCATTTTATTTATTAAAATATCATGAAATTTTTGTTTTCATTGGTGCCTTTTTCTGCCAATAAAACCATCTCACAAAAATGATCTATGTTTCCTTTCATGAATGTGTTGCTCCATACTGTTCTTTTTTTTTTTTTAAATCTTATACACATTATATATATTTTTGTTACATATTTGTAATTATGCAGATGTACTGAACTATCTTTTGTTTAAGTTTTAAAAAAAATATTCAAAAGATAATTTCCTTTTTTGAAGTTTCAATTCCCCCTAAACAAAAGGTTGGATACAAATGAATCAGCATCATGTTCAACTGATATATTCAAATTATTCAAAATGAAACTAATTTTAACTTTCATATTGTTACATAATTAATATTTTATTATATTCCATTATTAAACAATTTGATATTTTTACTGGTTGGAAGTTGGTTGATTTTCTCTGATATACACTGTATGATCAACTGTGTTCATACACCTTGTGTTCAGCTTTTCCCACAATAAGAGGTTGGCTGGACTTCCTTTTCCTGTCATAACAGCTACCACTCTGCGGGGGCTATCCATTAATTTTTAGAAAATTTCATTTGTATTCATTCCAGTATCACTTGGAAAGATCATATTAATTGTCAAACTTTTTAATCCTTTTTGTCAAATACCATCAAAACCATATATTTTCTCTCCTAAAATAGGAACAGGAACTCATAAATACCAAAACTCTTACTCTATTTTTGATCATGGTAACCATTTATTTTCCTTTTTTTTAGCAGTACTAATAGAGAGAAACTAAAACCGATATATAATACTGTTTTACACTTCAGGTCTCCTGAGAAACACCCCAGTTGAAATATGAGTAGAATCTCTATGATTAGTAGTATTAGAAACTGCCATGACTTACTTTGTCAAATTTTTTTTAACAAAACAGCCACTTTGAGTGACTGGTCTCTTAATACAAGTTTATTTTGGGATTATCTAGGAAACTTACTATAATTATATATTGTTACGTAGATCATGGAGTTCGAGGATTTTATGCCAATCAGTCACAAAGAACAAGACACTTCTTTAGGAGCGATGAGAATTTATTGTCGAAAATTCAATCCTTAAAATACAGGATTCAGCAGCAATATTTTCAGGATAAATCTCGGAAGGTCATCACACCTTCAACAACACTGGGACACAATTATCAGTGTCTAAAACACACGTACATAAAAGACTATTCACAAGCTCATTCCACAGCCGAAGTAATCACTACAGAAATACTAACTCATCGTTAGTCAAAACCGACTGACTGACTTTTGGCGAGCTTTCTCTATATCCCTCGCAGATAATTCAAGAAAAGACCTGCTTGCGTCATAGGTCTTGAAATTAGTGTATTTCTCTACTAATTTCTAGAAGAATCCAGAGGGTCCCGAACTCCCCAAAAATGGTCTCTAACATGATTGCCAAAAATGATGCCAACTTGGTTCTACTGCCAATATTTTGCCAAGTTCCCATTGAATCACCATTATGACGTAAGGGACGACATTTGCTTGTGAATATTACAATTTCAACGTAAATTAAATCTAATTTAGAGTAAGATAAAGGCATTATTCATCCAAATACAAATTATTTACACAATTTGACACAAAATTCGTAACAATATTTATAATTTAAAAAAAAAATAAATCAGTATTCCAAAAACCATCAATACTCTTCAAGAACTTTGCTTCTCTAAAGCAGATATTCTTTAACCCTCCAAGCGTTCCACACGGAAAATCCCGTCATTGTAAAGATGCTTCGAAAATGCACTGCAGGTATAAATTTGTCTTCAAGTAACATTCTCAAAAGCGGTTGAGCTGTACTTTTCTGAAATCCTTTCCCCCTTTTAAAGGTTTAACATCTTGAAAGATAATTAGGGACCTTGGAAGTCAAACAGCAGGACACTGATAGGAAGTTTTATGGCTCGCAGGGAACCCCATGTTTTGACCCTGGAGCAATCGTAAAAAGTCCGAAGAATTTCTTTAGACCCCAGGAAGTGTTTGTTTGTTAGCTTTTATTTTAAAAGTTTTGAAAAGTCCCAACGCATAAGTAAAATGTTACAATTCCCTTTTGGTTTCATATTAATTTGAAACTGTTAACACAAGTTGGGGCATGTCAGGGCAATCTGCTATTTTATATAGTTAGACAAATTACCTTTTTAAGTATATTCTTTCGCTTCATTTTTCTTAATCAATGCTTTCAGTTTTTGAAACAGGATTATTTCATTATAAGATGCCAAAAAAATTAATAAAACCCCAAACACTTTAAAATTTGAAACTTTTCAACTACTAAAAATGAATAAATTTAAACCTCATCTAATAATTTGAAACATTTTCTTACACTTTGATAAAAAAAAACTAATTAAGTTGTATTAGTTTTTTTTTTATTTAGATTTCAAAGCCCAAGTGTTCAGGGAAGTTTACGTACAGTGCCTAGTTGTATATTGTTAAAATACACCGAATTATATTTGAATTTTAAGTGCTTGAACTTCAGTTTACATCAAAGACAACATGAATGAAGATTTTCCCACATTTTTTTTATAACTTGAATGTTTGAATAAATGGTAATCAAAAATATACGGAAACATTTACGCATATAAATAAACATAAAAATCAATTTTAAATTCGAGCTATTCAAAAACATTCGAATTATTATTCAAAAATATCTATTTATGTAAAATATCTCAACATTTATCTTTTTTTAAAGGCTAACTGAATAAGTAATTAAAATCTGGATATTTTTTGAAGTCTCGACCGTATAAAGCTAGAAATTCCATTTGAAATTTCGAAAAAAAATGTATCGCGCTGTTCAAAAGTATTTACCATAAGTTCTAGCAATTCTTTGAGTATAATATAAATTTTATTATATAGCTTCTTTAGTATTTTTTAATATATTTCGTACAATTCGGTTGAAAACTGCATGTTAAGAGCAAACAATATACTAAAAAAATTGATGAATATACAATTACAATAAATTTTTTCATAGAAGCTAAACCGTAGGAATGAAAAATTATGAGTATATCTGAAGTAGTTTTCGAAATATTTTAAAGTTCAGAAGATTTGTGTGCGCTATGTTATACTTAATATTAATTAAATGGTTAAAATAATATGTTAATAGTCATGTAATCGTTTGATGACACATTCATATACTAATAAAAATTATCATGGTCACTGATGCGAATGTCAAGAATTTTATGTAATTTTAAATTCAGACATTAAGATATTGATGTAGAAAATATAAAACGACCATCTAAAATACATGAAAAATGCAGTCTCCTATAAAATGATCTTGACAAACAAAATCCGGCATTTTCACTTACTATGGCAGAGCCGGCTTAGTCAGGGGCGATCTGGAAAAACAGAGAGAGACCCGCGGTTTTGATGAATGCCGCTCTAGCTTTTAAAGTTCTCAGGGAAAAAAATATATACATTACAAATGCAAAAATAAGTCTTGTAATTTTCCATACATTTTTATAACAACGAATCGTGGAATTTGCTTCCAATACATTGTTGTGTTTGACAATATCTAAGGTAAGCAACCCTACTTTAGATAGATTTGTACTACTTTTTCGTAACCGTATTCCTTTTAAAATTAATTCGTGCAGCCAAAATACACCTTTTGCTCTCTTAAAAATTTATGTAAACTATAACGGTTAATTTTAATTTATGCAACTTGTGAAATGTTCATAATTAACCATTTCCGTCTAAACAGTTTACACGAAAAAAAAAGTTTGGACTCCCTCATTCATTAGGGAATTATATAAGATTCCAACATTAAAATTTATTTTTCACCGAATAGGGTCGAGTGCTAGTGTATCGTGCTTCCACACCACAGGTCTTGGGTTCTATTAACGGGCTGCTCAAGGGCGACTCTGCCTTTCATCCCCGCTGCATTGGGTCGACAAAAGAGTACCAAGCTTGCTTGGGGTCTTAAACACTGAAGGTTTCTCTTCAGGCAGATCACCAAATCGGGACATCTGTTCATGCACCTCAGCGCCAAATGGTCACGTATATTGGGGTGGGCATAGTAAAGGGTGTTTTTTTAAAGGTATAGAAATTTAAATTGCAATGAAACAACGATGTATTATTCGATTGACATGAATTTTTTTTATTCGAAAGATAATCTTGTGGCATTACATTTTAAATATGACTTCTGGCATTGGACTGGCTCGGATGTAGTCCAATTTTCGATGACTTTTTCCAACATTTGTGGCCGTATATCGGCAATAACACGGCGAATGTTGTCTTCGAAATGATCAAGCGTTTGTGGCTTATCCGCATAGACCAATGACTTTACATAGCCCCACAGAAAATAGTCTAGCGGTGTTAAATCACAAGATCTTGGAGGCCAATTCACAGGTCCAAAACGTGAAATTAGGCTGTCACCAAACGTGTCTTTCAATAAATCGATTGTGGCACGAGCTGTGTGACATGTTGCGCCGTCTTGTTGGAACCACAGCTCCTGGACATCATGATTGTTCAATTCAGGAATGAAAAAGTTAGTAATCATGGCTCTATACCGATCACCATTGACTGTAATGTTGTGGCCTTCATCGTTTTTGAAGAAGGATTCCACCAGCCCATAAAGCGCACCAAACAGTCAGTTTTTCTGGATGTAACGGTGTTTCGACATACACTTGTGGATTAGCTTCACTCCAAATGCGGCAGTTTTGTTTGTTGACGTAGCCATTCAACCAGAAGTGCGCTTCATCGCTAAACAAAATTCGCTTATGAAAATCGGGAACAACGGCAATCTCGTTTTGGGCCCATTCGACGAATCTTGTTCAGGCGTGAGTCTATTCATGATGAATTGCCAAACCAAACTGAGAATAAATCACTTGACAGCTGTTAAATCGGTCGCCATTTTGGAAAGTAATGCCAACTTAAACTTCTATACCTGGAAAAAAAACACTCTTTTGTTCCTGGCCCTCATGGGTTGTTGTGCCACTGAGTTTAAGTTTGAGGATTGCCTCATTTTGGGGATACCCCTTAGATAAACATGTATTTCCACTCATTTGCAATTAAACATTTTTCTTTCAATTACGTTTATTTCAGAAGGAACTTTGATTTTTCAAATGTATTTGCTTAATAACATGTATATTTGTGTATTATATTAAAATTTTGATCCATCCAAAATTACACGTTTTTTGCTCCTCTAAAAGCTTTTAGGATTTTAGAACTGATCTTACAATCCATATACGTTTTATAGTATACTAGCTGGTATACCCGTTCTTCGCACGGGTGAACTGAAAAATTAAACAACACAGATTGAAGGAAAAAAAAGTTTTTAATGAGTTAATTTTATGTGAATTGCAAATTAAACAAAAAAAGCTTTTTGCATATCTCAGCTAAACAAAAAAAAACATCTTTGTTAAATTTTAAGTATGTAGATTTAATAGCTGATAAAAAAGGATTTTTTTATTTATAATTCCTCGTAACACTCTTGAGGGTCGATTTTTCAAAATACCTCCCTAAGCTGATCGCTGCTCAGCAAAAGTAACACATTGTTAAAATGTTTGCGTAATGAACGCTTAAAGTAGTGTAAATAATTTATATCTGAAAGTGTAATGCATTAATATTACTTTCTGTTGTATTTATTTTATTTTAAAATTGTAATATTCGCAAGCAACGCCGTTTCTTAAATTATAATGGCGATTCAATGAAAAACATAGCGAAATGTAAACGATAGTCAAATTGGCAAATGTATAGCTACTTTCGTTGCTCGAGCTTTATTAGAGCTTTGTAAGACCCGCCGTGTAGGGTAGCGATGCACGTTAATACTTTATCCAACCGCATTATGATTTACTGCAGTATTTTTCATACAATATTCTTTTGGGGATCACTACATTTAAAATTAAGGGATATACATAAACAAAATACTCCACTTTGGGAAATTTGATCCGTTAGAGATAATAAATTAATTAAAGATATTCCACTGTAAAATTAATTATATACACCGTTCACTTAAAATAAATAGTCAAATCATTTTCCAAGGTCTTCACTAACATTCAAAAACATAAGACACTTAAATTTTGACATAAACTATTTTTTCGGGACAAAAATAATAATCTTTGCAATCCGCTGAAAACGCCATATCTGCTACAAAACTATTCGGCTTCCCCGCTAAAATACTCATCATAGAACCCGTGCTGCCATATATCTAGGAAGAGTGGATTTCAAAGAATATTATTGCTAAGTATTGGTAGAATATTCCTTCTGAGTTGGTGTGGTGTGATAGTTAGGAGAAGGAGGTGCCAGCTCAGGTGCCGTCCACGTCACTTGACCATGGTTCAAAATTACGTGATACGTTGCCAAAAGCCCTCGTGTAGCTGAACAGTGCGATGTTAATATTCACTTACTCACACACTCCAAAAAATACAGTACAGTAGTTATAATTATTTTTATACTTAAAAACGCAATATCTGCCTATTCAATTAAAATTATAGCGTTATAACTACTAACCACAAACAAATTTTGAAAATTTGTCCAAATGATGCAGTGTGAAAGAAAAAGTTTATTTACTTTAAGTACCAGAACCGATAAAAGCATTTATTTTGAAAAAAGATAAATTTCTTACTACCAAATGTGCATAATAAAATCATAAAAAAAACATTAAAATAAAGAGAGATTTATAACAACCTCTCCCTTCAAAACTTAGTTTTATTCTAAAATAAAAAAATAGGCATTATTCTGATCACAGGAATTAATTAGAAGCGAGCTCCTTGCGTAGCCAAAACAAAAAGAGTTTTTCACAAACAAAAGATAGATATATGCTGTGGTGGGCTTTTTTGCAGCGCAAGCCAGATTTGCTTGCAGATGCCAGAATTTTTTCCTACTTACTTGACAAATATCGTTATATTTTGGACACTTTTTTACAAATTTTTATAAATTATAGCCTATGTGTTATTCTGATGTATAAGCTATATTACTGTAAAGCTTCATTAAAATCCATTCAGTTGTTTTTGCGTGAAAGACCCACAAACATCCTCACAAACTTTCACATTTATAATACATATTAGATTGCTTTCACCTACAGTTTTTAAAATGTACTGAAATAAGTGGAGGAATAGGATATTTACATATTATGAATACTTTTGACTGCAGTAAGATATATTTATATATATTTCAGTTTCTTTACAATTTGAATAGAAGTTGTAAGCCATTTTGCGAATAGTTTGATATTGAGTATAAACCCATAGGCTGTTTAATATTGTAAAGTGTTTTACTTTGATAACAGCACACATTAAAAATAAGGCTCATTTGCAGTTATATGATCAGCTTCAGTGATATATAAAATTTCAAAAATAGTCTACACGCGTACGAAAACATTCTTTCACAACCGCACACCACACATCTCATACTATATTTTCCTACAGCAGGAAATATTTGTGTATACTCAAAAAATTTAATACAGGATACATTTCCAAATGTTAAAATTGTTTTTAAAATTTTGTATGGATACATTGTGGAACTGTCGGTTAGCTTCACTGAACAAAATTGTTTTAAGTGTACTGTTTTGAAAGACAAAATTAAGTGGGGAGAACTTTTCTCACAATAGAATTTGTAATGACTGAATTGTGTAAAAATGTAGTTATCGATGTGTGACATTTTTCCTTGTAATAAAAGAAACAGAAAGATACAAAATTAAACTTGAGTAGAAAATGGTTAGAAGTACTGTCACGCGCATTTGAAGAAGTATATCCCCCATTAAAATTAAAAATTATTGACTGAATATGTGTTATGTCCATCACAAATCCGATGTAGAAAAGATATTTTTATTTAATACAAGAAGTTCGAAAAGGAGAACACTAGGAATGAAAATTTAGATTTTTTCCGAAAAATATTCAGTTAACATAAAAATATCATTTATATGATTTTAATTAAAATAAATTAAAAGTATTGAAATCTTTTTTATGTTATTTTAAATTAAAAATATAATTGAATAGAGAAAGATCGGTTTTATTTCATAAGTATAATCATCGTATGTGAATCACCGTATGCACCATTGTTTAAAAAAAGGGGTCTTATTGTTTAAAAAAAGGGGCCTTTACTCTTTTTACCTCATTACTTTTTTAAAAAAAACAGGAAAGTGAGCGCGTTTTCTTACTCTCATATTCAAAAATGAATACAGGATGCTTTTTTCTGGTTCAAATCGCAATATATATATTATTTAATTTTTAAAAAATGACAGAAAAATAAAATTTGTTTGAAGAAAATATAATTATTTTTCAACTTCTAACACACCATTTATTTCATTTTTTCCTTTTTTTTTACCCTTCATTTTGTTTTAATTTTACTGTGACTGAACATATTGAGAAAACGACCGAGTGGTACTACAGCTTTCATACAAGATTGCCCAAGGCAACTTAACAGCTAGCTGTAAACAATTGATCTCTTGGTTCTCACTTGACAGAGAGACCGAACTAAGTCATAAAAAATTGTCCCCGTTCGACCTCCCAAGTTTTAAAAGGGGGAAAGGTAAGAAGTCTGTTGCATTTTTAAAGTGAACGGCAAAATAAGAGTAAACACTTTCGGAATAACTTTTCAGGAGGAAGCGAGCCACCCGGAGTGTTAATGAATTCCACCTCCACCTTTTTTATGAAAAGCATAAACTGACTTTTCAAAATATTATAATGAAAAATATGTTCATTGATTACATCCAAACAAATTTTAATAACAGTATCCTTCTCACCGAGGAAGTTAAATTCAGTTTTCAGTGTCAAAGCTATATAGATTGGGTTACAGAAGTAGAAAGTTATGTTATCCTTAATGACAGTTTATGTGTTCTAAAAAGTCTTCAAAATGTTAACAGAAAACCAAATACGGTAATTATTAATTTATATTTCATTCTATAAGAAACTCTCTTAATTGTTCAATCCATAACATTGATTTGGGTCCATGCACACAAAAGTATTGAAATTAATGAAGTAGATAAATTAGCTAAAGTATCTCCAGATCCTTGTAGTATTATCCCTTAGATTTCAGTTGAAGATCCCAGCACATACTTTATAAGACACAAAAGTAAAAATGAAGGGCACAAAGAGCACAGAAGATATAAAAACTTAAATTATATTTCACATCCTGAAAACTAGAATAGCCAAACATTAAATATACAGCAGTTTTGACTGGAACTGAACTGAGAAAAAACGTTTTTTTGGTCGGAACTGAATCGAGAAAAAATTTCAATTCTATATAATTGCAATATAATTACTGTAAGCAATTTATCAATATTTTCTAATTTAACTTCAATCATATAATTATCATAGGCAGATTTAATTCAGTTGAATGAACTAAAAAGTATAGATGATTTTTTTAAGAAAAGTATCAGTACCAATCAGAAGAGATGTTCCAATTCCTTATGAGTCCCTGGTTTATCTTCATTTGGTGTACTGTTGGGTCAAGTTAATGCATTTTTTAGATCATTCAATACACTCAATGAATTTTGAAACCCTTCGACTCGATTTCTTTTTTAACAGCTTCAAGTTCGGTGGAAGTCCTCTCAAAATAAGTTTGAGTGGTCTTTCCGATTTTAACATGAAAGATTTGAATGCGATTTGTTCGTGCCTGAAATATGTGGCAAGCTTTCTATATTCCTCCTCGCTTTAGACAGTAATTCCCAGGAAACGCGCTGGTAATTTACTTTGAAGCGTGGGGGGCAAGGCTATGAGCGAAAACCATAAGGTCAGTCCAATCCGGATTTGGCTGGATAAAGAATGGCGGGATTTTAACCCTGGGAGCGACAGCCGCAGCTGCTTGCTCGGTATCAAATTCAATCTCCTCAGAAGCGTTAGAAAGGGTTATGGGAGGGGCAGAGCTATTTGAGATGGGGGCAGGGGAAGAAAGAAAAGGCTCACCATTAAACTGTTTCTTCGGTGGTAATCTAAATCCATCCTCGTCAACAGTCACCCTTTTGCGGGTTTCCCTCTTGACCAGTGATTTGGGTACATTACTTGTATTGTCCGAAGTATTATTTTCGGTAGGAGCAGTTGCTTTCTTTCACTTTGAGCAACTATTTTGTCTAGGGCCACCTGGTTTGGCGGGATACTAAAAAGCGGGGCATCTAGAGAGTCTCTAACGGTAATAAGTTTGTTGTAAATGCTTTCGAGTTCGCCTTGAAAGTGGCTGTACTCGTCTCGGGTGGATGGCGGCTGCGTAAGCCGCTCGGAGTTTGAGCAGCTCAGATGTTGCCGCAGCATTGTCAGTGATAAATTCCTCGGTCAGCCGTTCACTGGGTGGCACGGGAGGTGATTTGGTATTTTGTACTCGGTCATTGGAAGTGGCTGCTTCCTCTGATAAAGGTTTATTTTCCATATTCAAAAGAATGTCGGTGAATCCGTTCCAGGTCGTAATCAGATGGGGCAAGGCAATGTAGAAATTGTGAGCTCAGTCGCCCACAGTAACGTGTAGAAAGGCAGGAACGTCAGTACAGCTAAGTGACTTCCGCTCGAATCCAAACGCTTGCTAAAGAACAAGCCTACTCACTGGTTGACGCACGGCGAAGAGGTAAGCGAAGGCTGCGGCAAGAAGAAAAGCAGAATTTCCGATACCGATAAGCTTGAGAAAAACGACCTCCCTCTCACAATTTTAATTCAACATTTAATGTAGTGGAACTTTGTAAATTTAAATTTTCTACTTTCCTGTCTTTTTTCAATATACAACTATTTTTAAAAAAGGTACATTTTTGTTTCCGGTGGCTAAAAAATTGCAAAGTGAGTGAACGAATTTTAAAGTCGCATTGATCACCTACTCCAGAGCTTATGACAACCCACCTCGAAATTTTGAACCATTGTCAAGTGGCGAGGACGACACTTCGAAAAAGGATAATGGAAATGTTGATTTTATGAAGGGAAAGGAAAATTCATAAAAGTAGAGAAAGCCCGTGCGACGCCGGGCCATACAGCTAGTATTATCAAACTAGAATTGTTTCAAACTCTCTTAATATTATCAAGCTATAATTGCTCCCAACAGTAGAACTCCATCTACTGTTAATACCGCAACACAGAACTAAATTTGTCAGCCCAACAGTAGAAGGTTAATTAAATCCTAGACTCAAAAACCAATTGATCACAAATTTTGAACAGCACTGCTTGCCTAATTCCATGTAGATGATGTGAACACTTGGTCAAAATAAAGGGTGCTTTTTAGAGGTATAGAACTTTAATTGCAATAAAACAACGATGTATTATTCGATTGACATGAATTTTTTTTATTCGAAAGATAATCTTGTGGCATTACATTTTAAATATGAATTCTGGCATAGGACTGCCACGGCTGGCTAGGATGTAGTCCAATCTGGACGTCCAATTTTAGATGACTTTTTCCAACATTTGTAGCCGTATATCGGCAATAACACGGCGAATGCTGTCTTCTAAATGGTCAAGCGTTTGTGGCTTATCCGCATAGACCAATGACTTTACATAGCCCCACAGAAAATAGTCTAGAAGTGTTAAATCACAAGATCTCGGAGGCCAATTCACAGGTCCAAAACGTGAAATTAGGCTGTCACCAAACGTGTCTTTCAATAAATCGATTGTGGCACGAGCTGTGTGACATGTTGCGCCGTCTTGTTGGAAGCACAGCTCCTGGACATCATGATTGTTCAATTCAGGAATGAAAAAGTTAGTAATAATGGCTCTATACTGATCACCATTGACTGTAACGTTGTGGCCTTCATCGATTTTGAAGAAGGATTCCACCAGCCCATAAAGCGCACCAAACAGTCAGTTTTTCTGGATGTAACGGTGTTTCGACATACACTTGTGGATTAGCTTCACTCCAAATGCGGCAGTTTTGTTTGTTGACGTAGCCATTCAACCAGAAGTGCGCTTCATCGCTAAACAAAATTCGCTTATAAAAATCGGGAACAACGGCAATCTCGTTTTGGGCCCATTCGACGAACCTTGTTCAGGCGTGAGTCTATTCATGATGAATTGCCAAACCAAACTGAGAATAAATCACTTGACAGCTGTTAAATCGGTTGCCATCTTGGAAAGTAATGCCAACTTAAACTTCTATACCCGGGAAAAAAACACTCTTTAGTTGTCATGGAGAAATTTCCATCAGTTGAATCTTGTTTTGGTACACCCTTGGCAACCAAAATTATTTGGCTTCAAAAGTTGCAATAAGATTATAAAATGGACACTGCAGTTTCTGGTAACTTAATTTTATATATAACAGTATGCAATATACTCTTTTTTCCCCCTTGGAAGACACAGCATCCAGAATTTATTTCAATTTTTTATTTACATTAAATTAGAGTTTTTATTGCAGAGAAGGATACAAATATGTATATTGTTAGTACATAAATACCATTTCATTTGTTTTTAAAATTCTAAACTGGAATTATCATCAGGAAAAAAAAAGACAAAATCTATGTGTTTGCAATAAGTTTCACAATAGTAAAACAATGAATGAAAATTATCTTTCATCTTTTTTTAGCTAAACTGCAGTTGTCAGAAAGGAGAGAATCTGCTTGTTCTTAAATAAAATCAAGATTTTTTTTCCATTCCCCTTTTTGTACTTTTTTTTTGCCAAATTCAACTTTAATCTATTTCCCCCCTTCATTAACAGCGACAGATTTTTAGACACAATACTATCTTGTTTCATAACGTAAGGATTTAAAATCTGAAAATTGTCTATTTTAGTAGCATAAACATAGTTTTAAAATTGTCGCCAAGGGGTACATCAAAATAGGATTTTATTATTCTATTAAAAAAAAGCTTATACATAGGATTTTTTCTCATCAGCAACTTCTAAATTTTCATCATTAGAACAAAGTGGCAGAAATCTAGCTAACAATATAATAAAGAAAATCGCAGTAAAATTTATGGTATTTGAAAATAGCATTCCCAATTTAAAATATCACAAAAAAACATGAGCCACGATATTTATAATATTAGCAACTGAAATAAGGCATTTACAGGGCCGATCCTAGGGTATCGGCCGCCCTCGTGCAAACACCTAATGTGCCGCTCCCCCCCTAGAGAACTTTTCATATTTTGACTAATACTTAACGTTGACGTTAAAAACTCATCTACTTATGTAAGAATAAGAAGTAAAACACATTAATAATAATTCAAATAAAATTTGAAGTGTTTTTATCCAGATAATGAGTTATAATATAGCGACAAAATACTTTAACAAAATAATAAACTAACAAAAAATATAACCTTTAAAATAAAAAAAAACATTTTATAACTATAAATGCAATGCAAAACGACAGAATTGACTGAAAAAATACAATTTAATAAAAATAAATACTAAGACACAAATTTCGTGAAATGGAAAGTATCTACTAAGACTAAGAAATAAACTACACCGCAAAATCCGGCGTATAACGCGCACTATAAACTCAGAAAATAAAATCGAAATTTACGGATGCGCGTTATGAGTCGGATATAAAAATGAGAGCTTTAAAAATACAAAAAGATCAGAGAGACTTTTGCATGTATCAAAATACTGTTTCTGTGAAAGAAATAACATTCCTTATGGGGTTATAATTCTGAAAGTACACTATTTTTTACTAAAGCTTGGAATAATACTCGAATAAAAGACTTCAAAACATAAGATCATTGCACACATGCATTTCAAGTTTCTTTGTAAAAAAGGGCGTGCGTGTTATACGGCGAATGTGTGTAGGGGCACACGTTATACGCCGGATTTTGCTGTAATTATAAAATAACTTTTCTGGCTTTCTGAGAAGCAAATTTGGTAATAGTTTCGGTTAAATCAATTTTTTCTGACATTTCGGATTCAATTGAGATTATGGCCAAATCTGAAAGCCTTTCTTGTGTCATATTACTTCTCGATTATTTTTTAATTTACTGAAACTTCTTTCACCGGAAGCTACAGAAACAGGTTAGATTAAAAAATTCTTAATGCTAGAGCGAAATTGGGAATAAGATCATTTTTCACTATATCTCAGTTGGCTGTTTTTTACCAGGAAAAATATCTTTGAATGAAGTTATTTCATTGAAGAGTTGTATACCGTCTATATCTTATTTTGGAATTTCTTCTTTATTTTCTCTTATTGTTCCAGCAATAGTTTCAAAAGTTTATCAGAAAGTGGATAAGACGTGTACCAGTTTTCTTCTTTTAGAGGACGTTCTTCCCAAATGTGATTTTGTGTCTCTACACATAAGACATTTGTCTCCCTCTTCTAAATCTGGATCGATTTCAGTGGAGACTCTGCGTCATTGGATTCTTCCTCATCATAACCGTGAAGAGAGTTTCTTCATCCGAAAATACTGTTGTACTATATCTGTTAAATACTGTAACTATTAAATTACTTAAACATCACATTTCTTCATCATAACTACAATAATACGCTATAGCAGTGTTTCTCAAACTGTGGGGCGCGCCCCCTGGGGGGCACAGTAACCCTGCGAGGGGGCGCGAGCATATTGAAAATAAAAGGTTTACAAAAAATAATTCTTTTGGAATGAAGTAAAATAAAATGCTTTCTGATATAATAAAAAAATACACATTTACACTGATATAACTTATTTTTATCATCTGGTGATCATCAAAAATAAAAGATTCCACTTCAAACGCTCATTAGCCATCATTGATCCTACAACCGAATTAAAAAATATTTTGTTTGTTTTGCTGTAATCCCACGATGAGACATTTCTTTATTACGTTTCTTTTAACCTAAAATATTACTTTAGCTGACCTTTGAACTTACTGGTATGGTTATCTCCATCCTTTTTTTTAGGAAAATTGTAAATATATGATACACATATGTTTCACTTTTTTTCATGTGAAAGAGTTTTATGATATATGGATTGATTGATTGATTGAATATTAACGTCGCACTGTTCAGCTACACGAGGGCTTTTGGCGACGGACCACGTAATTTTGAACCATGGTCAAGTGACGTGGACGACACCTGAGCTGGCACCCCCCTCTCCTAACTACCACACCACACCAACGGGAGGACGTTTCAGCTCTCGATAGATTTAACGTGCATGGGCTCGAACTCGTGACAAGGCAAGCCACGATCCGATACCTATACCACTCGGCTACCGCGGCCACTTATGATATATGGATAAGCATATTGAGCACTTTGAAGAATTATTTGGCCCAGATATATTCTATGAGTAAACTGAAACATGTAATGCATAATGAAAAACGTTTAACACAATTATTTTTTAGAACATGCTACACTTTCCCCATGAACAATTTTGTGGTTTTGATTGCTGTGTTGTACGACATTATGTCAATGAGCAGAATATTAAAAAAAATGGGCATCAGTGATCCCTATTGAAGGAAGTTGAAATTGATCAAGCAATTGAAGAACCTACTGAAATAATGCATATTAAACAATATAGCGAAATTAAATATCAGAAAAGCGTCAGACATGAAACGCTTGAGTTGATTTGAAATTTTCAAATGCTGACTAAAGATCTCTGTGAGGAAAACTATGAAGCCATAATGTAGCACTTTGCCTTGTAAAAAAGACACAAGGAAGAAAAAGTTCAAAATGCTATTTGTAGATCATCAAACAACAGCAAAACTACAAAAACGTGAACAAAATATGACAGTTTTGCTGTAACATAACGTTCCTGTGTTAGCGAAAATTGTCTGTGATTTATATTTCTTTTTTATTGAGGGCACGCACATTTGGAACATTTTCTTTTGTTTTATTGGACTTTTTCTCAAATTTTCAAAGAAAGATTGAAAAGTCCTTGAAAGTAGGTAAGTATATTTTCTCTTAATTAAATTGTTCGCTGGAATTTTTTGTGATTTTTATCGTGTATAGTAAAAATTATTATAAAATAAATTATAGTTTTAAAACAATCTAAAAAACACGCTTTTATAGTGAATCGAACTAAAAAGTAAAAATAATAATAAAAATATATATTACTTAAAAGTAACATATACAAAATTTAATACTTATCTTGTTAATTTGTACGATTCATAATTATGATCGTATTGTAGCTTTAGCGCCCCCCAAAATGCATTATTATTGCATTCAATACATTATCATTTTGGGAAGGGGGCGCGATAAAAGTTATGATTGAAAATTGGGTCGCCAGTAGCGAAAGTTTGAGAATCACTGCGCTATAGCATAAGGAAGATTTAAAACGTACTCATGTATTCAGAACTGTAACGGCGATTCACGCGCATGGAATGACACACCCGAAGAGGCGGTATCCAAAAATAAATATTTAGAATTCGTCTACAAGCTAAGCCCCCTGAAAGGATATGACCTTGAAGTCAGCTACACGAGAAACTATCCATTTTCCAAAAAAAGGGTTTAGAAGGAGCGTTTAAAAAAAGGTAGACGGTGGATATGACATACCCTGCGCGGGAAGTGCCGGGTTAAAACTGAGAAAGATCTCTGACCTGATGCATTCTATATCGGTATAGTTAAAAATATTTTTAAAAGTATCTCTACATTAGGGAAAGTTTTCCATTTTGCAATTTCAATGCTTGCACAAAGCCTCGGGTCTGCCCGAGGGATGACTTTCAATTCCGTGACATATAATTTATTTCTATGTAGCAGTGTGGAGGAATTTCTATGAATGCTTGAAAATAAAGTTATAAATTTTGTATTAAAAATAACAAAATTCTTTTTTAATCGAATCTAAATTTTTAAACTTTTTAAAGTTTTCTATTTTTTTTGCGAACTGCAAATTTTTTTCATGAAATATTTAGAAAATTAAAATAATATAATCTTAAGCTTTTAAATTTTTTTTCCAAACTCTCAAAAATTACATTTCATCTTTTTTTCTAATTTTCTGACTGAATTATGAAATTTCTGATTTAATACAAACATATTTTGTTTAATTCTTTTATTCTTTATAGAAATCATAGTTTCATTTCTAGAACAAAACGTAGCTTAGCTTCCAGATTACTTTCAAAATTATTAAAATATCTCCACCAAAAGTAGGCCTTCAAAAATTATAAGGTTTTTTTTCAAAAAAACTAGAAACACAATCTCAATACTCTGAATTTGTAAAGTTCCCTTTTAAAGTTTCTAAATATAAGTTAATAAAACATTAATATTATTATTATACTTATTTGCTTGTTTTTTCAAATATCTTAATACTTTGAGACTAAACAGAACAATAAAATATTTCTAGAATAATTTGAAATTCCTAAGATAACTCAAAACTTTTTGACAAAGGCCACAATATCACAAAAGAAATCTAAAATTTTTTAACTAAACTTATACCTCAATTACATTAAAAATACTCAAGATTATGCAACCTTACTACTTATTGAATAATTTTTCACATTTCTGTTTTGTTTGAAATCACTTATCTACTTTATAAATTGTGTTTATCATATTTTTATTTCTGTAATGCATTTTACTATCACTTTAATTAAATAGTTTTATACTACTAGGAACAACTAAAAAATATTACCTATATTTTTGACATTTATTGTTGTTCTGTAAAAATAAACCCCTTTCATTAAATGCTTTTTATAAGAAATTTCTGCCATAGTTCTGACATTCTTATTGTTGCCTTTTTTAAAGATTTTAAATATTGCTATAGATTGTTGTAGATGAATTTTGATTAACTCTGTTAGAAGCATACAGAATGCTATACAACATTTTAGAGATATTATATGATTTTAATGTATTTTTATAATTAATTATACACATAATTGATTATTAGATTGCATTAAATATTCTTTCAAATTCTCTGGGCAAAAAATCTTAATCAAGAAGGTATCGTGCAAATCAATCTTAAAATAACAATAAATGCAAAAAGAAAGAAATTGCGCTTTTCAAATTCAATATTACAGAATAATGGTTCTCTTAGCAGTCTTAGAGTATATTAGAAAAATTATGTGTTTATTTCACATGTTACATCAATAAACAAAGGAAAAAAAATGTGTGTGTGCATCTTTAAGTAAACTTAACATATTTTATTTCTTTGAAAATTCTTTTCACAGTTTGAAGCGATTTAAATTAAATATTTAGAAATTATAGATTGGTTCATTTATTACTAAACAAAATTATCGTAATACGTTATGATTACAAACAAAATCATCAAAATAAATATAACTGCATTTTATTTCAATTTCGAGTTATTGTTAGGATTCTTTTAAGTATGGTAAATAATTAATGAATGTACTCAAAGGCTCATTAGTGTTTTGTATTTTAAATGAACTACTACCCTTTTTCGTAAGTGACTAAAGAAATTATTTTTGCACGAGAGGCAAATAATATTCTTTCATTTGAATAACAATGCCAATTGAAAACGTTTTAAGATTACGGTACATTTGTTCAAATTCAAATTCTAAAGTAATATTCAACTTCGTAATTCAAAAATTCAATTCGGATTTGTGCATTAAAATGAATAAATTGCTCTTACCTGTCAGAAGGATGAGGCGACGCAAAAAACATCCGACCAGTCGGATGGAGGGATAAAAACGTTCTTTTTTTACAAAACAGGAATGCTATTTACACTTGAAACAAGCGACTGCAGCGCCGCTAAACAGGAGTTACAACATATCCCCCCCGAATGACCAGGGGGTTCATTCATAATCTGCTACTATTTCAAAATACACAGAAAAATATTAAATACACATTACAAGTAATTCACATACAAATTCTCCAGATACGAATTCAAAACAACCACTTAACTAAGAAATCATTCATTAAGTTCAAGGTTATGTAACAATTGTACAGGTCTTTTAATAATTGAATTTTGTGTTTTTATCTTACAAGAACGTATTTTACCATCCCTGCCAGGAAATACATCAACTTCAGCTAGTTTCCAAAAATGTATAGGAAATTTTTCATTATTAATTAGTACAACATCATCAATTTTAAACTCTTTAATTTCGCCTATAGGTTTAACACAATGAGCAGATTTAAGCATGAAAATATATTCTTTTGACCATTTTGTTCAAAACATATTAAGTAATCTTTCGCGATAATTAAACCTTTTAATTAGAACTTTCCTGTTGGATAAGTTAGAATCAAAATTAAGCCTGGCAGGTGGTAGACTATTCACTCTACGTCCTAAAATCATATGAGATGGAGTAAGAGGTTCAGGTTCATTAAATTCACTAAAAATATATGTAAGAGGGCGAGAGTTGAGCACTCCTTCAATTTCAATTAAAAGTCTCCAACTCATCGCGAAATAAAGTTGTTGTCTTTCGTAAAGCAAGCTTTACTATTCGAATAAGTCTTTCGTAAAAGCCGCCCCACCAGGGTGCTCGTTCGATAATGAACTGCCAGTAGATTTTATGAGAAGCGTAGAACGCTTTCACTGTAGGATCGCTGATAACTTTCCACAAGTTTTTCGGATTTCTTAAAAGTTTTTGCGTTGTCAGTCAAGATTTTTGAACACAGACCACGACGACTAATAAAATGTCGAAGTGCTAATAGAAACGTTTCAGTTGTAAGGTTGTTCACAAGCTTTAAGTGAAGAGCTCCCGTAACAGCACACGTAAATAAAACAATGTCATGTTTATTCTCGTCTTTTGTGTAGAGGGGGCCTCCAAAAAACTACAGAAAATGGAGCTGACTGCTCCACACGAAGAGCTGGCAAGGAAGCGGTGACTTGAACACCGCTTCCTTGTTGAGCTAAATCTTTTGCATAGCAAACATTTCTTCAAGATGTTTTTCACAGTCTGTCTCCCCTTAATGAGCTAGAATCGCTCTCTATTTTCTAGCAGAGTTTCGCTAACACCACCGTGAAAAACCTTTTCGTGAGAGTCTCGCCCTATTAAATGTACGAAGTAATGTTTGGCCGGTCAAATGATAGGGTGTTTTTGTAAATAAGAAAATTTAGATTTTTGCAGTCTTCCACCGACACGTATCAGTTCATCTGTATCAAGGAAAGGATTAAACTCTAAAGTTACTCAAGTTTTGTGTGTGTGTGTGAGTAGTAGTTTGCTTGCACGTAAACAATTAACTTCTTCGGCGAAAGCATCTCTCTGTACTAACTGAATCCAAAATTTTTCGGCACCATCGATTTCTTTATCAATTAATTTTTTGCTAAAAGTTCTTCTATTAAATCGCTTCATGCATTTTCCTTCTCAATTTCAATTTTAATTGAGTTCGATAATTCTGTTGCCGCCCTTCTGACAGGTGTTCGAATTTTTTTAAGAGAACTTCGATATCCACATTTCGTATAAATTAAATTTTCAAATTCAAATAATGTTCGCAAGATTTCAACTACACAAACAGTTCGCAATATTTATCTAAAGGCTGGTCTCGAGTTCCAGGCACCAAAATAATGTTCAAATTCATATTCTAAAGTAATATTCAGCTTCGTAATTCAAAAATTCAATTCGGATTCTTGCATTAAAATGAATAAATTGCTCTTACCTGTCAGAAGGATGAGGCGACGCAAAAAACATCCGACCAGTCGGATGGAGGGACAAAAACGATTTTTTTTTTTTACAAAACAGGAATACTATTTACACTTGAAACAAGCGACTGCAGCGCCGCTAAACAGGAGTTACTCAAAGGCTCATTAGTGTTTTGCATTTTAAATGAACTACTACCGTTTTTCGTAAGTGACTAAAGAAATTATTTTTACACGAGAGGCAAATAATATTCTTTCATTTGAATAACAATGCCAATTGAAAACGTTTTAAGAAGATTACGGTACATTCAAGCTACGAAAACATACACTTAAATATGTTAATCAACATGAAAGTATTCTAAGAGACTGATGACAGTTATTTATATTTATCTATGTAAAACGAAAATAGTAATAGCACAAATGCAACAAAATATTTTTTTTCACTTTATCTTACATCATGATTAAAATACCTGGGCATTAAATCTTAAAAATCGAAAAGAGAATTTGAAAGTGAAAATATAGTTACCTTTTTTGTTGTTCCGATTTTTTTTCTTGTCTGTATAAGCGCAGGAAGCAAAGAGAAATTGGTTCGGAAGTCAAATTGACGCAAAATTTCCTGTTTTCTTCGAAAAGGGGTCTTTTTTTTCTGAGGGTCATCCTGCCCCATTCTTTTCATTCGTCCTTAAGCATGTCATAAATCTTGATCGTGCTTTCCATCACTTTTATCCGATGTGTCGAAATTCTTCCTTAACGCCCCTCCTCCATGGGACCAGCGTTGAGAACTCAAGAATACTCGTTAAAAAAAATTAACTATAGACTTGGAGGATGACAGAAAACTTCTGGCGCTTAAGGGCCAGTTGTTTATCGGATTGGGAAGCAGATCCCTTGCTGGCTGAATGCACATTCGGTCTTTTGGTTGTTAGAGATAAAAGAGAACCGAGATAAATAAAATATAATATTCTCTTTAGCTGGACCACTTCTGAAAAAAATTCCAACTGCCAAGCCTTCGTGTAGCATCTTAGTGCGGCGGTCAATCAATCAACAGACGAAGGGGGTGTTTTCATTTACAAGCAAATAACATTCTGAATGGATTTTTCCCATCCCAAGTGTTATCTGTATTTCACTTGAAACGATCTTTTTTGTCGAACCGCTTTGAATGAGAAGTTTTTCCTGCTTTCTGACTACATACCACTCCTTATTTTCTCTATATTTTGAGTAATTTTACTAGCTTTTAAACTTTTTTATTGTGGGTCTTGAGATTCAGAATTCACATGGAAAATTTATATCGTTTGAAGCCAGTGACATACTATTTTATAAACATAGAAAGGAACTTTTAATATGACCTTTTGCTTACACACGTCCGGGGCCCCTCTAGCTAGGGGGAGCGTATCATTGATACTGGCCCTCTGATAAGGCAGGCTACCCCCCTGATAAGTAGGAATGTTCCTCAGAATTTGAAATCCATTCTTATTTTTCTCGAACTATGTTATATGCTATCGGGACTTATTTTGTGATTTTTCACTAACTATTTAAAATTCAGCATATTTATTCAACGTATCATATTTTTTTAGAGAAATTCACAAAAAATTTTGCTTGATCGATAGAATTATAGGTGGACGCCCTCGTGCGGTGCACACTTGCTAGGATCGGCCCTGGGTTAATTCCGAATCCATTGGTAGAAAAATATAATATTTTAGAATACAAGTATACTATATATGTATTATACGACTTCCTCCATGAAATTTTTTTTATGCATTCTTTATAATTTATTGCATAAAACAGGGGGGTGTGGTGTGTAGTCAGTTGTCTTGGCTCGAGGGTCACACTATAAATGTGCAGGATACCAGAGCACTGCACCTTTTTAAAATAATTGCATTCATTAATTTTGCATTTCAGAAAAGGTAAAAATTGAATCATAAAAATCAATAACTATAAGTTAAAACAGTGACAGTTTTATTCAATTTATTTATTGTGCTGTAATATCTATAGCTGCAAGCACATTTAATTTTAGAATCAGTTTAATGAGAAAAATGTACCCTATCACATTTTTCTACAATTTTTTTATTAAGTCAGGAGCAAGATTGCTTGAACTTCTCATCATAATTTACGACAGCCAATTTGCATCTATATTTACTATTGTCGATCTTTATGTAAAACTTGGTTCACAAATTTTTGTTAACCCAAATGTAGAGAACATTTTCTATCTATTTAGTTCTTTGACTGTCTCAGCGAGCTGCAATTTGCCCATCCCTTGAAAAATTAAATATATTTAATAAACTAGCAAGAAAATGAGATTTTATGAAATATTCAGTAATTTGAATTATCATTAAAAATATGTAATTTAAATATATTTTTTGTTAACTGGATACCAGAATAATTGACCATGGTGAATTTTTATTACATTTAATATAAAGAATTTGGTTAGTCTTAATTCAATTGTTGAATAATATTGGAGAGCATATGCACTAATGGCATAGGTTCTATTGTAGTGTGTGGCATTTATAAAATAAAATATAAATAATTTGGTACTTGTGTATTATCACAACCGTGCACATTGGTGACATTGTATGAAAGGAAGCACATGGTTGCTGATTCAGTGCATACAATACATGCAATATCAGGGTTGCCAACTTGGCGAGCATTGTTGTGATAGTATGCAAGCACCAAAAATATTATTAATTATTAATAAAATAATTTATTACATTTAAAAGTGTTTTAATAAAAGTGCATCTTAATTCTAATTTAGTAGAGAATGATGAGGTGGTTGAAATTAGCAATATTTTGTGTATGGTTGATTGCAGTTTTTTGATAAAAATATTACATTAAAGTATCTGAATATATAATTTCAGCCCTTTTCAGGACAATTTTTTGCCAAATACTCACTACCTTTAATTCACGGAAGAAAATGACAGATTTTCCAATCAGATGATTCAATTCATGTTAAACGCAGAATCAGTAATAGGATTAACTACAATTTTTGTAGTATAAAAATTCTAAACAGCCTTTTACTATTGGATTTTAAGATGTACTAATTTGAAGTCTTTTCCATGAAATATTTCAGGAAGGGAATTTATTAGGTAACTTCTGTATTAACATCACCACAATCAAATTGGCAAGATGATTCAACAACAAAAAAATGTTTTATTCAGAAAAAAAACCAGATTAGATTTTGATAGAAAGTAGCATGTTTTGTGCAATACCCATTTGGCTGTGGTGTTGTTAATATGTAAGTATCATTTATTATTTTTCATTATACTTATATATTATTTACTTTATTAATATCAATTTACTTTAAAATCCGGCATATAATGCACTCTTATATAAACACCAAAAATAAGATCAAAATTTAAGGGTACGTATTAAACACCAGGTATAAAAACAATAGCTTTAAAAACAACAAAAGAGATGAGCATAAAAAAAGTTTACTTCTACACATATAGAAATGCTGTTTATTTAAAAGAAATGACATGCTTTATAAACTAAAAAAGTTGTAGCTCTAGAAGTATATTATTTTTTCAATTTTCAAAAGTCTGGAATATCTCAAATAATTGACTTAAAAAAACATAAGAGCATTGTATACTTGTATTGTATATAAGGGCATTGTATACATTTCAGATTTCTTTGTGAAAAAGGGGATGTGCATTATACGTTGGATTTTACAGTAAGTTGTATTTCTTGCTGATTAGTACTTTTTTTTTATCATTAACAATTGAATTTTTGTAAACCTAATGCTGCAAAGAAGTTGACTTTCTTCTTTATATGTAAAGATTAATTAGTAATTTAATTAACTGCTTAAGTGTAATATATGTTCATTACAATTCTGGTTCACTTAAAAAGAATGTTCTGCTTCTTAAAATTAAACCTATCACCCCAGTTTAATTCTATTTCTATGATTTGTTGAATATAAGAGAAAAATTCCTGCCTTTGATTTTCACCTCCCACTTGGAGAAGGATGCAGGTAGGGAGTTATCATGGTCTTTCACAGCGGAGCAACTTTGTGTGTTTTACTCGGCAACAAAAGTCACCCAGCAATTCGGTGACATTTTACACAGTGCAATTTCCTCATTTCATTAAAAAATTGTGTAAAAAAAAATCCATTCCGTCTAATGGTATAATTTAATTACATATTACACCATTATTATCTATTTACTTAAGATTGATAATGGCATTTTACTATGTTATTGTACAATAAACAATATTTGCTTCTCTCAAACCACTTCCAGTAATTACATTAAAAAAGTTAAGAAAACATTTGAATTTATGTAGTATACATTCAATATCTTTTCACAAACAAGACTCTTAAAAAGATACAACTTTACATTTAGTTAAAAAAAAATTCTTCATATAGGTATAAGGAAAAACATAATTCAGAGTTTGGAAATAGAGTAATACAGGAAATTTAATGTTTTAGAACATTTAAAACATTGATTATTTCCAGCAAAATTTCTTGACGTCTAATCCAAACACTTCACGAATTCAGATATCACGTTAGATACTTAACAATGAGGACCATAATCACACAAGTGACAATCATTCCCCCCAAAAGAACATACTTGTCCTGATACGTACGTTTCTCTATGAGCCTCATCACTGTGTTGGATAAGCCAAGAGTATTGGCTATGTCCAATATCTTCTTATGGGCACCTTTTAAACTCATCTTTTGCTCTCGGAGGTTGGTCAAGATGCTAGTACCAGAACCAAGCAGCTCATCCATTCCTCGATTGGCATTTTGAAGACTAGTATTGTGTTGCAAGGAATGATCAATTAGGATGGTTGTGTTCTGATCATTCGCAGAGAACTTCTTACTCAGCAGCTCTTCCCGTTCTTTTGTTTCTTGTTCTCGTAGCATTCTACGATGAATCACATTTTGAAGAGATGTTTGATAGTGGCGGCAGTCATATTTCAGCTGATCAACCTGAACCCTGGCAGCAACTCTTCGACTAGGGATCTCCTTATTGACCAAGATATCCAGCTTAGAACAGTTATCATTGATAGTGTCCAAAAGGGTTTGAAGTTCTTGCTCCACTAGTTGAAATTTTTCAGGTGGACTACGCTCCAAACGGATGAAATGACGATGAACTTCTTCCAATAAGGCACTGGTTCTATGGTACAAAATATTCATGACGAAATTTGGAACGAAAAAAAAAAAAAAAACGGATTTTTTTTCAATTTTTGAAAGTTAATAGTTTATATTTAACAAAAATTTGAACGACCATTATAAAAGCGTGCAAGCAGATGTTTCAGAAAGACATCTTTAATTTTGAAGGATGCAATCTTTTCACTTTAATTTCGTTGACAGACGTACGTGTCAATTTCTTGTATCAATTCGCATATGTGCTATGTCAACATTCGGTAATGATTAAGAGCAGGATATCCCTATCTCGATTCGGGAATATCACATTATTTATCTCTGTACAGTAGTAATAATTTGGATTCTGAAATTGTTAAAAATTAAAATTCAATCAATTTGACACCACAGATAGTTTAGTAAATAGTCATTTCACCTAGGGGAATACTTATTTTAGATTGTTTAGGGATATTTCAATTAAAAAATTCCCTATTCTTTTTATGATCCAATAATACCTCTAGCAAAAGTAGTTTGAAAAAAAATATCATTACAATATTTTGAAGCATTTATTTAAGTTAAAATATTTTTTAAAATTTTTATCTAAAGAATTAAAAAATATCTTTTCGATAAATCCCTACAAGCTATGAAAAAGGGAGAAATGGCAACAGTATAGGAGATTTGATTGGAAATTGAAGGAAATGAAAAGACGAGAAAGTTCTTTACATAAACGTTGATTTGCACTGGTCTTCTGAGAGCAGTGCAGCACAAAATAAGTCAACTTCTAATTCAACAAGAAATGCCTGTTTATGACATTAAATGAGTTATAAAATTATATCCCTATTTTCAAAGGAAAAATTATATTTAAAGTGTCTTTCAAATCAGGAAATTAAATTTTCCTGTATGGAAACTAATGTTGACGTCATGAATTGCGTCATCTTGCTGATTTTTATGGCAGTTTTGCAGAGGTAAACAATCACACGCTGGTATGTTGTTAAATACGGACGTAACGCTCTCTTACAATTGTGGTTAATTTATAATGCAATCTATGGAAAACAAACATCGTGAATATGGGGCGAAAGACAAAGTAAGTAGAAGAGTTTGGATTTCCATCATATATTAGTATCAGTACTTCTATATGAATGGTCATGTGATTTTGTTTTGATGTAAAGGTAAGCCTAATTGAGTTTCACATCAACAATAGAAGTTGTTTCAAACAGTAACTATCACAATTTAAATATTCTTTAAATCGAAATAAGATATATTTGAAACGTTTGTTAGAGAGCTATTACGTGAAATTTATTAAGAGTTTATTTTAAAAACATCGTCTCCATCATACATTTTAAGATAGTTTATAATTGACTTTTCTAATTTCGAATACATGAAACGATTAAATACTTAAAACTTCATATTTATTAGGAAAAATGCTCATTAAAAATCCGTTAAAATTTATTTTGATGTTTATTTTAAAAAATGCACCAGTAATTATATTTAATTTAGATATTAAAATTGTGTTGTTTTTACCATTAAATGAAACAGGCTACATAAAAAAAAAATTAAAATATTTTATTTTTTCTGATGAAGTTAATCTTCACAAATTTACACTATAAAAATAAGAAAAACGATAACAAATTTAATAACAAAGGCAACAAGAAATATCACAGGCATTTCCTTGATTCCTAATTACAGAACACTTCTAATTTTTGTTAAAATGTTTTAAATGAATTATTCACTTTTTTATGGTTTGAAAGTTTTCTTTTTTAAGGCCTTGTAAAATGGGATAAGATGTTTGAAAAAAATGTGGATATCATAACTGTACCTAGTAATCGAGAGAGTAAAAACCATTAAACTATAAAAAAATAATAAATAACTAAAAATGTTATAGAACTAAATATATATTTTTTACAAAGTTTTGCTATCAGCAATATTGGAAATTATTTTTTGGTGATAGTAAAAAAGAAAACCAAGGTATAAACAGCAGTAAATTATTTTAACATTAATAAATGTGCTTAACAAACATGAAAAGAATGTTAATTTTTGGGTACTTTCACATTAATTGCACACCTTTGATGAATTCTAACAAATATTTGTTTCTCCTGTGAAAATTATTTTACGATTGTCTTTAGGATGGCATTGGACTCATTTTTCATATTCACACACAACCTGTCTTTTCTCCTCTAGATAAAATTAGTTCCCATAAACCTTGATTAATCATTGATATGTAAATATGAATTTTAGGTAAAACTGAATTATTTGTAAGAAAAATACATTTTTTCGAATTGAGGCTTATGTATATAAGTTGAACATTAAAAAGTTATTTATAGTGGGAAAAAAAAAGCGTTCATCATAAAATTTTTAAAGGAAAAAATGTCTTCTGTTTATTAAAGATTGAATATATTAATTTTCATTGTGACCAATGATATAAATTGTATTTCTCTTTTGAAAGAATAGTATATATTGTTAAAACTTGTAATCCTTAATTTTATATGCATGAAAAAACTATTTAGCGAATATTATAAAGTTGACTAAAAAATTTTGTTCTGGTTTATAAGGATAAGTTGAATCGAAGTGAAATATTTTAATGTGAATACTGAAAATAAAAATATTTAGCTTGGAAAACAGGTTATATTTAATGAATAGACTAAGAACCATAGCATATGTGTTATGATAGGATTTTAAAAGACAAAAACATATTTTTGTTGTCCATCAATACTGTTCTCGATATTTATATCTTTTCAGTATGATCACAATCTCCTTTAAAAGAAAAACTTTTAAATTAATCAAAGAAAATTAAATAATATAGAATCTTGTAAATTGATGACATATTATTAATATTTGTATTATTTTATTTACCTTTGAGAAAATAGTTTCTATATTCAATATACTTGTTTAAAACTAAACACATTTAACATAACAATCAACAGCAGTTAAATCATCTACTTTAACAACATATCAAAAGAAATGTTTTTCCTAAAAAAAAAAAATTTAAGATTTTGTAGAAAAGTCATGTGGTATATATACCTATATATTGTAAATGTAGTATTAGCTTAAAAGGACAATTTTTATTCTGATTCTCTGCACTCCCCCCCTCCCAAATCCATTTTCTTATTTTTTGTAAATTATAAAACCAAAGATATTCTTTCAAATTAATTGTATTACTTGAAATAAAGTATTTGATATAAATTCCTTGTTAAATATGTTTGAAAAATTTTCAAGGTGAAATAATTTTAACATATATTTTTAATCAAAAAAATAATATTTATCAAATTTAATTACAATTCCAACCTAATATAATTGAAAAAAATAAGCTCTTAGAAATTGGTTACAAGTATTATTTGGTTTCAAGCAGATAAAAAGAACATTTTTCCAGAAACTACATATCCCTCCACCATTTGCTGAATAGCATTTCGAAAAGAAAAGTTCAGTTTCTTAAAATGCTGCTTATTATTTTTTTTTGGTTCTTATTGCATTAAGAATCGTATAGAAATGAAGCAATTGGGATGAAGAATAAAGATGCAGACCATTTTTATGATATTGCTTGAATTATAATACACATTCCCAGAATCATGTTGGATAGTTTAAAAGAGTCTTTTCTGCACTATGTAGAACACACATGTGAGAAAAAATATCACAGCTAGGACAATGAGCACTTTGTCTGTCACTTCTCTTCGCCCATATTTCTGTAGTAGTGTTTTGGATTGGTGAATGACGCTCCCCATTGTCTTGAACTCCTCTTGAGTATCAGTTACTGCCCCAGAGGAGCTAATAAGGGTATGTAGAGACTCCTCACTTTGTTTTACCTGAGTGGACATCATATTCTTGATGGCTAAAAGACTGTCTGTTATGCCTGATGACTGTTTGGACAAACTTTCCTTGTCTGCTCTGGTCCGCTTGCGAGGAGCTGCAGTGCTTCTCTCAAACAGCTCCTCTTTGGTCTGTTTGTCCAGGAGAGCTTGGGTGGCCAAGTTTGATTTCCGCAGCGCGAACTGATTGGCGGCGTACTGTTTCTGGTACTTCTCAACCTCTTTCAGCAATATGTGTTTGTCGCTCTCTTTGTCTTGTTCGCGAGCGTGGGTCTCAAGTTCTTCAATGGCGAGTTTCATGGACTTCATGTTCTCAGAGACTTGCATATTGAGGGTGTTCAAGACCTCCACAGGTCCGCTGCACTCTCGGATATCCTGTACGAGAGCTTTCACATGGAGATCAGACTTAATAATGTCCTGTTGGATCATACGGATTGTAGATTCATTGTAATTGCGGTTTTTGAGAGTTTTATCTGATTGAAACATTGTTATATTCCCCCCCTTCTCCCTTGTTAATTCAAATACTGGAAGAAGTACGTTTTAAAAATCACTCGGTCGCAATCCGACGTAGTATATTCAGTAGTATAGTGTTGCCAGATGAATTTTTCAAATAGCTAACTAAAATTAGGATTTCGAGTTTGTTTTTGTTTTGATTAACTTCGAAAACTTCCCCCAATTTTCAATTGTTTTCTTGAGCTATATTTTTTAATTAAGTAATGCAAAAAGATTTTAAAATTTTTTAAAATTAAATTAAATTTTTTCAAACACATAGTACAAAAATGTTATCAACTCATATGAATCATTGGGCTTCTTGTAATCACATTTGGAATTATTTTTGCCTATCATAAAAGAAATGGTATACATATATGTTTTTCTATTATTTTTGAAAATACATCTCTTTTGGTCGAATCCATTCTGTTTGAATGAGGGGTGATGACTATGACTTGTAGCGTCCTCTGCCTAGAAATGCGTAGTTGGGTTTGACGCGATTCGGTTTTAGCGTGAGAGAGAAGACCGGTGGATTTGAGTAAGACATTTTAATCAAATTTATCTTAAATTTTAAGCGAGAGATTTTTTGTTGATCCATTAATTGCCATCTCGTTTCAGTGTTTAAAAGGAGTCGGAAAAAATTTCAATTAAACACTTTCTCTAAGAATCTCTAGTTTTATGTAGTATCGATTTTATTAAGGATGTATTTAATTTTTCAACTACTTTTGGGCGAAAGAAAATTACTTTTTTGTGAAAAAAATTAAGCATTATTCAAATAGTATAAATTTCATGCGGCGTAAAAAAACATAATCCAAGATTCCTTGTGAATTTCAATCCTGATAAATTTTTAAAATTTTTGGATCATTTTTGTGGAGTTTTTTTTTATTATCTCAAAATAATCGTAAATTTTGTTAAGAAATTCATTTTTCTCAACTACAATTTTCAAATAAAGTTTATCTGTGATAAGATTTTACAAAACTATGATTGCAATCTCTACCACTTTTTTTCACCAGCAATTATGTTATTTTTAATCTGAGTTTTAACAGTTACTGAAAAAATAAAGTTCTTTTGAAGATTATTTCCTTTTTCATGTCCTTTATTTTTAAAGAATTTTAAATGAAATATTTTTCTGTAATGTAATATGAAGTAAAATGTTAAAAAATTTTCCTTTTCGAAAAAATTAACAAATAGATATAAAAATAAGATTTTAATTATCTGAATTTGAAGGTTTATTATTTTAATTGTTAAAACAATGTGGTTTTTTTTTTAAAAAAAGATATTTTTTGAATTCACAAATAGTATTCTACACGGACTGGTCGAAGACTGCAGGACATGTTGGGTGTGGCGTTATTTTTAACAATACCACTCTAAGTTTTAGCTTACATAATTCTATATCTGTCTTTAATGTTGAATTAACTGCCATTCTTGTCGCACTTCAACATATATTAATTTCCAACCACCGTCATTTTTGTGTGTACACTGACAGCATGAATGTTCTAGAGTCCTTACACTTTTTAACAGAGCGTAGACACCCCACTGTGATAGAAATACTTCTTCTGCGAAAATTAGAAAGGAAGGGTTTTTATATAATTTTTTCCTGGGTACCTGGACACGTGGGTATACTTGGTAATGAACAGGCTGATAACACTGCACACGATCCATGTCTGATCCCATGCAGCAACCTGTCTGTTACCAGGATTTAAAAACTTCCATACAGCACTATGTCCATCATATATGACAAGAGACTTGGGATCAACAGATCCTCAACAAACTACATAGCATTTATCCTTCCACTTCTCATTGGGCAGCACTACTACGAAGACATGATGTCCGCTTGACTCGACTTCGCATTAGTCATACTCGTTTTATGCACAGGCACCTTTTGTTGGGTGAAAATGCCCCAGAATGTCCTTCCTGTAAAGTCCCATATTCTGTTTATCACATTTTAATAGATTGTCCCGTTTTTACCCATCATCGCATCACCTTCTTTCATACATCTGTTTTAACCGTATCTTACTTCGTGGGTGAATCTCCTCACCAAAATCTATTTGCCTTCCTTTTAAAAATTGGATTTTTATATTTGATTTGATTTGTGTGTTTCTTTGGATTTTTAATATATTATATGTATGTATGTATGCATGCATGCATATACATATGTGCATATACTTTTATATATATATTTTTTAAAAATATATATATGACTCTCTCTTTTACTTTTAACAAGTGTTTGGCGCAGCTTGGCCAAAGTTGGCCCTTGCGCCATTAAAATTCACATTCATTCACAAATAGTATTGCAAAAGTTGTTGAATGTGTTTAATATGAATTCTATAATAATTGATTTTGTTTCCTATCATTAATTAAAATTCAGGCAATTATTTAAAACATTCATTTTATAGATATATATAAGTATTAGTACTAATTGAACATTATAGAGAAAAGGAAAATAACATACTTTGTACCATTTAAGAAATTTATTTGAAAAGTAATCAAGGAAGCATTGATATAAAAAATATTTTAAAGCTGTTTTGAATTTGTGTTGATGAACATTTGTTCTTTTTTAAAATAAATTTCTTAAATGTGTTTTACAATTTGAAGCAGTTGTATTGAAAATAAATAATTAAAATACTATTGATAATTTTATAATGTTTGAAAAGTAACTTCTCTGGGTGTATAAAAAGTTTAGAAGAGGAATGCACCTAATTTTTATCTAAGATTCTGGGTTATTTTACATTTAAATTGTTTGCGTCACATAGTTTTTATCTACTTTATAATGGAATGTATTGTGGAATTAAGTAAAATTCTCGTTTTAATATAAAAAGAAAGTGTCTTCAGATGAAAGTTACTGTTATTTTGAAAAAGAGTAAGTTTTAATTTGAAAGTACTGCGTAAATTGATATATTACTGTTTCGTTTAAAAGAAAGACCATTTTTTCATGAAGATATAAAGTTAGGTAATTAAAAAATAATGAACAGATTAAAAAAAAAAATTTGGTACTTACGTATTAGTGTCACTTCAGCTGAATTGGTGCCACGTGAATCGTGCCATTTTACACCAAACTCTGACTGATTGGTATTTTCTTATGTGAAACTCATTAAAATCTTTGTTGTTTGGATATCAAGGTATGAATCGTGTGGTGCCAATTTTGCTACAGTGACACTAATACGTAAGTGGCGAAAATTTGCTTTGATAATTAATGTGAAATTCTGAGTACTTATGTATTATACAGTTGACCAGTTTTGTCGAATCAAAATATGTCGTAATATACAGTCAAAAGTGAGAACAATTATTACTCTCATGTGAACACAGCAATAATAAGAATAAGGTACTGAAGTATTAGTCACCACAGCCTATGGCACAGCGCAGAGCATGTCATTTTTCAGCAAAAACTGTGACTGATTGTTTTTTAATATAAAACACATTAAAATCTTTTTGTTTTGATTTGGCATGATTTATGGGGCACCAATTCGGCTGCAGTGGCACTGATACATAAGTACCACATTTAGGTACATTTTTTAAATTGCTAATGTTTATTCTTCTGGCGAAATTGGTTGGCTTTGTAATCAATAAGCACCTATTTTTGTTTTAGCAAATTCTTTATGTACTTCTATTGTATTTGAACTGTGAAAGAGCTTTCAATAGTAAAATATTCTCTTGTATCTAGTAACATAGGGATTTATTAGTTAGAGGTTGTGGTGATGGGTGTTTCTGTGTTGCCAACACAAATATTGCTGGTATTAATTCTTTAGATTTGATTCATACACATTTTTAATGATTTAAATTATAACAGGCTTTCACCTATTTTATCTATTTGTAATAATTAGCAAAACTGGATGAGTTAAAAGAATAGGCAAGGTGATCTGTACTACAATGGCTTTTGTAAAATAAACTTTTAATTGCAAATATTTTCTGTATTTAAACTTCACTTTGGTCCCACAAAATATAAAATATGTGCTTTAAAACATGAATATTTATTTAGTCTTGTCACATCAATATTGATGGATAACCTGGCAAATCCCATGATTTTCTATGCTTAGAAATATTGTAGCAGCCATATTTCACTGCCAAATGATGATACAATGGAAAAAACCCTTTCTTTTTTTATGTTGAAGCCATTGTTCCACTCATGAAAATGGCCATTCAATACCTTTCTGTTTCAGTTCATATTATGTCCAATTTCTTTGCCTTTGAATCACTTTGAGTGCATTGAAATGTTTGGAAACTGTTGTGCAATCAACGTTCGACAATTTAGCTCATTTTACTTTTGTCATGAATCTTAATCAAGTAATGCTTCAAATTTCTCATCTGCAAAGTTTTTTGTCATTTGTATTAAAATCAACACTGCTAAAATGTTAAAACCAATATTTGCATGTTTTTATTGTTCAATATAAATTTCTACTGCAATTGATGATTTTAAGTAGTATTTTTATTTGAATTAAACAGGAAAAGCAAAACTTATTGAAAATGGTGTTTTGTTTACTTGTCATTCAAAATCTTTGGATGTTATTTACACCTTAGCAAAAAGATACAATAAAACGTAAAGCATAATGAGAGGCTTCACTTGAATATAATTAAGTGTCCAATGTCATACAGCATGGTGTTAAATCCCTCAATTTATTCATAGTTTTGGTAGTTTTTTATTGAAATTTTTTGAAGCATAAGTGAAAAACTGATGAACTGTTTTTCTAAAAGTTTTTTAAATAACTGTTGAAACAAGAGATGGCATGTAATTAATTCTCAGGTGGTAGCTGTTCTAAAGTAATATATTAAATTTGTTTTCTCTTCGTAACTGGTACAGGTGAGTGGTGATAAGGAGGAGCGCAAGGAAGGACGCAAGGGGCGTAAGCCGGGCAGAAAGTCCTCGAAGATCGACATGAAGGCAAAGCTGGAACGCAGCAGGCAAAGTGCTCGTGAGTGCAGAGCACGAAAGAAGATTCGCTACCAGTATCTGGATGAGTTGGTGGCGGACCGTGAGAAGGCTGTATTGCAGCTTAGGAAAGAGCTTGAGAAGGTGAGTCTGTGATGTAAATATTTAGCACTAATTTTTTATTTAAATTATGCATAATTTTTATTTTATTCATTGCAATGATTATTAATTAAATGGATGGGTTAAATGGTTAGTATAGCTGATATGAATAAATATGAACTACAAAGGAAGGGGAGCTGCATACTATGTAATACAATAATATTAAATTATATTTTTATAAATGATCCGACTCCTTGTATTAAAAAATAATCTTCATATTTTAATATGTCAAGTAAAATTTGTTTTGATTTTGTTGATGTTAATAATTTTAGTAGTTGAAATTGGTCTTCTTTTTTTTTAAAGTACTATAATCTTTGTTCCAAAATGTCTGATTTATTAACATTTATATCAAATAACTATTAAATCAGTGTTGATTATTATACAGATTATTGTCTTCTGATTTTGTGAATTTTTATTCAGTGTTGGGTAATTTTTAAGCATTTAATATGTAACTTTATCTAATATATAATGAATTATAGTTTTGTGCTTGTGTTATACTTTTTGATCATTTGCAACAGTTTCAGTATTGGCATCCATTGCAGACTTTTGGTATAATTTTTAAGTATAGCTCTAATTACAAAATATTGTATGTTTGAGTTTTAATATTTATAGACTTACATACTATGTAAACAAGTCATTTTGCTGATCATTATCTTTTCCACAAGGTCATTGGTAGTTACTTATTATACTACTGATTAATTTCATCAAATCAAAAGTCGTTGTTAAATGCCACAATATATAGCAATTAGTGGAATTTATATCCACACATGTTCGTACACAGTAATAATTATGACAGGATTTGGTGATATTTCTTGAGTTTGCAATGTCTATTCATAAAATTGTTTATGAACAGAATAGAGTATCAATAAACTGTTAAAGTAAATAAATAACCAAGTAATGTAGTTTGCAATTTTTATTGGTACTAAATGTGATTACTACTAAATGTGATAGGTGTAATTTTTTGGTAATCAGAATTTCCCTAAATTTTAAGTGATTGGAAATTATTGTAGTTTTTCATTATTATATTTTATCTATCTATATATATGCATGAATCAAGGGATTTTTTTTTACTTTGAATTACTGAAGGATTGATTTAAATTATTTTAAAATAGTGTTTTGGTACTTTCCCATTTTGCAGGCAACTAAGTCATCAAAAATTATACAATCAACTTCAAACAGAATATTTTCTTTGGTAAGCTTTTACTGCCAAGTTTTCAAAACAAGTCTCGCAAGTTATTCTAATCAGTAACATCGTTTCTCCAATATATCAAAATGGATGAAAAACCAATGAAAATTGAAGATTTGTCCAGAACAGAGGAAGAATCTGTCAGATTCTTTCTAGCAAAAAGCATTTTGCCTAAAACTGCTACTTTTGATAATCATGAATTGAAATTGTATTTTGGAAACTAAATTCGATGACACTGCAATCTTTCAACTTGTTGCAATAAGTGAAGTATCCCATGGCTTTAGTCATCAGAATTGAGTTTCTTGAAGTATGTGATGTTTATGGTTGCTTCAAAGAATTCAGTTAAATGGTATGAAAAGCAGTTGGAAATTAGTCACTGAACAGTTGAGAACTGAAATTATCACATGCGGACGTTTGTATTTATTTTTTTGTTTAAACGTCAACAGAAAATAGGAGGACCTGGTATGGTCATTGAAGAGTAGATGAAAGTATGTTAACAAAGTGCTAAAACAATGCAGGGTAGATTCTATCACAACAGTGGATCTTTGATGGTGTTATCTGTGAAACAAATGTTTCCTTGTGAAAGCACCAAATTCATCCATGAGTATCATAATGGAAGCAGTTAAAAAAATATAAAAAAAAAGAAGTGTAATATATTTCGATTCTGAAAAAGTGGAAGAAGAAAATTTCAAACATTTCAAAGTGAACTGTAAATACAATATTGTCGACCTGTAAACTGGAATGCATATTAAAAAAATGAAAGAATGTAAAATAGCACTAAATGGCGAGACGAAAATCACAGAATGACACATCATCATATGGAAAGTTATCCTGCAGAATTTATGGGGAGAAGGGATTCTTATTAGAAAAAATTGTAAATGATTTTAAAACATTTATGCTTTTAAAGTAAAAAAATTCTTAGAACTAATATTTATCAACATTTTTTTATATGTATGCTGTGTGTTCTTGCCAATAAAGTCTGCTTGATGAGATTTGCACCAACGAAATGGAAAAATACTCTAGTTTTTCTTGTTTACACCTCATAGCTTTTGAAAAGGTCTTTTAAATTTTTAACGGTGTAGGTGTATTTGTAGCATCTGAATTTACTGCAATTTTATTTTTAAATATAAATGTAAATGCACAAATTTAAAGAAGTAGCAAAATTTTTTTTCTTTCTAAATGCACAGAAATGGGTCATGTGTTACTGCAATTGAACTCTATTTAATGAACTATTTCTTCACAATTATTAATTTTTTTTAATTGGAATTAAAATATTGTTTAGCATATAATACAGGGGTTGGTAAACGATTGCACATGGTACAATTCTCAGTAGCATTCTACACTGCTCAACAAATTTGTCGATTTTTGAGTGGATGGAAATTGATAAATTTGTGATGGACCTTATCTCACAAACATCTCCAGATTTGTAGACATTAACGGAATTACAAAAAAAATCTGAAAGATCAACTCCAAAGATAAATTTACCGCTATTTTATAAATTATTGAATGCCATTGCTGTAGAGATTTAATTGTTTGTTGAGAGAAAATTGCTCATAGCTTTCCACTTTTGGTTCTACATATCTAATAAAAAAATCTTTTAATCTTTTCTCGTATGAAAAATATTTAGAGTCCACAAAGAAATTGTTTAAAAATTGAAAGTCACAAGTTATATGTCTAATTTTGTGATAAGAAAGTAGAGTGGTGCAAGCACTAGGTTTGCATTAAAATTTTAAATCTTTTTAATAATGAAGGGCAATGTTCATATCTTATGTTTATTTCTTATTCAAATAAATGTTTAAAAATGTGTAATGTATTTTATGCTGTTTATTTTTATGTAAAGAAATATCTTTAAATGATGCAAAATTAATATATAACAAAACTGTAAATATCTATTACTGACCTCTATTTAACTGTGCATACATTATCGTTGGAAATGAATTGTTTTAAAAATCTCCTATGTCTATATCCTCATGTTGGTCGATTGATTTGGCATGCCACTGCTTAAAGGTTGCTGATCCTTGAAATATTTTTCTGTTATGAATTTGTGTGCTTCTTATCCAATTTTCAAATTGATGTGTGTCTACCCATTCAATGTTCTTTTCCTTGTAGTACACACAGTGGGCCCGGGCCCTGGATGAAGGGCATATTCCTGAGGCTGCCCTCAAGATGGTGGAAGAGGAAAAGAGGAAGGAGAGAGAACGACTTGTGGACTGGGACACAAACAGACAGTGACCCATTTTTCCTTATTGTCCCTTCCTTTTTGTTTCTCCTGGTTCAGCAGACTGTCCTTAAGCTTACAGTTAATTAGATCATGAATTTGTATATTCTATTAAGTGTATTTGTTATTCAAAATTTGTTCTCTTTTAAAGTTGTATGGTATGCACATGCCATGTGTATTCTTTTGGAAAGAAATATTGCTCCCAGAATTGGCTTTCAATATTTTTAAATTCAATAGATCTCCTTTTATGAAATTTAAGCAAATTTCAAGTTAGTTTGATATTGTATAAATTCTACAGTGAGAGGCAAAAAGAAAATGGTTTATTTTTTATTGTAAATAATTTAAACTTGAGTGGAGTTGTAATAAGTTTTTATCTTTGAATATATTAAGACCTATACAACACAGTTATTATTCTGGTAAAAATATATTAATGCTTTTTTAATTTTATTAATGATTTTAAAATATTTTTTAATGAATATTGTTTGAAGAATTTACGTAAATTTTGCATGAAGTACGTAAAAAGATATTGTACTATAAAATTAAGATAGATTCTATTCTAAAATCCTTGTTATAGTACTGATATTTTTCCAGTTGATCTTCATACAGAAAAATGAATCAATATGTTGCATATGTTGTTAAATAAAGAATGTTGTTTTTTTTCTTTTGTTTTGTTTCTTTCAGTGCTTTTCTGCTCCAATATAATTAGTTATGAGCATGGGGAAATATATTGGTGGTGTAATGTATTTGACTTTTGTGAAAACATATTGTATTTTCTAATATAAATTTTATTAATTTTTTATGATTTTGGCGGTTCTTAGTTGAAAGTTAAATGCAAATATGATTATATAAAAGAGATGCATTCACAAAAAGCAAAATTTCATTTAAATACGACACATTCGAATGAAATTTGAGTTTTCGAGAATCCATTCAAACCGATCGAGGTCTGTGAAGTTACGTAAAGCACGGTATGCATCTTGCCCCTTTTCATTTCTCTTTATGTTCAGATCAGTTTACTCTCTTTTGTGTCCTATTTTATTTATAATCCTTAGCAAAGAAATTTAGTGTGGTGTAGAAGTCTGTAGAGTGGAGTGGCCACTTGATAGACTCTAAACTACAAGATCTTTTGCCTTTATTTTTTAATTCACTGTTCATAAAAATTGAACCAGCAAATTGATAATAGGGTTGTCTTCAAGTTATTTGCATTGAGTCTCTGTAGTACTGCACCATATTATTTCTGTCTTTTCAGATGCAAGGTTGGGCTGAGTCAAACCTAGGGAATGATAATGAATGATTACAACATTTTAATCCTTCAATTGAAATATCAAAATCATGTGGAGAATTTAGATGTCCAATTTTCTTTTTAGTTGTTTTTAACATTTTTTCTTGAAAAAAAAATTATTTTTTGAATCATGAATGTTGAATTATAATTCTGAGCTTCTTTTCTTTACATTCTAGAATCTTCATAGTTATTTAAGGTACTGAAGAGAGCTAATGTAATAGTACAATTATTAACTTTTGATTATTTTGCTAGTACTTTATTTTGTCCTAATTTTTTTAGGGGAGCCTTATAGGCTGTTTTTAGAAATTTTTAAGTGGCTCCTGCCAGGTTTCCATTCGTAAGTGTTCTTCTGTGTTAAACATTATTTTTGGGAAGATAATCTATATTTTCTTATGCAACACTAATACTTATGCTTAATGTTTGGTATCTATTTGCATTGAGATTCAATAACTGATTAAATGCTATTTGAATTGAATTAAGCTATGCAAACCTAATTAATGCATAAAGAATTTTTTAAAATTATTAAGCTTTAAAGCTTAATCTAAATTCAAAATGTCTGCAATTTTAAATGTATGTAGGGATGAAAAGGAAATACCCCAAAATTATTATCTAACATTTAACAGTATTTTCAAAAATGATTTTAAGAATTGTTTTGTTAAATAAATTGTAATTTTAGTTATCTAATCTTAATTTCTCGGCTCTTTCAGACATTTTTAATTAATACATGTAACTCATTGAAATAAAAAAATTGGTTTAACTTTACAAATTTTATTCATGATAAATATTTTTTTTAAAAAAATCTCTTAACATCCAAGTTTTATATGGTATGTGACAGTGTCGCCAAATCAAATAGTCTATATCCAATCAAGAGCAAATTGTTTACTTAAAATACTATTTTATGCAAATATAAGATTAATTTATTACTGTAAAGGTAACATATATTCATAAAAATTCAATGAAGAGATGACTTAAGAAATATTTCAAGTAAAATAATGGAGATGGGAGAACTCTCTATGTTATTGCAGAATTTGCTGTTGCCCTCTGGTTAATTTTGCATAAGCAAGACTAGGAAATTATTACCATTTTACATGATTTCTTGTAAATCTGTCATAAACTGAGAAGCAGTGAAAATACCAGGGTGATTCATAGAAGTATACACATTCTGGACTGTAAAAGACTGGCACCACCTCAGCAAATTGTAAAGTAGATGTACTTTCAAAGTTTGTATCTAGCTCCTGACGTAAGCAGTAATGGACGTTTCATGTGGCTGGTCAGTCAAAATGATGCAGTGGAGGAGGATGTTTGTGTTTTTCAATTAAGTAAAATGGCATTTTCGATCACAATTCAGAAAAGAACTTTCAACTGTAGAAAGTCCTTTGTGGACTAAAGTTTTTTCCTACCATTTATCAACTGTTAAAATGTAAGAAATTTGTTACTGATTTTAAGTTATCCCGGATTCTAACAGGACAGGGAAATTTTAAGAGCTATTTATCTAGATTTAATTTAATTGGAAATGATATTAGTTGTGGTTTGGATGCTGAAACAGCGGAACATGTCTTGTTGTATTGTAACCTATATTTTTTGTAAAAGAGAGAATTTTAAAAAGGAGTTGAATATCAATTTGTGGTATTTCCTGGCCACTTGTTTTGTCTTTGTTGGTCAATTGTACTGAAAACCTTAATGCCTTTAAAAATTTATACAGTAAACAAATTTTCTTAAGTTTTATAGAGAGGTACCTTCCTTTATTTTTGTGTATTTAATCTCTTCCTTTTATTTTATATTTGTCTCTTAATTGTATTTTTAATTTTATAATGATGTTGCCACTTACGTTTGTAAGCCTTATGTTAAGCAATGTGGAGCATGAGGAGTTTTGCAAATAAATTAAAACAACCCCCCCCCCCCTGGAAAATCTGTCTAACAATGGTAAGAAAAACTACAGGCTATTTGTGCCAAAGTCCTGAACGAAGTCCTAACATGCGTTTGGGTGGTAATGGATTAATGCTTCAATGATGAGTGTTGTGCAGCTAAGGGTTCACACATAGAACATTAGAGATTGTCTCTAGCTAAACTTAAAATAGTCTCATACAATTCTTTTACAGGTGACATACAATATCTTGCATTTTTCTTAATTTGCAGTGGATTGAAACTATACTTAATGAATCGCCCTGTATTACAATTATTTCGAAAGCAGTAAAAGTCCATTTTATTGGTAACAATGCTACCATGGGATGGCATACCTTAAAGTGATATCCAGCAAAAAATTTGCTTGCATGCATAGTTCGAGAACACTCATAATTTTGGACAAGAGCCCCTCCCCCAGAAGTGACAAAATGTATTTCCTTATTTTATGACAATCTTTAAGGTTAATTAGAGAACTGAAATGACTTTTGTATACAAGAAAAACCATAATTAATTTGAATTATTAATGTAAATGTAAAACTCTAGAATAAAACATGTACAATATCTTTCATAGTTCTTAGATTTTTTTTTGGAGAAATGTGAAATATTACTTTGGATAAAATTGTATTCAAATGTTGATTGGAGCACGACAGTTAATATTACGACCGCTACCAGAACCCTCTAGCGCAAGCGTGTGCATATAATTAGCTTAGGCTCTTTCGTAGTTGAATTGTCTGGTTTCACTAACGTCTTTTCTGTCTCAAAAGTTTGCCGACTTCTGATCTATACTTAGAAAGAGTTGGCGGGTGTGTGTGTCCTCGATGCAGCCCAAAAACAGAACGTGAAATTTAGCATGTTGGAACAACAGCTCATGAAGGTGTGATGAATGAGATTTCTTTTTTTTCCGAAATTCAATTTACATTTTTTAAAATTCAGTTTTTAAACAGGTTTTCCAACTGGTGATATGCTTCATATGATTTCTGAATTCGAAAATTTATATTTAATGTATTTTTGTGAGGATTGTTACATATTTTTGTTACAAATATATTATTTCTGTCTATTAAGGCCAGATCAATCCTGTGAAAGGCTGCGTTAGGACGACACTGACATGCTCGTTAAAAGGAACCTTAATCGGCCATAGTAAGTGTGAGAGTCCAAGCAAATTTGGAAGTCAATCGGAGAGAGTCCATTGGAGTGTGTTAGGGCGTCGTAGAGTATTGAAGCTTGTAGAAGTGTCTCTCTAGCGTCTGTGAATCTTATGTGTTTCCCCTTTTGGTGTCTTTTTAAAGGTGGAACACATCGCGCCCACAAAAGTGACACGTGAGGCAGAATCATTTTTGTTTGGACGTAACCCGGATTACTATACGGCCATTGGTCCTAATCACCCCCCACGCGGTGGACTTTGAAGCCCGAGATCGGCGTGGGAACTGCGCCTGTGGGATAAAGGGCGGTCAAAGGTTGACTTAAAACAAGCGTCGGATTGTCCGATCTTGGTTGCTTTCCCACGCTAAACTATGTAATCGTTGAAACATCACTAGTTCCCTAACAGGAAATGGGACCTTTGGTGGAGACCGCCGCAGCTGTACTCTTAAATAATTCCATTACAATGAATAAGTACAACCATAAATGTATTTACAATAAAAATATATAACAATCATTGTCACGCTCTAGTGGGGGTTGTTTCTCTCAGGTCGTGAATTCGAGTGCAGGTGTCCAGTTAATCTGTCAAGGCACTAAGTCCGCCCGTTGTCATGTTGTGAAAGTTTGTAGAGAGGGGGTGCTAGCTCGGGTGTCACTTAATTGGGGGTCCAAAATGACGACGCCAGCAAAAACAATCCTAGTGCACGAGTGATGTGTTTGGAGAGAAGAGAAAATACAAGGTTTGTGTATTTCGAGTTTATTTCTTTTCATATTTACATGTGTGATTAGTAACGATGAATTTGTACAACAGGCAATAAACTGTTAATTTGTTTTTATATTGAGCAAAAACGTGACAATCTGACGTTCGTCTTCTGTAGAACAGAATGATTTCGATCCAATGCTGCGTCATCGTAAAAGTACTCACTTCAAATTCTGTTTTAGGTTCTACAGCGACTTAATTTTGGGTCCCAAACCTGATTGTAATAATCAAAAAACAAAGCTGTTGAGTCAACTCTAATGCTCAGAAAGACCGAAGAGGAGACTTTTGCAGTAGGATTTTAAAAGTGTCATCCGAGAGAAAACTGAAATATGGCAGGAACCTCTTCACTGAGACTTTCGCATGAAAATGAGATGTTTTCCTGTTATAATTCATCTTATTACTGTGAGGTTGTATGCACTCTACTGTAATACAAGCCACTTTAATTGTGCTCTTAGTTGGGCAATTGACTAAATTCATGTGACGTCATAGTCATATCATAGATGCAATCTCATGTTTCCAGCCAATCAGTTCATTCTTCTTTTCGTTGCCAACTTTTGCTCTTTTCATAGAAACTTAATTTTAAAAATAGTATATATTTCTTTTCCTTTTTTAGGTCTACATTTGTTTTCGTAACAGTAATAATGCACATAAATGAACAAAATGCATTTGATTTTTTAAAAAATAAAAACATTTTTTATTTTGAGGAATCTTAATATTTGAATATCTTTACCGAAATATAAAATTTGAAATTGTATCTAATACCAACACGAATTAACTGCAATTACGTGTTTTCCGTTTATCACGGCCGTTGTGAATTTAGACCATTGGGCGAGAGAGGCAGTTACTCCTTTAAAACCTTAAGGATGGTTTTGTAATATTGAAAGTCTCAGTTGACAATTCGAGTGAATGTAAGTATTCATCATAGATATAAAATTGAATCGACAGAAACATTTCGACCCAAGTGTTTTTTTAAAAATGAGCGCTTAATGACCTCCTCCCAGAGATTATGGATAATAACATGAGGTGAACTACGAAACATCTTAAATTAGAGCTGTAGTTTATTCTTCACAGATTCACTTTCCTTAAAAATATGGGGGGCAATTTCAGAACCACTTAATTTACCGCTGATCGTTTTTACATTTTTGATCTTTTAAATGTCCAATGTTTCAGAAGATGAATGAAGAGAATTTTGCTTAACTTCCTCGTTGTAGAGTGTTTCAATCTATCGATCATTTCTTGTGATGAACTTGGATCTCAATTCATGTGACGTCACAAGGATGTCTTTAGACTTTTTTGAGGCCCTTATGCACAAAAGTAGGTCCTACCTGTGATTTTTAAAAGTAGCCAGTGTATTGCATGCATTGCCGATTACTCCTACAAACGGTCATTTGAAACAAATGTGCATGACTCACAATCTCTCAAACCAGCTCGACCGAAGGCCGCATTTCAACTAAATTTGAATGATTGCTTATGTCATTAGGCCTAGGCCCAAAGATAAACAGCGGTCATCACATAATAATACAGTTTTGCCAATTGACATGCAGTTTGAAATCCCCTGTTTTTCGGAGAATATGTACGAGAATAAACTACTTTACCACATTAACATTACCCGGATCATGATCTTATTAAGACTGAGTCGAGAACGAAACGAAGCCCAGTTGTGGCCCATGCCTTAAGACGTCCCTGTGACGTCATAACCACATGATTACAATCCCGTGTTTCCAGCTAATCAGTTCATACGCTTCACTGTTAACTTTTTTATAGAAACTTTCTTTTAAAACGTATATATTTGTCAACTAACTCACGTAGGTAAGCAAACTGCCCTTCATTTAAAAATACACTTATAAAATAAGATTTTTTATTTTTGGAATGCTTTTACAAGAATCTTAATGCTTGAACATATTTATTCAATATTATATCTGAGTTATACAAGTCGAACAACAAGTCCAGTGTCAGTTTTGAATCCATTGAAGAACACGTGATTGCATTTATAACGTGACAGTCATGAATTTAGCCCATTATGTTTTGCGAAAGATGGAGTTATCACTGCTTTTAAACCGGGGGTGGCCAACCTTTTTGGGAACAGGGCCACTATTTGATGAAAAATAATTATGCGTGCCGCTTCCTTTTCCAACAAATATAAAAAGTGAAAAAATGTTACTTATAGGTTTATTATGGGATTTTTACGCAAATAGCATATTTTTAATGCAAGTTTATGTAGTCGAAATTTGACAATAAAACCTAAGTTTGAGGTTTCGTATTAGTTAATATATTATTTACAATCACAATTAAGTTAGATGTAAAATAACGAGTAATATATATATATAAATTTAAGTCAATTCCTACTTACTATTTATTAATACAAAGGAAATTCATTTGGGATCGAGACTTGGTGTAATAGTACTCCTTTAGGGTGTTCACCCCTCAATGTAATTCCGCCGAATGGCCAGTCAATTCGGAGAATTTAGCCTTCGAAATTCATGCTTAGCTTTTATACAATTAAATTTTAATTTTCCGCAACGAGTTCGTAGCTTGATTGGTAAATCGTCTGCTTACTATGCGCGATGTCAGGGTTCGATTCTACTTGGTCAATTTTTTTTCTTCAATTCATTTAATTATTTTTTTAAATTAAATAAATTTATTTATGAAAGGTTTATTAAATATAAAATATTTTATGTAATTATTTTGTATTTTATAAATTAAAAATACATAACTTAAATTATTTATTAGTAAAATTATTTAAAGTTAATAACTAAAAATATTTAAAATTAATAATTAAAAATATTTAAATCGATTATTAACTAAAAATATTTAAAATAATGATTAATAATTAAAATTAGTATATTAATTATTATTTATTATAATTAATTGTTATTAAGCATTAGTATTAATACGAATTATTAATTTATTATTAAAATTATTTAAATAAATTTATTACAATTATTTAAATAAACTTTTTGAAATTAAATAAATTTATTTGAAAAGGACTTCCGAAATATTTTATAAAATTATAAAGTAATTAAATTAATAATATCTAAAAAAAGACATCTTTTATATTAATTATAAAATAATTATTGTAACAATAATAATATATTTTATAAATTATTTTATTTATAGTATATTGTATTTCACATTATAAAACTATTTTTAATTAATTTTTATGTAGAATATCATTTAATATTTATTATATATTTTATTATAAATATTATTTACTAATATAAAATATATTTATAAAATTTAATATAATTATTTACATAATTACAGTAATTTTTTTACTTTATAAAATACAAAATAATTACATAAAGTATTATTTTAATATTTAATAAAACTTTAATAAATAAATTTATTTAATTTTAAAAAATAATTAAATGAATTGAAGAAAAAAAATTGACCGAGTGGAATCGAATCCTGACCTCGCGCATAGTAAGCAGACGATTTACCAATCAAGCTACGAACTCGTTGCGGAAAATTAAAATTTAATTGTATAAAAGCTAAGCATGGATTTCGAAGGCTAATTTCTCCGAATTGACTGGCCATTCGGCGGAATTACATTGAGGGGTGAACACCGTAAAGCAGTGTTTCTCAAACTGTGGGGCGTGCCTCCCGGGGGGAGGGGCGCGGTAACCCTGTGAGGGGTCCAAAAAATAATTTTTTGGAATGAAGTAAAACAAAATGCTCTCTGACATAATACAAAATACACATTTACACTGAAATAATTTTTTATCATCTAATGATCATCAAAAACAAGATTCCACTACAAACGCGCTCATTAGCTGTCCTATAACCAAATAAAAAAAGACATTTTATTTGCTTTACTGTAATTCCACGATGAGATATTTTTTTTATTACGCTTCTTTTAACCCCTAAAACACTACTTTTGATTATCGTATATTTGACCTTCCAACTTACTGGTATGTTTCACTTCGTCTCTTTTTCTTTTAGGAAAGTTGTAAATAATATTTTTCTGTTGCTTTTTCCCCCCATGTGAATGAGTTTTATGATATATGGATAAGCATATTGAGCAATTTGAAGGATTATTTGGCCTAGATGTATTTTACGAGTATTCTGAAACATGTAATGCATAATGAAAAACGTTTTACACAATTATTTTTAGAACATGCTACACTTTCCATCCATGAACAATTTTGTGGTTTTGATTGCTATATTGTACGATTTATGGTTTATAAATGTAAATGAGCAGAATATAAAAAAAATGGGCATCTATGATCTCTATTGAAGGAAGTTGAAACTGATCAAGCAATTGAAGAACTTGCTGAAATAATGCATATTGATCAAGATAGCGAAAGTAAATATGAGAAAAGTGATAGACATGAAACGTTTGAATTGAATTGAAATTTTCAAATGCTGCCTAAAGAACTCTATGAAGAAAACTATGAAGCCCTAAATGTAGCACTTCACCTTGTCAAAAAGGCACAGGGAAGAAAAAGTTCAAAATGCTATTTGTAGATCATCAAACGACAGCAAAACTACAATAACGTGAACAAAATATGACAGTTTTGCTGGAAAATAACGTTTCTGTATTGTTAGCGAAAAGTGTCTGCGATTTATGTCCTTTATTAAGGACACGCACATTTGGAACATTTTCTTTAGTTTTATTGGATTTTTTATCAAAGAAGAATTGAAAAGTCCTTGAAAGTAGGTAAGTATATTTTATTAATTAAATTATTCACTGGAATTGTGATTTTTATCGTGTATAGTAAAAATTATTATAAAATAAATTATAGTTTTAAAACAAACTAAAAGACACGCTTTTATAGTGAAGCGAACTAAAAAGTAAAAAAAAAATAAATAAATAAATAAAATTGTACGGTTTATAATTATGATCGTATTGTAGCTTTAGCGCCCCCCAAAGTGCATTATTATTGCATTCAATACATTATTATTTTTGGGGGGGAGGGGCCACGATAAAAATTTTGATTGAAAATTGGGTCGCCAGTAGCGAAAGTTTGAGAAGCACTGCCCTAAAGGAGTACTTTACTATTACACCAAGTCTCGATCCCTAATGAATTTCCTTAGTCGTGCCCTCTCCTTGTTAGATCAACAAAGAAAATTTTTATTTTATCTACTTTTTATTAAATAATATAATTAATTTATATAAATATATACATACATATGGCAGAATCACAACATTAAGTGGTAATTTTTATTAATAATCGTTAAAGTATCGTATTGTTATCCAAAACAATCGTATATATAAAATTTCAGTTCAACTGAATGCTTTCAAATGGGAGAAAAAAAATCTTGTAAAGTTTTAATCCGAGTCGCTAAAAATGAAACCAACGTGGTTGTATCTGTAATTCTTTAAATAATTAGTTTCAGTCAATTAATTTTAATTAATTATAATTAAATTATCGTATTTTTACCCAAAACAATATTGTGTGGAAAATTTCAGCTCAAATGAGCGCTTTAAAATGTGAGGAAAAAACCTTTTCAAGTTTTGACACAAGTCGCCAAAAACGGTGCCAACGTGGTTGCATTTGTAATTCTTTGAATAATTACTTTTAACCAATTAATTAAAAAAAATGGTTATTTATCTTTTCAAAATTTTTCACTTTTTTAAAATGGATAATTTTTCAATTTCTAATCAAAAATGGTTATTCTTTTCAAGATTTCTATAAGGTTTCAGTAAATTTTCGCGTGCCACTGGTACAACTCTACCGTGCCACATTGTGGCACGCTAGCCGCGGGTTGGCCACCCCTGTTCTAAATGGACGTTTCCTTGAGGGGCTTTTGCAAGACTTCTATAAGAAGCAAGATGCTTCGCCAGTTGTGGAGGAGGAAAGAACTGAGCACATCTACGAATTTAGTTTTGAGGAGCATGCATTTAATGAATTCATTCACAGGAGACTTGACTACGTCAATTAAAGGCATTGTCAATTTTTTTTTTCACCCCGATTTTTTTCAGCCTTTTGCGACAGATACTTTTTTTATGGTTACATGTTTCGTGTCACTATATATATATAAAATTTTTTTTAAATGTACTTTTGGAAGTCACTGTATTTTATATATATAAAAAGAACGTGATACTTGAAAAAATGCACAGATTATTAAAAGCAGGCTGTTATAAAAAATGTTTGAATTTGTTAAAGAAAATCCCTTTGGAAGAATTTTTTGATGTGGGGAAGAGGAGCAGCAAAATATTAATCGGAAACATTTTCTGAAGTTGAAGAACAAAAATTCAAATGGAATTCGTGTAACTTCCACTTATTTTGGGTGATTCATTTCCCACTGGGTGGCTTTTGATTAAAATTTTAAATACTTCACATTGTAAGAAGTACTTTGGAATGCGCTTAGGGATCTGATATTCGTACCGAAAGAGAAATGATGAGCAGTGAGATAAACTCAGTGAATCAAGTGGCTCAGAGCTTTGGAATTAAAATTTTTCCATCCCGATTGAAACGAAATCATTCTGGTAATGGATGATATTCAACTCAGAGAGGTCAAGGTAACTCGTTCTAAGTGTAAGAGCGCTTTTCGTAGAAAGAAGGGAAGACTTTTGGTTTTTTTTTCCCTCGAAGGATGTCCGTCGCTCACGAAGGAAGAGTCCGTCGTCTGCGGGGATACCTCACGCACCCCGTTGGAGTACCGTTATCATCATCAGCAGCAGCATCGATGGGAGGCGGGGGGCGAGATAACATGTCCTAGATGCCATCCGGAGGGGGCGATCTGCAATACAAAGAGCGAAGTTAGCCCATGGCAAGCAAATTACGTACAATTGTAGTGTGTTTGTACGTAAGGACGTGGCAAGTTTTGTAGACAAGGACTTCTAAAGTTTTTTGAGGCCCTGGGCCCAGAGAAATCTTAATATATTTTGAGGCCCTGGGTCTCTATGCAAAAGTAGGACCTACCTGTGATCTTTAAAATTAAACAGTATATAGCACGGGTGCGCACACTTTTCCAGGGCACGGTCTACTTTTAATTTTTTCAATCCGTTGCGGTCCACCCCCAATGTCAGTGGCGCACACAAGGAGTGGGTGGCACTGGTTCGGACTGTTCCCCACAGCCCTTGGTATCTGACCGATTGATTTTAATTCCATGTACACAGTACGATAAACTTAAGTAATTGTTATTAATAATTTTTTATTATTGAGATTACTGAGTATTTATTTAGTAATTTATTTTTTACTGTTTTTCGTTCCCGACAATCTGCAAAATTAAAGAAAATATGTTTGGCTGCGTATTGTGGTATGACACCAGAATGGTAGACTTTCGATCCTCGATCACGCTCCTCCGCCCCTTGAAAAATTCTTGTGTGCGCCAATGCCCAGTATCGTAGGTGTGGTGAGGTAGGAAAAATCTACAATATTTATTATAAATTAATAAATACGGAATATGTACTTACAGAACTAAAAAAAAACTAACGCTTTTAAAACTGCGTTTAAAGCAAAACGCAAAATACAAACATAATAATAGTAGCTGCAATGGATTAAATTCATGATGGTCACATGATAACGGCAATCACGTGTTTCCCATTGATTAAAAATTGACGTACTAAGTTGTTCAACTTGTAAAGTTTAGATAAAATTTAAAATTCCATGATTGGGTTAAGAGTTCACGAGCTAAAATTCTTCAAACAGTTTTCAAAATTAAAAAAAATACATTATACGAATACTTTTAAATTTAGTGCATTTTGTTTAACTATATGCATTATTACATCGTTGGCAAATATTTACTTTCTAAAAGAAAGTTGCTGCAAAAAAGCAAAAGTTGGCAACAGTGAAGCACATGTACTAATTGGCTGGAAACGCGTGATTATATTTATATAATTATGACGTCGCATTAATTTTTTGAACTGATTGGCCGAAAACACGTGGCTCAGTTATCATGTGACTGTGACTTCACACGAATTTAGTCCATTATAATAATATCAAATGATACATTTACTATGAAACAATTCAAAATACATAAAAAAAGACATTTTTTATCTAAAGTTAGTTTTCGTTGTTATAGTCAGTAGAAGACTTATATAGTCTGCATACTTCAGTAAATCTTGAATATTTCCCCGTTTATAATTACTAACTGCTAAAATCTTCGGGCGGTCACCCCAAAATGTCTCGGCGGTCCACCGGTAGATCACGATGGACGTATGCCCACCCCGGGTACATAGCATGCATTGTCAAATACTGGTACAAATGGTAATTTGAAACAACTGAATGTGCACAACTTGTAATCTTTCAAACATAGGCACAAACCGGCTCGACCAGTAGCCGAATTTCAACAACAGAAGTTCAGTGATTGTTTATGGAATTAGGCCTAGGCCTAGATAGGGACAACGGTCATCACGTAATAATACAATCTTACCACTTTCGTCAGCTGACAAACAGTTTGAAATTTCCTGTTTTTCGCAGAATATGCACAGGAATAATATTTGGCCATTAAAATTATCATATCATGATCTTATTAAGCCGGAGTCGCGAATGAAATGAGGCCCCTACAGAGGGTGAGGCACGGGCCCAGTTGTCCCATGCCTTTAGACTGTTGGCGTGGGTTTTGTTTCCTCTTTCTCCGCTATTCTAAGCCTAACTGTTCGTTATACGACAAACTCTAATACTAAGATGGGTATCTGGAATTTATTGAATTAATAATTAAAAAAATTATTTATCATAAAATAATAAATTAAATTAAATAATAAAAATTAGTTATTCTTTTATTGATTATTAATATTTTTCACATAGCATTTTTTGACTTCGCGCTCCATATTCTCGTCAGCGTATTCCGTTTTCAGAGTTCATGCGGTTTTATTCAATGTTACCAATAGGGTTGTGTTAGTACATAAGTATACCTTATGTACTTCTATAAAAGAGAGAACATTCGCATTTCTGACAAGGCTCGATAACACAATGGACGATAATCATCTTTTTCTGTTGTTTCATCTATGTTATCAATATGAATTTCTTTTGTTCCACGAATGTTATTTGAAAAACTTTTTGTCATCATTTTGAACTTAGTACAAAGCAAAAATCATATTTTCTACTGAACCAATGGCGAGATTTTAGAAGTAGGTCTACTTCAGGTAGAGCGCAAAAACTATTTACGTCTAAAACATACGAAATGGATTGTTAGGGAATTTGCTTATACGGTGAAATTCAGTTAACAGCTATGTGCCATATAATCTGATCGAAAGTGAAAATATTTTAAAATGGGACTCAAGTGTGTGTGTAGCAATATTAGTGAAAGATAAATTATAAATGATTTTTTTTAGTTGAGTAACTAGAAAATATTTAAGTAAATAAAACTAAGGATAGTTATAATCAGACCGACTGCTATATTTGCCAAGAAACTCCGATAACATAGGAAACCGGAGCGAAAACGATTTGAAAAGAAATGATGTAGAGCAGCGATTCTCAAAGGGGTCTACGATGACCTGCAGGGGTTCCACGTCAGTGAAAAAATAATTTAGGGATCCATGATGTGTAAATGGGTGTCTACGATAGGGACTTCATCAGTGGCGTAACGGAAAATAATTGGGCCCTCCCCGCAAGGTCAGATCTTGGGCCCCAAGCCGGATATATATATATATATATATATATATATATATAAATTGCAAAACCATAACATAATGTACCTTTATACATCACGTAAAAATATTTAAATATTAAACTTTTAACTGAATATAAAATCAACCCGTGTCTGAGTAAACAAAGTAAATAACGTTTAACATTAGAGAGTATTTAAAAAATGGAAAATCTAACAGCAGTCGACTGATAACCTGGTAACTTAAATAAAAACGATGCACTAAGAAAAACACAAACACTGCAAAACAATATTTTGGATTTCAGATCCTCATGATAGAAAAAAGGTATCACTTACCAAATTCTTCGTTTATAAATCCCGGGATGAGCTTGACCTTCAGTTCGATAAAATTCTAGCATAAATTGTCAAAAAGTCAAAGACACAACTATTGTTACTAATAAGAAAGCATGGACACACACAAAAAAAAGAATGTGCTCGCAGTACCACTCAGGTTGAACTACAAAAATTACTAATTCGTTGGGTTGTTCGCGACACACACTACTAGCTAATATACAGCACTACACTCAAGAAGTAAATCACAAAAAAAAAGCGATTGATATCTCATATTTTTCTTAGCAAAGTCGATTATTAATTCATACAATTTAATTTTTCTTGCTTCTGGTTGTTCAATACTTATCAAAGACAAATAGGAGAGCCTCTCTTCTGATATCGTACAACGTAGATAATTTTTTATTAATTTTAATTTAAAAAATGATCTTTCCGCCATTGCAGAAATAGCTGGAAGAGTCAAAAACAATAAAACTGCAATACATACATCTGGTACACTTGGCGCAGCAAACTTATTTTGAATCATCAAAAAATTACCTAAATCTTTTATCGAATTCAGCTTAATTAAATTTTCACTAAAAACTGCTTTTAGAGACATAATTTGATTTGGAAATTCACTAGATAGGTCGAGGCTATATACTTTTTGAAGATTACTCCTTCCTTTGGCATCTTTTTGGAAATTACCTTCTGGTTGGTATGGGCCCAATTTTAAAATTTCCCCCCTTAAATTTGCATCTATGGGCGTACCTACATAATGCGCAAAATCATTTCTAAGCAATTTTGTTTCTTCGTTTTCATTTTCCGACTCCTTTTCTGAAGATAGAGTATATCCTTATTAGTTGAAGTGTCCGAAACTGTGTTTTTTTCTTGTGGATTAATTTTCACTTCCAGGATTTGTTCATCAAGTTCCCTGGCATTACTACTACTAGCACTTGCACAAGATGATGAACTTGCGGATATTAAAAAGTTATCCAATTTTGCATATTTGCTATTAATATTATACTCCTTTTCCTTTCGAATTTTTCGTTTTTGAGAACCACTCAAAGTTTTTCAACTCAATTTAGGGCCACGTTTCTTCTTGTCTTATTAACAAAATAACAGTATAAGAACCAGAACAATTCATTCCGTTTACAAAAAACAGTTCTAATATTACAAGAGAGAAGTAAGATCAAAATGTTGAAGAAGCGAAGGAACACTCCCTATATATTGAAGTGCATTGAATATAAAAATATAAATGTTCTAAAAACAATTTTGTGAAACATTTCTCATCATGCTTTATTTGATTGAATACTCATAAATCTACGGAAATTTCTGTGGGCATATGGGTTTATAAATCATAAATCTAGACCATATAATAATTTAAAATGCTCTCTATGCGTTTTCAAGTATCGCAATACTATTTTTCATGAAAAAAGCATTACAGATGTACGTTATTTACGAGTTCGCTAAATGAAAATGAAATACATGTGAGGGGGGCGGGAAGCTAAAGACGCCAATAAGTTACTTTGCTACTTTCAGAAAAAAAAAGGTAACGTCTTTTTTTTTCATCCCTACCGCTAACATGAAGTATACTAAAAAAAAAAGTATCTCTTTCGTCGCAGGGATTACAGCAAATTAAAATGTTTTTTTTTATTTGGTTATTAAATCTAAGATATCTAATAAGCGATCAAAGTTTTGATTTCGAATGATGTTAGATCGCCAATTTGAAAATCGCTTAAAAATTGGATTAAAAAAAATGCAAAGCTAATTTTGTGAAATTCTACGTTAATGGCGTCAGTCTAGCTTTGGGCCCCCTGGAAGCCTTGGTTGCGGGGGTGTACGTTACGCCATTGGACTTCATTAAACCAAATCTTAAAAGAAGATTTAATCAAATGGAAACCAGAATTTACCTATTTAATATATTTATTTATTGAATTTAATGAGGTTAGTTTGCAGTTACAAGGTGACAGTATAAATTTCAATCAAACAAGAACTGTCATTTCAACTTTTCTCGACAGAATTAAGCTAAAGCAGTATAATATTGGGCATCGCAAATTTTCTGTTTCTCAATGGGCCACAGACAAAATGTACGATATCTTCCAAATAGCGAACCATCCTTTCTGAACACATGTGCCGCTGGGCCACGTGTTATAAGAAAGATGTCAGTGGCTAGCAACAAGTGGGGTCCACTTGAAGAAAGTAAGCAATAAAAGTGTTTCTTTGCCCGAGGAGCCCGGAAACACAAAGTAGGGATGACAGACAGAAGGCCATCAAAGGGACTACGTCACAGAGCAGACACAATACAACACAAAACATGCAAGTTCCAACCTGTTTGCTACAGGACTCTAAATGTTAGTGAGTGTTCGAATTGTGTGTGTGTGTGTGTCCAGAGTTATATAAGATAACTTCAAATTATTGCGTGTTGTAGTCCAGCCAGCCGCAGATTTTACTTCGAAATATTGAGTGTAGCAAAACGTACTGTTTTAGTTCGAAGTATCAAGAGTTTTTCTAGAGGCAGAGTATATACTTCGAATTATCGAAGATTTGAATTAGCGAGAGTCGACTGTATATACAAATAAACATACACTCCACAAAAAATCCTTCTGAATTGTTCAAACGTCATCTACAGAAGAGTCCAAAAGTAATGTTGAAAAACAGAGGTATGAAGTTCAGAAAATAAGTAACTCACCTTGCACACTCATGAATTTCTCCGATGAAATGGATTGGAAGGAGGGTGCGTCAGCGGATACCTCACACCTGTAGGTACCCTGGGCTGAGAGGCTCGCGTTGCGCAGATACACTGTGCCATTGGATGAACGGCTCATCTGCAATAGAAAGAAAATCGTTATATATATATATTTCATTTGTTTCTCGTCTGAGCAGAAACCTTTTTGTGGATTGGCCTCGCAAATACGAAGCTTTGTAATAGAAAAGTAAGGTCAGTATAGCTTTAAAAACTCGGTTTTTAAAGGGAAAGGACGTTGAGCCCTAGGACGTCTTAAGACTTCTTGAGGCTCTGGACCCCTACGAAAAAGTAGACTTTCACAAATCTAGGTCCCACCTATGACTCTCAAAGTACACATTACATAGCATGCGTTGTCACATACTCGTACAAACAATAATCTGAAACAAATAATTGTACATGACTTACAATCCCCCAAACCGATTCGACCGATTGCCGCCTTTTGATTGAATGAGTAATGATGGTGTATAGTGATAGGTCTAGGCCTGTACGTGGACGACGGTCATCACACGTAGCCAGTTGACATATAGTTCAAAATTCCCTGTTTTTTGGAGAATACTACCGGAAAAAACATGATTTGAAATTATTCAAATCATGATCTTATTAAGGCTGAGACGAGGCTCCATTGTGGCCAGGGCTCTGGGCCCATGTTTGAAGACATTTCTGGTTGAGATTTTAAGGATGTCTATCAGAAGACGAAGCCCAGTGGCTGAATGGTAGTACACCTCACTTCCACTCCACTGGTCCGGGGTTCAAATCCCGAGCTAGGTAGTGTCGACTCAGTCTTTTTCCCTTCAGGGGGTCGATAAATGAGTACTAAGCTTGTTTGGGAACTGAACACAAGGGGTTTCGCATCTGACTGACTATTTGACCGAAGCATCTGTACATGCACCCCAGCACCTAAGGTCACGTAAACTGAGATAGGCACAGTAGGCCTTGGCCCTCATGGCTGTTGCGCCACTGAGTTCAGTTAGTTCCTTCAGAACACAGTTTTGTTGTCCTAACTGCATAAATGGTACACTTCTTATAAAAGATGATTTTCTGGTAATCTAAAACGAGAAGAAACATCTTTTAATAATCACGTAACATTTCTTCACTGTTTTTTTAAATATAACAAGAGTAAATCTATAAAATAAAAAGAAATCTGATTATCTCAAATACTGTGCGGTCTTAAACGAGAGCCTCATCAAAACATATCGGGTTCAGCTAAAATGAAAAAGTTATCATTTTGCTGTCTTACATCCAGAACAAGGTAAAGAGGGGAAAATGCAAGTATCGTTGAGTATTAGTGTTTAGATCACGGATTTCCTATAGATCAGCGGCTATTAAGCTGTGGTCCGCGGACTCCTGGGGGTCTCTTTTTCAAGGGTAAGATTTCCCTCTTTTACAAACTCTGAAAGGGCTCGTGGAAAAGTTGAAAATGTGCCATCCTAGGCTAGATCATTAAATCACCCCCAATGAAAAAAACTCAATAACTCGTTTCGATGAAGAATATTGACTCTGTTTTTTTATTGTTTAAAAAACTACATAGCCATAACTACAACGTAGTATTTTCAAAAAAAGAGCTGAAACACGTGTGTGAAGATTAAGGTATGTGACTACCTTCGGAGCACTTTTTTTTTAAATATATAAATTTTCGACTAAATGATCACTTTTTTATTTGAAATGTTGCGTAAAAAAGGAATTCAAGTACAATTTCCACAAAATTAAAAATAATTTTGGATATATCGGGAAATTTGAGAGAAATTTTAGTGAAAAATTGCAGCTACAGTAAACCTTGTATTGAAAATTCTAATTAATATATTCGAATAATATTTATATAGTACTTAAATAACATCATTATCTGTGCTTAGAGGTATAAGATTTGTAATACTTTTGAAAGTTTTTGAAGTATGTATTTTTTTTATGCGAGAACTCAGTTTTTTTTACCAAAAATTAATGTTACTTTCTCACAAAAATTGCAATGAAATACACAAATATATACACAGAGATTAGATTATAGTCTATACTGGAAATAAAACTAAATAAAACATTTTCTGAAAATTTTAATTCAAAATCTTAAAAAGGAATCCTATAGTGAACTTACCGTGAAGCAGAAAATTAAAAAAACATTGTTTCTCAGAAAATGCATTTAAATATTTTAATACAGTATAAAAAATTTTCTGCTAATTGTACATTTTTAAAACTCATCATATTTATAAGTCAAGATCTCTTTCATTTCATGTTTAACTAATTCGGGATTTTTTTTTAACCTTTTGCTATTTTCTGGAGAGTTTTATAGACTATAACAACTATCGTTTTTAGTGAAATTTTGATGAAAAAATACAGCCCCACAAAATTCTAATAAATGTATTCAAATAATATTTATACAGGTACGTGAATAACATCTTTATATGTGTTAGAAATTAAAAGATTTGTGATACATTTGTATTTGAATTTTGAGTTTGAATATGCCAAATTTTATGCAAAAACCCGATTTTTTAAAAGATTAAGGATTTTTTTCATAAAAAAGCAATAAAGTACATAAATATATACACAGATATTAGATTTTGATTCATAGTACAGACAGAACTAAATAAAACATGTTCTGAAAATTTCAATTCAATATCTTAAAAATATTTTGTGTAGGGATCTACTTCCGGTTTTGCATTTTCGGTTTACTAATTATGCTATAACTTTGTTTCTAAATATCGTAGAGAAAATAATAGAGTGTTTTTGAATCTTAAATGTATGAGTTATAAAATAAAATCATTAAAGAAGTTTCGAAAATTTTCACCAAAACGGCGAATTTGGGGTAGTCACCTTAAGAACTGAATGTGGAGAATCTGTCTTCAGGAAGCACGCGCTACTGTTTTTCAAATTGATGACAAAATCGAAGCAGTTGTTTAAAAATTTAGAATTGGGACATCCTAAATAAATAAATTGGACTTAAAATAAGCACAACAGCCCTCGTGCAGCTTTATAGAATGCGACGTTAATATAACTCTCACTCAGTTAAAGCAAGTACAGAAACCAAATCTGGAAAACGTAGAACCGTAATTGAGACTGCATATTTCAAATATTACACCTGACATAACATCCCTTATAAAAGAAATACAGCACCATCGTTCTCATTCAAAATTTCAAATGCACATAACTCAGTGTTTCTTAAACTGTGGGGCGTGGTCGTCCTGCGAGGGGGGCGCGAGCATATCGAAAAGTCGAAAATAAAAGGTTTAAAAAATTAAAAATTTACTGAAAAAAAGCAAAAAACAAAAAACATTCTGACCTAGCAAAAATAAAATACATATTTATACTGGTATAATATACTTATAAATGCATCATTACGGCACAATGTATTTGATAAGTAATTTATCCATACTAAGTTAGGAACAAGGTTAATAATTATTAGTGACTCTCCCAAAGGGCTTGTCATATACAAAATTAAATACTTATCTTGATAATTTGTACGGTTTATAATTAAAGTCGTATTGTAGCTTTACGTCATGGTACATTATTAGTGAATTCAATTCATTGTTATCGTATGGTGGGGGGCGCGATGAAAATTATGACTGAAAATTGGGTCGCAAATATTTAAAGTCTGAGAAGCACTGTAACTTATTTGAAAACTACAATTTTGTAGTTAATTAGATGTTTACTGCTTTCTGAATGGAAAAAGGAAGTGTTAAAAAATTCTGTGTAAGTAGCAAAGACAGTTATTAACCCCTTAACTGCCACTGGCGTATATATCCATCTTGGCCACTGACGTATATATATGTCTTTCCTAAATACGATTATCGACTATTTTCTTTGTTTGTTACCAGTAAAGCTATTCCGAAGGCTTTGGAATGCAATTAAATGACCTTCACACTATCCACAAAGGATTTATTTTTTTAAGAGAAAAATTTGTCAATGCGTGCTTTTTTTCTTTTCTCCAATACATCGCATGCAAGGTGCGACACACACACACACACACACACACACACACACACACACACACACACACACACACACACACACACACACACACACACACACACACACACACACACACACACACATACACACACACACACACACACACACACACACACACACACACACACAAAACGAGACTAAGTGCGTAACTGGAAAAAAGAGAGGAGTTGGCAACAACTGTTTTGGTGACGCCATCCCACGCCCCTCCTCTATCCATGTGGTATGTTCCGCCGAAATCGATCATGCTAGTTGGGAGTACTGCGTCATTGAGTGAACACGTGCAACTGCATTCTGCCAGAAAAATGTCGAATCTACATCAAGTTTCTTGTGAAGAAATCAGCCTCGATACCATTTCAGTGACTAAGCGAGGCTAATGGAGATGAAACTTCGTGTAGTGCACGTGTTTAAAGGGCAAAAGGGGTTTTTAGGGGGAAGAGGAGGATCGCGCCTAAGGTCAGCGATTACCTGTCGTACATCCTCGGATCGAGGGTCCTAGGAACTCAAAGCCTGACTGCCGCCAAGTACCTACCCTTTGTAAAATCCGAAATGGGGGCCCGAAACCTGACTTTGCAGGAAAGTCCAAATGTTCCCCGTTACGCCAGGATTACAAACCAAAATATAGCTAAAAGTCGTTATATGAGTGACTCACATCAATGCTCACCGACACTACAACATTCAAGTACTAAAAAGACTTCGTGAAAAAATTACGAAAAAAAGGCCAGAATTGGGGAGGGATGAATGGCTATTGTACCAAGACAATGCACCAGCTCCCACGGCCCTATCTGTGAAGCAGTTTCTGACCGGCAAAAATATTACTGTGATGGGGCATCCTCATTATTCACCTAATTTGGCCTCATGCGACATTTTTTTTTATTTTCTACAGTTAAATCTTGATTAAAGGGAACTTATTTTACCTTTGTTAAGAAGTTCACGCAAAAACGGAGAATCTCCTGAAGGGTCTTCCAAAAACCTCGTTCCAGAACCGTTACCAGTAATGGCAGCACCGAATGCAAAAGAGTGTGAATACCGAAGGAAACTACTTTGAAGCCGATAATGGCGCGGATCCTGTACGCACAATGATTGATTGGAGCAGTTTCGGGTTTTTGTGTGTCACACTTCGCATGCATGCCTGTGGGAAAAACGGCGGCACTGGGCATTGCGTAACTTTTAATCGGCGGTTAAGGAACATTTAGATCACTCAATCACATTGTTACGTAGATCCGGGGATTGAGGATTTTATGCAAATCAGTCGCAAAGAACAAGACGGTTCTTTAAGAGCGATGAGATTTTACTGTAGAAAATTCAATCCTTGAAATACAGGATTCAGCAGCAATATTCACAGAATAAATCCCTGAAAGTCTTCACACCTTCAACAACACTCAGACACAAGTATCGGTGTCTAAAATACACGTATGTAAAAGATTATTCACAAGCAATCGCTCTTTTAACAACCGAAGTAATCACTTATCGGTTCAACAATCAGAGCAATACTGACTGGTTGCTAGTCAAAACCAGACCGACTCACTTTTGGAGAGCTCTTTCTCTATTTATACTCCTCGCGGATGATTCGAGAAAAACATGCTTGTGTCATAGGTCTTAAAAATTAGTGGATTTCTCCACCAAATTCCAGAAGAATCCAAAGAATCTCGAACTCACCAAAAATGGTCTCCATCATGATAGCCAAAATGGTCGCCAAAAATGACACCAACTTGGTTCTATCGCCAAGTTCCCATTGAAACCACCACTATAACGCAAGGGACGGCGCTGCTTGTGCATATTACAGTTTTAACGTAAATTAAATCTTATTTAGAGTAAGACAAAGGCATTACACATCCAAATACAAATTATTTACGCTATTTTACACAAAATTTGTAACAATATGTTGGGAGTCAGGGTGGCATTTCAAAATCTTGGGGGTCCACGATGTCATAAATGGGGGAGGGCACAGCAATGGATGTACTCACGTCCACGTCCACGTCTCCTATCTCAAAAAACTGGTTGGCCGGTCTGTCGTTGGGCAGGAATCGAAAGAACTCGACGTCGTCCTTGTACCACTTGACGGAGTAGAGGTCGTCCTGCTCCTCGTCGAACACGCACACGAGCCGGGCCACTTGACCCACCTCCACGGAGTCCGGTACCTGCAGGAGTTGAAGCCTCAGGCACAGGCCTGAAACAAAAATTTAAATGTTACTAGTGTAAGAGGCTCGCACCTCTCTCGGGCACCTAGATGTGTGGGAGGTAGGGAAGAAACACTCGACATGCTCCAATTAATCTATTTATTTACCACACAAAGAAAATACACAATTTCCACTGATAATAGTAAGAGAATGTCTCAATGTTAACCGCGAAAGTGGAATAACGACGGTAAAACGTGAACAATTAGGAGACTATCAAACTGGATCCTTACCTTAATAAATGATCTATATAACCTATCATCCGATTTCATCTAATATCAATTCAATCTTAGTGAACAATCGTCACTTTAATATTTCCTCCTAACTGGTCTCAAATCCAATTAATTCTACTAAAACCTTCAGTAGCAATCTTACCTCACCCGAGTATATCTTCTCTCCTACTCTCTTCAAGCTAGAAAACCTCGACTATATAGATATAGTAAGTTAATTTAAATATCACGATTCTCTTCATCCCAAATGTTGATTGTGAATAATGCGAATTGATAGCCCAAAGATTTCCCAAGAGGATTAATTGAAAGAGCGCGTATAGCTCCGTCACACAAGCGTTATGGTACGATCTCTTGCTAATTTTTATTTTTTGGTGGGAGGAGGAGGAAGCATTGACAATCTGAAGTTCCCTTAACCAAACTAAAATTTTGACTCTAAAAAGATTGTAGGAGCAAATTTAATTGCTTCTCTCGTTAACGAGCATGAGTTTTAGCTATATCCGAGAGTCTGAATTAAAAACATATTTCAATCATACTCCGTAAGGTTTCCAAAACTTGCAGGAATTTTTGTTGCGTCATTTTTGTAGTTCTTTGAGCTATTTTCGAATATTTTGAAATTTTCTGTTACCCATCAACTCGTTTCAGCGAGTTGTGAAGCACCAAAAGAACAATTTCTCACGGATTCAATTGGGGTGGATTTTTTCTTCACCTCGTCCTTTGAAGCAGTGGTCAAAGTCTCGAACTAGTGGACGGCGAGTCAAGGACGGATTTTGTCAAGGCTCAAAAGCTTCATGTTAGTGTAGTGTGGAATTTTGGAGATTGGGAGGCCAGCTTATGTGTCATTCTCGTAAATTAACTGCGGTTTAGGGTTACGCCAATTCAAATCGCCAAGGTTCCCATCGCCAATTCAAATGTATGTTCCAGATACAAATGCTCTAAAATTTCAATTCATTTGCTTCTTATTGCAATTGTAGTCGTTAAATAAATCGTGACTATTGGAACAAGTCTTACTTTTGCAAATTGATATTTCTTCGTTTCGATTTTTTAAAACTTCTTTGTAGCAACACATTTTTTTATCGAAGATGATTTCACAACTGAAGTTTTTTCTTATGTGACACATAATTATTATTTCTTTTTCAAATAGGCAAGAAACAAGTGGAAACATTCGTTAAACGTCACAAATTTGACAAAACGATTTGCTACATTCAAATTTTTTTTTAAAAAATTTTCCGTTCAGTTCATGAGTGATTCACCTGCAGTGGCGTAACGTACACCCCCGCAACCCCGCATCGCGGGTGGTGGGTCCAGGGTTCTAAGGGGCCCAAAGCCTTTGTAAAATTCAACTTGGGGCCCAAAACCTGACTTTTCAGGGGGGCCCAAATTTTCTCCGTTACGCCACTGTTCGCCTGTGTCAATGAAATGTATTATGTACTGAAATTCACTCTCTTTGTTGGAAGAAAAGAAATTGAGAATTTTACTACACTAAACACCTTTCAGTCGGATCCAACCTGCGGTCCTGTTATTCATTTTGTTAGTACTAACCCTTCTCACCTCTTCAGGGATAAAATATATTAATTTAACATTTTAAAAATTTCTTACCGCTCTAAGTAGAAAAAATGATTAACAAAATAAATCGTATTTGTGCAAAACAGTCGTTAGATTGCGAACGAGTAGACGGTACTCGTTAAAAAATTAGGGAAATGCTATCAGCAGTACTAAACAGGGCTTCGAACCGTAATTTTTTTCGTTCCGGTTCAATTAAAAAAAAACATATTTTTCAGTTCCGGTTTTCGTCCCACCAAAAATAACGGTTTTCAGGTAAATTCCGAATGAATAATTTTATTTTATGTATATTCTTATTTGTGTTAAAAATAAAATTTTATTAAGAAAAAATGCAATTCTATAAAAAAAAAGATTTTTTATTTTATAAATTTTTATGCTATATGCGAATTACCAGGTGTATGCATATCAAATGAGACGATTGCTAACAGATGTCGCCACGCATATATGTAAACAATACGAAGCCATGAGACATGATTTTTTTTATAGTTTGACCTTTCATACTCATGTTTAGTTTACATTTGGACGAGTTTCAGCTTGCATTGTATTTTTTTTTACTGCGTTGAAAATATCGAATTTTATGCCTCCCAACCACGATTTGCGGACAGCATTAATTTTTTGTTATCATCTGAAGAAAAATGCTGCCGAATCGCATCAAATGCTTGTAGAAGCATACAGTGGCAATTCTCTGAACCGTGCACAGTGCTACAGGTGGTTTGAAAAGTTTCAAAATGGTGATTTCGATGCAAGAAACGAGGAGCGTGGCAGACCAGCAAAAAATTTGAAGATGCTAAATTGCAAGCATTACTCGATGAAGATGATGGCAAAACGCAAGAACATCTTGGAGAACAATTGAATGCTGACCAGAGCACTGTTTTCCGTCGTCTCAAAGCAATGGGCAGGATAATAAAGGTCGGTAGATGGGGACCACACGAGCTAACGGACCGTCTACAGGAAATCCAAAAAATCGTGTGCGAAATGTTGCTTGCCTGCTACAAACGCAAGTCATATCTCCATCGTATTGTGACTGGCGATGAAAAATGGATTTATTTTGACAATCCCAAACGTAATCGATCATATGTTGACCCCGGACAGCCGTCCAAATCGACCGCAAGACAATGCTGTGTATTTTCTGGGATCAGGAGGGACCAATCTATTATATATATATGAGCTTCTCAAACCCGGTGAAACCGGTAATACTGATCGCTACAAGCAACAATTACTTACTTTGAACGACGCTATCTTCGAAAAGCACGAGCAATACAAGAAACAGTAGCACAAAGTGATTTTCCTTGATGACAACGCACCTAGCAACCGTGCTAAGCCGACCAAGGACATCGTTAAGGCACTATGCTGGGAGCCCTTAGCGCATGCGGCTTATTCACCAGACTTGGCTCCTTCCGATTTGCATCATTGAGACACGCATTGGCTGAAGAGCGCTTCACTTCTTACGAAAACCTCAAATCTTGGCTTGATGACTGGCTGGCCTCAAAAGACCGAACATTTTTTTTGGTGTGGTATTCCCAAATTATCCAAAAGATGGGGGAAATGTGTAGCTAGCGATGGATATTATTTAGAATAAAGAAATATTAATAGTTTTCGCAAATTTATAGTGTTATTTTTTAAAACAATCGTCCCATTTCAATTGCATACACCATTTAATACAATTAACCAGCATATACGATACGAGCGGTGAGCAAATAAAGATGAGTATTAGCATTGTTATCCATTATCAAAATCGCATTTAACAACCGCATTCATGATTCTGTGGCTTGTCTGCCTAAACAGTCTATACAAACATCAATGGATGATAGCATGCTGAGATGCGAAAAATATGACTTGGACTGATGTTTTTCTTAAAAAAATCATCCATACTTCTAGTTCATTCAACTGAATTAAATCTGCCTTTCACAAGGAGTTTCATGCGAAACTAAAACAGAAAAGTACTAGTGAATATCAAAACAGGATATGGAGAAGCAATGTACATGCAATGATGATAATTATATGGTTGACGTGAAATTAGAAAATACTGATAAGTTGGCCACACTAACAAAATGACTGAAGATACATCGAACCGAAATAAACGGATATTTATTTTTTCGGTTCAGTCCTGGTTTTCGTTCCAAACAAAATAAAGGTTTTCCGATTTTCACTTCAGTTCCGGTTCGAAGCCCTGGGACTGAGTGTGTGACTAATGCCAAATATATTTTTCTTGCTCCGCTGTAGAGAGTACAGAAAGATTTAGCTAAAAGCATTGCCAATAGCTCCCAACAGATGGCAGCACCTTACAATTTCATCTCCTCTCGAACTACAAACTCGATTATGTTTCACTCTTAGACTGTTGTAATTTTTGGGGAGAGTGAAGCAGAGCCGGCTCTAGCAGATTTGCCGCCCGGACAAAACGAAAAAGGCCGCCCCTCTCTCCAAAGTAAAAAATTATTTTTGAAAAAGTTAAAATGTCCACATAGATACACACCTATAGAATAATTTTTTCGAACACGCTATTTTGTCCTAATAAATACACAATAACTCGAAATTAAGGACATAATTACTTGTTATTACTTAAAACGAGTAAAATGCAAGAGAAGGAATAGCCCATTTCAGCAAGCCAATTTGCCTACTGGCCAACTGAGTCTACTGATCGTGAGGATCATAAACGTTTATTTTAACTTATAGTAACTACATTTAAGACTAAAATTAAATATCTTCTGTGGCTCTCAATCAACCAAAAACTCTTATTACGCCCTAACACAATTAGGATAGCTGACACCGGACATCGTATGGGTGAAAAGAATGTCCATTGTGACCCCACCCCCGGGATGGGAAGAAAGTTACTAGTGAAAGATGTGTAAACTTATCAATTTCATGATTTGACATATACTCCCGTCTCGAGCCCTTCAAGTTTCAACATAAAAAAAACTGACATTAAACATACAGAGTACAAAATAAGGAAACAAGATACGTTAAATGAAATACCAAATTCACTCCCAATAATATTTCAGAAAATATATTATTTTTTGTAACAATTTTTTTTTTCAAATTCGATCTAAATGACACTTTTAAAAGTGGCCACCCCGGGTCGGGGTCCGGTTTGTCCGGACCTTGAGTGGCCCCTGGGGGGAATTATATTAACATCGAAATATAAAGCTGCACGAGGGCTATTGGTGACAAACCTCGTAGTTTTCAACCATGGTCAAGTGACAATCTGTGGTATGCGCATTCATGCTATGAGATTTTCACTTTCATTCAATATTACCTAAAATGGCGGGACTAAGCAGCGGTATGTTGAAAGTGAGAAACAGCGATTTCTTTCCAACTGACAGAAAAGTTACTTTTTGTTCAACATAATGGAAAGCAACCTGTTCTAAGGAATATACTCTGAAGTGCCACTGAATTAGGGATATCTACCTAGTAACGAGTTGAGCCTCCTTTGGATTTGATAACAACTGCTACACGACGAGGCATAGATTCAACAAGTTTCTCGGAATGTTCCACGGGGATGACTTGCCAAGTATTGGCTAAAGACGTCCATAATTCGTTGGTGCTGTGTAATGGCCTTTCACGCCTTGTTCCTAAACATCCCAAAGATGTTCAATAGGATTTAAGTCTGAGCTTCTAGGTGGCCAATTTATGACAGAAAATTAAGAGGAATGCTAATCCAAACAGCCAGTAGCCCGCCGGGACAAGTGAGAGGAATAGTTGTCTTGCTGGCAAACTCCATTACCGTGCGGATAACAGAACATGATAAGCGGAGGGAGGTGATCACCCAGCAACTCTACGTAACGAATTGCATTGAGGGAGGTTGGTACACGCACCAAAGATCCCAAACTATACCACTAAAAATACCCCAGACCATGATTGAGAGCCACCTTACCCTTGTACAATTCCAACCTGGCATGAAGGATCCATGGCTTCACGAGTCTGACGCCATATTCTCAACCTCCTGTTGGTGTTAAGTAGTGGGAATCTCGAGACTCATCACTCCATGCTACCCGTTTCCAGTCCTCTACATTCCAGTCTCTTTACTCTCTTGCCTAGGCAAGACGAGCAGCCCGATGGCGAGTAGTCCGTTTACTGACTGTACGACTGGCCCCGTCATTCAACTGGGTGGTAATTTGAGCTAATATTTGGCTTCGCTGGCTACGTACAATACGCCTGAGTCGTCTCTCACAACGCACTGTCAAAGCTAATTGTCCTTTGCAGTGTGCCCGATCACTAGTTTTTTTTTGTCCACCATCCATGCATTCTTGGCATACTCTTGACACTGTTGACCTTAAAAATCCTAGCTGTCTGACGATTTCGGAAATTGAACGGCTCATGCGTGACACACCTACGATTTGTTCACGATCGAAGGCGTCTAAATCAAGCTGTTTACCCCTACTGGCATTCCAACGACTACTTCAGAACAACCACAGCACCCTCACTTGCGCATAAATGATGCGCAGTGCTATACATTTTGCATAGCCCTTGCCATCCCTAATTCAGTGGCACTTCAGTGTATAATGTGAGTGGAGACACTCTTCCAACCTGCATAAATCAAAATACGATTAATGCCGGAAAGTGCCAGGAGTTGTGTATGTAATGATTGATGCATGAGTATTTTTAAGCAACCATCAAATATTTCTGGTCTTGAGGTATCTTATGAAGTATAATTGGAGGTAGCTGAGAGTAAAAAGTCTTATAGGGATGGTAAACTCATTAAAAGATGTACTGTAAAAATGGCATCTTCATTTGGAGAGAGAGATAAGACGCTAAACATTTTGAAACGGTGCCCTTTTCTCATCAGGCAGTAAGTAGAAGAATTAATGATTTTAGGTATTGAAATTTCAGGTGCTCTCCAGGACATTTTAGAAAATTGTGGATTTTACTCTATAGTTCCAGATGAGAGCACAGATATAGCTGAGAAATTAGTCAGCTCCTTATCCTTATCAAAACAATCAAGAGGATTTGAAATTCATAAAGAACTCTTGGAGTTCAAATCATTAGAAGCCCCCACCAAAGGCACTAGACACTGGTGAGGTCATTTAAAAATAGATAGGTTTGGGAGAAAGGTTCTAGCATTGCACTAGATCAGGAGTGGGCATTAAGTCGATCCCGATTGACCGGTGGACCACCCAGAGATCTTGGGGTGACCACCTGATGATTAGCAGTTAGTAATTATGTATTGTGATGTACAAGATTGGCTGACAATATGCGCGGACTAAGTCTTCTACTAACTTTATAACTACGAGAATTGATATATATAAATATATTTTTTCGCTTCAGACTGACCACCTGATCGGGACATCTGTTCATGTACTCCAACGCCTAATGGTCACGTATACTGGGATGGGTACAGTAGGCCCTGGCCCTTATGGGCTGTTGCGCCACTGAATTTGAGTTTATTAATATTTTTTAATGTATTTTGAATTGTTCGATAATAAATGTATCATTTGATCTGATTATATCGTATTTATTCGAATCTAAGCCACCATCGATTCTAAGACTCACCCCAAACTTTCAACAAGGTTTGGAAAAGAAAAAAATTAAAGTAAAATGGTTTATCGACATCCAATATGAACGAAATTAAAATAATTTAAAATGAGAACTAATTAGAAATGAATAATTTATTTTAAAAGTTTAAAAACTTTTAAATATATACACTGGTGTGCAAAAATTAAGGACGAGACGGTTTTTTCAATATAACTTTGTACAAAAGCTTTCCAAATCAACACATTTAATACCGTAAGATCCTCAATACGTAAGGACATGTGTAATATGTAAGCAACACTTACTAAAAGAGAAATCAGAGGGATAAAAAGAAGCTTGATTGAAAAAGTAGCATGGAGCGCAATGTGATTGAAGGCCGAAACATCCCTGTGATGGGTGTCCAGCAAGAAACATCCGGTCTTTAGTAGGGGATATGATCTCCCCTGATTGCTAGGCAGGTTTCACAGCGTCTGCCCATGCTGAGAATGAGGGTGTCAATGAGTTGTTGAGGCATTGCTGCCCATTCGTCTTGCAGCGCCAATCGAAGCTCCCGAATCGTTACTGGTGGTAAGGTACGAGCTGCCAAGCGTCTGCCTAGAAAATCCCATACATGCTCGATGGGATTGAGATCCGGAGATCGTGTCGGCCAATCTATACGTTCAATATCCTCACTCTCTAAGAGCTGTTCGGCAGCTACTGTGCGATGACATGGTGCATTGTCGTCCGTGAAGAGGAACTGCAGACCCATAGCGCCTCTAAAAAGAGGCACATATGGAAGAAGAATCTCGTTACAATAACGGGTCCCGTTGACTGAACCTGCATCGAAGATGTGAAGGTCTGTACGACTACCAAGCATGATGCCTCCCCAAACGAGAACACCGCGACCTCCATACCTGTCCCTTTCAATGATGTTCGAGGGATGATTGCGGCTTCCCCGCTCTCTCCAGATGAGTATGCGATGAGAATCGCTACTCAAACTGAATCTGCTCTCATCTGTAAAGAGTACTCGTCCCTATTCATTGTCTCTCCAATTCCGGTGTTCCCGGCACCACAGAGAACGCCTTCTCCGATGGGCAGGCGTTAAAGGTACACACCGTACAGGGCGTCGTGCAAACAGCCACGGTAAAACGCGATATCGGTCGTCCAGTCGCCTGTGTCGTGTGTCTAGCGATTTCTCCCGCTGTCTGCCGCCTGTTTCTTCTGGCCTGTAAGACAATGTTCCAGTTATCTGCGGGTGTGGTTCCTCGTGGACGACCACTACTGAACCCCCGGATAGCTGTTCCTGTAGTTTGAAATTGTCTCCAAAGTCGTGAAACGATGCTGTGAGCAATTCCGAACTCTGCAGCCACACTTGGCACACTGCGGCCTTCCTCCAACTTCCCAATGATTCGACCTCGGGTAAAAGCATCCAGATGTCGTCTAACAGATTGATTATTCGCCATTTCTCGCTGAGGCAGCAACTCGGTGTGATTTTAACTGCTATACGGCGTGCAATCTCTTTGCCAGAAATACTGATCTTACACCGACAACATGTTTTATACTACTCAGACACTCCCCCATTACGTCTACCTGCATATCTGCGCATGTGCTACCGTACATCCCCTTACTTAATCTTCTGATTGGTCTTTCTGTCCGCTCTGCCTCTTTGTTCAGCTGATATGCTAATTTTTCGACTTCGTCCTTAATTTTTGCACACCAGTGTATATGAACCTGTAATTGTCAGTATGATGTTATATTTCCCCCATCCAACGAATTTTTTCATCTTCGATTCTAAGCCTCACCCAATTTTCCAAACCATTAACATTGGTAAAAAAGTGTGGCTTAGATTTGAATAAATATGCTATTTTTGGCCATTACGATAATGTTTTTCTTTAAACGTGGTTTTAATAGTGCGAGTGTTTCTTTAGTTGTAGAGGTAAGTACACATCCGTATTTATTATTAAGTTATATTAAATATTGTAGACCTTTTTTTTACCTCACCGCACCTGTGCCACTGGGTGGACTGCAGCCCTTTGACAAAATTAGAAGTAGCTCGTACACTGTAAGAGTCTGCCCACCCCGCACTAGAAGAAATAAATGCAGTGGTTGGTAACAGAAATGAGTCAGCAGGTTTGTGGCAGGTAAAGGCATAAACTGTGTTTGTTTTTTCACTGCATTATCCACCCTAAAACTCTGTGGAAAATGATAAGGTCGAACGATACAGTGGAAAATATTGTAAATACTGTAAATTTAATAAGGAGAGGCAATACAACCCTGAGACTTATGTATTTATTGTACTCCTTGACAGTTTAGAAGCTGAGTCTGATGACAATTCATTGTACTGAGAAATGCATCGGCGAAGTGATAAAAAGGGCATGCAACCCTTTTTTTTGGTTTGAGAAATGTAAATCTCACATAAATGAAAAAAATTAAAAATTAGTATCACGAAAAACTGGAATTAAAATAGTTTTTAACTCATCTTGTTTTTCTGAAAGATTTAACACCACATCATTCAATTTCAAACTACATGGAAATATTTGCCACCTTTATAGACGTGGTGAAGGTCTCAGGAAAAAAAATCGCTTGATGTAAATAATGTACAATGGTGAATATTGTAACATACTTCCCATCTTGCCAGCATTCGAAAGGCCCCATATTCATTTATGAAATAATAATTGATATCAAGAAAGAGCTCCAAGATTTTGACCGTCTAAAATCAAAACTTGCACTGTTTAAGCAGTGTTGAACAAAGTGGTGGTCCGCAGAAAAATGTGGAATATACTCACTCATCACGAGAAGTTAGTTTTAAGATGACACTTTTTTAATAAATATATTTAACACTTAAAAAATCCTATTAGTGGTCCGTGGGATTAAAAGTATGAATTTAGTGGTCCGTGAGGGAAAAAAGTTTGGCGATCGCTGCCCACGGAAATTGAAGTGTAAGAGGTGCGACCTTCAAATAGAATTTAGGAGAGGATCTATTCTACCATAATTTTTAAAAAAATTTCAAACGGGGCTGCGGATTGGTGTTTTACCTTTGCAGACCAAGTACAATCACCGGGAGCTTTTTAGCGCGGCACCCTATAGGCGGATACCAATCACCTCAGGTAATTTTGACACCTAGTTTCCTCTCCAGGGGGAAGCACCTGAGCTCTGACGATGCGAAACGAAACAAAGAAATTTAATTTTGCCGAGAGAACAGGCACTCAAGGGATCTTTTACATGCCACATAATCATGCAACATGGATACTGTCGATTTTCTGCATCATGAAAATCCACCAACTTGCGCCGGTGTCGAATCCGTAACCTCAGGCGTACAAGTCTAGCGACAAATCACCAGCCGGCCTTCTACTAGAATAAAAAGTAAAAGTGAAAATCCTTGAAAATTTTTAAGAAATGATTCCTTTTTGTTACGCTGAGAGATACAACAATCGAGGCTGCATTTTCTCATCTCCACGCATCAACAGACTTTGCCCCGTCATCAGGTTGTACAGAAATGCGAATTTCTCAATCAAAGCCTTCGGAAAGGATTTTTCAGAGTTCATAGTCTGTAAGGTGGGAAAGGAAGGGGCACGTGGAACGTCAAAAAGTCGATTCCAATTTTTTCTACAGCAGTTCGAATGCCTGGGAGCAGAGGCATCTCGAGTCTGAATCGCTGGGTGGGGGCTGCCAAGACGGGCGCGCTTCATTAACCCTCCCCTCCGCGGAGGAGGCAATTAAGATCGTGTGCAGGAGCAAGATTACGTGCTCCTTGCGATGTTTTAATGAAAGGGGAGTCAAGCTTCCACATCGCTGAGGGAGACGCAATTAAAGAGAAAGGCTTGGTCTCGTATTTCTTTCAATTCTTGACCCTCCCCCCCACACTCTTCAGCCCATTTTCAAGCCCGAAAAATATAAAGTAAATAATATTACACTATTATTTAAGTGAGCTAAATACTTGTATTCAATTATTCCAAACAGATTCTGTTATACTCCAGGAGACGTTGTCAGATGCGATGAGCGAAATCTCTTCCATGGGGGCGACTTGTTCCACAGTAAACCCTAAGAGAAAATTTGCTTGAATCTTCCCTAACCGTTGGGGAATACAGCCAGTCTGTATGAATGAGGGAGTGAGTGAATATTAACATTGCACTGTTCAGCTACACGAGGGCTTTTGGTGACGGACCGCGTCACTTTGAACCACGGTCAAGTGACGAGGACGACCCCTGTCCTAACTACCACACCACACCAATGGGAGGACGTTTGAGCTCTCGACAGATTTAACATGCTTCCCTCCCCTACACGGTTGGTCTTTATTGGTACTGGGCTCGAACTCCTGACATGTCTGCTATGATCCGATACCGTGACCACTCAGCTACCGCAGCCCTCCAGTCTGTGTGAAACTGGACGATTGAGGAGTCCCGAAATCGGTGGTGTGAATATCCACAAAATAGAAATTTTCTAATGAATATTTAATGTTGCGTGTCGTATCTCTTTTTTCTGTAACGGGACTGCGTAATTGGTATTTCTACCTTTGCAGACATTCTCCAGCAGCTGGTATCACATTTTAGTGAGGCGGCATCATTTAGGCGATGCTAATTACCGCAAGTAATTTTGACGTCAGAGGGAGGCTTCTGAGCTCAGCCGATGCGAAATTTGTACTTAGGAATTTAATTTTGCCGAGAGCATCCAATCCAAACGTACACTCAAGGGATCTTTTTCATGCCGTATAATCATATGCCATGGCCGCTATCGATTTTTTGCATCATGAAAATCCTCTGACTTGGCCCGGGGTCGAACCCGCAACCTTAGGTACAGAAGGCCAGCCACAAACCAACTACGCCTCCCAGCCGGGCATGTTTGTGTCGTAATAATAAATATTTCAAAACTGAAATAAGGACTGAGATTTGAACTGTGATCACGCAATCCTTACGGGACGTCCTGTATGGAATCGAGGGAATATGTAACATTCAACTGAGACGAGCTTTGTAAATACAGTAATACCTTCACTTACGTGAACCGGAAATTACATGATTTTCAACTATTGTCGGTTTTTCTTTAGTTTGATAAAAAAAATTGGTAAAGTTGGGGAAATAATGTGTGATTGATTAGTTGGTAATGTGTGATTGAAAAAGCTGTCATTCTTGCCAGGCCAATAAATTTAGAGGTGGACATTTAAGTGATGAAATTTAAGAAGCAGATGATGGATGAGCTCATAGAAGAGCAAGAGCAAGACATTAAAGAACTTGAGTCTTTAGACCCAGCTCAATCAGAAGATCGAATGACGGTTAGGAATTTGAGAGAAAGTCTGATTAGTTAGAAAAAAGGTTACACAAATTTTAGAAACTAAGAACTGTAATGAAAAATGTATATTAAAAAAATTATTAGCATGCGCTACGAGAGGAAATTTTGAGGAAGGAAAAGAAATCTTTGAGCCGACACACTATTTTATCGGATTTTAAGAAATTTTCTATTTCAAAATAACTTTGGCTGACCATTCTATATTTGCGTTATCTAGCATTTTATAAAATATTTGTTCTAAATTGTTATTGTCTTTCGTCTCTGACCCCAAATAAAAAAAAATTATGTGTTAAATCATACCCAAACTTACGCGGTTACCACTTAAGTGCCACCTATGGTGCAAGTTAGGGATATTACTGTATACTCCTTTTTCTCAGGCAAAAAAAAATTATTTTGTCTAATTTTTAACTTAAAATTCGTCAAATTAGCACGAAACCCTAGGAAAAGCTTAAAAATGACTTGGCTTAAGTGGAAAATGAAGAAACAGTGAGTGTTTTTATTAATGTTTCACTATGAAACAACACAAGCGCTACTGGCGACAAATCTCGTAATTTTGAGTTTCGACCAAGTGACCAGGACCATGGACGTTTTAAGGACGTAAGGTTCTGGGCCCCTACACAAATGTAAGCACTATGTGTGACCATTAAAAGTAGAGAGTACATTGCATACATTGTCAAATGCTCGCGCAAACAATAATCTGAACCACACAAATCAATGTGTATAACTTAAAATCGCACAAACCAGCTCGACCGACTTCTGCCTTTTGACTGAATGAGGGAGTATGGTAGTAGTTTTAGGCATGAACGTGGGCGACGGTCATCACAGGCAAATATCGTCCGAAATTCCTAGTTTTTCGGAGAATACAACCGGAAATTCCATTTGACCGTTGAAATTATTCGAATCTTACTAAGGCTGAGTCGAGAACGAGACAAGGTGCTCATTGTGACCTAATTAGCCCATGCTGTAAGACATCAGGACGACACCCCAGCTGGAAAACTTGTGACGGTATCATCAAAAACAAAATTAGCAAAAGACGTTACTCGTATAGAATCGATGTGTTGCGCGTGATTAATGGCACTCTCATTGAAACCAAGCAATAAAATACTGTAAAAAATGGTATTTTCTTTTTGGAACATAAGGAACCGTAATTATGATTTTATTTTTGTTGTTCGTAATTAAAATTTGAAAGTGTAGTCATACTTTTCAGACGCCCTGTACAATAAATAGTAAGCGGTAGATTATACGCTCTCTCTTTTTGTATAGTTTCAGGTTGTTTAATGAAAAGCTATCAAATATAAATTTTTTTTCTAATGGGGCTGCATTTTAATAACTCATCCTTTGCAGACACGGCAAGTGCCCATATGTGAGACCAGTAGCGCACACAGGAATTTTTCAAGGGGGTCCAGAGTGGAAAGTCCACTATTCTCGTAACATGCTCCTAAACGGCGCCCAACATATTCTTTGGATTTTGTCGATTTTCGGGGAAAAACAGTAAAAAATTAATTCTTGAATGAATAATTAGCATTAATTAATAAAATTATTAATAACAAATACTTAATTAAATTTTTTCGTACTATACACATACGATTCTAATCAAACGAAAAATAAAATCAAAGGCTTTGGAGGTATGGGTCCGGACCCGAGGAACCCTGCGTTGTGTGCGCCACCGTGTGAGACCCATTTCATGGTGGCACCCTCTAGTGGCGGTCTCTACCAAATTTGGACGCTTGAATAAATTTTTAATTCAAGCTTTCGTCAGATGCTAAATATTGACGTTATTTAATTTTGCCGGGATTACCAGAGCCGAATTGGTACTCAAGGGATCTTTTGCATACCACACAATCATATGACATGCGTGCCTGCAATTTACACACCCGGAAAATCTATCGACTCCAGCCGGGATCGAACCCGTAACCTTGGGCTTACTAAGAGGGCCCACTACTGACTGAATGAAGTAATGCCTTTCTCAAATTGAGAGCTTGGATGGCACAGCATTTATCATTTCAGACGGAGTTAAAAATCAACGATCAACAAACTGACTACATTATAATAATAATAAAGAAGCTTTAAAAAAAATTCTTTGTGATTGAAATTTGAAGTAAAGTAAACCTTTATGAAACTTTGTCTAGAATGATAAGAAGGCTTTCATAACTACAACGAAACCTTAATCCGGAATAAAAACAAATAACTCTTAGTAATAAAGAAACTGAAATCAGAATTTATATCAAGAACACTATTATTGTCATTCAGCATTTTATTATTTTTGTAACCATTTTCGAGCGTATTGAGGAAGTAAATTTTATACTTGATTCAATCAGTCGACGTTGAATTTAAAATTTTAATTTGATTTTGCGTTGAATTCGATGTAGATATGCATCCGTCAAAGGTATGTGGAGAGGTCTGGCAGCTGGAACCCCCCGACGACGATCAGCGAGACAGACATTCAGCGAATCGGAAGTAAGGAGTTTGGTTCATTTGGAGATTTTTGCTTCAACTCCGAAGCGAGAGAGGCGATTTAAAACCATTTTAATGAAAGCGGTGGCAGACGATAATACGCCGACTGAAGTGCGGGGAGGGGAGTGGTTAATTGAACAGCCCTTCCGTCGGGTGTCATTAATAAGGGTTTTAAAACAACGCTACCGGAAAAAAGGGAGCACAAAAAGCCGCTTAAAGTCCCTAAGACTTTGGACAAACGATCATGAAGCGGAGGAAAATCCTCCGTGTCAACAATCGCCGTTTCATCTCCTCTAGGGAAAATGGATTTGGAGACTCCTCTTTCTTCCCCCATATCAAGACATTCTGTTCAATGATTCGTAGTGCCGATAAGATGTTGGGGCTTTGTGAATCGAACCGAAATCGACGAGGGACCAAAAAGCATTCGAAAAGAATCAGCTGAGCAGTGGTTTCACAAAACATTCTTTATTTCTAGAGTTTGAAGAATAGGAATCATAAAGCGTCTCGTCGTGCCCCTTCTTTCCCGGACTGAAATTGCAAAAGAATCAGCTGACAGCATTGGCAGAGTGGATTAACTGGCTTCACTTCGGGAAAATGTAATATATTGGGGAAAAAATTTTTTTTTTTTTACGGAGGTGTTAACACAGGGGTCGGCCAACTGTGGCTTGCTAGCCCCATGCGAATCTTTAGACTTCTAGCTGTATGAATTATTAAAAAAATTATATTTACTAAAAATTGTTTTCCTTTCTCCTTCACCTTTATGATTACCTATTGAAAAAATTTACCTTATTCGTGTCTACAATAAAACATTTGACGGGCTTAAGATGTATGGTATTACCGCTTTTACTCGACTATAAACCGCACCATTTTTCCAGTGTTAATGCTATTAAAAATCGGGTGCGGCTTAGAATCGAAGGCAAAATATTTGTTCGATGGAAGACAAAGAAATTAAACCTCTTTCAAAAGGAAAATGCAACCACACATTATTACAAAATTTACAGTTCTGTATGTGAATATAATCACTGGTATTTTTAAGAAATTTCGTATAATAACTAAGATAAAGTGCTGTGGTTTTTGTAAAAATTAGAAGATCTCTTATCCTGAAGGTCATTTCAAAAAAGAATAGCAAAGTAATACATGAAAACTGAGAATTTTTCATTTACTATTTGTACAGGGTGACCCCGTTTATGTAATTTTTTGTCAATTTTTAACCATTTTAGTAGTAATAATTTTCCTCTTCTTAATTTTAGCCTTTTTTTTAAAAAATGTACTAAATAAATCTAAAAACCACAAAAACATCTTCATATCTCCCCCTTTTTTTAAAAAGTTGTCGCAAGTAGTCGGATACCTTAAATCTGACTTCTACAAGTAATAGTTTCACGCGAAACTGAAACAGAAAAGTACTAGAGAACATCAAAACAGGTGATCGAGAAGAAATGCGCATGTAATAATGATAATTATAGGGTTGACGTTCAAATTAGATAGTATTGATAAGTTGGTCGCCGTAACAAAAAAAATGACTGAAGATATATCGAACCGAAATAAACCGATATTTTTTTCTTTCCAATTCCGGTTTCGGTTCGAAGCCCTGGTTCAAAATAACGAGGTGCACCCTTGTAGCCCTTGTTGTTCCAGAGCGCGATGTCAATAAGCGATGTTTCAAATTGAACCATTTTGCGTTTTTATTAGTTGGGAATCCTCCTAGCTTAAAATTTCAATAGCGTCATCCTAAAAAGGAATAAGTTTGATTTTATATTTGATGAGAGATCCCGAGAAAAAAGTTAGTTATAACACTTTAAATCTTAATTAATACCAAGTTTAACTTTGGTCTTAAGTATCATATCATATAATGGAGAACGTGATTCAGAGGATGCATTTCCTTCACTTACACCATAAGTTAGTTTCTTTTTCAATTCCTACTATTAGCTCACACTCTCTATACATTTATTTATTTATCTTGGTGGAATTTTCAATCGTTAATAAAATACATTTTAAAGCATCCAATTGAGCTGAAATTTTATATGCATGATTATTTTGGATGACAATACAGTAATTTCATTATAATTGATAAAAACTAATTGATTAAAACGAATTATTCAAAGAATTACAAATGCAGCCACGTTGGCATCATTTTTGGTGACTTAACGACTCTTTTGGCGACTTGTGTCAAAACTTTAAAAAGATTTTTTTCTCTCGTTTTAAAGCATTCAGTTGAACTGAAATTTTATAGACACAATTGTTTTGGATGACAATACGATGCTTAAATGATGCTTGATAAAAATTAATTACCACTTAATGTTGCGATTCTGTCCTATGTATATACATATTTATATTAATTGTAACTATTTAATAAAAAGTAGCTAAAATAAATTTTTTCTTTGTTAATCTAAGTAGGAATTGACTTAAAAATTGTTTTTTATATTTCTTGTTCTTTTTTCTGCGATCAGTGACATTCACAGACCTTTTTCAAAATACAATCAATATAAAAATTTTTTTTAAAGACAATTCCTACTTTGAATGGTTGAATATATATATATATATATATATATATATATATATATATATATATATATATATATATATATATATATATATATATATATATATATATATATATATATATATGGAGAGAGTGAACTAATAGAAGGAATTGAAAAAAGAGCATGTGTGTGTGATTTGTCTGCATTGTTGTAACAATGCTAACCCGGGTTGGATAGTTTGGCTGAAAACAGGTCTTCGATGCCAACTTTTGTCTTTGTTTTAAGTTACATTGTTACAACAACGAATCTAAGTTGGCGTTAAAAACCAGTAAATTTAATTAATTAATATTTGAAAAAAAAACTGAATTAACATCAAGTGTCATCCAGTACAAGTTTAAAAAATTTATTTGAACTTGGTTTGATGAATAGAAATTATTTTATTTTAGCGATTGAAAATTTTTTAACAAGGTATATAAATATATAGAGAAAGTGAGCTAATAGTAGGAATTGAATAAGTAGATGAAAGTACCGCGAAGTAATCTTTATGCTAAATATTCTATGGGAAGGGTTTGAAATCCCAAACCTCACCCTTGTGTACGCCATTGATTGGAGTATACACTCTGAAGTTTTTTTCGAGTTCTTTTCTGCAATCCCCGCTGTTGTTGAAACATTTCCTGCTTTCAGTTCTTTTGATAGACTTATTTTGTGTACAAAGACTAAATTTGATGAAGCACGAGCTCCAATAACGCGTCCACAAGTGGCTTTTCCCCTTTCCTCTTGAATAAAGCAAAAAATTGATTTTCGCCAAGAAGCGAATGGGATCATCCTTCAGGCGGTCGGCTGCTGGTGACGTCAAGAATTCTTGTCGCTATTCGACTGACGCTTCCCATAAAGTCAGCGTTTCTCAAATCGCGGGGTGCGTCCCTCTAGAAGGGCGCAAGCATATTGAAAAGTCGAAAATAAAAGATTTAAAATAAGTATCTATTGACTGAAAGGAAGCAAAACAAAATACATCCTGACATTATAAATATTAAATACACATTAATACTGATATCGATATAAGGGTCACCCAAATTAAAGTGGCATTGCTGTAATAACTCCCTGTTGAATAGTAAAAGCCGTCAGATAGAGCTGTTGCAGTGAGCCGCTTCTATTTAGAAGTAGTCTTGTGGTAACAGTCAGTGCATGTATCTTCTTAAGATGTAAACACACTCTAGTGAAATATTCTTTTATGAAATATTCTTAAGGCGAAATTCTAACTTGTGAAATATGCTATTACGGTAGAACATCGATTACCCGGAGCGTCAAATATCCGAACTAGTTCTTTTTGTCTACTACATGTACTGTATATGAATACGTTTCCGAACAGTGCAATGCTCAACAGTTGTTTCGCGTGAGGCCAAAAATGACGAGAAAACCCAAGGATATTTGGGGAATTTCAGTTGTGGGATTTGGTAAACATCTGCGTTGAATATTAGGTCAGCTTGTTTCCCCGCAAGGGGGTGCATACGTGCTCTTTTGTTGAGTTGTTAACTGCTATGGCTTCGAATTCAAAACGGAAGCGCAACGTCTTGAACATAGAGACAAAACTTGAAATATTGAGCCGTCTCGCGAAGGAAGAAAGTAGAGAGTCTATAGCATATATTTATAATGCTGGAAAGTCAAGAATTTCTGACATAAAAAAACTACAACAACGAAAGTAGCAAGGGTCCATCAAATGCTGACGCGTTTTCTGCGATAGAGACAGCTATGGAGTGGTATGAACAACTATCAGAGTGCTGTCCTACTCAACTAGTGCTGCTCTAGAGAATCAGAGGCCTTGCAATGAAAAAACGAAAGTGGGCAGTGGTACAGCGAAAAAGTGATTATTTTCTACAATAAAGGTAAAATCGCGACATTTTGCACCTATTTTACCTTTTCTTCAAGTTAGTTTCCCGCATGTGAGATGATTTTCAATACTCGTATAGTGTCCGGTTCCGGTCATGTATCGCATTCGGTTTTCGGTTATCCGAACAATCGCGTATCCGAACGGTGTCCGATCCCAATTGATTCGTATAAACGACGTTCTACTGTACTTGTGATTTATGCTATTACTTGTGAACTATTCTATTCATATTGAAATATTCTTCAGCATTGAAATATTTCCAATAATATCAAATTGAACTTAGAATTTTCATTGAATCTGTTTCTTTCAACAGACTGGAATTCAAAACTGAAACCTTTAGTCTTAGATTACAATTTATTACAGTCCACTGAATTCGACGCTAGTTCTAATATACACTTCCTAATTTGAAGCGAAACATGATTGTGCATGTCCCTATAGAGGGCGCAGTGTGCTGAGAATGCATTCGATATCGTCAGATCCTGCCAGCTGCACGTGGGATAGCGTGGGAGCACGTTAAAAGGCATCCTTCATATCATTAATGCCTCTAAACAGCACGACTGTCAATTCTGCCATGTAGTGCCACACTGCATGAACTAAGAAAGAATAGCAAGCACCGCTGACGTGGTGCAACGGGGTTGTCATCTTGAATGCTAATGCTCGTCCTTATGTTGCTATGACGTGCCAAAAATTGTTGCGGCAATTTCGCTGTTAGGTTCTCGGACATTCCCCGCACAGTCTGGACCTCTCGCCACGTCTTCGGTTCGTACCCAAGAGCTCTGAATGGACGGAGATTTCTCAATTATAATGAGGTCTAAGCTGCTGCTGAAAATGGGTTCCGCAACCAACACCGCAACCTCTGGAACTATTGGGACACTTGTTTCAACCCACAAAGTGACTTTGTCTACCTATCTCTGTTACGTCTTTCCTTTGTATACTAATTTATATTAATAGCATTAAACCATTTATCAAACCAACTGTAGCACCACTTTCATTTAGGTGACTCTTATAATATACTTATAAATGTATCATTTCAGCACAATGTTTTCGATAATTAATTTATCAGTACTAAATAAAAAAAGTTTAATAATTACTTCTGCCTCCCATGGGCTTGTCAAATACAAAAATTAATACTTATCTTGATAGTTTATAAGTAAAGTTGTATTTAAGCTATAAATTGCATTTAGTACATTGTTATTGTATCGGAGGGGCGATGAAAGTTATGTTTGAAAATTGGGATAACAAATACTGAAAATTTTATACGCATTGCATTAAGGTGAAGGTCACTACGCCTCTTTTACGCTGGAGAAAACTCCGTAAAGATGTACAAAAAGTGACCACCCCTCTAAAAACAGATGTAAAAAAAGGTAAAAATTACGCGAAAAAAACCTAACATGCTTAGCTCTGCCCTTCAAATATAATTAAATGAAATAATCTATAAAGACGATTTCAGTAGCAGAAGTCGGCACAGTTTCGGAGAGAAGAGCCAGACTCTGTAAGTGAAACTAGATTATTAAGGTAAAATCTTTCGAGGATAAGCAACAACAGAGCCATTTTTACAAAGAGCCCCATCCGCGTGAGCAGCAAAGAAAGCAATTAATATTTTGAAAAATACATAAATAAAGCTTTAAACAAAACTAAGAGCTATCGAAGATATTTTTGTTATTGGGGCTCAGTGCAAGAGCAACAATTGCGAAAATATCACATTATTGGGAATTAAATTTTCTAGCTTCGTAAAAAAATATTCGCATCAATAATACCGTAAGAAATGCATTCTGAAATTTCAAGTTTACATTAACAATTAAAACCGACTTTGATTGTTCTTGCATATAAAAGTAATATTTCAGCTCTTTTTTTTTTACCCTTAAGCATGACAGAAACACATCCAATGTTTTGTGACGCTTCTGATGTGGGTATCTCAATGAATTAATAAGATACGTTTTTGGAGCGAAAAAAGAATTGCACAGAAGTAGAAGAAATAGAAAATATTTTTGATTAAAAAAAGATAAAAATGAATCCAGAGATTGATAGCTCATCAATATCTTTTTAAAATTTTTTGAATACTACTTAGAACGAAAACGAAACGGAACGAAGATGGATTTTCCTCCAAATATGGTTCTTCCACAAATTTATGACAAGTGCCGTAGATTTCCAACAGTTCCAGAGTCTTAGAACGAAAACGAAACGGAACGAAGATGGATTTTCCTCCAAATATGGTTCTTCCACAAATTTATGACAAGTTCCGTAGATTTCCAACAGTTCCAGAGTCTTAGAACGAAAACGAAATGGAACGAAGATGGATTTTCCTCCAAATATGGTTCTTTCACAAATTTATGACAAGTGCCGTAGATTTCCAACAGTTCCAGAGTGGGCAAATCCCAGAATGCAGTCGTGTTCATTTTTGAATCTCAGAGAAAAGGGTAGAGCTCTTTCGAGTTGAGGCCTCATTAAAAATTCCATCTCAAGAGAAAGTGGAGAAGACTTTCTAAGTACAAATTATACTGTAGAGCAGAGGTTCCCAAACTTTTTGCCTTACAAACCCCTTGTCATGTTGTAACGGATCTATCCGTGTTCTTCCTACTAATAGTTCTCTGGGGGAATATAATGGGTTTTTAAAAATTATTCTATTAAAAACCCCTCTCCTCTGAAGAAGATGCGATTATGTAAATCAAGACATGTATATAAAAATTAAATTTTTGAGAGAGAGAGAGAGAGAGAGAGAGAGAGAGATTAGACTGCTATAGGATAACAGTGATTGATTAACGTAAGGCTAGGCGCAATTCGTAACTTATTTGAGCAATATTAAGACTGACGATTTGGTCAATGAAGTTTTAAAATGGATTAGGTCGATTTGAATTAGAAGGCGTATTGCCTGGACGTAAGTGATCCGATTTATTGTTAACACTTCTAGTATCTCGTCTACCTCGCTATTGCTTCACATATTTGAAAATTGGTGCATTTCTTAGCTTGGGTTATTGAATTTGTGTCGTTGTTGATAATTGTGAATAAATAGAGTTTGTTTTGAATATGGCTTATCTTCCTTCTGACTATCACACTAATGGACGGTACAGGCCGCTCATTGCAATGTTATCGGTTTTGGGTAGATCCCTGCTTACCTAATATGGAATTTTTGCTGATTTATCAACTTAAGTATCTTTTTGAAAGCTGGTATAGAACTACTTACTTAATAAAATTTTATTTTCTTCTTGTAGTGAAGTATAATGTTTAAAATTTGAGAGAAAAAAATTAAAATTAATTAAAGGTTAAATTAAAATTAACCCTTTATGTACCGCATTATGATTTACTGCTGTTTTTTTCATGCAGTATTTTTTTGAATCACTGCATTGAAAATTAAAAGATATGCATAAACAAAATACTCAACTTTGGGAATTTTAATCCGTTAGAGCTAATTAACGAATTAAAGATATTCAACTGTAAAATTAATTATATACACTGTTCACTTAAAATAAACAGTCAAATCGTTTTCTAAGGTCTTCATTAACATACAAAAAAGACACTTGCCTTTTGACATTAACTATTTTTTCGGAACAAAAATGACAATCTTCGCAATCCGCTGAAAACGCAATTTCTGCTATAAAACTATTCACCTTCCCCGCTAAAACACTCATCATAGAACCCGTACTGCCATATATCTCGGAAGAGTAGATTTAAAAGAATATTATTTCTAAGTATCTTCAGAGTATTCGTAAAAGTCGTTATTCCATGTAATTTTAAAGTAGTGGTACATATAAATACCGTCGATAGGCAAAGGGTTAATGAATACATGAAATAACTGATTAGCAAACAAATGTTTATAAAAGGAAGGAGGAATCTGGTGCATCAATAAAAAATTCTCTTGATTTAACCCTAATTCGAATGACTTTCAGTAGTTCCTATATATAGTCTTTTTTTTTCTTATTTTTTTTTTTACTTTGAAGATTTGCAACCGTGTTGAAACTCTTTCTCACTAGGAAAAGCAATTGAAAACTTTCTCCCAACACTCCATAATTTGAGATAAATAACAGGTATGTCTTTTTAAAGCCTAAATTAATGACCTGTGTTTGTAAATTTGAAGATCTCTGCTATTGTCTATTCCGATCAGTTCCTCTTGTACTATGACATTTTTATTTCAATGTGACGATATGAATTCATTGCCTACTGAGGTAATTGCCATAATTAAAACATTCTCAAACCTAGTTTCAAAATCTGAATAAAGGGCATTTAAATTTTGTGAACGCAAGTTAAAATGTTATTTTCCTGGAATATTGCTTGTGGCCAATTGAAAAATTGGGAAATTCGTAACATCCAATATTTTTACTCCTTTAGCTTAATTTTGGCAAGAAACGCTGAAATGATGAACCTTGTTTTTATAAAAATTTATACTGTCACCTTATAACAGCCAATTAACAATAAATTTAGCAAATAAATGTATTCAATTGGTAAAATCTGGTTTCAATTGGATTAAATTTACTTTTAAAATTAAAATCTGGTCTAAGTAGAGCCCCAATCTCCCATTTACACCTCATGAATCCCTTGCTGCTCCTCATAGACCACTTTGGGCTACAGAGGGAACCAAATATTTAGCCCTAGACATAAAAACTCATTACAAAATAACCATTCAGTATAAAAATGTAACTTTGGTATCATTGCATAGGTCAGTTTTAGAAATTTTTTTTATGCAGTATGTGGCACGAATGCTCCTTCAATTGTGACCCGAGAGAGCGTTTGTAAGAAAAACATAATCTTTTGCCGAAATGACGTCGATTCGAGAGAAAGCATGCTTTAGTTTCTCGAAACAAAATCATCCATTAACGTTCAGTGTACATTTCGACTTTGTTATATGAAAGCAAATCTTCTGGTGCAAAATCAGTAAAGCGATGGTATGAAATACTTAAAGACAGCGTCAAAAGGATCTTCCTAGAAGAGGCAGGTTTAGGGGGAGGGATGCAACTGTTGAACATATTCCGCAATTGTTTCAGTATCTTACTGAATCCACTTGTAAAGCATGACGGGAATTTGAAATATTGCAAACAAGTTGGGTGAATTCTTCATAAAAGGCTAAGGTTGCATGTTTATAAAGTGCAAGACACACTAAAGAACACTTGGAGGGAACTGGAGAACTTCTTCCAAACTACCCAGGGGACCCATCCTAGGGTGTCGGCCACCCGCGTGCAAAGACCTAGTGCGGGGGTGGCGAACCAATGGCACGCGACACAATAATTTGGGCACGTCATTGATCAAAACGGTTTGCATGTTAATTCAAAATAGCAAAGCACAATATGTAGTATCACGAACAAACGCGATGGATCGGCTGCAGTTTTCAGAGAGATTTTCTCAGATCAAAGAATTATCGAAAACGCTCAAGTTTCTTATGCACCCTGATGGGATTTCATTTAAAAAACTGAACTTGTCCCAGTTGGATTGGTTGAAAATTGAAAAACTTGAAATGCAACTAAATGAATCTTAGTCCAGTTGGGGGGTCCAGCACGTCTATAGGAGCCCATGTTAAATTGCGTAAGTTTATGTTCCTTTTCTCAGAAATTACTACTTCTAGAGGATAAAATTTTTACAATAGGTTATGTGTACTATTAATAACACTTTAACGCAGGGATTTGGTTTTTGTACAAAATTAATTATGAATTTTTTAAAAATTGTCCAATTTTTTTCTCTAAAATTCAGTTTCAAAAGTCACATCTAAAAGACTTTGCTAGATATATCTAATTCCCTCCATTAAAATGTGTAAACATGCTAAAAGTCTACTCACTGAAAATTTGAGGATATTAAAAATAGTTTTTGAGAAAAAGATACATAAAATGAAAAATATTACATTTTGAGAAAACAGGTTTTAAAGTGTAAATTTGTAATTTTTTGATTATATATTTACTTTTTTAAATACTTTCCAGAAGCATATAAAGCATTTTTTTACTCTTTGCTCCACAAAAGAGAGAGAGAGAGAGACTCTTATTTTCTATTTTTCATTATTTTTTGCAATTTTGCCTTTTTTTGGGATCTCAAGATACTTCCGTTGGGCTGCACGAATCCTACGTATCTAGTTTTTTGAAGCACGACACACATTTACAACTTGGTTCAATATCACAATGCCTTAAGATCATTAATTTTATACATGACTCATATTGAACTGTGCAATAGCAATATTTACCCCTAATTTTGGAGTTTTTAATTCCACAAATGTAGATCTTGGAATCACTGACCATATGGTGTTATTAACTGACTTATTTGTGCTCTGGGTCTTTACATGTAAACATTTTTTTTAGTAACATAGGATCACCTAGATCTCTAAAAATTGGCTTTATTTAATTTATTATGGTATATAGCACGCATACATGTTTTTATGATCATTTTGCTTTTCCTTACATTCAGCTTCTGTCTTTTGAAACTTGCACCAGGTATTTATAATCACGGGACACAATTCATGCTGAGGGCTCTCGTTTGACGACAGAAGATGAAAATAAACAGCCCAAACAGCAGTTTTTATGCTGTGTAGATCATTGATATTATTTCTAATATAGCCATACTATAATATCTTTGAATTTTTGATATTTAAATGTCGGTGAGTCGGTTAGGCTTTTTTCATCATTTAACTTTTTTTCTCTGTTTCGCTTTTAAGATCCAAAAGACACATACCCATATACTTTTAGACAAGCCCAATACACTATAAATTTTCCTCTTGAGCATCATATGGATTCGCGATCATCAGAAACCTATGCAAGGGGAAACATAGGTGCTCCTAGCAGAGCTCATTCTATGTGTGTCTCAAGGAGTAGCTTCATTTAAAAAATAAATAAAAATACTTCTAATTATCATATTTCATCATATCATATATAATTTTAAACAGAAACATTTGAACTTTCTAAAAATATAAAAACGTGAAAATCGATAATTTTTGGAAAATTCAAATGTCGGACCCTCTCTTAATACGGATTCAAAAATTTATTGAAACAAGGAAAGAGTTGGAATTGATTGAAACAGAAAGATTAACAAGCAATATAAGTAAAAATGCTATTAATTAAATTTTGGAAACCTGGAACTCGATTTCAGACGTCTTTAACTGTTTTAAAAAGCTGGACTATGCTATTTTAATCATATTTTCATCTACCAATGTCTTTCAGTCATTATTTCCAGAGATGAAAATAATATTAAAGACTCGCTTAGAAACCGTTTGGCAGATGACTCCGATTCAGCTAGCATTCTGGTAAAAGTAACATCTTACAATCCGAATATAAGTTATTTGTCATCTAATTTGCAACAGAAACCACGCTAATGTTAATTATATAAATTGAATTACACGTATAACTAAAACATTTACTAGTATAAAGTACGCAATGTATGTACGCTGTAGCAAATAAAGAGTTGAGTCGTTAGTATTTGGTTTAATTATTTTCCCAATAATCACAAGTCAAAATTATTTGACACACGCACACTGCACGTCGATACCTCATTAAATATTTTTTTAGAAGAAAATGGCACGTTGAACCATAAAGGTTCCCCACCCCAGACCAAGTGCATTGCCCCAGAAGAAAAATTTTCATATTTCGCCTAGTACTTAAAGTTGGCGTTATACATTCATCTATCTGTATAAGAGTAAAAATTAAAAGATTAACAAAAATGTAAATAGACACAAAAATCGCATCCTTCCTCTATTTTGTTTTTCTAAATTGTAAGGTTGTTATTAAACAGAAAACTTTTAATTTCCTTGAATTTAAACACTCCTATGTCTTAGGTATTATTAACCCTATGAGATGTTTTCAGAAAGCAACTTTTGAAGAAACCTTTTTTGAGACGCCTTTGTTAAGCATCGATCCCCAGTGCCCTGCCGGTGTCGCTGATGAGCTAGAAAACATTTTCTTGTGGTATAGCCGGCTCTGCCACGAATTTTAGTATCAAATGAAGGATGTATAAAGAGCTAATATTAATAGACAATGGAGCAATATAATGCACCAACATTCTTTTTTTTTAAAACTATGCTATCTTATCGACAGATATGGAAGTATTTTGATTTTTCAATTACTTAAAATTCAGCACATTTTTTCGACTTATTATACGTTTTATTTTGAGAAAAACATCTTACTTGATTGATAAAGGGTGTTTTTTTGAGAGGTATAGAACTTTAAATTGCAATAAAACAACGATGTATTATTCGATTGACATGAATTTTTTTTTATTCGAAAGATAATCTTGTGGCATTACATTTTAAATATGATTTCTGGCATAGGACTGCCACGGCTGGCTCGGAAGTAGTCCAATCTGGACGTCCAATTTTCGATGACTTTTTTCAACATTTGTATCGGCAATAACACGGCGAATGCTGTCTTCCAAATGGTCAAGCGTTTGTGGCTTATCCGCATAGACCAATGACTTTACATAGCCCCACAGAAAATAGTCTAGCGGTGTTAAATCACAAGATCTTGGAGGCCAATTCACAGGTCCGAAACGTGAAATTAGGCGGTCACCTAACGTGTCTTTCAATAAATCGATTGTGGCACGAGCTGTGTGACATGTTGCGCCGTCTTGTTGGAACCACAGCTCCTAGACATCATGATTGTTCAATTCAGGAATCAGAAAGTTAGTAATCATGGCTCTATACCGATCACCATTGACTGTAACGTTGTGGTCATCATCGTTTTTGAAGAAGGATTCCACCAGCCCATAAAGCGCACCAAACAGTCAGTTTTTCTGGATGTAACGGTGTTCCGACATACACTTGTGGATTAGCTTCACTCCAAATGCGGCAGTTTGGTTTGTTGACGTAGCCATTCAACCAGAAGTGCGCTTCATCGCTAAACAAAATGCGCTTATGAAAATCGCGCGCGCGCGACCATTATTTTCGAAATAAAATTGCACAATTTGAAAGCGTTGTTCAGGCGTGAGTCTATTCATGAGGAATTGCCAAACCAAACTGAGAATAAATCACTTGACAGCTGTTAAATCGGTCGCCATCTTGGAAAGTAATGCCAACTTAAACTTCTGTACCTGGAAAAAACACTCTGTAGAATTATATGCGGCTGCCTCTTGTTTTGTCCGTCTGCTTGCGGCGCACTCGCTGCACAACTGCTAAGATTGACCCTGAAGAGGGCACACGTTAAAATTTACTGAGGTAAATGTTTTTTGTAAAAAAAAATCATAATACTTAAAATATATCGAAAAAAAGCATACGTCTAATTATAAAATTTCTACAATTGATATTTATATTCAGGTCAAAACTTTTGGTATTCTCGTTATATTCTGTCTACATTGACATTGAATGTGTCTTAAGCCTATGTTTCAGTAGCAAGTATCAAATATTAATTTTCATGATTATTGTGTAACACACGATCAGAGAGCTGTGAAGAAAACATCTTTTTGATGATAGTAATTTTCTGAACTAATTTGAAGAGCGATGGATGAAATGAAAAAGAGTTATGAGCTGATGAATATTTTAATATTTCGCTAGTCCTTCCGTTTGTCCTGAGGTTCAGATCGCGAACCATCGCCATTGGCTTTCAAGGAAGTGATTTTCTCTCCCAACTGCTCGTCGCGCGGGGAAACCATCTCCCAAGACGAGGTTCATAAGATCTTAATGGTTTCCTCGTGGATTATCTCGTATCGGGGGTTTAAATCTAGCAAAACTCGTCGTCCTTCCAAAAAAAACCCACATTGTTTACCCTTTATAATCTTTTGAAATGAAAACAGTGACACTTAAGGAAATCATTTCGTATTATTAATTCGGACGCTTCTTCTGGAAGAGTGTGGAAAGAGAAGATAAGACTGGGGACGATCTCGCTCGCGCTTTTATCTCGGCGCGAAGGGGAAAAAAAGCATAAAAAAAGAAGACAAGAGGGAGGTGGGAGAGGAGCGTCCCGAAAATATGTTTAATGTACCGGAAAATGGGGTCGCTACTGAAACACTGTGTACTTGTACGTCCGGACATGCGCACTCCTTCTTCCGTCCTTTTCTTTTACACAGTGGAGGGGGAGAAGGAAACGGAATAGAATTCACCTAAACTGTCCTCTCAGGAAAGAGAGCAAAATCCTTTCAGGCAATCAGAAAAAATGTGTAGCTCATTACGGAATCGTAAAAATTCTCCACTAAAATAATGAAACATATAACATTGAAAGAACAATTGCATGTATGGATGGGAAGTTTGCTACAGTTACTCAACACTCATATCTTGTGTTGTTGTTTTTGCTGTTGAAGCCTACGAAATTCCTCGTACAAAGGAGATAGTTCTACGTTGGTCGTTAGCCGCAGCTTTGAGCACCATGCAGGTGGCACTATGATTTGGCTCGGTTCCATTCCAATTTTGAAGGAGAATACCCTGGTGGGTGGCCAGGGGGACTCCCACCTCTCTTTCCTTTCCACCCCCCACAAGAGAACTAGCAGCTCGACAAAAAAAGTGCTCCCATGCCGCACACTCATCTTATATTTACAAACATCTATACCTTCTCTGTGACTCGAGCCTAGTTCCTGCGGCACTTAATTCCTTCTGTTGAGAGAAAGAACTCGAACATTAGCTTCTTGTTGGCTCCCAGTGAGGCAGAAGAACCCCTGAAGGGTGTACCTACTGAAATCTGATTTGTTCCGTTTTCGTGTTTGACGCCAATAGGTCTGTTCTAGCGTGAATCTCGTGGTTGTATGTCTGATTCTTTGTTGAACACGGCCACCAGCATACTTTCTCTTTAACATACAACGACGGAGTTAAAGCCTTACGATATGCCGTCCATCCAGTACAGTGGTTAGTGACACCGTCTTCGGTGCCTTGGGCCTGGGTTCGAATCGTGGGTGAGTGAGTGAATATTAACGTCGTACTGTTCAGCTACACGAGGGCTTTTGGCGATGGACCTCGTCATTTTGAGCCATGGTCAAGTGACGAGGACGACACCTGAAGTGGCACCCATTCTCCTAACTACCACACCACACCAACGGGAGGACGTTTGAGCTCTCGACAGGTTTAACGTGCATCGCTCCCCTACATGGCGGGTCTTTAGTGGTACTGGGCTTGAACTCTGACATACCTGCCATGATCCGCTACCTTAACCACTGGGCTACCACAGCCCCGTTCGAATCCCGGAGAAGGCATGAATGTTTGGAAATGTATAGTGCTTCTTCGGCATGGGGGTACTCTAAATAGCCGTCGAGCCGCAAGTCTTCTCGTGAGGTTTGTGGATGGAGAAAAGAGGTGGGAGGCTCGAGGGTGTTCTCCCTCAAAATTGAGGTTGAACCGAACCAAATCGCACTGTTTCTTGCATGGTGCTCACAGCTACGGCTAACGACAGGCGTACAACTAGCCCCTTGCCACGATGAATATTATGGACCTTGACTGATGTTACTGTCGATCAGGTGGCATAAGTAACAGCAACAACAGCTTTCACGATATTGTTGCATATTTGCGTGGGGAAAAAGGAACTCCCATTATTTGAATAGTAACAGATTTATTAAAGGATATATAAGCAAATTGTGACGGGGCTTTATTCATATATCTTCTATTAATCCTCTTGGGATTTTTTGGGGTCAGAAAGGCAATTCTTTCCAAATAACCCAAGAAGAGAGCATGGTTATTCAGATTAGGAATAGAAAAAATTGGATCGTTAGTATTCGCGTTGAGCGTTAAGTAAAACTAAGTGAAGTGAGGTAAAGTTCTAGGAGAAGAGTCAGTGTATTCCATTAGTTCCATGAGTCGGTCTAATAGTACCAGTCAAGTTGATCAGTGATTGGGTCCGAGACCAGAAGAGTATTCCCTTAGCCGGAGCAAGTCGTATCGAAGAATATGCTGACGCTATAAAGACTGTAGTTGTTCGCCGAGGAAATAGCGGTAAGACCGTTTGCTTAAGCTTTAAGACTAGAGTGGATTCTATTAAGTTAGGAGATAATCTATCATTATAGATTCAGTGGTATATTGCGTTATTTGTCAGAATTACGGTTTACGTCTGATCATAAGCTTCCAGGTCTAGTGTTGTTTTATTGAATATGTATTAAGATCATAATAAACGAATTTTATGGCAGAGTTTAGTGGTCAGTCCTTCATTCCCTCAAACATAGGTCCCGTGAATGGTGACGAGATGATATCCCCAGCGCGCAGGGTATCACAAAATGATTACACAATGGAAACTTGACTTATACACACAAAGAAATTATAACAAATTATTTACAATAGTGCGAATCGCACTCATTACAAACAAGCTTTACAACGTTCTAGAAGCGGCTTTCTAAGCAGTTCCACTAGCAGGATCTCAAGCAGAGAAAGTCTCTCTCTCTAGTCACGAATAATCTCTCTTCTGAACTTAACTGACCTTTGCTTCAAAAATCCGATATGTATAGATAGCCTCTTAGTAATTTGAGAAGGGCTTCTCAATAATTCGTTTGATAGCGTATTTTTCACCCAATTTCTTGCCAAGGGTGATAAAGTCATCAATCTGGTAACCGTGGTCATATCTAAAAGAATTGCCAAAATCTTATTTTTCAAGTTTATGCTAGAAAGCGAACTTTGCATGAAAAATTCAAGTTTCTCACAATGAGAGTGTTTCTGCAGGGAAAGCAAGATACGCGGGGCGTGTTTCGATACTCTTTTGGTAAATATATGTTTCTCCTCTTACTGCGTGAAGGTGTTGGTTTGCCAAACAAGCGCTTTAAATCCAACTATATTTTAATACAAAATATTGAATGCTATGTGACACTGAAAGTGGAACATCGGGAAGGAGTGGCTAAACTATGCAAATTTCGGGGTAAGCGCAGCAGAATCCCAACGATGCGTAACACTTCGAGTAGGAGATAGAGGGAACAACCAGCAAGACTTCGTAGGTCAGATCTGCGTAGGAAAACATTCCCCCCCTTTTCTCAAAGGATACGTTTTAAAGCAGAGAATGCCAGGCTAATGGAGACAGCTCAGCAGGCAGAGATAAGGTATCACTAACACTTTATTTCGTTTTTGCAAGTTGCTACTAAATTTAAGATGAAAAACGTTGTCGAATGCTTTGATTAGGTTTAAAAGTATGATGCTGTTTTGCGGATGATTGCAAATTATTTTATTAAAATTTGAACAATTTTACGTTTTTTTAAACATAGAGTTAATATGCTTTCAACTTTACGCGTTTAAACATTTGATACATTGAAAAAGCATCAGGTAATTAATTGAATGTGCGCGTCTATGGAAGACAATTGGCAAGACCTACATTGAGTGATAATATACATTCAAGATTCGATCTAGACTCTTTCCCATTCGAAATTCGTCATTTTCGAAAGTTTCATCTTCCGAACACACATTCTTCTCCTCCCTCTACTCGATCACTCGATAACCTACACTGGTGTCCAGTGGCACACACAAGGGCTTTGGGAGGGGGGGTGAGTGAGTGAATATTGACATCGCACTGTTCAGCAACACGAGGGCTTTTGGCAACGGACCACGTAATTTTGAACCATGGTCAAGCGACGTGGACGACACCTGAGCTAGCACCTCTCTCTCCTGAGTACCACAGCACACCAATTTGGGGGGTTCTCGGGTCTGGACCACCACCCAAGCCCTTGATATTTTCCCCGATTGATAATACTATATATATAGTACGTAAAATTGAATTAAGTACTTGTTATTAATATAATTGATTTTATAAATTAATTCTAATTATTTATTCAATAATGAATTTTTTACTGTTTTTTGTTCCCGAAAATCGACAAAATCAGAAGAATAAGTTAGGCTGCGTATTGGAGCATGATACACCAAGTGAACTTTCGATCCTGACCTCCCCCTTGAAAAATTCCTGTATGCGCTACTGCTGGTGTTCAAAAGTAAGAGAATGTGCATATTTTGTCGAATTTCAAAATTCGTAAACCTGTATGTGTGCGGGAAGCTAGTCGAGCTTAAAAGCACGGCTCAAATTCCGCATTTCATTCGCTGGCCTATCTTGCTAAATTTAGGTTCTTTTTTTGTTTTTGTTCTTTGTAGCAATCGTTTTAATTGAAATTCAAACATTAAAAATGAGTAAGCAATAACGTTTAGATGGAAGGAATTATGTGCAGGCTAGAATGGGAGGAGTCTCAAAACTAGTTTGTAGGCACCATATTTACTCGATTCTAAGCTGGCCTCCAAAGTTCTCAAAACATTTTTGTGAAGAAATGTTGTCATCGATTCTAAGCTACACCCCTAATTCTCTACACGTTTTTGAGAAAAAATAAAGAATTGTGTAAAAGGTTCATCAATATTCGATATATTTAAGAAATTTAAAAAAAAATTATTGAAAAATAATAAAAAGTTAATAATTTATGTCACCGGGATTGAAAACTTTCGAATGCACACAGGAAGCTATAATTACTCTAATCGTCAGTATGTTAGGGAAATGATTCATTACATTCATTGCCACAGCTGATCTTGGAATTGGTGCCGGCCTTACCATTTTCCCTCACGTTGTCGTCTTCCGTGCCATCCAATGCATTGGTTATGCAAATTTTTTTTAATAAGAATACATTATAGAAGAATGCAAAACAGTTATTAAAGGTTTTTGAATATTTACAAGCAAAAATTATATCATTTTGCTTACGCCATCAACGTATATTCGTTTTCTCTGTGTCAAATTTTCAGTAGCCGCTGCTCTGTTTCCGTTTTTTTCCCCGAGTATAAAATTGCCTCCCTTTTCATACTTTTGTGTCATAGTGAACTCGCCTTGATGCTATTACCAATATCTTTGATGTTTCGGTGATTAAAAGAAAGCATATACAAAAAAATTTCATAAATTCGAGAAGACAACAATGTTTAGGATAAACTGAATACTTGAGATAAGCAGCGGAATGGGATAAGTCATCGATGCAAGTGGTCAGAATGGATGGTTATATTTTTCTTTTGAAAGGGGTAAAAATTCAGTTTCCTCCATCCAACAAATGTTTGGCCTTCGACTCTAAGCCGCACCCAATTTTCAGTAGCATTAACACTGGAAAAATAGTGCCGCTTAGATTCGAGCACATACGGTATTTCAGTTTAACGCCCTGCATTATGTTCAAAACAGTTTCAGGATACCGGATCTGTGGAAAGGAAACCTAAGCAAGGTCGTCTAAGAGCCACGACGATCAGAGAAGAGAGCACCATTTATTCACTATAGGGAGGTGTAACAGGGATGCTACAGCTTCTCAGTTCTTTTGTATGCAGCCGTAGGAGCCCCAGTTTTAAGGGTGAATGTTCCAGAAGACTTCACAAGTGAGGGCTGTTTGTAAGAAGACTCTTTTGATTGAGTCTCTCTCAGTTTTGCGAACAGAAGTATCTGTTTCAAATGGTGCAGAGAATATAGAGATTGGACCATTCTAACCAACGATGAATCTTGATGCAAGACTAACCAGTGATTCGCATCCCACTTTCATATGGAAAGAACCAGGGACCTGCCCTCTAATGTTCGAGAAATTGACCATTACGGCAGCGGAGGCTTGAATGTCCTTGCAGGCATCACGTTGGATGGCCACAAATACTTCCATATCTTTGAAAGAGGCGCTGTAACTGCTGTGAGGTATATTCCTTGGAGCCCTACGATCGCCTTTTCAGGAGTGTAGTTAACCTTAATTTCACCTTATAGAACTCAACCTTTTTTTCTGCTGGGCCGCATACTTCTGTCAGCTATTTCACGCGAACCGCAACATGACGTTAAATGGGAGGGGGAATGCTCTAAGATCAAGGTAACACTGGAAATTAAAAATGAGGAAAATTGATCAAAATATTATAACTCCTGTTTTGCTTCTTTTAATTATTATTTTTTTATACAAGTCTTTATTTTTGTCACTAACACTAAATTAAAACAATTTCAGAAACGCTCCTTCACAATTTTTGCATCAGTAAACGGTTTCATATGATTATCCATAATATAACAAACTTCATCGGATGTCTCTGTTCCTGCTGTGACATGACCACTGACAAAACACTTTGTTGCTGTTGTAAAGAAAATTCAATAAAAAGTCTATTTACATCTCTTGAAAGAGATTATGGAGGGAAAGCGTCATTGAACGATTCCTGTTTAAAAGCATTTGTAAATGCCGCACTTCCGTGAAAAATCAAACAGCTACTAATCCATGTTTGTTTTTCACTACAAAACAGTCAACCTCCGAAACGTTCGAATATTTTTCGCTTGCAAGGTATGAAGGATTGTTAAAAATTAGTTCCACCCATAACATTGTCGCTACTCTACTGCTCTCTGTTATCACTAACCGTAACCGTTACAAATGGAAAAAAGAATATCAATTCGCGGCTGTACGACTTCAACAGCAAAGAGCCCAAATTAATAGATTTGATTTCTTGTCAAAGAATTTCGCACCAAGTTTTTAATACATCGTTCTTAAATAACTGAATTTTTCAGAGCAATGGGTCATGACTTGGTCGCTTAAAAAGGCTCGGTGGGCCGCAGGTTGAATATTACTGTTATAGAATGATAACGTGATGTCCCATACAACTCATCTAATTGACGAATTTCTGGGAAGTGTGCGTATTCGCCGGAAGGATTGGTCAACCTATACAGTACGCTATGGATGCTCGAGGGAGAATAATTGTAACTCGCAACCCCCCTTGCGAAAACCATCCCCAAGGCATGAAAACAGCATTGCTGAACGAAGGGAAATCACTGGTTCTGGAAATGAAATCAGTATAAAATCGTCGTGCGAGGCCTGTATGTCTGTAAGAGAGCACCATACATAGGGATATCTAAAGGCACGGGTAAACTGGGCTCAGGGCCTTGGCCACAATGGAGGCCTCGTCTCGTTCTCAACTCAGCCTTAAGATCATAATTTGAACAATTTCAAGGGGGTCAAATGTTATTTCCGGTTCTATTCTCCGAAAAACTGGGAATAGCGGACGATATGTCAACTGGATACATGGAATGACCGTCGGCCACGTTCAGGCCACCCTATTCCATCATTACTCACTCAGTCAAAAGGCGGCAGTCGGTCGAGCTTGCATGTGCTATTGTAAGTCATGTACATTGATTTGTTTCGGGTTATTGTTTGTACGAGTATTTGACAACGTATGCTATGTCTGTTTACTTTTAACCGTCATACGTGGGGCTGACATTTGTGCAGGGGCCCAGGGTCTACTTTTGGGTAGGGGCCCAGGGCCTGAAGAAGTCTTAAGTCGTCCCTGATCATACCCCCTATTAACCTCTTTTTTGTTCTATTCTGTGACTACTGTTTCATTTCTTCCGACTCCGATGAGTGCTACGTTAGAGTTAATTATAACTGTAGAGTGGTGGTTTTTTGTATTATACTAACCCTACTTACAAACCACATTAATTAAATAAAATCTGTCCTGTAGTTGTAAAGATAATCGACCAAATCTAAAAATTCTCTTAATTTTGAACTCCAATGTACAATTTTTTTAGAAACGAATGAAGCGGTTTCTTTGTTTCTGACCTCCGCCGGACATCGAGCAAAGTGAAAGAGAAAGCCGGAGCGTAATTTTCGGTGATTCTTCAAGAATTAATCGCGTGTTCTCCCTATTACGCAAGCGCAAGGAGGCGGGGAGGGGGTTCTTAATAGGAATCGGCAGCATTCGTCGCATTCCGGCCTCCACTCTTCATCGCCTTCGGGAGGCTGCCGTAATAACGTTAAAGATCCGTTTAATCTAGCGGAAAAGTGCCGTCGCCTCTTGTAATGACTTCTGTCACACGTTCTGTGCAGCAAAAAAAAGAGTAAGGAAAAAGCGAAAGAGCGTTTCAATAAATAAGTGAGGATGAGGCACAGATGGCAAGCAACAGTGGGGTGGACGATTGGGGGGACGGCTGCACATTGCCCAGCGGAAACGTCAGTGGGAGTACTTCCGTCTCATTCTGAGCAATTCATCTCACGTGTTGGGGAATAATGTGTTAAAAAAGTATTACATTCCTTTTCAAGTTCTAGTCGAGACTGTGACGTTTGAGAAAATTAATGGTAGCGTGAAAGTTCGGAAATTAAATGATTTCTTTATTTACGCCATGGCTATTAATTACAGTATATACATGAACATTGCAGTTATTCATAATATTCATTATTTCATTAGAGTTAAGAAGATGTTGTTTGTGAGAGAGGAGGCAACGCAACCATTCTCTTCGGTGTTTGCAACGGAATCCCTTCTCCACCGTCCGGGGTGGGGCGGTCACCCTTTATCCTCAAATTACATTCCTGCTCGTGGGTGGAGTTTTACTTACAATCATAGGCTGCCGGGGTGAAGTCAGATGATAAGACCCCGCAATATTTAGGAGTGCACGTGTGCATAGTAACTCTATTATCCTATCCACAAAAGAAGCCGATTTTTCAGCTGTGTGACGCGAAAACGTCAGAAGGCATTTGTACTGAAAAAGGAAAAATTGACAGAAGTAGGATCTAGGTAGTAGGTAAGGTGACCCCTGGTTTATTTACATTACCGGATCCCACAGCTTTAGTTAAATTACTTCTTTATTGACGATTTTCAAGCGTTAGTTAACACCTGTAACTATCGTATCTATAGGTAAACAAAATTACACATACATGGTGTCCGGGCTTAAAATATCCAAAAGTTATGGCTTATTATTACCGAACTACCCATCAGAATGTAATAAACTGCTCATTCATGGATTGGAAAACCCTCCATGAATTTTTGGGTCTAGTTAGATCGGATGCATTATTAGGCAATCGCAGACTATAAACTTGTTACTCTGACTTTATTAGTAAAGATGTGGAAAACTTAGCAAAAGGTGCAGTGTGTACTTTGGTTAACGGAAATTAAAGCAGTCACGCATGCACAGCGACGTGTTCGAACAGAATGGAATAGAATGTAGTTACTGGCTTGCATAATAGACTTATCAGGACTCCTTCAAAATGAATCACGCATGCGATCAACAAAGTCTTCTATTACGAAAATTAAAGGATATTTACCAGTTTGAAATACCAAAGTTCCCGTCTGCTTTTAAGTTCTTTTCCATTGGTGGATAGATTTTGATGTTGGAGGATCGGCATTCCATTCTGTTCGAATATGTCGCTGATCACGCGTGGCTGATTTAAATTCCTTTTACCAAAGTACACACTGCATCTTTTGCTGTGGCGTCCACATCCTTACTAATGAAATCAGAGTGACAAGTTTACTGTTTGCGATTGTCTAATAACGCAGCCGATCGAAATAGACTCAAAAATCTCGAAGGGTTTCCCAATCCACGGATAAATAGCTTGTTACATTCTAATAGGAAATTCGGTAATAATAAACCGTAACTTTTATATACCTTAAGCCCAGACACACCCTGTATAACAATCGGATACTTTGTATTGTCGTCGGTTAGGCACATTCCAATGAATCTCGTATTGTCCACCAACATAATGAAGCAGAGTTCGCTTTTTTTTCGCAAAGTTGTCGCTTTTCTCCCCGGCCTCTTTCCAATCCATCTCTTAAACCTTTTGAGCGGGACTCTCTCGTGCCTCTTCAAATTCTGATTGAAAAAAACATGGTACCCCAGACGCGAGATTTGGAATATCATTGATTTTTCTACGGCAAAGTACCGTCTAGTTCACGAGCATCTTGTCGAAACATGGCGAAAATCTTTTGAACGGTCAAAAATGTATGTATCGTACAACATTCTTGGTATTTCCCCCTCACAATAGTGGGCCATCCTGTCCATACGTGTGCTGCATGGCCACGTGTTAGATGGAACAAAAGAAGAAACAGCTGAAACATGTGTGACCCCCCCCATTTTGAAAGGGAGACCATATGGTAAGTCTTTTCGCCTGGGGTGCCGAGAAGGAAGAGAGCTACCACCAACAACTGGCAAAGAAGTGACGTTACACTATGCTTTGCATGTTTCCAATTTTCATGTTGATGACTTTATTATTTTTTTTTTGAATTTCAAAGCTTTTTCCATTTTTATGGGGACTTTAAACGGTTATACAAAGATACGAGTGTTTTTTCCCTGCGTATTTCAAAATTATAATATTTTTTCCTTTTTCTTTGAAAAATAAACAAGGGGGTAGGAGGAGAGAGAAAGCTTTGAAAATTATTTTGTACTGGAGCAGAGAAAGATTATATTATTGACTTTCATAGAGATGCTCAAACAGAAATAGCTTTCACGTGTTTTTAAAAATATGGCTTTTATGGTTAAATAAATAACTACGTTTTATGAAGTCTTAATTAGTTTTTCAATGGCTTAAACCACCTATTCCATATTACCCGACTATTCCACATATTATGCTCCATTTATCACTTTTCTTTAAAATAAATTCTTTTGTAACAACAAAATACATATTTTTTAGACAAATGATATTTTTTGCAATCGTTTATAGTATGTATCCATGGTGAATTTGGAAATTTTTTTTATCAAAAACCAGTAAATTTATTTTTAGAAAAGTAAATAGTATTCCATAATACCCGATTCTCTTCTATATATACATCAAAGAAATGATCTTGACGGATCCGAAGGCTTCCATTCGAAATCCAACCCAATCCACAGCTGTCTTCAGAATGGGCCCCGGAGATTGAGTCCGGCGAAACGTGAACAGAGTCAATAAATCGACAGGCGCTCTTTCGAAAGACGCACGGTGTTGCTGTTCCTGGAGTGGCCTTCGTCATTCTCTTCAGGGGGCACTGTCGCTTCTTTTCTCACAAACAAAGATGAATTCACGCGTTCACAGTTAATGAGTTCAATGGACAGAGCTCCACTGTGCGAAGAAAAACGGACGATTTCTCTTTGCAATGACTCTTCCTAAACTGTGGATCAAACATTAAATTAGGAGATTTTCACCTTTCACACACGTGGGGAAAATTAATAAATTTAAAATGATCCGCGCGAGCCACACGACTGCCAAAAAGTATTATAGTCAGGAAATCGTTTATTTTTTTAAAAAAAGGGGAGGTTTATTTTATAAGACTGCAATTGGTTTTAAGGAAAGAGATGGTGCTTATATACAGATTTGAACATATGTATAGGTTTCAAAAAGTTAAATGAAAGTCGGATTTAAATAGTTTGCGAAACCGTTAACTTTTTTCGAACATTTCTGAGATTCTATCTATAGTCAATTTTTTTTTCATATTTAAAATTATTTAAAATACAGTGAAAGTCTTTAAAAAATTGGTATTTTCAGAACATTTGATCCCAAATGAATATCAAACACATTAATGAATTGTTTTAAATATCAATAACAGAAAAAATGGTGTTTTTTAGGACAAAAAAACCCTTTTTTTAAAAATTGTTTTAAATTCAAATCGGGGGCCACTAAAATGTCTTCAGCGAGCTATTCGTGGCCTGCGGTCCACGGGAATTGTAGACCCTCTACATTAAATGATCTAAAGTACTAAAGAAAGAAATTTGATAAAATTAAGCTTTTATGTCAAGATGAATATCTTTTTTTAGAAAAAAATCATTCCATATCCAATACTTCAAAAATTTAGAAAGACATTTTTAATGAAAAATAATAGTAAGTAAATAATTTATTTTACCAGTATTGAAACGTAAACCTATAATTACTCTATCCGTCAGTATCCTGTTTGGAAAATGATTCCTCACTCCGGGGATACCGGGGTCGCCATTTTTCTTCACGTTTTCGTCTTTCGTACTATCCAATGCATTTGTTATGCAACATTTTTTTTAAAAGAAAGAATTACAGACGAATGAAAAATAATTATAAAAGACTGTTGATCATTTACAATCAAAAATTAAATCATTTTGCTTACGCTGTCGATGTACATTTGTTTCATACATGTCAAATTTTTAGTAGCCGATGCTTTATTTCTATTTTTTCTGCATATAAAAGGACCTCCCTTTTCATACTTGCGTCATAGTGAACTCGTCTTGATACTGCTACCAATAACTTTGATATTTAGGTGATTAAAAGAAAGCGTATAAAAAAATTTCCTAAATACCAGCAGACAATAATGTTTAGGATAGACAGAATACTAGATATAAACAGCGGAATGGGATAAGTCATGAATGCAAGTGGTCAGAATTCCCTTTGAAAAGGGAGGAAGCTCCATTTCCCCCATCCAACAAATGTTTTGACTTCAATTCTAAGACGCACCTGATTTTCAGAAGTATTAACACTGGAAAACGGGTGTGGCTCAGTAAATACGGTTGTTGAAAAACATGCAAAAATAAAACCCTTTTCGTTGGAATAATGATATGTGATTCGACATTCATCGTCGAAGAGTTCATCGCCATCACTGAGTACCCGACGTGTGCGGAAAGCCGTTGCACGTTAAATGTGTCGAGGTTAAACGTCTTTCCGTTGGTGTGGTTTAACAGTTGGGAGAGAGTGGAGCCAGGTCAGTTGTCGACCTCGTCACTTGATCGAGGTTCAAAATTACGCGTTTGACAAAACTCTCCCTCACTGGGAGTTCTAACTAGAGATCGAGAAATCGGACAATGCTGTTGGAAAACTCACTTTTAAATATAGACAACAGATTTGGCTCTTTTTCTGGCAACCTCGGGTGTGCATTTGAAGATGTACTGACCCAACGATCAGTGAGAGTTATATCAACATCGAAATATAAAGCAACACGAGGGCTATTTGTGACGGACCTCGTCACTTCGAATCCTTGTCAAGTGACGAGGACGGCGCCTGTGTGAGCTAGCACTTTCCTCTCCTAACTACTACACCATACCACATTGAGCCTCGATAGATTTACCGTGCAGGGGCTTTCTCTACAAGGTGGATCTTCAGCGGCACCAGACTCGAAAAGGGATGTCTTAAGAGTTCTTGAGGCCCCTACACAAATGTAGGCTCCACCTATGACCCTTCAAAGTAAGACAGTCCATAGCATACATTATCATATATTTGTACAAACAATAACCCGAAACAAATCAATGTGCGTGACTTACAATCACACAAACCAGCTCGACCGAATGTCGTCTTTTGACTGAATGAATAATGATGATGTATGGTGGTAGGCTAAGTCCTGTACGTGGACGATGGTCATCACATACAGCCAATTGATATGTAGTCCGAAATTCCCAGTTTTTCGGAGCGAGTCAACATTAACGTCGCACTTTTCAGCTACACGAGGGCTTTTGGTGGGGACCTCGTAATTTTGAACCATGGTCAAGTGACGAGGACGACACCTGTGTGTGTGTGTGAGCTGTCACCCCCTCTCCTAACTACCGCACCAACGGGAGGACGTTTGAGCCTTAACAAATTTAACATACATCGCTACGTCTGCACGGCGGGTCCAGTTTTTCGGAAAATACAACCGGGAATAACATTTGGCCGTTGAAATTATTCGATTTATGATCTTATTAAGGTTGAATCGAGAACGAGACAAGCCCCCAATCTGGAGACATCCTGGGTTCGAACTCATGTTACTTCAGCCACGAGTGACCTTGTCCACTAAACCACCAACCCAAAATTGAAGACTCGCCGAGTTGAAGGGAGAAAGAGTAATCGAAGAACAAAGAGAAAGGGCTTAAAAAGTCGTCTGACGTTTCGAATTAATTCAAACGATAGGATCCCTAAGGGATCAGAATATTCTTGTCGCTTTTCCTGCGTCACTGTATAGATCCCGGACTCGAACCACAACGAGTCAAAATGGACGGGGTCCCTCCCCTCAAAGGGGTGGGAACAGGGGTATAATAAATGGTAGGGCTGAGCCATCCGTCAGGCGATGGACTGTAACCTCTCTTCGAGTTTCTCTTCACTTCGCATCCCTCCAGTGATGAATGGGTGCCGGAGTGAAATTTATTAAATTTTGCGACGCTCTACTTCACGTGTGGCACAATAAAAAACGTTCTTTCTAAGGGCAGGATAGAGGGTTGGAGTGTTTCTGTTCACAAATTCACCACCCGCAGGTGATAGGAGTAAAAATTCACCAAATCTAAGCTTTTATTTAATAAAAAAGGATCATCAAAGCTTTAAATAAATATTTCGCTGCCCCTTTGAAGTAGTTATATTAGTTTCAGAAAAGTCAGCATTCTCATCATTTAAAAATGAAAAAAATTGGATTTATAGCCAAAAATAATTATAACAGAACAAAATAACAAATATAACAGATAATCTTTACAACAAATTACGTATGGCCATTCATTACCTTATTCAAATTCCTGCTGTGTGTGGGAAACGGACTTCCCTGTAAAACTCAATTTTTCTCAAGGTAAGTGTTACTGCGGGAAAAACAACATGCGTGATGTGTTTTAATGTACAGTGAAAATCGGTTAGCACAAAACTGAAGGGACTAAAATATTTTTTCGTACTAAAAAACATTGCAAAACAACAACAACAACAAAAAAGCATCAGCAAAATTAAGTTGATTCGAGTACATTTTATTTACATAAACATGTATACATGTATGCATTTAATAAAAATGAATGAAACAAAAGGATTCCCGAGAACTGAATGAAATTTAATACAAAAATTTCCAGTTTCTTTTAAAAAGAAAACATTTGTTGAGTTTTTGGAAAATAAACTACACTGACCTTTTTAGCATCAAACTGTCAACAGATTGTTCAATGTCGTCTATTTTGTTAATTATTTTACCTTTGGAATGTACGTTTAAATAACTGCGCATACTTTGATTGATGTTCCTCATTTCGGATGACATATTCAAGCTGTATTATTCATGTCATTTTCGTCATCGGAATCTGCACACATCAATGATATTTTTACAAGCTTTTATTTAATTTGCAATGTAATTTGTTCGGGTTGAATCTTGCAACACAATTTTGAAGCTGATATCTTGATATCTGATTGAGCTGAAATTTTGTACACTTGTCAAGGACCGATAACAATACAATAATTTTATAATTTTGTTCTATATTTCTAATCAAGATCATGAGGAATAACGATTTTCAGATTCAGTGACTAATTCCATATACCACTTCAAGATTAGGTGACTAAAAGATTAAGGTGCAACCCTAAGAGCGAATACGCTTGTTGTTAAAAAAAAGAATCGAGCCTTACAGTACTCGCATATGTGTAACATCTGACCATGTTAACGTGGTAAATACGCAATAGTAACTTAAATCCTGAAAAAAATTAATCAAGTATGACTGCAAATAATTTTCTATCGAATAATTATATCTTTAATAAAAATTTTACTATTTAACACAAGTAAGGCAATTTTTTATCAAAAAATATTTATTCTTGTTCTTCAATTTGGGGAAGAGTGGATACAATACATTTGAAAATGGACAAACATGGATTTAGGTGGCCATATACATTTCTCCGAATCAAAACGGTTAAAAAAATTAAAGATTTCCTGTACTTTGTACTTTTATCATATACCGAAGATGGTTCTGCTCTTTTAAAAACAAACTATCACTAGCTTCCCATGATTTTGAGTGTGATTGAATCGAGTGAGATTGAATTGAGTGAGATTGAATTGAGTGAGATTGAATTGAGTTTTGAATCAAGTATGATTGGAAATAATTTTCTATCGAATAATTATATCTTTAATAAAAATTTTACTATTTAACACAAGTAAGGCAATTTTTTATCAAAAAATATTTATTCTTGTTCTTCAATTTGGGGAAGAGTGGATACAATACATTTGAAAATGGACAAACATGGATTTAGGTGGCCATATACATTTCTCCGAATCAAAACGGTTAAAAAAATTAAAGATTTCCTGTACTTTGTACTTTTATCATATACCGAAGATGGTTCTGCTCTTTTAAAAACAAACTATCACTAGCTTCCCATGATTTTGAGTGTGATTGAATCGAGTGAGATTGAATCGAGTGAGATTGAATCGAGTGAGATTGAATTGAGTGAGATTGAATTGAGTGAGATTGAATTGAGTTTTGAATCAAGTATGATTGGAAATAATTTTCTATCGAATAATTATATCTTTAATGAAAATTTTATTTTGGAGTAATGCAATTTTTTATCAAAAATATTTATTCTTGTTCAATCTGGGGAAGAGTGGGTACAATAAATCTATAAGACACATAATACCTAAAATATGACACATATACCTGTGATTTCAAAGTATTTAAAAACCGTTGAAGAACAGCGTCAATAACAGTACCCCTATTAGCTGTCGAAATATTTCGATTTGTATTCATTTCGAAATTTAGCTCATCAGTCGAAAAGCTATGAGCGGCTCAACTTCTGGCAAACTGAAGTTAGCGTTGAAATCACCGCTCAAAATCATGGGAAGCGAGAGATAGTTTGTTTTTAAAAGAGCAGAACCATCTTCGGTATATGGCAAAAGTACAAAATGCAGAAAATTTAAAATGTTTTGAACCGTTTGATTCAGAAAAATGTATACGGCCACCGAAATCACTGTTTGTCCATTTTCAAATATGCATTCTGTCACACATATGTCCCCAATATCTTGATTAGCGATAGCCCAGTCCCCTTATTTGACGATAAATAATGTCCATGTGAGGAGTCACAACATGTGAGTTGTTCTGTTTGCTATTGACAGCGACAGGAATTAACATCAAAGTATGAAAACGATACGCACTAAAATATTTATTCAAATAATCCCATATTACTTACTCATATATTCTTAAGAATGTTGATTTTTTTTTCAAAAACTTAACAGTAAATATAATTATTAATATTGTTTACACATATAAATTAACCTCAGATTTCTTACACAACGAGTCCTGAGACTTTCACAATTCAGCGTAAGGATCGTAAGTTTATCCTAAATAAGAATTCGAATCTTTTGAAATACTAACTTTAACAATATAAAAAACAACAACTACCTTACTAGAGTTGGACCCGATGCGAGAGTAGTGAAAAGACACCATTACGCACGCTTATTGGTCAAATCAAATAGCTCGCGATTATGTCATTTCCTGTTACCCACATCCGTCCTTTTGGACGAAGTCACTCCAACAAAATTCGGTAACCGAGAGGAAAGATGTTACACATCAAAAAGTGTTCTTTGTGTGAAAAAGGGGAGGGTGGGACTAGTTTTTCTATAAATGGTAATAAAAAGGAATACTTTTAGAAGTAATGATACGCATTAACATTATAGTAATACGTTTAAAAGGTTTTTTTGCTCTTTTTTTACTCCTAAGCAATTACTCTTTCTGTGAGCACACAAATGTTTCTCGCAGAATCAAGTATAGCTTTTAATTTTATTTTTTGATTATCTGCTCTGCGAACATAAATTTCAACAGCTGAAAACATTTATTCTTTTTAGCGCATTTAAATAAAATCTTGTTTTTAAAAAAGTTTTCTTACTTCTAATTTTTTTTAGCTTTGAATCAACTCCCACTATTGGGGCTGTACACACATCATCATCATCATCTACTGCAAAGAATTTCTCCGATGACAGTTTAACACGACTGGTGTTTTCCGTATTTTGTTCACTCCTAGAAAGGAAGTCTTTTCATGTTAAGCGAATTTTGTTTCGTTTTAAGAGAAAAAATACATGAAAATGCGTAGTAGTTTGTAGGGACCATCGTATTATTTTGCGTTAACTGATATTTCGTCTTAAGGGTTTTCGCGTTAAACGCATTTCACTGCACTATTTTTCGTAATAAATCCAGTCAGAGTTGCCGAAATTATTTCTTTAGTGAATTTGATAAGATAAAAAACAACAACGAAACATTGAAATCATGTATGGTTTGTGCAAGTGCTTTCAGTCTCTGTCACTAAACACATTCAAGAAAACACCTGCGTGAAAACACAGGGAATATGACGAAGTACATGAAGAGTTAAGTAAAAATAAGTGATTTGAATACAAATTCGAATTGTGTGTGAATGTTTTCTTCTACTGAATTTGATAGTGTTCCTCATCCTTTTCTGTTAGTTCTTCTGATGGAATTGTCTTCTCCAGAAGAGTTTTGTACCGGGGGAAGGCAATTGGAAGGAAGTTCAAAAATCGAACGTTTTTTCGAATGATGGAAGACCTCGTTGCTCAACCTGTCATTTTTGAATTGATAAAAAAAAGAGGACGAAAGAATGAGAAAGAGTTCATCCCTGGAAGAGTAGGAAAGGGAATAAAGAGTAGGAAAGGGAATAAAGGCCGCAATTAAATGAGATTTGGGAATGACGAGAAGAAAAGAAAGATTCTTTCTAGCAGCATTTTATCGCTCTTAATTATCTTTCTCTATCTAGATACAGGAGCCATGGAGGAAAAGCTTTAGAGCTCTCGATCATATGAAATTAATACTTCTTTCGCTCTAAAAATGAACAAATGAAACACATCTTTGTAGAAGAAGTGGAAGGAAACATGTGCTTCCGAATAAAAGAGTATGTTTTGGGAGATGAATGATTTTTATTATCGTCGCAACACGAAGAAAAACGGCGGAATCCTCTTTGCGAGGATATATTAATTTTGAGCCACAGTCAAGTGACGAGGGTGATACCGGAGATGATACTCCACTCCCCAAAACTTCCTTAGCATACCAACGTCAGAACTTCGATCCTCGACATATTTAGAATGCAATAGCCTCTCTACACAACAGATATTCAGTAGAACTACAACTCTAACTTATTACTCAACAGAAGTAACTCCGGGTATGAGTTCGAGACCATGATCACTCGACTATCGAGGCAGGAATTGTTGCTGAAGAACAGTTGTGGCAAATGGGCAAAAGAGACAGGTAGACACAAACCTCACGCGTTTCAAAACGCATTAAGATGTATAAATAATTTATAAATACATGGCTGAGAGAGGTATTTCTAAAATAATCATTTTTTGTGTATAAACATAGAGATGGAACTCTGTGGGGATGATCATTCTGTAAAAATGAAATGATGTCAATCAGTAGCGCACACAGGAACTTTTCAAGGGGGGTTCCGGGGTCGAAAGTTCACCATTCTTGTATCATGCTCCTTTTGATTTTGTCAATTTTTGGGAACAAAACACAGTAAAAAACAACTAATTATTGAATAAATAATTAGCATTAATTAATAAAATTAATCATTAATAACAAATACTTAATTAAATTTTTCGTACTATATACTTAAAATTGTAATCAATCGGAAAAAAAATCAAGGGCTTTGGGGTGTCGGGACCCCAGGACCCCCTCTCCTTGTGTACGTCACTGATGTCAATTGTTCCTCTGATCCAAATGATCTCATACAAGGGTCCAAGATCTCATCTTTATACCTTAGCCAAAGTGCCTCTTGAAAGATGTGCACCTCTGTGAATGTGCGTCTACGATGAAAGACGAACTCTCAAATACTGGAAGGTAGTTGTTTTCAACGTTTTTGTGAGAATGGTGCTAAACGCTTATCTAATGTACATTCGGAAAATTGTCTAGGTAAAAAATTAACTAATTTACTTTGAGCATTATTGATGATATAGAGGAGGAATGATTAGCAAGTTAAAAATACCACAGGAAGACTACCAATAAGTGAAATGTTTTGCTTAGAAAAATTGCCTGGAGGAAACTTCCGACAGTGTGACGTATGCAGTAAAAAAATGACAATGGAATTAAATGATCCAAATTAATTTACACTACAAAAGAACGTCATTTATCCGAATCAATTGAGACTGGACACCGTTCGGATAACCGAAAACCGAATGCGATCCATGCAGTATATGAAACCGGACACTATACGAATATTGAAAATCACATCACATGCGGGAAACGTGCTTGAAAAAAGCAAAATAGGTGTATAATGTCCAGATTTTACCTTTATCGTGGAAAACAATCACTTATTTTTCACTGTACCGTATTGTACACCTTCGTGTTTTCGCTGAGCTACAGTAGTTGAGAAGGACAGTATTCTGATTGTTGTTCGTACCACTCCATAGTTGTCTCTAACATAGAAAACGCGTTAGCATTAGATGAACCCTTTTTTATGTCAGAAATTGTTGACTTTCCTACATTATCAAACTGTGCCAGAGACGCTCGACTTTCTCCCTTCGCAAGGCGGTTCAATATTTCAAGTTTTGTCTCTGTGCTCAAGACGTTGCGCTTCCGTTTTGAATTCGAAACCATAGCAGTTCATAACTCAACAAAAGAGCACGTATACACCCCCTCACTTGGAAACAAACTGACCTAATATTCTGCGCAGATGTTTACCAAATCACGCAACTGAAATTCTCCACATCCCTGTCCTTGGGTTTTCCCGTAAATTTTGGCTTCACGCGAAGCAATTGTTGAGCATTGCACTGTTCGAAAACGTATTCATATACAGTACATGCAGTTGACAAAAAAACTGGTCCGGATATTTGACACTCCGGATAATAAACGTTCGGATAAACGACGTTCTACTGTATATGTAAAAAAGGAATTCATGAGAACATTTAAATTATAACCATTTTTACTATTCCCTCTAGCCCCCCTACGAACAACTACGGACTTTATTTCGCACTTTTATCATATATAAGAAAATTCTTCAGCACTCAAATGTTAATGAAAAAAATTAATTTGTTGGAGATAAGATTAAATTTAAATTATAAAAACTAGAAAAAGTAGCTCTAGCACAGATCGAGATGGGCGGGGCGTCTCCTAGCCAATTCGGTTGCAGCAGAAGTCCGAAGTTCTAAAGGAGGAAGAATTTTTCAAAAAATTTTGTTCATTGCTCCAAATGTTCAGAAAGTGAGAGGACGCGCTCTGATTGGTTGGAGAGATGGGGGAATTTCTGGTAGTGGAGTATACATCCTCACTCCTACTAGAGTCATGGACATTAACATCAAAAATTCAAATTTTTGCTCAGTTTTTAGATCGGAGCTTATTGTTACCAGAAGGGGTTTGCAGTCCGCATGTGAAACCGAGGTTCAGTTTCAAGACGTTTGGATTCTGACTGACGGCCGTTCTTCCCTCCAACATCTTTTCAATTGGACATCTATAGGGGAACAAACTAGCCTCGATATTCTGAATCTTCTTGGTCGGATTTCTTCTAATAATCACATACATTTTCAGTGGGTCCCCTCCCACGTGGGATTGATGGTAACGAGAAAGCCGATTTCTTAGCCGGGACTGCGGCTGAAGAGGAGGTGAGCTCTACTGGGTATCTTTCATTCAGTGAATTATTTTCCCTTAAGATTGAACTCCCTCATTTTGGAAGAACTCTTCCAAGTGATCCTTGGGACTTCGGAAGAAATCCAGGAGGTTCATTCAAGTATGCCTAGGAAATATCAGAGACTGCCTTCTCACGCTTTGTGAGTGGCCAAATAAAAGTTTTCACTTTTCGACAGGGTCAGAAAGTATTTCCAGAGTGCCACTTGTAAGCTGGAGAGACGAGCTCGGAATAACACATCTTGATTTGCTTGGACATCAAAAAGGACGAGGTCCTTCGGGACCCTCTTCTGTTTTTAGACTTTCTTGGACTAATGGACTTACTTGTCTGGAATTGCTAGACAACCTGGGATTAGAAACAACAACATTATTTAAAGATGAATTATCCAACTCATCGATATCTTTGAAAAACTCTCTTAGTTGCTTTTTTTTCGGATCACTTATCTTATAGGTGTTATTTTGCTCGCTGATCTGAGTTTTTCATGTACCAGCGAGCGTAAAGAATATTAGAGCACTCGGAAGTGAATATACAAGAAAATTAAAGGAAATCCCCAGAGTAATCCTCGTAGTTTAAAGAACGAAAAAAAATTACAATTCTGGCAGATAAAAATAAGAGTGTTGTGGCGACTGCTTGTTTCCGTCGAGATGCCAACGTTGCACAAAGAAATTCTGAGAGAAATTCCGTCTGCGATTCTCGGGCAACCGCCTGTTCCACATTCGAACAAATAAATAAGAATGAAACAAGAACTCCCTTCGCCACCTAATCGTCTGTTAGGGTACCACCCGATGCCGATAAAATTGCATCCTGCTGCACCCTTCCTTTTTGTTTTTTTCCCCCATCGTACTCTTTTCTTCCTCTTTTTTTTCTTCTATCGCATACGAAATGCACCCCTTCACCCTTTTTCCCATTCCACAAATGAAAATGAATAGAAGGAAACAAGCTGCACTATTATCGAATTTTCGAAAACGACTTCTCTTTTCCCTTGATGGAGGGAGGGGGGAGACACGCCAGTGGCCGTGTCCGACCACCGGAGCGGAGAGAGCGACAGTGAGCACACCCCTCTAATCTCGAATCGACATCTTAAACTCTTTTCGTAGGAAAGGGAAAAAAATAAGTTCCTGCCTCCCGCCTTCTGGAGTAGTCGTTAGGTCGTGTTAACGAAAAAGGCGGGAAGTGGTTAAGGAACAAAAAAGTGTCGCCGTTTCAGTTTTATTGAGCAGAACGAGTTCTCAGGTCAGGCACTCATTCGGAACGAGGGAAAATTTCCTCTTTTTTTTCCCTCGCTGAGATGAAAGGAGAGTTTTCTTCTCCCCTCCCTCCCCCACACGAGCAATTCGAATCTCGCCACACAACCACAAAAGAACTTTTAAACATTTTCAAACACCTTTCTCGCGTCCTTAGGCAAAGGGAAGAATTAAACTCTGGGGCTACGAGAGTGGAAGAGCTGACACTTTTTTTCCCTCTTGACTTCAATGAACGAGATGCGCAAATATGTGAAATACTTTCCTGTACACTTGCCAAGATGTATGAAGAGGTCACAAACCAAATGACTCTTCCACAACAAAGTTGTTTTCCGAGAAAAAAGAATCGAGAATCTCGGACGTACATTGAATTCATCCCTGAATGAAGATTAACGTCGCACTGTTCAGCTACTTGAGGGCTTTTGGCGAAGGACCTCGTCATTTTGAAACATGGTCAAGTGTCGAGCACACCTTGTGATAAACGGGCTGCCTCGTTTATCGGTGTTTGGGGTTAGAAGAAAGATAAGCCATAATAAGAACAATTCTAATTTATTATTCTCTCACTTCACTTAACAACCCAGGATAGGAAATCCACACTTCTATTAAGTATAGGAGCAATTACACGGCAGAAAGTATTAAATATTTGTTTATAATTCAATTCACTTACTCCTAGATCGCTTTGGATGTCTACGGTCTAAATTACCGTAATTCTGTTCACAGTTGTTCGACCTCTGGTCGTTATTATTCAATTCTAACTTATTGACTAAATCATCAATTAGCAATTTTAGTCATTTAGCAATTAATCTTCGATTTACTCTCGACTAGCTCTCAACTACTTTCCACTGACTTCGCTTACCTAAAAGTTAAGGCTTAAATGTCACCCTTCATTTGCATAAACCGCGTCTTCTTCGGGAGAAAGTTTTCAATAGAACAACATTTAAAAGAAACAGATTTACCTCAAGAGGATTAGTGATAGGCTCGCGGATAGACCCGTGTTGGGGAGTGGTCCCTATGTGTTTTCTCTCAGGAAACCAGACGAGGATGTTGACAAAACACCTTTATTTTCACACTCGGTTGATCGGGGCGTATGTCGGAACACTTGCGATGGGCAAAGTAATTCCACGCTCTCGCTCTCGTCTGATCTCCCACACACACTCTTAATTCTCGTTTCGTTTAATACACTTAATCACCGCTGCGCGGCACCCACTGCGCATGCTCGAACAACCCGTTACAACCTGAGCTGGCACCCCACTCCAAATTTCCACACCACAGCAACGGGAAAACGTTTGAGAATCGTTAGATTTCCTATCCCCCTATAGGGTGGGTCTTCAGTGGTACAAGACTCGAACTCATGACACGCCGGCCACGAGTCCGTCGCCTTGACCACTAGGCTACCGTGGCCTAGACTAGAGTAGTGAATGCGTCGTATGAATGAGGGGCACTGCAGTTGCACACGCTTTGCGCTGTTTAGAGACCCTAACCAGGGCGATGAATGAGAGAGTTGTATTAACGCTGCGCTACAAAGCACCAGGAGAGTTGTTGGGAATGGACCTCGGCATTTTGAACTACGGTCAACTGACTAGGATGACACCCCTTTCTCCAAACTTTCACACCACATCAACGGGAGGATACTTGAGCCTCAACAGATTTAACGTGCAATGGTCCCCTCTTCACGGCAGCGAACTAGGCACTAGGTTCGAACTCATGACAAGCTGGCCACAAGCCCGTGACCATAACCACTGAACTGACACGGCCTGAAAATGGGATGATGAGTTCAAACGTTGGGAAACTCTAATTAGCGCATAACACTACAGGGCTCTCATTTCCGACCTTTAATATTAGAGTGCGTAAAAGATAGTGTTTAAAAGAGTGTGTAAAAATTTTCGGTACTTTTCCGTTAGCCGGGCGCTAGCAAAGAATCACCACACAAATAATGTAGAATCTCGCTGAATTTCTTACAACTATAAGGGGAATGTTCGTTTGGGGCCATGTAGGATCTATTCTCTTAATTCATTCAAAATAAAGATTTCTTCCATCTTTTTTGTTTTAAAAAATGATTAAATTTCGGCATTTAGCCAGAACTGAAGAAGATGCACTCTCTCTTGTAATGGGAAGAAACTGTCTTTTTAATTAACACGTTTTTACAAGTTTTACTTGTAGTTAATGGAATCTTTGAACCCTATTTTTACCCACTTTAATAGGTCAGACTAATTCGAAATTTCGCACACTTGTCAAGGACCCATGACAATACAATAATTTCATAATTTTGTTTCATTATCCTGATCAGGATTTTAATAATTAAGGATTTACGAGATTTGGCACCTAATTCATTAAATCGTTTCTAGATTTGGCGACTAATTCATTATTTCGTTTCTAGATTTGGTGACTAATTCATTATATCGTTTCTAGATTTGGTGACTAATTCCATATGTCATTTCTAGATTTGGCGACTAATTCCAGATTTAGCAACTAAAAGATTAAGGTTCAACCCTTAAACCGCAAAATAGGCTTCTGGTTAGTAAAAAATAAAACAAAAAAGGTGTTCTTTATATGAAAAAAAGGTAGGGAGGGTGGGTGCGTAGTTTTTTCTGAAAATGGAAATAAAATAAAGACTCGTGCATGTGAATAAAAATAATTTATGTTCTTACTGCTAAATATTTTTTATTTTTATAAAGCAATACGTTTAGAAGTGATGATACGAATTAACATTATAGCAATCGGGGGCCCCGTTAACGGAGAGAATAAATACCCTTCAGATACATTAATATCCATTAAAGAGCACGACTAATTCCAGCAGTCACATAATTCTGGCCCCAAATATCAAACTCAAGGATAAATTCAACAAAGGATAAATGATAAAAACTAAAAAAACAGGCTTTTATTGTAGATTGAACTAAAAAATGAAAAATAAAATTATAGTTTAAAAAAACTAAAAGATACGCTTTTATAGTGAATCGAATTAAAAAGTAAAAAAAATAATTCTCAATATAAGAATAAAATGATTAACGAGAGAATTATTGTCATTGTGGTAAAAGCGTGGGGTGCCTTCTACTACATTTTTACACTAACTCAGCATTTCGGAATAGAACTAGTAAGACATTATAACAATAACATAGAGCATACCACGCAATCTCAATGACATTAATTTTCTCGTTAATCATTTTATTCTTTTATTAAGAATTATTTTTTTAACTATTTAATCCGATTCACTATAAAAGCGCGCGTGTTTTTTCTTTTTTTTAAAAACTATAATTTTTTTGTCATGGAATGCGTTGGCGGAAGGTGCAATCTTTCAACATACTGCACGAAGAGCATACGTGGTTCGAATCGTCCAAATTGAATTTAATTGAAACTGTTTTTTTATGGTTGAACTTGTTTTGCTTACTATTAATTAACATTTACTTATAAGGCAGGGGCGTAGCTACCACCGTATCAATGATACGGGGCCCCCAAGCTACAGGGGCGTGTAAGCAAAAAGTCGTAAAACATTATCAATAACATAGCTCCTTTTTTACTCTTAAAAAAATCGTGTTTCACTGTTTTCAAACGGTTAAAATTTTTGCATGAACTTAACATCTTTTTTTCCACGGTAAGAAATCTTAAAAAGCAGATGCCGTTTTACTCAAAATAATAAGAAAATAAGGAGTGGTCAGAAAAGCGATTTTCTTGAAATGATTTGTTACTGTACAAGTAATTCTACATAATTAATGAGTAACTATTGAAGGATGAATGAAGGCAGATGAGCTTGGGTGTGTTGTTTCTCTTTCTACGAGAACTTCGTTGGGCGGAGCGTATTTATAGTTGTCAGAAGAAGAATTCATGTCTATATTTTTAAGTTCAGATTAGTAGTCCTGTTGTATCTGGCAATGAATGAGGAATCTGATGATGGATTTAATGAGCTCCTTCAGAATTATAAAACCAGATAGTAGAAATGTAATGCAGTAACGGATTAAACGGAATAAAGTTTAGTATTTTCCTCTTCTGAAATGGATGTCAATTTATTCATAATACATTTAATCCTAGTGCAATAATTAGAATCATTTGCGTACGGTAAAGAAGAGGTAATTTATTGATTTTCTATCAGATGATCTGTAAAATGGGGAGTTATGCTGAGTCTTCTGTTCTGCATCAAAAAATTATAGCTATTTCATAACTTAATAAAAAATGCAGATAAAAGTTTTAAAATTTTACAGTATGTTTAGAATGATTCAAGGTGTTATAGGACCCCAAAAAATTATTTCGATATTTTGATAATTTTTAGGGTACCATGTCGTCTTAAATTCTGTTTTTAATTTCACTCTGTTAATTCTATTTCTTTCGTTGCGATTATTTGGGCGGTGAATTGTTCAAACTATAAGCGAAAATAGAGTATTCCCTAGCAGCGCTTTAAAACGAAAAATTTAAAAACACTAAGAAAATGTTGCTAAGAAATGTCCAAAAATATCATTTTTTCAACAATCAACAAGTACGATAAATTTGAATTGTAAAGGTATATTTTTTTCATTATTTGCTTCCACTGCATAATAGAGTTTATTAAAATCCGACTTTAGGTCTTACACAGTTGAAACGTTACATGAAACACCGTGTAAAAACATGCAAAATAGATACCCTATTTGCAAGGTAAAAAAGAAGTTGTATTCCAAGTTCTTTATTATGAAATTAAGAACGTATTTTAAAAACTGCATACATTTATCATGAATCTCAAATTTTTACCCGTTTCAGCAATTCAAATAAAACCACGAGCGCATTCAGCATAGGACAGCGTTTCTCACACTGCGGGGCGCGCGTGATAACTCTGCCTATTGAAAAGCGAGTGGCGAGCCTATTGAAAAGTCGAAAACAAACCATTATTTAAAAAAATTATTAAATTATTGAAAGTAAACCACTCTGACATAATAAAAAATAAAATACACATTTACACTGATAAATGTATCACTGCTACACATTGTATTTTATAATTAATTTAACAATACTAAGTTAAGAAAAATTTATTAATTCCCAGTGATTGTCATATATAATTAAAAAGAGAAATGGTTAATTCGTACGGTTCATAATTAAGTGCCGATTAACACGAGTCGCTTCCCCATGCCACCGTTTCCCACGTCAGCGCGCGTGTATAGCGAGGAGAAAGAATAAAGCAAAAAAATCTGAAATAAGTCAATCCCTCGTAGACGTTGTCAAGGTCATTCAATTGCATTCCAAAGCCTTCGGAAAAATTTTATGGTTAGCAGTGCACAGAAAAGATTCTACTTCGGAAAGACGTATATATACGTTTGGGAAAATTAACGCTTTGGATTAGCGCGACGTTTATATACGCCTGGGGCAATTAAGATGTAAACGACGTATATATCATAGTTTTATTACCAAATTTTTGTATTATTGAGTTCAATACATTGTTATTGTATGAGGGGGGTGCGATAAAAATTATGATTGAATATTGGGTCGCGGAAGTTCCATCTTTGAGAAGCACTGGCATAGGACATGATAATATTTGAAATAATAAATTATTCGCCTCTACTTGTGTATAAAAAGCATTTGTTGGTACTTGAGATAAGTAGAAATCGCCATCTTCAGTTTCAAGACCTATCATACCTGCAATGCTGAACATCTAATAAAGGTTCTCAATTTATAACAGCGGTTTGGAAAATGAACTGCCTTTTCAGAAATATGTTATGGTTTTCATTTTTCTTTAATCAGAGAAATTTGGGGCTGCGGTAGCCCAGTGGTCAAGGTATCGGATCATGGCAGGCATGTCACGAGCCCAGTCCCCCCCTATGCAGGGATGCGATGCACGTTAAATCTGTCGAGAGCTCAAACGTCCTCCCGTTGGTGTGGTAGTTAGGAGAGGGGGTGTCAGCTCATCTGTCTTCCTCGTTACTTGACCATGGTTCAAAATGACGAGGGCCGTCACCAAAAGCCCTCGTGTAGCTTAACAGTGTGACGTTAATATTCACTCATCATCAGAGAAACTTTTTTTTTTATTTATATAGCTGGGTTTTTTTCCAAGCTTTTTTTATATAAATTGTGAAAAGTAACATGCTAAAAAAATTAGAGCCTTGCTGATATTATTAGTTTTAATTTTATGTCCTTACAAACTTTAAAATAATTTTTCTCACTTCTAATTTTGTGTGAAAATGTGTTTTATATTCCCTTTTGTCTTTTTTTTCTGTTCAAGGTAGAATCTTGAAACTTTTGTTGATACTTTCCTTTAAAAGTTAGCATATGGAAAAATTGATGTAAAAGTTTTCATAGAAGTGTTAGTAGATGGAATTAGTTCTGAAAGCTCTAGTTATTTTTTTTAATTGTTTAAGTTAATATTTTTAAATTTTTCGTGTTTTTTTTCAGGTAAAGATATAAAAATTTTTGAAGTCCAACAAGGAAACCGATTTTAACAAACTGACTTATTATTTTGAGAATCAATTTAATATTATAATCTGAAAATAAACCATATAAATTACTTTTAATATTACTGCCTCCAAAAAATACTTTTGAAAAAGTGTACTGTGTAGCCTTTAGACAAAATAACGTAATTTGTATTAGTTTTATATATTGTAATATACAAAGTCATGTTATATGCAAGAATATTCATGAATGAATATGAGCATTCATGTTACATACAAGAATATTTCAGAATATATAGAATCAATGTGCATGGAAGACACTTGAGATATGTATATTTGCTACGTTTGCTAATTGTGCTCAAATCAACTTACAATGTCAGTTAACATATAAAAGAAAAGAATTTAAGAATAAAAATGTATTTATTACAATATTTGTGCATATTAGAACATTCACATTAAAAATATGAATATTTATCGAAACTTCTATATTTAATTTCTCGCAATGTCCTAATTTCAATGAGAAACAATTAGACATTTAATAGTACTCGAATGATTATTTTTGTAGGTTGGCTTACGACCCAGAATATAAAGCAATTTAATTTTATTATTATCTGAAGAACATGGTCTATCAGAGTCTACAGAAGTAGAATGTAACAAATATTCTAAGGAATATGAAGATTCAATTAATATATCTTCTTCCGATAGAGGTAATTTTGGTGACATCCTTACAGAATCCGAAAGAAAAATAATTTTCAAACTGGGTTCATTAAAGCCTCAAGGACCATTTCCGAAGAATTTAGTATCAAACCGATGCTTTTCACATTTTCATTATTCATATTTGAACAAGGTCGGGATGAAAATATTAAAACTATGGTTGTGTTATTCGGTTATTTAAACCCTATTGCCACTTCTGATGGTTGTTAGCAGATCTTCAATGCAAATCGTATTCCTCAGCATGGGTTAATGGTGTTTTCGTTAGAAGCAATTTTACACAAACTATTACTGATCATGAAAATTCACTTCATTTGGCTCCGTCTTATAACAATTGGCATCAAGGAAGTACAATTGACATTCAATTAGATAGCGAAATCAATAGTAAATTTACTTTTTGGCGAAACGTTATTACTTTAGCGGCTTGCAATTTACCTTTAAGAGGCCATGATTCCAACCCGGAAATTTCATATCAATTGTACACTTGCTATCTAATTATGATTCTGTTTTAAAGGAACTTCTCTTGAAGCCAAAGGGGGAAATAAATTATGTAAGTCCCACCATTCAAAATGAATAATAAATTTTCTTGGAACCAAAGTTAGAGAAAATATTGTTATGAAAATTAAAAAAAGCCCCCATTTCTGGCAATTATTATGGTACTACACAAGATCATTCAAGAACTGATCAACTTTTTGTAGTGTTTGGATATATTAAGATAAAAGAAAAGGATGATGTACCTAACGAAATTAAAATCTTTGATTCCTTTGTGGGATTTATGTCAGTAGCCGATTACACAGCCCAAGGGATTAAAAGTGAACTTTTAAATGCAATCGAAAAATATGGAATTGATTTGTCTAAATGAAGAGGACAGGGTTAGGATGGAGCAATGTCATTTCTGAGAAGTATATGGAGGGTTACAAACCCTTATAAAAGAGCATGCACCAAATGCCAAATATGTTCATTGTGCAGCACATTCATTGAATTTATTTTTAAATGACGCTACAAAACACATTCCCAAAGTGTCACAATTTTTCGATTGCTTAGAAAAAATTTATACTTTTTTGGCAACAGCACAAAACGCTGGGCAATGTTAATTAACGATTCTTCCAAAAATATAAAATAACCCTTAAAAAAGTATCCCCTACTAGATGGTCATCAAGAAATAACACCTTATTCGGTATTCGAAAAAATTACTCTCTAATAATGAAAACTTTAAGTAAACTACGTTTAATTTCAACTAAAAAAGACGAACATGAAGAATGTAAGAATATAATTACTATATTAAAGAGCTATGATTTTTTAGTGTTTGTAACTTTTTCCCCATGGTTACTTAAAATCATAAACCCCATTTCTAATGCCCTACAGCATGAAAAAAAATTAGTAAAAGATAGTATTCTGCTGAATAATCTACCGAACGAACTGGTAGCAATTAGAAACCAAAATTCACTCAATTCTTTGTTAAACGAGTCTGAAGATCTAGCTAAAAGATGAGATGTAACACCTTTTTTTTAAAAATGAAAGACGAAAGCGAACAAAGCACTTTTTTGACGAGTTAGCAGAAGATCAAAGAGTTTCAGACCCGAAATCGTCTTTCAAAGTTAATGTATATTATTGCTGTCTAGATATGTTGATATCTCAAACACGACAAAAATTTCGAAGTCTACATGAGATCTCAGTAATGTTTTCAAAATTTTACAACCAGACAAACTCTTATCCTTTTCAAATAAAGAAATAAAAGATGGGCCACAAAACTACCTAATAAATACAATAAGGATATATTGCTCATAGATACACCCGGTATCTATGAGCAATTAATTTCTTTAAAAGGTTGCTTAAAATCTGAAATTCAGAAAATCCATTCAATCAAAGAGCTCGCAGAATTACTATTAAGTAATTTCAATAACCTCGCTCCCAGTTTTCCGGATATTATAATAGCATGCTTGCTATTTTTAACTCTTACAGTTACAAGTGCAGCAGCCCAAAGAAGCATCTCTAAGCTAAAAATTATTGAAAACGATCTTAGAACTTCTATAGGGCAAAACCGGTTATTAGACTTGGCAATATTGTCGATAGAAACTGAAGAGCTGAAAACCTAAAATCCTCTTCTACTATGGATATTATCATAAATACATTTGCAGAAAAAAAAAAATCGAGAAAAGTACCTATTAAACACAAAAGTACCTAATTCTCTTAATAAATAAATTTTTTTACGTATATCTATGTGTAATTATTTCAACACTTTCATATAAATTTTGTTTATGGGATAATTTTTATTTATTTTTAAAAAAAGGGGCCCGAAGGAATTTTGATATTGGGCCCACTCACGCCTAGCTACGTCAGTACTTATAGTGAACGTTTTCGACTTTTATTCCGTTGACTTTTATGTCATTCGCTTCGCTAAGCGACTTGGCTTGCGTTCGGTTCACAATTGACGACATTTGCGCCAGACTGATGGAAAAGTTCCAAATTTTCCATTATCCAGTATATAAATGAAATACACTAAAATAGATATTCTTTTATGAAAATTTTAATCATTTTACAGAAATTTAAAATGAAAATTTATATTTAAAAGGCTTTCTTAAATGATACCAAAAGTAGAATGAGATGAGCGAAGTGGGGGGAACCATTCCTTGTCAATTCTGAGTAGCAAAGTCTGAATAATAAGCAAGATGATATTTCAGAAAGACTGCGTGAAGTTGATGGAAAAAAGCTCTGGGAGTGACTGAAAGAATCTTATGGCTCAGTTACAATAACTAATTGATAACCAATCATAGCAAGGGCAGCAGTTCAATCGAAGTTGAGCTACAGACACCTCGTGTAGCTACTTCTGAGTGGACCTTGTATCAAAATTCTCTTGGGGACCTGTTTTAGATATGAGAACCAGTTAGTGGGACTTCAGATACATATGTTGGGGCCCCCGTATCATTGATACGGTGGTAGATACGCCCCTGCGTGAAGACCCAAGAATAATGAAAAACGAAATATTAAAATGTCAGCTTTAAATATCAGAAATATTATATTTCAGTTTACATCTCCAGTCAGACAACAGACTGAAGTGAAATGATCAAAATAAATTTCACGTAATAAAAATTTTTTAAGCATTTCAAAAAACGGAAATATATTTTTAATAATGAAGAAAACTCTTTCTAGAAATTAACTTAAATTTTAAAACTGTAGAGAATAAAATGATACGTCCTCAAAAAAAAAACCATGCGTCGGCTTCGACGTACGAATGGAGTTTACTCCTTAAGTACGGTTGTCTTTGATTAGATTGTAGGCAAACAGGGTAAATAAATGAATCTCATAATACTGAAAGTATGCATGCATTTTCTTCATTCTATCTACATTTTTCAAATTGCTTCGGTAAAATTATACATAATATACATCAATTATGTTACATAAATATATGTTACTCATAGTATAAGAGTACATTGCTAAGACGGTTGATTTATTTCACTATTAATATCACTGAGTATTAATTACATTAATACTCTCACCATAATTTATCACTGTAACAAGAGGCTTGTGGCAACTAAAATACGATATGTGAACTTAGGTGATTTACGAATCGTGAAAACATCGCATCAATGGTTGTACCATACCTAGTCATACCCAGTACTCAACCAGAAACAAAATCTAAATAAAGCTCTGATTTTAAAAATTGTACTATAATCTCAATCCTTCATCTTTATCGAAGACAAAATTGAAAACGCCGCCAAATATGAGTGGAAATATATGTGATACTGTTTCTTCAGTAGTTTAGAATCACCTTCCGTGAATGCTAAAGCTCCCACTCTTTATTTTATGTTATGTTATATTATATATATATATATATATATATATATATACAAATACTTTTATAATATATAACAAATACTTTTATAATTTAAAATAATAAAATATATTTAAAATCTCCATTATGTACATTTATTACATAAGACATTCAAAATGATAGAAATGTTTAAACACATTTGGTTCTTTCCGTACTTCATACATTAAGAGAACGGTTGACAAACGGAATAAATTTTAATGGAAAAATGTTAAGATATCTGATGTAAAATGTATTATAAAAAAACCCCTAACATATTTATTATTTCAAAAAACATATTTACAAAAATCTAGCTTATTGAAATCTAGTAAATTTCATTCAGTTCTCGTGAATGTTTTAATGAAAACTTGCATATATACATATTTATGTAAATAAAATGTGTACTCGAGTAAAATTAAATTTCTTTTTTTTCATTCTTTGCAATATTTTTTAACTCAAAAAAATATTTCAGTCCCTTCAGTTTCATGTTAACCGATTTCCACTGTACACTAAAACACGTCACGTATGTTGTTTTTCTCACAGCAACACACTCCCCGAGGAAAATTGAGTTTTACAGGGAAGTCCGCTTCCCAGCATGAATTCGAATAAGATAATGGCTAACATGCATAATCTGTTGTCCATACGGAAGAAATTTTTATTGAAAAATGGAAAGGTATCTGATGTAAAATTTACTATAAAAAACAACATTTATTATTTCAAAAAACATATTTATTATTTACAAAAATCTAGTTTATTGAATGCGACAAAAAAACAATAAAAGATCAAATGTCCTAAAAAGAACAACTATTAATGGAACTTAAGGGTAAATATAACGCTGAATTTTAAAATAAAGAATTATTTTATTGTTTTAAATAACAGTTTCAAATCGATCTTTTTTTCTTAAAAAGTTATGCTCATTGAACGGAATGTGTGGTGGGGCCTATCCGGAGTATAGAACCCGCGACCAGTGGCGCACACAAGGGGAGGGTTCTGGGGGTCCGGAGCCCCCCTCCCAAGCCCTTGATTTTTTTCCGATTGATTATAATTATAAGTACATAGTACGTAAAATTTAATTAAGTATTTGTTATTAATGATTAATTTTATTAATTAATGCTAATTATTTATTCAATAATTAGTTTTTTTATTGTGTTTTGTTCTCGAAAATCGACAAAATCAAAAGGAACATGATACAAGAATGATGAACTTTTGACCCCGGACCCCCCTTGAAAAATTTCTGTGTGTGCCACAGCCTGCGACCTATGTATCCGAAGCCCAGAAACATGACCACTAGACAAAAGTGTGATTACTCGCGTCAGGAGGCTATTACTCACTTATTAAGTTACCGCTACAGTACTCAAGTACCTGCTTTCTTCCAATATTGATTTGACGCATGCGCAGAATACTGCGTAACACTTCTTTTGTTTACGCTTGTACAAATTTCACTCCTCATAAAGTTTCCATCCCGGGGGCTTTATGTGAAAACCGATTCCAAAGGAGTCAACTGCAAAAAAGAAGAATGCTTTGCTGAAAGAATTTTTGAAAAAGAAAATTTCATTATTGACCGCAGGGCCGGCTTGTCCATTTGGGTGCGGGCGTCCAGGGGTCCGGATAAGCAGAAAACAAATTTCCTGGTTATAAATTTCTATCCTCCAGTGCTAAGGGTAGATCATTTGCGCCCAGGGTCCGAAGTGAGCTTAAATCGGCACTGGTTGACCATAACTGTTTTTTCGGACTGTCAGTATTTTCTTCAGGAAAAGAGATTGCTCAGTTGATGAAAAGTTAAAGATCCGAGAGTCGAGGAATTTATTAAGTGGCTTTTGTCCCCCATTTTAATTACTGTCACAAGTCTTGTTGGAGATCGAAATTTTGATTTTTGCTCAGTTTTCAGAAGTGAACTAATAGCCACTGACGTGGGGGGACTCGAGACTATTCTATGTAAGAAGAATTATGGTGAGATCTTTGGATTCTCTCCGATAGCCATAGTTCACTCCAACACATTTACAAATGGTTTATTGTTGGCGACAAAATCAGTGACTCCATCTTACACAAACTGAAACATATATTGCTGCACAATGATATCCATTTTCAGTGGATACCATCTCACGTCGAAGTTTACGGCAATGAAATGGTGGTTGATTGATTGATTGAATATTAACGTCGCACTGTTCAGCTACACGAGGGCTTTTGGCGACGGACCACGTAATTTTGAACCATGGTCAAGTGACGTGGACGACACCTGAGCTGGCACCCCCTCTCCTAACTACCACACCACACCAACGGGAGGACGTTTCAGCTCTCGACAGATTTAACGTGCATCGCTGCCCTACACGGCGGGTCTTTAGTGGTACTGGGATCAAACTCGTAACAAAGCAAGCCACGATCCGATACCTATACCACTCGGCTACCGCGGCCACAATGAAATGGTGGACAAACTAGCAAAGGAGGGCGGAAATCTTCCAATTCCCTCCTCATCCGCCCTTACCTATCTGGAATTATTCTCATTAAAAAGAAATCTCGAAATTTGGTGGAATGGAGTGTGCCTCCCACTCACCATTGGTATGCGGGTAATATACCCGGTCTGGCCCTAGCCCTCAAGTGTTACACAGATGCTCCTAGACTACACTTTCTCGTCTTGCTAGTGGTCACATCAAGTGCCTCTCATTCTCAGCGAACCAAAAAGTCTTCTCACTCTTTACAAAGTGTCAAAGTCACCAGACTTCCCCCGAACATATAATGCGTTGCATGCATCTCAAAATCAGAGATATCTTCACTGATCCCCTTTCCTGTGCTGGACTTTTTGAAAGTCAACGATTTAAAGGATCTTGTCTGACTTCGTCAGACCCCGGAGGATTAGCAACAGATCGAAATTTTTCGAATTTTCTAATTTTACACAGACCTAAATAAAGTTTAGAGGGATAAAAAATTAAATTCTATAAGGATATAAGAGAAAAAAAATTTGTTTTCCATTTTTCCTTCAAAAATAAAGAAAAAGAAAAGATATTTTTTTCGTTAAAGAAATATCGAAAAGTTTCGTTGGGAAGATTTCTTTCTCCACTTATGACTTTTTAAGATGCCTCTTTTCTCCGATCTTTTCTTATTTCTTTTCAAAAACTGCTTTTATATGGACACCTTCGAAACTTGTTTTTAAGGTATTACTCCTCGAATAGCATAAAAATTCTAGTGATATTAATGCAACAATAAACATCCATTACTTCGAGATATTGCTTGAATTGTTTGTAAAAAAAAATTCCCTACTTTTGTTGCGAACTTTGCTCCATTGAAGTATGGGGATTCGCCAAGGGATAAGACATTTTCTTAAAATATTACGTCAGCTTATGTAGTAATCTAAATATCTAGAGCAGGGGTGGGCAGACTTTTGCATGGCACGGTCTACTTTTAATTTTTTCAAGGTGTCGCGGTTCACCCTGTGACGAATCTGTACGGAACCTTTCCACTAATCTTCTTAGGCGTCTTTTAGGGTAATATAAATTCGCGTTTATTTCCAATCAACTCCAAAAAGATGTACGGGATATTTAAATTAGATAAGGTATTTAAGTCGACTGTTGCAAGATAGCAAAGAGATGATGGAAGGCTATTGAGCTAGTAACTTTAAACGCATTACTAGAAGATTCAAAGAGATTAGATTCGTGAAGACGTCGTGCTGCGAGACGTACCAGAAAGCTGATATAAACCAGCGGTAAATATAATTTACGTACGCTTAAAATAAGCATCAGTTTAAGCGACTTAGTTAAAGTTAATGAAAGTTAAGAATTCGAATACGCGCGCGTGTATTTCTCGGATCTCCTATTTCGGTAGACCTTACATGAGCTTGAGCTTAATTATTAATTAATTGCATTATTAGTAATTTAATTTAATATAAAGGCAAATCCCTTTAAGCGACGTAACATAATATTATTATATGTTATCAGATATTTTTTTGAAATAATTATAATAATAAATAAATATTATTATTATTATAAAAAATGGCTCTTAGTGGTTCTTTGCCTCAAATTAATCTTAGTGTTCCAGGTGAGACCCAGGGGGGGTCACCACAACCATGTGACGTAGTTGTGATAAGCAAAAAAAAATAGCTCAACACAATATTTGTATTACAACACTAATAAATATAGAATGTGTATACTTACCTACATAACTACAGCAGAAAAACAAAACTTACTCTTTTAAAACTACGTTTTAAGTAAAACGCAAAATACAAACATAATTATACCTATAAATTTAATATCAAATAATGCATTTTCTAACAATTCACATTACATCACAAATTAAGTAATTTTCCCTTAAAATTAGTTTTTATAGCTATAGTCTCAATAGACCGCATAGTATTCGTATTATTTGCCCCCCCCACACAATCTTGAATATACCTCAGTATATTATTAAGTGGTCGTCTGTAAAACGGGAATATGCTGTCTTAATTATATTCTTCGTTGAAAATGTAGATTCTCACAGGTAGGGAGAGTGAAAGAACGATGTTAAATGAATTGCAGCTTTTCTAAAATTGGGAGATACTTTACTTCGACCAATAGATTCCCAAAGTTATTCTTTACAAATGGCGTCCTTTTGAAAGAGAAAAGCTTCGTTTTCCTCTAGAGATAAAGAAAACACGTGACGCACACTTGCTAGAAAAAGTCTGCGCTCACCCATTCGAAATCCTACAGCGAAGGTAAAATCTAATAAAAATATAATTTTTTTCTAACAAAATTTCACGAATTTGTTGACTATTATTTAAATATTGAGCAAGCAAAAATTGGTTAATTTTGAATTAAAACTATTTAAGATAACGGTAGTTTTGTAGCAAAATACACAAATAGTAGGCAGAAAAAGTCTGCGTTCACTATTTGAATATTCTTGGTTCTTGGAATTTGTATCAACAGGCAACAGAGTTTTTGCATTTAGTTATCAAGTAAAATAGATTAAGAAAATTGTGACGCAATAATTGTTACGTTTTTGTGAGATACGAAGCAATTCAAGGGCATGGAAAATAAAAAGAAGGAAATTAGTACCAGTGAGCGTAAAATCAATGTGAAAATGTGAAAAGATGGACAAAGAAGTCGGGATACAGCCAGATCCATTGGACGGCAGTATTCATCTATCCAGCAGGTTATTTATAACTTTAAATCTACAAGAGTTTACACATACAAACCTCTTTTAAGTCGCCCATCTAAACTCACAATCAGAGAAAAACGAGATATGACATCAATGGTGAAAAAAAATCCGTGTTTGTCTGCAACCTAAATAGCAACAGACACTCACGAGCAGTTTAAAAAAATTATTTGGACGGATGCTGCAAGAAAAATCTTGAAAAAGGCCGGACACCATAGTCGAGAGGTTCACAGAAAACCTTATATTTCAATGACCAACCGGCTTAAGTGGATAGCTTTTGAAAAAGATCATATACGTAATTCTCTTGAGTTCTGGAGGACTGTGATATTCTCTGACGAGGGCGAATTTTGTATCTTCGGCATAAAAGGTTGTAAATTAGTCTGGAGAAAAACTTGCACAGCGCTTCAAAAAGAGCATTTAGTACCAACAGTAAAGCACGGCGGCGGTGGAGTCATGGTGTGGGGGTGCATGACGAGAAATGATGTTGGCAAGTTGGAGTATATATAATAAATTATGAACAAATATGATTACTTTGATGTCCTAAAACAATTTAAAGGAAAGTTCCACCAAACTCGGCTTAGGATAATCGTTTCGTTTTCAACACAACAACGATCCTAAGCACACCGCTGCGATTGCGAAACTTTGGCTCTTGTATAATGTCCCAAATCAACTGCACATGACCCCGCAGTCATCTGATCTGAATCCTACAGAACACTTGTGAGATTTGTTGGAACGCAGGATTCGTCAACGCAATGTATCTAACAAGGATATGCTGAAGAATTCTCTTAAGGACCAATGGGAAAAGATAAGCGCTGAAAAAACCCCAAGATTTGTTAGTTCAATGCCAAAACGACTTCAGGAGGTTCACAAATGATGAGATTAACCAACCAACTACTAAATAGCTCATTCTCTTTTTAAATAATTTTTATAGTTACTATTAACAGTAAACGCATACTTTTTCTATTTGATTTTTGTTATTATCGTCACAAACCTGTCTTTATTTTAAAATCTATGAAGGCAAACCAAATTTACTTTTATTATTCTGAATACTTAAAATGAACTAAATAAAATCTAATTAAAATTTTGTTTTTTAATTTCCAGTTTTTAAACTTTTTTTCATTGTTCATGTAAGCAATAGTACGTAACGCAGACATTTTCTAGCTAGTGTATATTTAGTTATATTTTTCACATCAACATTGCCAAATGAATAACCCATGAAAGAAACTTTTGTGGGATTCTAGTCAAGTAAATTCTGGAAAACGTCTCTCAAATTTGGTTTGGAGTTTTATTCACGGGTGTTTTCATTATTATGGTAACCACCTGAGTTTCTTTTAGTATGCGCGTCTCAGATTTTATGTGAAGGCGGTTACCTCAGAATGTCTTGGCAATCCACCGGTCGATCGCGATCGACTTAATGCCCACCCCGGATCTAGAGCATGGGTCGGCCAACCAAGAGAGTTGCGGCGTGCCAAACCAATTTAAGCACATTTTTCAGCACGACACTCAGTCGGACATGACTGAAACAATTCAATTCCCGCGAGAATACGCGCAGGTTTAGAGGTCAATAATACAGATATATTTACAGTTTTATTATACACTAATTTTGCATCATTTAAAGATATTTCTCATCATAAAAATAAACAGTATAAAATATAACTATTTGCTTAAAAAATATAAATTTTACGTATACAAGCATAATGTATTTTTATATAAACATTTATTAAAATAAGAAAAGACAACACAAAATATGTATGTTTCCCTTCATAATTCATAATAGAAATAAAATAGATATTTTAATACGAACTTCATAGTAAAAATTTTGATACAAACCTAAATCTCTACTTTCATATCGCAAAATCAGGGATAGTGTGTGATTTTCAATTAGACACGATTTTGAGCATTCAGTTGTTAAAAAATTTCTTTGTGGATTCGGAATATTTTACATAAGAGGAAAGATTTTTTACTCGGACGTGTAGAACCAAAAGCGAAAGGCAGAGAGAGAGTGCATGTAAATTTTTCTCTTTAATCAATTAAATATCTCCAGCAATGACATTCAATATTTTACATAATAGATGTAAATATATCTTCCATATTTTCATTTCCGTAAATGTCAGTTGAGCACAGACAATCCCTCAGAAAAATAATATTTCGACCAACGTTCAACATTTAAATGCGCTTTATTGAAGCACCAGATTCATCCTTCTATTATAAACATTTGTTTGTCGATCAGTTATTTTATGTATTAATTAATATTTAATTTATTTGATTAATATGCGTTTCTTAAGTGAAATTAGGTTTGAGAATGTTTTGACTATGGTAATACAACAGTAGGCAATGAATTCTATGGTCACATTGAAAAAAAATGTTATTACAAAAAGGAACTGATCGGAATAAGAACGAACGGAGATATTAAAACAAAGTTTAGAAACGGATGTCAGCAATTTTGACTTTAAAAAGATATACTTGTAATTTGTCTCGTACTAAGGAATATTGTGAGAATGTTTTTAATTGCCTTTCTTAGTTTCAGCATGGTTGGCAATCTCCACAATATAAAAAAAGAAAGTAAAACACTGGGCATTACTAACGAAGGATATTTAGGGCTAAAACTGAAAAAATTAATGCCAAATATTGAAAATTTGTTATTGAAGCCCCCGATTCAACCCTCCCATTAAAAGAATTTGTTGATCAGTTATTTTATTTAACAGTTAGTTTATGTATTATTTCAATTTTGATTTCATTAGTTAACACATATTTCTTGAATTTTAAATACTTTACTACAGTTAGAAATTTCAGCCTTTTAAAGTAAGTAGTTCTATATCTACTGTCAAGAAAGCATTTAAGTTGATAAATTTGCAAAAATTAAACATTAGGCTAACAGAAGTATACCTAAAATCGAAAAACATGGCAAGGGGTTTATGAGGCAAAAAGTTTAGGAACCTCTGATTTAAATTACAAACCGCTCTTCCTCAGTGAAACAACCACCCCGAGGTCAGCGATTATTGATCAAAAACTTCTTCTTTGGTAAGAGAAGATAAGTTTTAACTGAACTTCAAAACAGAAAATTCAGAACTTCAAAGTAAAAAGGTATGTAAAAGATACAAAACAAATGCTGAACAAGAAAAACACAGAATAAGAGGCAAAATTACATTAAAATGTGCTTCCAAAGATGAGATATATTTACTGTACATCTCCAATACATATAGATAATTAATACGGAACTAGTTTGATATTCCGGGGCACTCGCCAATTTGTTTTTTATGTTCGCCAAGAGGGGCGATAACATTACAATATGTTTACATTGATATTTTTGCGGTTTTTGTAATATTACAAGTTTCCAGTACTTTTAAATTGATATTGTTTAGAAATATTAATATATATTGTCATTATTTTATTAATACAAAAATACAGTTATTATTATATGTAATAATCATATAATATTCGTTGTTTATAATATTGGTTTTTTTTATTATATTTATTTATAAATATTATTTCATGTTATGCTTTTTATTTATAACTATTATGTTCTTTATTTATAATTATTACGTTACATGAGTCTTCTTATGAATAATTTTATATCATAAAACGATGATTTTTTTCTTTTTTATTATTACTATTAAATTATATATTATTATTATTATTATTATATAATTACTAAATCATTCTATATGATTATATATAATTACTATTAAATTATATTATAAGATTATTTACTGCATATTATTAGTACATGTAACTTTTTATTATATTATATTGTTATTAATTATTTATTGATTGATCTCGGTTAGTATCAATCTCATTTCCTATATTCTTCTTTATAAATATATTTCAATGTGTATATTTCAAGACAATTTTTAAAATTATCTTATTGACGATTTGATACCGCTAGGCCGCTATCTTCGATTCCATTCCAGCGACAACAAGCGCTGCTTGGCATGATTCCTTTATCGCGCCAAACAGCGTTTGGCGTCATGCTCTGTGGTATCAAACTGGCGCCATTAATACAATTTTCCCTACATCCAAGAAGAAAAATATTTGACATAAAATACATCTGTGTTCTTGGTGGTGAACTTTGAAATTTTCAACGGCGGTTAAGGGATGAGCACCCGAATTTGCATGCTACACCAAGGCAACGTGACGATTTTGAGCTTGACCGATTTCACACAAGCATTAGCTTCTCTAAACGGCTGATCTTCAGTGGTACTAAAACGTTGGCTACCAAATCGCGACTGCCATCGCTTGACCATTAGAGTTGTAATTTATTTTTTTTCATATTTCCAAAGAAAGCGGTCCTTTTATGTATGAAAAATTACTGAAATCAGCAACAGATTTTTTGGGCGACATAAGCTTTCTTCTCTTGTCTTTCTCGATTATAAGTTCACTCTTTCCCTATACATATAATAAAATTTGAGTGGTGCATGATTTGTCGTGGCGTAATGGATTCTTTAGCGATGATAATTATTTTAGACGGTTCATGCTTTACATTTGATGGGTATTGACGAAGCAGTCTTGTAACTTAATCCAGTTTATTCACATCTTGAGACACATAGGCATATTATAAGCATAAAACAGGGACGACACTACCTGCACAGAACAAAGAAAACGAACACACAACGCACTGCAGCAGCCGATTCCATTATGAAAGCAGAAAAGACAGAAAAGAGCGGGATTTTCTAGAGTCTCGATGTTCATTCCCAGCGGGAAATCACATGATTTGGCTGGTGGATGGATGCAGTTCCAAAACTCCCCGTTAGGCGGGTAGCTAGGTTATTAATTAAACGTGGGTCCTGAAGGAACGGACCAAAGATAAATCAAATTTATTAAAGATTAAATGATTGGGAATTAGAATATACATATATCTCTTGCTCAAATTTTCAATCATAAATAAAATACTTTCTATTCATCCATACAAGTTCAAAAATACATTTTTTTAAACTCATAGTGGATGACACTTGATGTTGATAGTTTTTTAAATATTGATTCACTAATAAAGTTTTATTAATGAAAAAATAGTAACAAACACAAATAATAGTCAAACAGCATATATAAAAAGGAAAATCGTTCTTTGTGTCCCTGTGGTGCAATGGATAACGTGTTTGACTTCTAATCCAAAGGTCGAGGGTTCGAATCCCACCTGGGGTGGCATAATTTCTGTGAATGTGATTTCTTTTTTACTATACTACTTTATTAGAATTATTAAATTTAATTAATGAATAAATAGTAACAAACAAACAAAAAATAGTCCAACGCCTTATATAGAAAGTAAAATAGAAAATCGCTTTCTATTTTGTCATTTAATAGTGTGATTCTGTCATATGTATATACATATTTATATTAATTGTAACTATTTAATAAAGAGCAACTAAAATAATTTTCCTCTTTGTTGACCTAAGTAGGAATTGAACAACAATTTTATTTTGTATTACTTGTTCAACCCATTCTACTTCTATGGCAATTTTATTAAAGGGGCGACACAAGCCTTTTACTGCAAGAGGGCGCTGTTTAATTTGAGATCCAAAAAATCAGAAAGGTTAAATGCTTCTGCATCCTTGCCATAGAAGGAAGTGTTCGAAAAACACCAAGAATTAGAACATCAAAAATGAGCCTTCTATCGGATAATTTTATAGAAAAAGGCCCGTTTTAAAATATGGCATTTGAATACGAAGTTGTGTCAACGTCTTCTCCACATGCAATCGGGCGCATGCACCAATGAGGAAGGAGAGAGGAACGTTTCGAGAAAGGTTTCGATTTTCACTCCCCCTTCATGTAAACAAGGGCTCGTCATGAACAGACGCTCCTAACAGAAACCGATTCGTGGCCTCTTGATGAATGGCCGTTTCTTTCTCTGTAATCATCTTGCGTGAACATTTTATTTTCTGAAATTTACTTGATGGAAAAAAAGGACATCAATGAATAACGAATGCCTACTTTTAAACATGTGATACCTCCAAAGTATAGGTAGCAGGAAAATGATGAAATTAGGGCTTTCATCAAATCCCTAAGGGACATTCACGCAAGATAACGTCTCTTTGAGCTCATTTCCCTGATGGATTGGATCAAATCCCCGAACTGTTTGAGTGAAATAAAGAAATGAGCAAGTCAGTCCTTGTAGAGCTCTGTTTTCCCTTCTTTCCTCGTCCGTGCCAGGCAGCACCGAGCTTCTGACGTGACGCAACAAAACAAAAGGACCAAAATATCATTTTTTAGTTTTATTTAGTTATGTTCTTTGCATTATTATCTTTCGATTGATACATCACTTTTGTATGCCTGGAAATTAGAAATTGAATAAAACTTCAACTGAAAATATAAACAAAAAAATTAGGGAATTTGACCACGTCCTCTTTATAGATAAAAAAAAAAGAGAAGCTTTTTGATACTAAAAAAACTATTTTTAAAAGGGAAATAATAACTAAAAAAAGGTGTTACAAATATATAAAGCAGGATATTTCTGAAGTATTATATTAATGTATAATTTTTTAAAACAAAAATGTTTGAAATTCTACTGCAAATATGTTTTAAAAAATACCAGCTTTATTACCTAATTATTTTGTTAATTTCGAATAAATAATTTTAATTCAATGATTGTTGTTGTATTGATTACTCTACTTTTAATAATGCACCTTATTTGCTAAAAACACTTCTAAATCCTTAAGAATATTATTTCATCATTTCACTGAAACAGGTTAAGGATTTGATCAAATCACTTACTTTTCTCAGGAAAATTACCTTTCAGAGTTCTTATTTTAACATCTTCCCTGAAATGATCCTCTCCCTTAGGGATTGGATGAAGTCTCTAATTTCCCTGCGACATCTATGTAATAATGCCCTTTCATTGCATCTTAAACTGCTTTTAATTTGTAATGGTCCTGACCCTTCGGAACTCGCCCGTAAATAATTAACTAGCTTGCCCGTCTGACGAGATTTAATCATAACTGTGTCTCTTATAACTTAGAATCTCGGCGAGTTTAAAGTGATCTTTCACAAGTATCGTCGCATGATATCTTTCCTCCCTTCTCAAGCGCCGTCCATGGAAGTCATATGAGTTTGAAACTTCCGGTTCCAAAACAGACTCTGGAAACACATAAAAACAGAGACTCTGGAAAATCGACCCCTACCTGCTTATTGTCTTTCATCATGTAGCCTGCAGCAGCTCTTTTTTGTGTGTTTTTTGTTTGGCCGCCCCTATTTGTAATGAGTTTAAATGTGAAATAAACTGGATTACCATTCCAAAAGACTGCCCCATCAGTGCCATTCATATTACATCAACCATCTAAAATATAATCATCGTTAAACAAAACTTTACCCATCTCTCCCCGATCTTTATACATTATATATATATATATATATATATATATATTATAATTTTTAATATTTTAGCAAAAATATAAACTTCTAAAAGGTACAGTAATACCACGACTTACGCAAACGAACCTGGAGTTACGCGATTTTCAAATCTCGTCGATTCATTATTCCTTTATTTTTTCCTCACTGAAATTCAGGCGGAATCAGTGCCAGAGCCTGATAAAATTGATAATGTAGTTGAAGACGTTGTCGATCTTGCCACGCAAATAAATTTAGAAGTGGATAGTGATGACGTTCAAGAATTGTGCTGGATTCTCACAATCAAAGTGTCGAGAAAATTATCGAATTCATTCACAAAAATTTAGTTGCACTGTGTGAAGCCGGATCAACTCTTCTGAACAAATTACCTGTTATTTTAAGTGGGGATTTTAATGTAGATTTTTTAAGAGACAAATAAAAGCCTTTAGTAGATTTTTAAAATCAAAATTTATTTTAATTATTTCAAATGATTCAAATGAAAGCACGCCAAAGTACGGAACAACGCTTTTGACGGAGTTTTTATAGAAATTTAAATAACTTTGAATCTATATAAAGTATTTATAACCTATTTCAGCTACCATAAATCTATTGTTTCCTTCTTAGAATACAATTAATTCACAAATATGTTTGTATATTTCGCAAAAAATATTACTTTATGAGTACAGATATCTGAACAAAGAATTTCATATGACAATACTAACATCTCCTTGTTTTTTATTCACTTAAATAATCCCTGAAATAACATTACAAAATTTGAAGTTATCACTTCTATCGTGTGGTCATAAGCGTACACACACTCTTTTTTTATCTAAATTATTATTTTCTTTCGTATCCGGCCAAAACAAAAAATAATTCATATATATTTATTTGCGAGATTTTACCCCGTCTAATACGGTTATCACTCAGTCGGGGTATTACTGTATAAAAACCGGAATTCTACGATTAACGGAACGTTGTTACCAGTTTTGTTCAATATATATATATATATATATATATATATATATATATATATATATATATATATATATATATATATATATATATATATATAGCTATTTGTTTATATAATACATAAATATATACAAATAGCTATAAAACCTAAGCATAACTAGTCAAGATAGTAGGAAATATTAGCCACAGTAGTACAAAAGGAAACTCCTGGCCTTAGGAACCAAGATTGCAGGTTTAAACAAAGGCTTAGGGCTGGCCAACCTTCACTTGTAATTTGCCTATACTACAGAGCCATAGGGAAAGGATGGAATATTAGGAGAAATTTAAATATTACAAATAAAATACACTATACTATTAAAATATAACACAATAAAATTATAATCTACTTATATTAACTAGTATAGATTTAAAGTGATGCAATAAAGTAGATGGTAAGACTTACTTCGTGAAAACAGCAACAAATTATGTTTCCCGCTCGATACAAAAGGAAAATTGTAGTACCATATAATTAAAATTAGTGTGAATCATGATAATATAATTTCAAGTATATATATATATATATATATATATATATATATATATATATATATATATAGATTTAAACATACAGAAGAATATTTAAATAAAATATAATTTAATTTATTAGACATGTGGCGCCATCTATTGAATAACTATATAATTAATTTAAAAATGCTATTATTATTACATATTGTCATTTCAAAAAGAACTAATCTATATATATAAAGGAGAAAAGCGACTCACTCACTCACTGACTGACTAATCACGATATCTCCGGAACTATTAAACCTACAGACTTGAAATTTGGTAGGTAGGTTCGCTTCATGGAGTAGACGTCAGCTAAGAATGGATTTTGCAAAGTTCGAACCCCAAGGGGCGTTACGAGGGTTTAAGGGGCGTTATAGATAATTATTTCCATTACAAAACTATTAGATGTACAGTCTTGAGAAACTTGGTACACAGATTTCTTTCATAAAGTAGAGATTCCCTACATAATGATTTTTACGAAAATCGACCTCCAAGGGGCGTTGAGAGCGCTTAAGGGGCGTTATACATAATTATTTCCATTTTTAACCTATTAGACGTACAGTCTTGAGAAATTATGTAATTGGATTCCTTTCATAGAGTACAGATCCGCTGCAAAATGGGTTTTGTCAAAATTGACTCGCAAGTGGCGTTGCAGAGTATTAAGTGGCGTTATAGGCAATTGACTCCTTTTTTAAACTATTAGACATAAAATCTCGAAATTTAGTAAGCTGATTCCATTCATTAAGTAGAGATCCGCTATAAGATGAGTTTTGTGAATATAGTTTCCTAAGTGGCGTTGCGGGGGCTTAAGGAGCGTTATAGATAATTATTTCCATTTTTAAACTATTAGACGTACAGTCTTAAAATTTGGTAAGCGAATTCCTTTCATGGTGTAGAGATCCGATACAAAATAGTTTTGGGTAAAATTGATCCCCAAGGGTCACTGAGGGGGATTAAGGTGCGTAATAGATAAATTTTTCCGCTTTTCAACTAATAGAAACACCTGCTTGAAAATTAGAAGGTATGTTCCGTTCATGGAATTAAGTTCCTTTTACAAAGATTTTTGCGAAAACGGACCCCCAAAGGAGTGGGGTTGCGAGGGATTAAGGTGTGTTATAGAAAAATTCCTCTGTTTTTGAATTTAACTTATTTACTTGAAATTTGTTGAGCACTTTTCTTTAGTTGAATAGAGTTCCACTAAGAATGGATTTTACGGAAATCAACTCCAGGGGGAAGCGGGGAGAGTTATTGGGCGTATTGGTACACAAAATTCCCGTTTTCGAACTGATAAGACTACAATAATAAAATTTGGTTTGCATGCTTCTTTTGTTGAATTGGAATCCGCTAAGAGTGCTCTGAACGAGGTATTGATGATAAAAATTCCGTTTTTGCTCTGTTAGATTTAGACTTGAAATTTAGCACACATGTTTATTTTATGGAGTAGAGATCCACTGAAAGTTGCTTTGGTGGAAATCCACTTGATTATTAGGTTAAGTGAGCGAAAAAAATCTTTCTACTTCTATTTTAGATATAAATAGAAATTAGATGTTATAATTTATGTTCTTTTTATATCAAGGGGCGAGAGTGTAGCAGCTATAGATATATTTTTCAATACAATCGAATTCTTAATGCTAGATATCAATAATTAATATATATGTAAACAGTATACATATATACAACATTGTGGAATACCCAGTGAAGCGGGTGGGTAACGGCTAGTAGCAATATAATTGTGAAGAAAGTTAGCAGGATATACATGTTCAATACATTGGTTAATAAAGTTATTCAAATTTAATATTTATATGTAATAATAATAATAAAAAAGAACAATATATATATATATATATATATGAAATATTTTTATAATATTTCTGGAGAATGGTAAAAATAATTGTAAGACGTGGCGAGTGGATGTTATTACTGTAGCGAACCAAAGATAGGGCGTGGTGTGATTTTCTATGTTACGTGGAGCGTGGTCGAATACGATACTATCGAAGAGGCACTCCTGTGAATCATTATTTTTTTATTTCACAATCTGTGTGTGGAAACGCATAAAGATCCTGTAGGGACGGCATTACGCATACAAGAAGCAAACATCACAGCACAAACAGAAACAAAGATAAACATAGAAGGCTGATTATATGACAAAGGCAGGTAGATCAAAGAGAGTGATTCCACACACAAAAAAAAGATCTTTGCTTTTATCCTAGCAGTGGTTATTACGTAATAGTAGTTCTGATTGCATAGAATGGGCGGGACAGGGATTTCGGACTAGCCGATTACGATTAAGATTACAGTATTATTTTTAAACTAAAGAATTAAAGTTTGTTTAACTATTAATACAAAGAGTTAATAAAAAAGATACTAGAGGGAATTATTACATATATATATAAAACTCGACAAAATACTGCTCTGTGTGTTGAGCAGTGGCGTAGCTACCGCCGTATCAATGATACGGGTCTCCCAAGCTACAGGGGCCCTCACATGTGTAACTAATCCTATTAACAGGAATCCATATCTAAAAATAGGCCCCGAAGGAATGTTGATATAGGGTCCCCTCAGATCTAGCTACGCCAGTGGTGTTGAGTTAAATTGAATGGAAAAAGAAAAGATGGTTGCGTGTGTACTCATTACAATGTTGGGCTATGTGCTGCACCTTGCAACTAAATGAATCAGGCAAAGGAAAATTTTGAATAATTTTTTTTAAAGCAAATACTAGTATTATTATTTCTGTTGAAAATGTATAAATGAATATTTTTAAAGATAAAAATATGTTTTTTTTCGAAACAGTTATTCGAAAAGAAAAAATAATAAAAGTCGATGTACGTGCAAGGTTGCAATATCTGGCTCTCACCTGCAGAGTATCAAAATCCGAAATTAAAACAAAAGTTTTGATTCATTATGAATTGTTTTTTTAATTTGCGTCAAAAAAAGTTTCAAAATATGTCTTCTTAAATTAAAAAAAAATTAATTTCTTTGCCGAACAAGGACGAAGGTTATTCTTAGTCCCAATGGATGATGGAACGAACAACTGTCCCCCTCAGTTGGCGTCACCTGTTTCTGAATGGAAACAGTACTGTTGGATCCTAAATAGACGACAGTTGCTTAGAATCCTTTGCCTGGTTTGAAGTTTCGTTGGCTGCTCTTAGTTTTAAGCTCTTCCTTCGTTATTCCTGCATCGCTAAGCAATAAAAAAGCGTAAATGTATGAATAGGTCAACTCTAAATTCTCATGTTGGATAGCGCAATTAAAAAATAAATTTTTTCTTTTAAAAAAAAAAGAAAAGTAAAAATTACGTGCAATTTTCAGTAAAAAGTAGTAATTCTTTGTCGTAAAATGTGCTGTAGTGTCGCCTCATTAGACGGATATTTTTTTCTACCTCTTTTGCCATTTTTGAGACCCAGGGGTAATCAGAATAGGTCATTGTATTCTTCAAAGGGGACCACACATATTCTTCTCTCCTGCCCGGGGCGAAGCAGATGTTGAGCCGATTCTAGAACCTGTTTCGATGTTACCATAATTTTTTTCTACTCCGACACCCAGATGGCTTTATTTTCACAACGATTTTTTAAAGTGAAACAAACACCTGTTTGACTATCGTCCTTTCTTTCACACATGCTGAACAAGATGTGCTTGAATGGAAGGGATGGTGGTCTTTTGTGAGTAAGAAATATCCAGGAGTGTAATAAAAGTGTCAAAGTGAAAGGTATATTGATATACCCTCCATATGGTTTACGAGGTACGGTGACATAGATGATCTTAGTCGTGACAGCTTTTTGTCCAATGGAGTTGGGACCAAGATAGAGGGTGCTGGGTCAAGACCTGCGACGCTCGCCCCTCAGAAATTATTGATGGCGTTAAAGAGACCCACCCAGGGGCTTTAAAGAGTTGGCTCGGAAGGTGACGCGAGAAGGATGGAGAGATCAACGAGCTGCGAGGACTTCAAGACAGAGCTGCCGGCAGCCGCACCAGCGATTGATTTTGGGTGATACAAGTGAAAGAGGTTGCGGGGGCAGCCGCACCCGGGAGATGATCCTCGAACGGCGATCCGAACTTTTCTCCAGCGAAACGCTGCGGTATAGTGTAGACTAAAAACCTTAATGGAGTAAATTTTGTTGTTGTTACTCATACCACCTGGTCGACAGTAACTTTAGATCAAGGCCCGCGAAATTTTTCACGGCAAAAGGCTGCATTTACGCCTTTCGTTAGCCGTAGCTTTGTGTCCCACACAAGTGACAGTGCGATTTTATTCGATTGCACCCTAATTTTGAGGGAGAATACCCTGGGGGTGGTCAGGAGCCTCCCACCTCTTTCCCTTCCACTAACCCCAAGAGAAGGCTCGACGGCTATTTAGAGTACCCCTATGAAGGGTCGGCTCTAGCAGTTTTGCCTCCCCGGACAAAAATGGAAAATGTCGCCCCTATCTCCAAAGCAAAAAGTTATAATTAAAAAGATAAATTGTTCACATAGATACACACCTATAGGGGAATATTTCATAACACATACACAACATATATCGCAGCATAACAATATTTCATATATATACAGTCGAACCTCCATATAACGAAGTCGCTAAATCCCGGAAAAAATTTCGTTATATGGAACATTCGTTATATAGAGGTTCATCTTTCAATATATTTTATAAACCGCATAAAACAAATTTTAAATTCATAAGCACTATAAGTTAAAAAAATTAGCTATTCACACTTTTTTAAAAATTAATATGCTTATTTTATATATCTTACCAATAAAAAAAAACTGCAACGAAAACAAGAAAAAAGAATGTCGAATGTCTGTATTTTCAATATTATATATGTATTCAATATTTTCATAATTTTTATATTAAAATTAATCAATTTGAAGGACATTTTCTAATTTAAAGCATAAATTATTTCATAACTAGAAGTCGGAGACACGGAACAACTCCACTGATTGTGAAAGGGTATGTCGAAGATGTTTCTAGTAAAATGGACAGTGGGGGTTAAAGATTACACTTCTTGGATGAAACGACCAGAACTATTGCTCTCGGTGAGTTAGGATCTAATAAAACCAGTTCAAGATTTATAACACCATAAAATGTATTAAAGAGAGAATAACTTGAAATGTTCAGAAATACTTCAAAAATAGGGAGAAAAAGAAATTGAATCGCAAAAGAAAAAGTTCGTTACATAGAAAATTCACTTCGTTATAGAGAGGTTATTTAACGAAGAAAATCGTGAAATGTTCAAGGTTCCAGGAAAAAGCTCGCTATAAAGAAAAATTCGCAATATAGAGGCTCTTAATATGGCGGTTCGACTGTATATCTATTACTTTAGGTAAGGATTTTAATTGTTTATTTACCTGTTCTTATTTATTATTTCAAACGATTAAAATGTAAGCGAAGGAATCTTCCATTTCAGCATGCCAATTTCTTCTACTACTGTGATTCTTTCTTCTACTGATGGTGGGATCACAAACGTTTACTTTAACTTATAGTGACTACACTCAAGACTAAAACATAACTTCTCCTGTGACTTTCTACATAAAACTCCTATTGCCCCTGTCTCCTTTTGGATAGCTGACACCGGACATCGTATGGGAAAAAGGAATGTCCGTTGGGACCATACTTCGAGATGGAGAGAAAGTTACAAGTGAAAGAGAGAGAGAGATAGATGTGTAAAATTATCAAATTTCAAGATTGAACATATACTTCCGCCTCGAACTCGTAAGTTTCAGCATAAAAGAAAACTGACATTAAACATACAGAATACAAAATAAGAAAGGAAGACACATAAAATGAAATGTTCAATTCACAGCCAATAATATTAAAAAATATATGAAATTCTTTGTAACAAATATATATATTAATCAAATTTGATCCAAATGCCGCCCTTCGAATTTACCGCCCCGTGCAGGAGTCCGGTTTGTCCGGCTCTAGAGCCGCCCCTACCCCATGCCGCAAAGGCACTATGCATTTACAAACATCCATGCCTTCTCCGGTATTCGAGCCCTGACCCAACGGCGCAGCGGTCAGTGGCACTAACCACTCTAACGGAGGGGTGGCGTAAATTTTTTAAAAATTTGTAAATCATGAGTAGCTAACCCAAATAACCTCGCGGGCCACTTTCGAAAAACATAATCACGCGGGCTACGCATATATATATATATATATATATATATATATATATATATATATATATATATATATATATATATATATATATATATATATATACATTAGATTTGGAACCCTTACAAACATTTATTTGAGTGAAAATTTAAAATAGATTGATATATTATTTTCATTGTTTTTCATGTATACAAACATGTATAATATAATAGTGCAATGATTAAATGTTTAATTTATTTTATTAGTGAGATATTTGTTTCTCAACTCTTTCACTTAGTTTTTGCAAGTCAATCTCAAATGCATATATTTGCGTAATGGAAGTTGCAGGTTTCCTCTATCAAGTTTGAGCAAGATTTATGTTTGAAACATTTCAATTTCGAAAAAAAAAAGATTCGCAGAAACTGATGAGATTTATTTGTTAAAAAAAACTCTAAAAACAAAAAATATTGTATAAAATAGTCGCATTTTTTAAAGTTATAATGAATCTCAAGGGTTGCAAAATAATTCAAGGCTCGGCCCCCAGACCACGGGTTGGCCACCTATTGTAAATAAAATGATATTTAGCTGTGCGATCCCTCTCGGGTACTAATTTGATATCGGGGGCCACGCGCCAAGTTGCTGTTTGTTTGACAAGATGGGCAATAACATTACAATATGGTTACCTTGATATTTTTATGCTGCAGTGATGTGGTTGCCATGGGAATAACGTTTTTTAGAGTTAATTTTTATTGGTTTTTTTCCATCGGTAATCCTGTTAATTTCAGACGATTTTAATTTGATTTCTTTAAAAATTAAACCATTTCCATTGCATTTGTTCTTCAAGCTTTGTTTCAGTCTTTTGTTGTATCTGGTGCTGTTTTCGAACATGAATATTTGTAATATTATTGGTGAGTACAAGGATATCGCGGCCTAATTATCAGAATGCGTAACTCCATCTGGGGTGCTAATTTCATATCGGAAAGCTACGTGCCAAGTTGTTGTTCATGTTCTCCAAGATAGACGATAACATTACAAAATGCTTATATTGATAGTTGTTTTGTGTGGTCATGTGTATCCCTATTTGTATCCTTTTCGCACGATTAAGGAATCGCGCCAAACAACGCTTGGCGCTTTGCACTCGTATATATCAAATTAGTTTCCTTTGTGGAGTTACGCATTCTGATAATCAGGCCGACGATATTATTTTTAAAAGAATGAGTTGTTCTTTTAATTATTGCTGTAAATCGAACCTTTCTACTTTATTTTACTTTTTGACATTGAGTGTTTGAAGGTTCCTTGTTTGATGAAAGTCATTGAATGAATTCGCAGTTATTGGAGTATTGTAAGTTATCAGCCCATATTAATTACATTAATTTTTAATTTTAATACATATTATGTAATTATTTTATTAATATAATAATTATATATAACAATTGTTTTTTATATTATTTATTTATAATTTTTTTATTTTACTATTTTATAAATGTTACAAATTTTATTTATTTTATAACTATTATGTTATTTATAATTATGTATAAATTATATGAATATTATAATTACTATTAAATTACACTACATGATAATAATACATTACATGATATTATTATTATATATAATTTTTATTATACTATACTAATATTCAGTATTGATTGAGATATTGGTTATTTTTAATCTATTTCTATGTATATATATTCTTTATTTTTGAAACATATTTTAACATTTCTTTACAAATATTTTCTCGTCAATTTTTTAGCTAGGCAACCATCTTGGATTCAATGTAAATCGACAACAACCGCTGCTTGGCGCGTAGCTCCCCGATATCAAATTAGTTCCAAAGTTTGAAAAAAAATAGAATTTAGTAGTTGTTGGATATATTTCAGATTAAAAGGTAACAAATGACGGAGACAACGGCCTTCTTTGTACGCGAAAGAGAGAATTCAGTTCATAACCCGAGATGCTTGCTGGATGAAAAGAAAGATTCTTTGAGCACCCAATTTCAAACGCTCTGATCCAATCTCACTTTCAGGTAACTTTGATTCTCCCTCATGCCATTTCTATTTTACCCTAATATCGCGCTGTGTTGCGCATTTTCTAATTTTATCACCCATCACTTTTTATGAAAAGGAAACAAACACTTTTTTTTTCTTTGGAAGTGGAGGGGGAAAAAGATTCAACGAACTGATAATTTCTCGCAAAAGAAGAATCCTTTTTCTCTCGAAAGATAAAGTGAGTATAAAATGAAACAATAGATACTAAATATATATAAAAGGGAAGGGGAGGGATTACAGAAGGGAAAAAACAGGAAGAGACTGTTTGCATTTTTTCTCTCCTTTTTCCCATCTAGAATATAAAGATATAAAGATGGAGGAGAGTTGAGAGGTCCAACTCATTTTCTCCTCCAACCTTCCGCAAACAGTTTCTTCCCATTAAGAAAGTTGGACTTTTTCCCCCAGTGTTTTTCTTTTTACTGTTGTTTTTTTCCCTTTCTTTTCAAGTCCAATATATTTTCCTTTTCTTCTCCTTGAAACGGATCCGAGTGTACGACTTTTTACAAATCGCACTTAACCCCCTGGCCGAAGGATTTTAACATCGAAGAAGTGTTAAGAATGCCCCCATAATGGGGAAGCCCATATTAAAAATATCTCCCCTCAATATCCGAAAATTGGAGAAAACAATAATTTTTGTCTCCTTTTTTGGTGTGGAGAGAGAATACTAATTTTAATTTATGTCGCACTATAAAATAGCACGAGTGCTATTGGTGACGTCATTTTGAACCTCGGTCAAGGGACGAGAGAACAACACCTCCTCTCTTACTACCACACAACATCAACAGAAGGACAATAAGCCGTGCCGTGGTGGGTGGTCAGCGTTTTTACGACTTGAACTCCAGACAAGAGTTTATGACCATGATCACTACGCTAGAGATGGCCACTTATTGGTATTGAAGAAGGCAGTTATTTCAAATGACGAAAACCTCCTTCAAATTTATATGATCACTTGTTATTTCATTGAGGCAAATGGATCATTTGCCCACTTTGTGTTGAATATATTTCACACCTCAAACAAATATTTCTCACTGAACAATATTTTACAGTTTGTTTATGTACTTATTCATTTTTCCAGAACAAGACACGATGAGTTCTCGTGATTCTTTCTTTAAGTAATTATGTCATTTCTTTTCATGACACAAGTTCTCTAGTGTTCCCGAAGTGATATATCATTACTATCAGAAAAAAAATACTTTTTGCTGTATCAAAAAGATTCTATAAATACTTATAAAAGGGAAAAAAACTGTACTTATCTTTTCTTTCCTCCTTTTTCATTGAACGTCGTCGAGAATCAAGAAAGCGAGCGTTTTTTGCTGCTATTGTTAACACTTGGTTCAAAAAATATTTCTCTTAAGTAGAGTAGCTTGCGTTACCATTTTAATTCGACGTAATCCTACAACTACACGAACTCTCAGAAAATTAAATCAACAAAAATCTAAAATATATTTAACAAAGCCTAAAGTTAGTGCAGAGAATCCGCGAAATCATCTCTTCTACAACTACAAAATAAAAACAAACATGCAGTTTGACGAGCTAGTGGGGATTGAGATGTCAGTCATTGGTGGTAATTACGAGAGTGTTGCCAGATTTAACACTAGATCTTTATTTTCATTAATATTCCTCGTTTGATTTGATTCCATTGTTTATCAACATTCCTCCTTTAAAGCTGTGTAAGGGCTGCTGGTAGCGGACTGCATAATTTTGAATTTTAGTCGAGTGACGAGGACGATATCTGAGATGGCACCTTACTCTCCAAATAGCCAGCGTGAGGACTTTGGGCCTCAACAGATTTAACGTGAATCAGTCTATCAGTACAGCGTGTCTTCAATGACACTAAAGATCGAATCCATGACACGACAGAATGCTACAAATTTAGCTCCATTACCAAAAGTACATTTAAACGTACCCCAGGGGTTACATCAGGGGTGTAGCTACCACAGTATCATTCGTATCAATGATACGAGTCCAAGCTACAGAAGACCCAACATGTGTAACTACAGTTCACTGACAGAGTTCCCGTACCTAAAAAAGGGCCCCGAAGTAATTCTGATATAGGGCCCCCTCAGAGCAAGCTACGCCAATGGGGATAATTCAGTGTACACTAAAATTAGGCGCATAATCCCTTCTGAGTGTTTCATTGCGTCACGTGAATGGGAATTATTTCATTGGTCCCAGCGTCTGGTTTCTCAAATGTCTTGAAGGGTTGCGGTAGCCCAGTGGTCAAGGTATCGGACCATGGCTTGCCTTGTCATGAGTTCGAGCCACAAAAGACCCGCCGTGTAGGGGCGCAATGCCCGTTAAATCTGTCGAGAGCTCAAACGTCCTCCCGTTGGTGTGGTGTGGTAGTTAGGAGAAGGAGGTGCCAGCTCAGGTGACATCCTCGTCACTTGACCGTGACTAAAAATGAAGTGGTCCGTCGCCAAAAGCCATCGCGTAGCTGAACAATGCGACATTTATATTCACTCATTCACTCAAATGTCTAGAAAGTTCCACATAGTGAAAGTGCATGCACAGAAAGCTAAGACTTTCGAGGGAATATACCTCTGGACGTTTAAAAAGAAATTACTGTACATAGGTCTTGGTGCTTCTGAAGACCCGACTTATAGAAAGGATGGTGCACCTTAAGTTAGTCGAGGTGAAAAGTCTTTTTTTCCGTTGGCGTAATATGGAGATTTGGAGAGTAGTGCAGGGGTCGGCAAACTATGGCACGCACGACGCATGTGGCTCGTGTTACAATTCTCAGTGGCACTGTGCACTACTCTATAAATTTGTCAATTTTTGAGTGGATGGAAGTCGTCAAACAAGGTCCATTACAAATTTACCAAACATCTTCAGAATTATGGACGTTTACGGAATTACGAACAAAAACCTGCTTTTTTTTGTAAATTATTGAATGTAATTGCTGTAGAGATATAATTGTTTGAAGAGAGGAAATTGCATGTACTTTCCTTTTCGCTTTCGATTCTGCATATCAAAGCAAAAATCTTTTCTCGTATGAAAAATATTTCGATTCCGCAAAGAAATTGTTTTAACAACTGAATGCTCAGAATCGTGTCAAACTGAGAGTCACACATTTTACCTCTGATTTTGCGATATGAAAGCAGAGCGGTGCAAGCACTAGGGTGGCATTAAAAACTTTATCTTTTTATTTAACCATGAGGAAGGGAAATACTTATTCATTAAAATAAGAAATAGACAACATAAAAAATATATATGTTTAAAAATGCATAATTTATATATATATATATATTATGTGTGTACAATTTTAATTTTTCGTTATTTTTGTTGAAGTAATAGTTATATTTTATGCTGTTTATTTGTATATTAAGAAATATTTTTAAATGATGAAAAATTAATAAAAAATAAGGCTGTAAATATCTATATTATTGATCTCTGATTCTGCATGCATTATCACGGGAATAGAAATGCTTCAAAAATGTGTATGATGAGGTACACTGAGTCAAGTTGGTAGATTGGCCACAGCTAAGAGATTGTCGAACCTTGGAGCAGTGCTACCTCCTATGATGGCTTCGTCACCCGATTGCGGTTCAAATTTATGAAAACTGTCGCCAATACCTGATGTGTTGCTTCTGAGTGCAACGTAAATAAGGTCACGGGTTCGAGTGCTGGTGCCATTCAAGACCCACCGTGAAGAGGAGCCGATGTATGTTAAATCTGTCGAGGTCGTTGGTGTGGCGTAGAAGTTTGGGAAAGGAAGTGACAGCTCAGATGTTTGTCATTGCCACTTGACAAGGGTTCAAAACCACGAGGTTTGTCCCTCGTGTTGCTCTGTAGCGCGACTGAAATAAAATATTTGCTCACATGCGCGAGGCTTCCTTTCTTTTCACTGAATTTTTATCATACTATGATTTGCTTGACTGTATAAGTCGACACTCGATAATTCGAAGTTGAAAGGACCAATGAAAAACTTCTAATTATCCAGAGGGTAGGGAAAAACTCCCAAAATACACGAAGAAAATTTTTTTTCTATCAGATTTAAGTTTGAAACGATGTAATAAAAGAATTATTGTATATATGTATAAAATTATTTTAAAGTATTTTAACGTAACTTAAAAAAATACTTTAAAATGATGTAAAACTGTTTAATTTATTTAAATTTATTAAAATATTTAAAATTATTAAAATATTTAAAATTATTAAATTTATGTTTAATATTAAACAATATGAATACTTAACATTAAAGTTAAAAGTCTGTACAGTTTAATTTCTTAACTCACTCGTGAGTGAGTGAGTGAGTGAAGATTAACGTCGCACTGATCAGCTACACGAGGGCTTTTGGCGACGGACCACGTAATTTTGAACCATGGTCAAGTGACGTGGACGACACTTGAGCTGGCACCCCCTCTCCTAACTACCACACCACACCAACGGGAGGACGTTTCAGCTCTCGACAGATTTAGCGTGCATCGCTGCCCTACACGGCGGGTCTTTAGTGGTACTGGGCTCGAACTCGTGACAAAGCCAGCCACGATCCGATGCCTATACCACTCGGCTACCGCGGCCACTTAACTCACTCGTGAGAAGAGCGGGTATACCAGCTAGTACAATTAATTATTTCAATTCTACAGAATACGAGGGCATTCCCAGAAGTACCCGACCCAACAAAAAAAAAACCCTAAAAAATTCTGGAAAAAAAATATTTATTTTTCAACAAAATCTCCTTTTAGCTCTCTATACACTTTTCCCAGTTCGATACGCAACAACTTCTATCTTGCTTCTCAAAATAGACATTATCTGCCGATATCACTTGTTCATATTTTGAAAATCTTTGACCACTGAGCCATTTTTTTTTCCAAGTTTGGGAATAGAAAATATTCCGAGGGGGTTAAATCTGGTGAATAGGGTGCACGAGGTCGCAATTCACACTTTGCAATAACGGATTTGTGAGCAGTTGCATTTTCTTGATGAAGCATCGCTTTCTCCTCATCCAAACGGGGTCATTTTTGTGTGTGTGTGTGCTTGATTTTTTCACTCAAACGTTTGAATAAGTGAGCGCAATACTTGCCATTAATAGTTTTGGCCTTTTCAAGATACTCAATGAAACTTATCCTACGCGCATCTCAAAAAACCGACGCCATGAGCTTGCCTGCAGATGGAACGGTCTTTTGAGGAAGGTTCTCCATTTTCAGTCTATTGTTTTGATTGTTCTTTTGTCACGGATTTGAAGTGATGGACCCATGTTTCATCCATGGTTATGAAACGGCGCAAAAATTCTGCTTTGTTTCGGGGAAACTTCTCTAAACACTCAATTGAAACATCTTCACGACACTGTTTTTGCTCGAGTGTGAGCAAACGCGGCAACCATCTTGCACACAGCTTTCTCATGTCCAATTTTTCAGATAGTATACGATGTTCCACACTTTTTGAAATGCCTACTATGTCTTCTCTAGCTCGCAACTTTCAGCCTATGACCATATAGTACCGTTTTGTGGATTTTCTTCACCATTTCTGGAGTCGTCACCTCATTGGGTCAACAACTGCGATGCTCGTCTAAGCACAAATCGCACGCGGCCTCGTTTAAACTCTACTACTCAATATTTCACTGTTGTAAACGAAGGAGCAGGCTCACCCAGAGTAGAATCCAGTTCAGTTTTTATATTGGTTGGGCCGAGGTCTTTAAAATAAAAGTTTTGTATCACATAACGAGAGATGATCAATTTTCTCCATTTTCACAAGTTCACTGAAAACGTTCACTATTGATGGCTACCAAACAAATACTAGACAACATGGCGTCTTCAAACTTGAAACATATACTTTATAGATTGCGTACTTTCTAATACGGTGATACTTTTCAAGCAACTACCGCCATCTCTCAGTCAGGTCGAGTACTTATGGGACCACCCTCTTACGTCCTTTGTGAGGGAGGAGGCAAACACAACCGATTTTTGGTATTTCAAAATAGACTCCCTTTTCACGCTGTTGGGGCGAGGAGGTCGCCTCTCGTATCCTCGAATTTCAGTCGGGATTCAGGCTCGTGGGCGGAGTGGTGTTTTTCTCACGGCCACCAGTTTTCGGGACGTCAAATGAATAAATCTCGCAATGTTTAGGGGTGGATGGGCTGAGATACTTTCTTTTTTGGAATGCCGATTTAGCAGCTGTGCACAAACATTTAAATCACCGAGTTTTCACTCTAGCAACGTTAACTGAACACTTTTCCCCCAACAAATACAGACTAGACAAGATATCTGCGCTTCATCTAAACTAGTACGCTCATGAATAGATTATTTCACGCCTCATATTAAAACTTATGTTTCGCAACAATCTCTTTCAAAGTGACAGACTAAATATATATTTTAGAAGTAAAAAAAATTATACTCTTGTGTGCAGTGGCGTAACGGAGAGGCCCCCTGCAAAGTCAGATTTTGGGCCCTAAGCCGGTACTTACAAATGATTGCGTGCTTGGCATCAGTTAGACTTTGGACCCCCTAGTCTTGCGCTCTACCGCGATGCGGGGGTGTACGTTACGCCACTGCTTGTGTGATATTTGTTAAAGTGTGTGTGTGTTCAAACCGTGATTCATTTTTTCCCAAGGTATTTTTCGATTGTGTAAAGGAGATTCGCTAGAAGCGAGAGAAGATGGATTTTTGCGCCAGTACTGTTAGTAGCGACGGTTGTCCTGTGGCAGAGGAGAGAGGACACATTCTTTCGATTTCTCTGTCGACCGCGTTTTTGTAATGTGCGAGCAGGAAGGACATCTTTTGTTAAATACGCGTTTTTCCTCTGACGATTGTAAACACGATGAAGGGGTGTAAGAAAAGGACGCGTGTGGCTTGCGGAGAGGGGGAAGGTTCCAAGTATGGATTTGGACCAGGTGCGTCTATCGATAAAAGCGAGATTCCAGTTGTGGGGTGGGGGGAGACGTTTCGGACGACAGCGATAAAAAGCGGATCGACTGCTCCAATAATGGCTTCTGTTTCCGAAGGAGAAAAAGAAACACTGTTTCCATAAAGACTTCTTCGGGAGAAAGCGGGGCGAGAGGTGAGCGTTCTCGGCTTTTTGCTTCTCGATTTATTTTATTTCAACCTTTTTATGAAACACACCGGAAAGAGAAGGAACGAAAAAAAGTCGATGTTTCTTTCTTCTGTTGTTATCGCAGTTGCATCTTTCTGTTGAAGTTCACAAAAAATAAAAAAAAGTTTAATAATAAGCGAGTCAAAAGTGCCGTTTGTAGTTTTCTGCCCGAAATATTTCCTTCCGAGGAGAGGAACCTCTCCAAAGTGCAACTCTTCTTTTTCTTTTCCCGGCTAGAACTTTTTCCAGCCATTCACACTGAGGGTGCAGGAAATTTTCGGTAATGACTGGACCCTTGCTTTCGTGCCTCTTCCTCCTCAAAATTACTGCACCTGGACATTCCCTGCCTTTTTAAAGAAACATTTCGATCAGGAAATCGGCTTGAAGAAGCTCGCTCCTTAAACAAAAATAATGGAAGATGCTTTTGCGACGGAAGAATTAGCCGCAGAACTTCGACTAATCCTCTAGGGGTAACTATTCTTTAACTGTGTGATTTTGGTTTAAAAACCACTTTCTGTAAAAATGAGTTGTTTTTATGCCAATGTAAATACTATTTAAACCCTGGCAGTGGAATGTATGAGGTTAATCTTTAAATCTCGGAATAGTAGAAAGCGATTTGTGACAAAGAAAATCGTGTGGTCTGAAGTTACTTTGCATCCACCTAGAGTAGTGGAAGGAAATAGTTGTTCTAAGCTCTTGTTATTCGAGAAGGAATTGCCTAAAAACGGCGATTAAATAAAAGTCTTTTTGAATCATCTCATAAATTAGATTAAGAAATTGGGTTTAAGATTGTTCCCAAAGTTAAGTAATAAGCTGTAAATTGTTCGTTAAGTGTTAGATCTAAGATAAAAGTAAAGTCATGCATCAAAAGTATTCTTAAAATCATGTCTGCTTCTTTTCCTTTTACACAGGCAACTTCAGTTTGCGACAGTTTTAACGTGATTTTTCTTAAATTTATGATGTTCTTGAACCCTGTAAGACAATGTGTGTGATAATTCTTTTACTTTACTCACCTAACGGAAAAAATATTTTCACTACAACTTTATCTCCTCAAAAACGTTGACAAATTTCAAAGTGCCATCACCACTAACTCTCTAGTTGCTTTAAAGTATGTTTTTAAAAAAGAGACTATAAATTGATCCGTTTCTGTTTGCAGGAAAAATGTGCCGAATCTCTTTGCCAATGAAAAAAAGGTTTACACGCGCTACAGAAAAATCTGCATATTTACGAATTTTTAAAATTTTTTTAAAGCGGTAGCATATGTAAATATACAATTTTTTCAACTTTTAAAAAAGTATCACATTTCGAATATCCAACTGGCATTGCTCCGATAGAGTGAGTGCGTGAATATTATCGTCGCACTGTTCAGCTACACGAGGGCTTTCGGCGACGGACCACTTCATTTTTAGTCATGGTCAAGTGACGAGGACGACACCTGAGCGGGCACCTCCTTCTCCTAACTACCACACCACACCAACAGGAGGACGTTTAAACTCTCGACAGATTTAACGGGCATTGCTCCCCTACACGGAGGGTCTTTAGTGGTACTGGGCACCAACTCATGACATGCTTGCCGTGATTCGATACCTTGATCACTGGGCTACCACAGCCGCATTACTCTAGGAGAAGAAGAAATCCAGAAAAGGCAGAAAAGACGATGACCGCACCTGAGCTGGCACCTCCCACTCCTAACTTCCACGCCCCACCAACGGGTTCGAAGCCTCGGCAGATTTAACGTGCATCGAGGCTCGAAATCCTGACACGCCCGCCACGAGTCCGTTGCCATGACCCCTATGCTACCTCAGCCGTCGAGATTCAAACTTTTTTCTTTGGTGTGGTGTGGAAATTAGGAGAGGGGGTGACTGTTCAGGTGTCATCCTTTTCACCTGACTGAAGTTCCAGATGACGAGGTCCGTCACCAATAACCCTCGCGTATAGTGTGACGCTAACATAACTGTCTGATACTCAATTCTCATTTCGAGGAGAGGCAACGTTCGTGAATCATTATTTTCTTAAAAGCTTCGTGTTTCCTGAAGTAAAAGGCTGACTAAAGGGCTCAACAAAATTTACACTTTTCTGTTGAACCGTACGTGAACATACGGTAAAATCCGGCGTATACTTGGACTTTCAAGCTACAATTTCTAATCGTCAGGTGGATTCGCTGTATAACGCTGCGCACCCCCCTTTTCCCCCGAAGAAAATTGAAACGAACGTGCTCTTATACTTTGAAATCATTTATTCGAGGTATCATTTGAAGCTTTAGAAAAAAAAAACAGTACACTTCTAGAACTACAACCCTTTAGTATCACAAGAAATGTCCTTTCTTTTGAATAAACAGTATTTCGTTCTATGGAGAAGTCTAATTTTTTTCTATGCTCATCTTTTTTATTATTATTTAAAGCTCTTATTTTTATACCCGGCGTATTACGTGCACCAGTAAATTTCGGTCTCCTTTTTCTGTGATAATAAATAGTGTGAGTAATTTTACAGTCAATGGAATCACTTAGAAATCTTCTTTCAGTTACAGTTACAGGTTTTGTGGGATATGGAGAGGCTATTATCCCATTTTTCTTTCAGCATGAGGGAGAGGAAAGGGATTTGAGATGACTTTCAGTTCACTTCGCTTCCGTATTTACTAAAAAATTTCGTTTTTTTCAAAACAAAAATTACAAATTTATTTTTTGAGAGAGTTACTGTGTCTCTATTGAAACTGAGACAACAAATTTGGCAAGCAAAATGAGTGTGACATTGAAAGGTGTTCAAAAAAATGTCAGAATTTATTTTACAAATGCCAGGCCATTGACCATCAGGTCATTAGGCAACGGGCTCTCCAATACCTTTTTACAATGCAGTTAAGATCATTCAGTGCAGAGCACTCGTCCAAATGAGCGGCAGTCATGTCTTGTCCAGTGTCACACAAAACGCAGATAGGTGAAGTCACTAAATTAAAACGAAACAGATGAGCACAAAGGCAGTCATGTCCGGTTAAAAGTCTAAATTTAGCCACAGCAGCAGCACGAGGAGAACTTGGAATACCGTGGGATTTCTTACATAGTGTACTCCAAGGCTTATCACGAGCAACACGAGAAGCTGTAAGGCGAAATGATTCCCTAAAAATCCTTTTGTTTTCCAGTTTGGCAGAATGAAGTGTCAGGTCTCTGCGAAAGTTCTGAAGGATACCCGTTCCCTTTTTTGCCAAAAAGTCTGCCCTCTCATTTCCCCAAAGACCACAGTGGGATGGTACCCATTGAAAGACGATCTTTCCTTTTATCATTCCCAGGAGTTCTCTACAGTTCTGCACACGTAAACAATTATTCTCATTATAGTTGGACAAAGCCTGAAGGGCAGAAGTAGAATCTGAAAGAATTACAGCTCTTTCAATGGGGGGAAGACGAACAGCAAGTTGCTGAAGGGCTATATGTATCGCTTCAACCTCACCATCAAAGTGAGTTGTCAAAGGGCCGGCATGTAAATAGAAGGAGAAGAGGTGACTAAAAACACCAATACCAGCACCTAGGGCAAAGTCCAAGAGTGAGCCATCTGTGTAAATGTGAATTCTTGTGAATGTCAGAATTCTTGGGAAAAAGGAGCCGAATAAAAAAGATTTTACCAACCAAATTACGTTATCGATAATTGGCAACGAAAGCAAACTATTCATCTCATACACAAAGAATGATACAAGAGGAAATCTTCCAGAGTGAGAGAGAAAAATTAATGCAGCACTATAAAGCTGCACGAGAGCTATTGGTGACGGGCCTCGTGATTTTGAAACATGGTCAAGTAACGAGGACGGCACTTGAGCTTTCTCCTCCCTCTCCTAACTACCACATCGCACCAACGGGATATTTGAGCCTCGACAGATTTAATGTCCAGCGGCGTCCTCTACACGGAGACTCTTCAGTTCCACAGGCTAGAACTCATGACACGCCAGCCACGAATTCTTGATCTTGACCACTAGGCTACCGCGGCCACGTGAAGTCTTCGTGAAACAGTCAAAAAAATCAAACTGTGCATCGAATGCGAAGGACCCAAACGATGAGCAGAGTCATAGATTAGTGGCAAGACAATGCTGCAAAAACACATTTTCTCGGGGTTCTTTCGAGTCAGAAATATATCAGAGAAAATAAATCTCATGATGCAGAATTCGCTTTTTTTATGAATAAATTTTTTTTTCTATTGACACGACAGCGCTGGGAGTGCAAAGGCCTTCCCAAGAGCCCTCTTCCATTCCGACCTCCACTTAGCGATAATTCTCCAATTTTAAGACTTTAAAACTGTTCTCCATAGAATCAGCCCATCTCACTTTGGTAGTTCTAGTTCCAATACGTTTGTAAAATTTTGAATTCTAAATGTCAAGGATGAGGGGTCCATACGGCAGCTGTGGCCCTTCGAACCTCAAACGATCCCTGATGGACTTAATGACAACTGCTTCCTCAAATAGCTTGTATAATTCAAAATTATGTCGCTGTGTTTCCACAATCCAATCTCATTCATAACGCCATAGATATATCTAAGAACCTTATGCTCAAAGGCTACCTGTTCAGTCTGTGACGTGGTCAAAGTCCAAGTGAATTTGTAAGAACAGTTCTGATGATTGTAATATGCAGCATAATTTTTTTGTATGTCTTTTAATTAATTTTGACTTAAATAAAGGTCTTAAGAAAGGACCATGAAGGCAGCGATTAGCATCAATAATACGTCTTTTAATTTCAGCACCAGTGTCTCGTTTAGAATATTAATGTTTCAGCCCAATTAAGCAAAATTATCAACCTCTTCAAATGTGTAATTTTCAGTCTGCAGATAATTAAAACCTACTGCAGTTTTTGTAATTGGCATGTATTTAGGATAGATTATTATTATTATTAAAGCCTTAGAAAATACGCATAAGACAAAATTAAAAAAAATGTATAGCGTTCCTTTTCGATAGGGGAGTCTCAACCCCAGGATTCCGGTGTTTCTTCAGATCCCGAAATCACGGGATTAAAATAACTAGTCCCAGGATTTAATTTTTTGTTTGAATTATATTTTAAAATTTTTTTCTGATCAAAATTTTCTAAAAGTTTATTTATCAGCAAATTTATATCTGGAGTTTCCACTTCCGAAACGAGACATTACGCAACATTTTCTACTGCTCTTCAGTAACAAAAAAAATCGTGACTCATTTCGTGTTATTGTTGTTTCTAATGCCACCTGATTGGCAAAAACCCGATCAAGGTCCACGAAATTCTTGATGGTAAAGTGATGCCTGTCGTTAGCCGCAGCTTCGAGCACCATACAGGTGACAGAACGATTTAGCTCGGTTTCACCCCAATTTTAAGGGAGAACACCCTTAGGGTGGTCAAGGGCCTCCCACATCTCTTCCCCTTCCACCAACCTCACGAGAGGACTTGCGCTTTGACGGCTATTTAAAGTACCCCGTCCCGCGAAGGCACTATACATTTACAAACATCCACGTCTTCTCCGGGATTCAAACCCAGACCCAACGGCAAACCAGTCAGCCTCGCTAATCACTATACCGGATTGGTGACTTCTCTTTTGTATGATGAGTATAACAAACTATGATTTTTCTTTACTGAATCATCTCAATCATAAATAATTTTTCTGAATTATCATGTTAAGTCAGTATAAAAAAGATAGGTTTTTTAGATTTCTCTCTTTTTTATATACATCAAGAGATAACTAGTAATATTATTTTGTTATTATAAGTATATTCTCATAAGCTGTTTAAGCTGTTATTGCTGTTTGAAGTATCGAAAAGGCATTTCTTCAAAATTCTTTCTGAATATTTAGTGAATTAACTCAGTTATAGGTGAGTTATTTCAATGTTTTCTTTTTTAATCTGCAGAGAGATAAAGTTAGTGCTATTATTTCGTTATCATTACAATTATATTTTCAAATTAGATTACGTGAATTAATATTTAAATGTTATTAAAAATATTTCAAAAAGACATTTTTTGAGGAAGCATAAAGGCATAATTTTATTGGACTATGAAATATACAATGTATTTATTATTATTATTATTATTATTATTAATATTGAAATCTGTTTTTTGAGTATTTCTATTAGAGTTAATTTAAGTGTTTATTACTATTAATTTCTAGTGTTATATGCTATTAGACTTTTTAAAAGAACAAGAGTATTTTTTCTGTGGGAGTTGTATATATATATAAGTATAGAGAAAAAAATTTTAAGTTAAAATTTATGTAAATCCATTCTATCTTTTGTACTTGCTGCGTATAGGTACACTTGCTCACAAAATTAAGTATGTAACTCACAGCTTAAGTGAAAAAGCTCTAGTTCTCAAACATATCTAAGAAAATTATTATTTTGGAGAGTTGTTTATAGCTTCTGATTCAAGTCATAAAGTAATGAAAAATAAACCAAATCATTATATTTTTAAAAACTTTAAGAGTAATTTTGTTAACTACCAGTATAAATTTAAATCACAAAAGTATGTATGTACTCTGAACTTTTGACTTTTAAATAGGCTGAATGAAACTTCTCGAGTGATTTTTCGTATTTCAGTGATAAATTTAGGAGTTCTGCTACAAAGCTTGTAAGTTTGAGCTTTAAGTACATCAAAAATTCACCAACGCCTCCACGTGGAAAAGAATTATCAAAAGATCTAAAGGATGAAATAATAAAGCTCTATAAGGAAAGTAAGTCCCAAAGACAAATCGCTAAAATCATAGGCATAAGTCCTGCAACAGTGCAAAAAATCATTGAAAAGTTCCAGGCTGAGAGAAATACTCTAAACAAGTCAAGAACAGGATGACCACCCATTTTCACGGATCGAGAAGGGCGAAGTATTGTTGGAAATGTGAAAAAAAATCCTAAAATTAGCGCATCAAAATTGACAACTGATGTGAAAAACAATTTTGCGAAGTCATGCAATTCTGAAACAATTCGTCCTGTGTTACGGAAAGCAGGATACCATGGTCGAAATATGTGAAGAAAACCATTTGTTAGCAAAGTGAATCGCAAAAAGAGAATAGATTTTGCATAAGAAAATGAAAAGTAGGACAGAAATTTTTGGAATTCCGTGATTTTTTCGGATGAAAGTAAATTCAACATCCACAGGTCAGATGGACACCAAAAAGTTTGGAGGAAAGCAAATGCAGCTCTAGAACCAAAGAACATTAGAGGAACTATAAAACACGGTGGTGGTTCAATTATGGTTTTGGGTTGCATGGCAGCAACTGGAGTAAGAAATTTAGTTATAATCGATGGAATAATGAATCAATATAGCCACGTGAATATTTTAAAAAATAATCTAAGCCAAAGTATTATAAAATGGGACTCGATGGATCCTTCACTTTCCAACAACATAATGATCCCATACATACTGCTCGGGTTGTTGGGGAATGGCTGCTATATAACGTGCGAAAACAGGTAAAACCCCCACCACAGTCACCTTATCTTAATCCCATTGAACACTTGTGGGATTATCTCGATCGCCAAATTAGAAAGCAAGAGATCAAAACTAAGAATGATCTTTTGGAGGAGTGGCAGAAAATACCATCTTCTATCACTCAAAATTTAGTAAATTCAGTGCCATCCAGATTGAGATCTGTTATTAAGGCCAATGGCTATCCAACAAATTAGCTAATTTTTTTGAAAAATTGTAAAATTTGCAATATTAATGTCTTTGTTTTTGTTTGCATACTTACTTTTATGATGTAAATTACATTCTATTTTAAGTTAAGCTCATCTTGCTAATTCAATATTTGTATTTTTTAAATATTTTTCATTTTGTAATTAAGCTCGATTTTGCTGTATTTGAAATAAGTCATTAATTTGAAAACTCTAATATTGTAGGACTGTTTTTTTCTCTTCTTAGTACATCATCACATACACTCTGCATACTTTTGTGACTAAGTGTATATGCGAGTTTGTCGGGAAAAAAAGTTCACTTCCAACTTCATAATTTTAATTTTGAAAAATTTACTTCTTTAGAATGTCTTACCATGCAGTTACCAATTCTAAATATATTACACATAGAAAAAAAGTTGTTTCAATGAAAATTAAATAGGGTCTTTTCATTCTGTTTTAAATTTACAATAAGATTTTGGAAAATTTAAAACATATCGATTTTTAATTCAAATGTTTCAATTGTACTATTTTTATTGAATTCATTAAGTATTATTATTTTTACTTAATTTTTTTATGATGAATTAAGTTTTGGATTTGGATAATGTAATCCCGAAATCCCGGGATTGAAAATATAGCACGGGATTGCAAACAGGGGTGTATTGATTTGATTTAATTTTAACGTCGCACTGTTCAGCTACACGAGGGCTTTTGGCGACGGACCACGTAATTTTGAACCATGGTCAAGTGACGTGGACGACACCTGAGCTGGCACCCCCCTCTCCTAACTACCACACCACACCAACGGGAGGACGTTTCAGCTCTCGACAGATTTAACGTGCATCGCTGCCCTACACGGCGGGTCTTTAGTGGTACTGGGATCGAACTCGTGACCAGGCAAGCCACGATCCGATACCTATACCACTCGGCTACCGCGGCCACCAAACAGGGGTGTAGCTACCGCTGTATCATCCGTATCAATGATAAGGTGCTCCCAAGTTACGGGGTTCCCAACAAGTGTAATTACAGTCCCACTAAACAGGGCTCCCATATCTAAAGAAAGGGCCCCTTCTCGCATCTGTAGGAAGAGTGGCCTAGATAGAATCCCTCCTTCCATATCAGTGCGTGCTTTCCTGAAATATTCTTTTCATCTGGCGCAGGGGACCTCAACCTTTTTTCCCGCCGGCCCCATATACATAAGTTATTTCACGTGGGCCGCAACAGGAGGATAATGGAAAAAACACACTATAAGACCAGAGCAACATTGGATAAAGCAAAATTAATCAAAATATTAACTCCCATTTTTTTGGCTTTTATTTTAATAGTCCCTATATTAACCTTTCTATCAAACACAAAATATTCATTTTTATGCATTTTTTACTGACAAGGGAAGGGCACGACTAAGGAAATTCATTTGGGGTCGAGACTTGGTGTAATAGTAGTACTCCTTTAGGGTGTTCAACGCTCAATGCAATTCCGCCGAATGACCAGTCAATGCGGACGAAATAGCCTTTGTAATTCATGCTTAGCTTTTATACAATTAATTTTATATTTCCTCCAGTGACGCAGTGGCTCGGATGGTAAGAAACCTGCCTTCAATACCGAAGAATGGAGTTCGAATCACGTGATCAACTTTTTTTTTCAATTCCTTTAATTATTTTTTAAAATTAAATAAATTTATTTATATAAGGTTTATTATAAATATTAAATGATATTCTATGTAATTATTTTGCATTTTATAAAGTAAAAAATTACTGTAATTATATAAATATTTATATTATGTTTAATAAATACATTTTTATATAAATAAATAATATTTATAATAAAGTATATAATAAACATTCAATGTTATTTTATATAAAACTATTTACAAATAGTTTTGTAATGTGAAATACAATATATAAATAAAATACTATATATAATATAAAATAATTTATAAAATATGTTATTATTATTAAATTATTAAATATTTTATATAATTATAAAATTATTAAGTCCTTTTTAAATAAACTTAATTTCAATAAATTTATTTAAATAATTGTAATTAAAAATCTATAATAATATTTAATAATAATTATTTTTAATTAACAATAGTTTAAAATAATTTTAATGAACAATTAATTTTAATTAATACTTTTAATAATTTAAATAATAAATGCTTGAAATAATAAATTTAATTTTTTTTCGATTCCGTGATTCGAACACTATCCGCCAGCTTCGAAGGCAGGTGTCTTGCCAACCTAGCGGCTGTATCGCTGGAGGAAATTAAAACTTAATTGTATAAGAGCTAAGCATGAATTTCGAAGGCTATTTTCTCCGAATTGATTGGCCATTCGACGGAACTGCATTGAGGGTTGAACACCCTAAAGGAGTACATCTATTACACCAAGTCTCGACCCCAATTGAATTTTTCCCCCTTCTGAGTAATAGGGTAGCTGCGATATCTTTGCATCTATATTCATATTTTCATCTTGTTTACATTTTACTATAATAAAAGAGCAAATTGATAACAAAATTGGTGCATAATATTTGATTGCTTGATTTATAAAATTTCTCACTAAATTTTTAGTACATGGTTATCCAACAAGATAATTTCTTCGTGCAATGGGACATGACTGGGTCACTTAGAAGAGCCCCATGCGGGACGCGGGTTGAGTATCACTGATCTGGCATCAGCCACTAGACAAACAAAAAACGCCTGCACCGCACGGGTTGAACCTCGAGTTAAAAGGACCCCGAGGGTGAGCCGAGAGAGACTCCGGGCCAGTAGAGAAGACGTATGGGGTCTGCTATCAAAATTTCTTTAATATTTCACAACAGACTGAATAACTTAATGAATAACTCAATTTTCAAAAGGCGTCACAATCTGGAAGAAGTGAAAACTCCTACTCACCTGTGTAAAAATTCTTATTACATTAGGACTTATTACTTCGGAATGTATTGAACATAAAATCAACAAATACTAAGTGCAGTGGTGTAAAGATACAGGGGCTGACAAACTTGCAGAGCGTATTGGGGACGAAGAGACGTCTCGGAATCCCTTAGGAATGCAGGGCCGCGAATGCCATAGTTGCTAGCTGTGGTGCAGAGAAAAAGAATAGAAATACGAGGGTGAGTCGGAAAAGGAATTTCCCCTGTCGACTGTGGTCAGAGTTGTGTAGGAAAGTCAAAACATAGAATGAGACATTAAAGATAAGCCATAGCTTTATTTTTCCACGTAAGTACCAAGTACATTGAGACATTTGTCACACCGCTTGATAAGCTTCAAAAAGCCCTCCAAGAAAAATTCAGGGCTTTGCAAACGAAAGAAGCATTTACTTTTGCGTCGACTTTTAGGAGCTTGGAACCATCAATGCTACATGGTACTGTGACACTTTGTCGAAATCGAAGGGGACTTTTCGGAAAAAGTGTCCTGGGCTTTTCAAATCTGGCGTTCTGTTGTTGAATGACAATCGAGACCACACTCGGTGATAGCAACGCAAAACCGTATAGCAACTCTTGGATGGGAGCACCTATAGCACAGCCCTAATCTCGCACCAAGTGACTGTCATCTGTTTCCGACTTTGAAGAAGAATCTCGCCTGAAGGCACTTTGGATGCAATACTGAAGTCAAACAAGCCGTTAAACGCTTCTTCCGAATGCAATGCCCTGAATTTTTCCTGGAGAGCTTTTTGAAGCTTATCACGCAATATGACAAATGTCTCGAGGTACTTGGTAGTTATGTGAAAAAATAAAGTTATGTGTCTTATATTTAATGTCTCATTCTATTTTTTTACTTTCATACACAACTCTGACCACAGTCGACAGGGGAAACTTATTTTCCAACTCACCCTCGTAGCAACACAATAATCGAATGGAAAACATTTTATTGAAAGATTATAGTACAACAGGCGTTTAAAAAAGGCACGAACTTCTTCTGCGATCATATAAAGACCCAGGATTTTATATGACCTAAACTGGATTTATTCTGGACTTGTATATCAAGGGAAAGAAACGTTATTTCTTTCAGTTGAAGACCTCATCTCTCGAATATCTGTAGTGTCTGAGAGGATATGTGACATGCTAGGAATTTTCCAAAATGTATAGAATTCCGTGCAACGCCACTGTCTGGCTACCAGATGACTTCTGGTCGTAATTTCGAGCACCTGCTGTATTACAACCTTTCAATGAAATGTTTTATGTCCCACTGATGTGCTGCTGTTTCGGTTCTTTTTCTTTGCTTCTTTGCACCCTAGCTCGCAACGACGGCATTTGAGACCAGCATTCCTATGTGATTCCGAGTCGTCTCTGTACCCCCTACACACTATATAAGTGTGTCGGCCTAATAGCAAACTACTCTTTATATATATATATAGCAAAGATCATTTAAATTTTGCTTTTTACCTCATTCGGTTGATGAATCCTTTCAAACTGCTATCTCTCTCGAGTCCTCTCCTTATATCATTAAGATTCACTACTTTTAATTAAATGAGAATGGATAGTTGCGTTTTAGTTTTAACGGGTTGCAGAAAAAAAAAAGCATTTGCTTTCTATTATTTAACTTTTTAAAAATAATTTTTTCATTAAATTTGAAATATTTAATCGTCATTTTTATTGAATCTCTTTTTTGTACCAAGTTCAGAAACGAGGTACAATCGCAGTCCTCATTGCGCCCATTCAGAACACCCCCCTGTGACAGAGTGGACCCTCCGTCAGAAAATATGCACTTTGAACCGAGATTTCTTCCCCACGTCTAAGATTCATCTCGTATTCTTCACTATTAGCAATGACTTTATTTCTTCATTAGGAAAACAAAATACCTGAAAGTGTTTCTACAAAGAGACCATTTGCAGAGTTTGGAGAGGATGAGGTCACAAGAACATTTCAGGATTGTATGAAAATTTAGCATAAATTTAATTAGCTCTGTTATCCTAATACTGCTGATGTTGATACAGCAGCTGAGAAGCTACAGCTTGAACTTATTGACCAGCAGTCCAGAAAAATTTTCTATCTATGAAGAAATTTGCTGGGAAATTGTTCTTTATGTTTTAGTCGATGTATATCTGTGAGCAAAGTTTTCTTGCATGAATATCAACAAGAGTAAATAGAAATAATACTTTTTTGGCCGACTCTGAGATAGATACTAGTTGGCCAACTCTCATAGATAAGAGTTGGCCGGCATAAACTTGGCGACTGTGATGAGAATTTCAAAAAGCAATCTCTCTCCTGATATCAAAAATAGTTGTAGAAGCAGGACAGGGTACACATTTGTCTCATTAAACAGATTCTAAAATTAAACATGCTTGCAGCTATTGGTAGTATGAAAATAGCATAATAAATAACCAGTTAACTGTGGCGCCTCCGTTTGATAGCGTGAAACTGTGTGTGTCACGGCAATCGAGTGATGACGAGTATACTCGTCGACCACAGAGTAAGTGTCACTGTTAAAATAGTGGATCAAAAACATGGGTTTATTTTATAAAACTGCCAATCTCCTCACAAATATTTATTTATTTTGATAACATAAACGTATATTGCATACATATTACTCGGAAAACGTAGGAAATTTTTTTTTAACATATATAAAGGTACGAATTTAAACGTTATTGTTCCATGGCTGACCATACCTGAAGGAACCCTATTATAAATCAACTTTCAAATTTTTTTCCTTTGCCACTTTTATACTAATTTCTAAAATCATTATCATCGCACATAAATAAATTCGTCATGCGAACTTAAACGCTGTTTCAACCGGTACATACGGGGACGCATGAGTTATTTTTAAAATTTTCATATTTTTTATTTATTTGTTTTACCCAGCATGGCCACAAAATACTTTAAACATCTTGAAATTTGACAATATGTTTTGTTTATCTCAAAACTTACAATTTAAATAGCCGATGGTCACTACTTTTCACGCATGACACAAAATCCTGCAACTTCTTCATGACGAATGTATTCGTCAATCATAATTAACTGGAAAAATTGAATAAGTCTGCTACTATTTTATTTAACTTATATTTATTATTTTTGTGATGGCAATCATTTTTAAATGTGCGACCCTACGGTATCCTCCGCTCCTACAATGTGGCTCATGAACCCCAACAAGTTTTCCACCCCTGCTCTGTTTCTCTAAATCTGTTTTAAGTAATTCCTTTTCGTGTAGGAAAATTTCTTTTTGTGGAATGCTAGTCGGAAATCTCGTACAAAACGTGAAAATTGCGTATATCAGCAAGAATGGAAAGGTCCGTTCTTTTCCTTTCCGAACTGAGAACGAGTCAACAGATTGAATGCTTCACAGACATAGAACGAGCGGCCGCATCAGCCAAGTGGCTGTGGTCACGAACTCGTGGCCAGTTACCACTGAAAACCCACCAAGCACGATAAATCTATGACTCAATGCCCCCGTTGGTATGATGTGGTAGTGAGGGTGAGTGCTTGAATATTAACGTCGCACTGTTCAGCTACACGAGGGCTTTTAGTGACGGACCTCGTCATTTTGAGCCCTGGTCAAGTGACGAGGACAACACTTGAACTGGAACCCCTTCTCCTAACTACCACACCAACGGGAGGACGTTTGAGCTCTCGACAGATTGAACGTGCATCGCTCCCCTACACTGAGGGTCTTTAGTGGTACTAGGATCGAACTCATGACATGCCTGCCATAATCTGATACCTTGACCATTGGGCTACCGCAACCCATGTGGTTCAGGTGTCGTCCTCGTCCCTTGGCCATGGTTCAAAATTACGAGGTTCGTCATCAGCAACCCTCGTGTTGTTTTACAGGGAGACGTTAATATACCTCCCACTCCTTCATTCCAAGAGAATGTTTACGTACGAGTCGTTCAAAAGTAAAACGAAATTTTAGTTTTGATTGCCTTCATTGAATGATGAAAAAAAAAAAACTTTGAGATAATTTATTGCAAAATTCAAAAAGGAAAATAAAATGCACACGGACATTCGAAGACATTCTTTCGAATAAATTTTTGATGCACAGGGTGAAGCAAAAATTTTGTTCTCTAATTATAAATATTTGCTGTGCTCAAACTATTATAATTAGACGTATGATTGTTTGGTTTTTTTTTGTAAGAACAAGAACATTTACTTCAGTAAACTTTTAAGTGCGCTCCCTTGGTAGCTCGGAGAAGCGGTAAGCGGTATTCCAGTTCCCGCCAAGTGTTCTTTAACATGCCTTGGACTTGGAGAAACCTAAGCTTTATATAAAGAATTAACTTATTTGCGGTATTTGAAGTTCACGTGATGCTTCCAAACTCCGTCGAAACGTTGGTGAAACGTGCTCAGGTGTCGTCCTCGCCAATAGCCTTCGCGCAGCTTTATAGTTAACATAACTTTCACGCACTGAATAAAATTCAATATTTTTCCGTTTTTTCACAAACTTACCCTCTTAATGGCAACATTAACATTTCAAAATTACAATGTGAAATACATTTAACGTGAAAACGCTGAAGACGAAATATCGGTTAACACGGTCCTGACAAACGACTCTATATTTTCATGTATTTTTTTTTACTATCACGAAAAGTTGGAAAAGGAGGACATTGAAACTGAGCCGACACTTAAGGAAATGTTTCTGTATTATTGGTTTGTTCTTCCGTATTATCGGAAGAATTCGTTGCTGTAGATCGTGATAATTCATGTTTTAACAATTCCCATTTTAAAATTGAAGAGTATAATTTTGAAGGTCTTGACAGTTTCACTTATTTAGGCTCGGAAATTAACAATAGAAACGATTGTACTACTCAAATCCAAAAGAGAATTACTATGGATAATAGATGTCTTAATGGAATAGGAAAATATATGAAATTTTTGAGTGTAATCAAAAGAAAAACAAAGATTCTATTGAGTAAAAGTCTTTTGAGATCAGTATTCACTTATGGATTTGAAACTTGATCCATGTCTCGAATAGATGTGAACATGATAAGTATCTACGAAAGGAAGATTTTAAGAGAGTTTCGGAGGAATTTAGGAAAATGGAACGTGGAAAAGAAGATGAAATTTCGAGCCCTATCACTCATAAAGAATCTGGCATTGTTAACGTCATCAAAATACAACGAATTAAATTGGCAGGTCCCATTGTCAGAATGGACGAAAACCACACCACTAAAAGTCTTCAACGCCCAACCAATTGGCACACGAAGAACGGACAGGCCAATTCTTAGATGGATTGATGGCCTAGAAAAAGATCTTCTTGTTTAGGGAACTAAGAATTGGAGAACATTAACATGAAGAAGGCTGGCCTGGAAAAGGCTTCTTCAGAAGGCCAAAGTCCACCCTGGGCTGTCGACCAACAGAAGATCATGATAATGCATGTACAGCCCCAATTATGGCATACAAAGACATTTTGGAGTTTGTTCAAAGCTCAAAAAATATCATTGATGCAAATTCTGATGAATTATGTGCTCCAGTTCCCAAGTCATCCGAAATGAGGATCATTATAAAACGTATGCGCAATTATTTAAGTGCAAATTACTATGGTGAAAAGAACAATAAAATAAAGCAATTTGGTGACAAATTGGTGCTAAAAGGACAATACAAAGAAAAATATCACATTTTCCAAAAATTCAATATTTTGTTTTTCAAAATTTTTTTAAATTTTGTATTAAATTTCTTTTATTCTTGAATGTTTTTTATTTCATTATTTTTATTGAATACATGCATATATACATATCTATGTAAATAAAATGTACTATAATAAACTTAACTTTGTTAAATATATGTTTTTTCCTCAATATCCATTAAGGTATCCGAATACTTGCGATAACTTTTTTTTAAAAAAATGGAGATATGGAGATGTTTTTGTGGTTTTTTTAATTTAACTAAAACACTTTTTCTTTGTTTATCATATGAAATTACTTAAGAAAACAGTGATTCTATTCACATAAAGAACTGTAAATTTTGTTATAAAACAGTGATTGATAAATGTGAAGGTTAAAACATTTCTACTGTTATACAGAACATACACAAAAACATTTCAGCAAATTATTTAAAAACACTTTTTGAGCAATCGCTGTTCACTTTTTTTCACTGTTTTTTTTCTTTCTTTTGGAGCTTTTCGAAAAAAAAACATTTTGAGTAAAACGTATTTTAAAGTTTGACATCTTACGTAAAGTTAGGCATCTGCTTTTACTAAACACTTCTAGTTTTCGTTCTAGTGAAAGGAAAATAAAAAACTTGGCATTTTTATAAAGCTAATAAGATGACCAGTAAAAAAAAATCATAAAAAAATGTCAATTTTTAAAGAAAATCATGAATTTAGGGTAGCCGGATACCTTAATGCGAAATTCTTTTAACACGAAAAAATATTCCGGTCCCGTCAGTTTCGTGTTGAACGATTTTCACTGTATTATTTTTTAATTATTCTCTCAATCTCTATTTTATAAAATATCTTTTCCGCACAGGTAGGTTTTAATTCATAATTTTTTCCCCCGCCATACATAAAACCGTGATCCATCCCAGAATTTCCATCCAACTTTTGCACTTTGAGCGGTCCCTTCTGATATTCTTTGAGTTCTTCAGTTTCACGCAAAACGCAAACCACGAGGGGGAAAAAATCCTTCCGATGGGTCCCCCGACCCAGCGGATCCGAGAAAATAAGCGTCTTCGAAATCGATGCGGAGGGATTTGCGCGAAAAGTCGTCGGAGGGCTTCCCTTAAATCCTCCTTCGGATAAAAAAAAGGACTCCACTTGCCGGAAAGAGAAAAAAGAGGAGAGGTAGAGTTCCCCTCGAATCAATAGACGCTCCGGAGCACGACTTAACATCTCCTCGGTCAGAAAGATTTAATGTGTTATCTCTTTCTCTTCTTCTCCCACCTCTTCCGTTTCAATGCGCGACTCCCCCCCTTCTCTTCTCGATTCTCTTTACTCTCCGCGACGAATTAAAAAAAAAATTCTTTTTCTGGCCATCCCCCAGGAGCAGCGCGGTTTCGTGTTTCGGCTCGATTCCACCGCTTTCTTAGAGGATTGATTAGGGAGACGAACGCGTGCGACGAAATGAAGTTCTTCAATGCCACTGAACATTAAAATAAATATTTATTTTTTATAAAGAGAAAGAAAAGTAAGAAATTTGCAGTTGTACCAATTCCACGTTAAAAAAATGTATTACAGTATAAGTTAAATTACGCTAATATATGTATTTTTAATTTCATGAAATTCTTTTTTACACGCTTTATTATATAAGAATAAAAAAAACTTCCATGTAATTACGTTCTACAAATTTTTGCGTCGATTCACTCAAACTTTTAGGTCGTGGTACTCTAGTGGTCAAGGTAACGATTTCGTGGCTGGAGTGTCATGAGTTCCAGCCTAGTAAAGCTGAAGACCCGCCGTGAAGAGGGGGCTGACGCACATTAAATATGTAAAGAGCTCAAATGTCCTCGGTGGTTTGGTGCGAAGTTAGGAAAGTGAGTAAGTGAGTGAATATTAACGTCGCACTATTCAGTTACTCGAGGGTTTTTGGTGACGGACCACGTAACTTTGAACCATGGTCAAGTGACGAGGACGACACTTAAGCTGGCACCTCCCCCTCCGGAAGTTAAGAGAGGGAGTGCCAGCTCATCTGTTGTCCTCACCAAGGTTCAAAGTTACGTGGTCCGTCACCAAAAACTCTCGAGTAGCTGAACAGTGCGACGTTAATATTCACTCACTCACTCTAGATCGAGAGAGAAAATTCTAGACTAAATATTAAAAAGAATTATTATTAAACATAATTACAACAGAAGGGAATTTTTATTTCGACATATTATAGTACAGTGAAGTACGTTTAACGCGAAAACGCTTAAGACGAAATGTAGGTTAACACGATATAATACAACCACCCCAACAAACTATTCCGTATTTTCATGTATTTTTTTTCTCTTAATATTAAACAATTTTCGTTTCGTGTTAAGAGATTTCACCTCTGAGAATGAACAAAATACGAAAACATCAGCCGAAGTTAGAAAGTTTCCTATATTAGCTGACTATAATCGAAATAATTCATTACAGCAGATAATAATGTGTGTACAGCCCCAATTCAGAAGACAAAGACATTTTGGAGCTCAGAAAATATCAATGATGGAAAAAATGAAATGAATATATATAACGCAGCTGCTCATCCAAATTGAGGAATAACATGAAAAGTTATTTAGAAGCATATTCCAATGGTACACCAATAACAAAATGGAAGAAATCGAACAATTTGCTGACAATTTAATGCTAAAAAGACAATGCAAACAAAAATATCAGATTATTTTTTAAAAACTCAATAAAAGTTTTATTTTTCAAAAAACTTGAACATTTTGTATTAAATTTCAATAAGTTCTTGTGAATGTTTTTGTTTCATTGATTTTTATCAAATACAGGCGCAAATACTCTTAAATATGTAAACAAAATGTTCTCTAATAAACTTTATTTCGATGAATACGTTTCTTTTTTAACAATATTCTTTAACACGAAAAAATATTTCAGTCCCCTCAGCTTCATATTAAGCGCGCGATTTTCACTGCATTACAGTTTTTATTATCTTACATTTTGTTTGCGCTCGTAGTTTTTTAAATACTTATTTACCGGTAATAAGTGTGCGTGGTAGGTAATAAGACACCGGTAATAAGTGTCGTAGCTAGTTCTGAGTGGAACATGTATCAAAATTCCTTGAGGGCTTTCTTGGCGACCCCTTAACATATTAGGATTTTTTTTCTTACCCAAGCTTTTCTTTTAGCTAGAGAGATCCGGAGGTTGCTAACCTTGCGTGGCAAAGTTCCTAACTGCTCCAAACTTCCCTCTTCAACCAATAAGGAGGCAGAACTTTCCAGCGTGTCTCAGCATGTTCCCCGAAATAAGATAGTTATGGCAGTAATGCCCTCTTATCGGGACAAATTCTAACCTAACCTCTTAACGGGCACGACCAAATTCATTCGATCGCGGTCACCTGGCCGAGCTGTACACCAGGGGTCGGCAACCTATGGCACGCAGTAGAATTCTCAGTGGCACTACTCAACAAATTGGACAATGTTTGAGTGTTTCGAAGTTGATTAATTTGTAATGGATCATATTTGAAAAAACATCTTCTGAATTATGGACATTTACGTAATTACGAAAACATCTGAAAGATAACTCTTAAGATAAAAACTTACACAGCTATTTTGTAAATTATTAAATGCCATTGTTGGAGAGATTGAATTATTTGAAGAGAGAAAATTGCATGTACTCTGCTCTCCGCTTTTGGTTCTACATATCGACGTAAAAAATCTTTCTTCGTATGAAAAATATTTCCGAGTGCGCAAAAAAAAATTCTTTGACAACTGAATGCTCAAAATCGTGTTAAATTGAAAGTCACACATTATACCCCGATTTTGCGATATGAAGTAGAGCGGTTCAAGCACTAGGTTCGTATTAATATTTTTATTTATCTTTTTATTTAACTGTAATATTGTAGGAAATACTTATATTTTTACGTTGTCTAGTTCTTATTTATAAATAGGTTTAAAAATATATAATATATGTGCAGTTTTAAATGTTTTTTTTAATTTTTGTTCAAGTAATAGTTATATTTTATGTTGTTTATTTTTATGCTAATAAATATCTTTAAATGTGATACAAAATGAATATATAAAATTAAAAAAACAGTAAATCTAAATTACTGAACCTCTATTCTCTAATTCTGCATGCTTTATCAACGGGAATCGAATGGTTTAAAAAATGTCCTACTGTGGGGTTTGGTAAATCATTTTACTAAATTGGTTTGGCACACCATTGCTGAAAGGTTTCTGAGCTCTGCTGTACACAATCGAGATAATTCGGGCGGAGTCGTATTTCATGCTGCTGTAATTTTCAGACTCAAATATAAGCGAACGCCGTCTGCACTTGAGAAACTGATTGCAATCCGTCGTCATTATATTTCGTAAATTTAGATAAAGTTTATAATAATTTTACATAAATATTATTAGATAACTCTTTCATTTTTAAGACATCAGCATTTGGAACACATATGTTTTGAGTAAAAAAAAGGTGAGAGGAAAAAATTCAGATTCCAGATTGGTATTTTTTAAATACAGCATTTTCGTGACAAATCGAACAATTACTGATCCATGTTTGTTTTTCACTACAAAATAGTCAACCTCCTAATCGTCTTGAAATGAAAAAGATTTTTCGAATATTTTTCACTTGCAAGATATAAAAGATAGTTAAAAACTAATTCCGCCCATAAAATTGTTTCTACTCCACTGTTGTTGTCTGCTTTCACTAACTGTAACCGTTCTAAAAATAAAAAAGAATATCAATTCATACTCGTTCGACACTGACAGCAAAAAGCAAATATGATGTATTTGATTTCTTGACAAAGAAATTCTCACCAAATATTTAATCCAATGTTCTTAAATAAATAAATTTCTCAAAGCAATAGGTCATGACCGGGCCACTTAAAAAGGCTCCACAGGTTGAGCATCGCTGGTCTTTTTTAAAAGTGAACTCGGGAGTAATAAGACAACTTTATTTCCTCCACTGCTTCAACATTCTTTTTTGTCGCAATTCGGTTTCCTTTTTGGACTGGTTTAGAGCAAACTTTTTTTTATGCAGCACCAGTAAAAGAAATCGACGGGGTTTAAATATAGCGAACACGCTGGCCACACATGAGATGGAACGATATCATCCAATCCACCTTCCGGGATATTCCATATCCAAAAGCTCTCGTACAGGACACGCATATAATGCGTTGGTCATTCATCTTGTTGGAACCACATGTCCCTGTAGATGTTGAAAGGCACATCTTCCCTCAGGCCTGGAAAACTTTTTTGGAGGAAATTCAAGCATTTGGCTAACTCAAACGGTCCAAATATTTTTCCGATTAAAACTCCGGTCCACTTCAAAGTAAAAGAAAAGCTATTACTGATGGGCCTCGTAATTCCGAGCCTCAGTCAAGTGACGAGAATGATACCTCACACTCTACTACCGCGACAGATTGTATGTGCGTGAGGGTCTCTACACGAAGGGACTTCAATGACCTCAAGACTCGAACCCTCGACACGCCGGTCATAAATACTAGGTTACTTCGACCATCTGTCGGGTTGAAAGCTTTCGTACTAGCGTGAGGGGGGGATTAGTCCGCGCCCATCCTGCCTCAAAATGACGAGATCTATCACCAATGGTTCATGTAGGGCCGATCTGGAAGTTTTGCCGCTACGGACAAAAATGGAAAATGCTGCCCCTCTCTCCAAAGCAAAAAGTTATAATTATAAAAGTTAAATTGATCTCTTTCTTGCGAACAAAAAGCCAGCATAACAATATATATGCATGGCATATTTGCTATAATATTTCTGGAGAGTGGTAAATAACAATTATAATGTCGTGGCGAGTGGATGATACTGTAACGAATGAGAAGGTAGGGTGTGGCCGGTGGTGAGTGATTACCGTATATTCGATGCATTTCTATGATGGGTGATGTTACATATTGGTGGGATTGAAGAGGCAGTCTTGAAAGTTAATCCAGTTTTTTCAACATTTAACAATTTACGTTTCAGCATCACAAGAAGCAAACATAATGGCACAAACACAGAACAAAGAAACTACGACACTACGTAATGCAGTCAGCTACATGATTAAAGACACAGACAGAAGAGAGTGGGATTTCCAATGATTTCAGTATTTATACCCAGCGGGACATCATATGATTTGGGTGGTGAATGGATGAGGTTCAAGGTACACTTGTTAGGCGGATAACTAAAACAATTACACGGTTGTCCTTCAGGACAAAACCATGAATAAATCAAGAGCTATTAAAGATTAAATTACTGGGAATTTATATATATATATATATATATATATATATATATATATATATATATATATATTATTTTAAGCCTTAAAAATACAAAATAATTTGAAATTAATTACCTGTTATTATTTCAAACAAGTTTATTTTAAAAGAAGGAATCACCCAATTATATATATATATATATATATATATATATATATATATATATATATATATATATATATATATATATATAAGCAGAGCCAATATCTTAAAAAAAAAGAGTCTATTGATGGTGGGGATCACAAGTGTTTATTTTAACTAAGGAAAAGGAGGAAGACTAAAATAAGACATCCCATGTTTCTTTCTATCTACCAAAATCTTATTACTCCTGTCCCCTTTTGGATAGCTGACACCGGAAATCGTGTGGGCGAAAGGAATATCCATTGTGACCCCACCCCGGGATGGGGAGAAAATCACTAGTGAAAGATGTGTAAACTTATCAATTTCATGATTTAACATATACTCCCGTCTCGAACCCTTCAAGTTTCAACATAAAAAAAACTGACATTAAACATAAAGAGAACAAAATAAGGAAATAAGATACGTTAAATGGAATATCAAATTCACATCTAATTATATTTCAGAAAAAATATAATTTTTTTGAAACAAAAAAAAAGTATTTTTCAAATTTGATGGAAATGCCGCTCCGGGTAAGGGTCCAGCTTGTCCGGCGCTAGAGGCGCCTGTGACTCATGCGTTGCTTCACAGAACGCGCGCGCGATGCCAATAAACAATCAATCCTTACGAAAGATTTTATCTTTTGCATTGGGCTTAATAATTAATTGTTCATAAAACGCTCGCAGTAGCAACGTATTTTCAAAAATTTGGCTTTTTAATAACGCAACGGAAATTGTTTAAATGATTTAAATCAAACTATCGAGACGGTACTTTGAATGAATTACATAAATCGCGTTCTGTTTTCTTTTTTCAATTTCTACTATTAATTCACAATCTCCCTATATATATCGTGTTCAAATTTTCAATCGTGAAATAAAATAAAATTTAAAGCGCTCAATTGTTGTGAAATTTTCTATACACTATTGTTTTGGGTGATAATACGATAATTTATTTATAATTAATTAACAGAAACTAATAATTTAACACAGAGCCACGTTGGCTTTATTTTTAGCGACTTAGGTCAAAACTTTAAAAGATTTTTTTCTCTTGTTTCAAAGCATTCAGTTGAACAGAATTTTTATATACCCGATTGTTTTGGATGACAATGCGATACTTTAATGATAATGAATGAAAAGTGCCACTTAATTTTGTGATTCTGTCCTTTGTTTATACATATCTATATTAATTGTAACTATTTAATAAAAAATAACTAAAATAAAGAAAATTGTGATTTAAGTAGGAATTGACTTAATTTTTTTTTTGTATTACTTGTTTCAAAAAAGAAGCAAACTTAACGGAAAACAATTTTTAGACTTGCTGGCGATATATCCGAATATTTTTTTTAAAGTTTAATTTTCTTAAAGAGTTGATTTCCGAGACAACAGCTTAAAAAATGAGTTCTCTTTCGAAATTGCCTCCCTCCCTCCCAGAATTAACCCCCCTTTAAGAGCATCTTCCTTTGTGTGGAACATAAAAGACAATTTCATTTTGCACCGACACAAAGGAAGGTGGCGAAGTTCCGAAAGAAGAGCGATTTATGTTCCGCATTGTCGGGTGTGCCCTTCCGGGGCAATTAAGTGTGGGGTGCTGCCCTAGACAATACCTGGATGTCTCGTAAAAGCATCACAGGAAAAAAAAGGATTAGGGGGAATTTCGAGAAATTAAACCACAGCTTAGGAGAGCACGAGGTACGGTTTTCTTTATCCCCCTCAAACCTTAGGGATGCCGATGTTTTTATGAATGGTTCCTTTTCCCGGGATGGAAAGAAATGATTCTATTTTAACACTAGAACGTCCGTCGGTGTCGATTGGACACCGGAACCTATTTAGTAGATTGTCCTGTCCGCATTTTGGTTGACTTTTAATATTTTTCCATACTGAATACACATAAAAAGTTTTGTGGTTCTAGGTTAATTAGGAGTGATTTTAGAACTAAATATACCTAGAACGTTCCTTGGTGTCGAAACGACACCAAGACAATTTATTATTAAAAGAAGCTGTCGATCAGAGCAAAAGATAATTCACTTAGTTGTTGTTTCTAATGCCACCTGTCTGACGTAGTCAGATCGAGGCCCACGAAATTCATCATGGCAAGAGGCTAAATGTACGTCTGTCGTTGGCCTTAGCTTTGAGCACCATGCAGGTGACAGTACGATTTTGTTCGGTTCCACCACAATTTTCTGGGGGTGATCAGGGGCCTTCCACCTCTCTTCCCCTGCCACCAACTAACTTCACAAGAGGACTTGCGGCTCGACGGCTGTTTAGAGTAACACCATGCCGCGAAGGCACTATTCATTTACAAAACTCCATGTCTTCACCGGGATTCGAACACAGGCCCTACGACACAGTAATCAGCGTCGCAAGCCACTGTACTGGACGGCCGACTTAATTCACTTAGTAGATACCATTAGTAAAACAAACTTCCAGAAGTAATATCGCACATTTATTTGACCTTGAATGCAATGTTATTTGGTTCATAGCGGAAATGAGTCAGTTATACTAAAATCGTTGCGTCTAAGCGTTCGTTAGAAAGCATTTGCTTATCTGCTAATAAACAAAAACTTCATTCGATTTTCGAACCTTGTGCAGAGCAGACACCCTGAAACGATGACTCGTAGAATAAGTCTAAGCCCTGACGAAAATGCTATTTTTTGCAAGACTTTTTTCAGAATGAATCGGATGGTAGTGACTTGTTCTAATTTAGATTCCGATGAAGATATAAGATTGAGTGAATATGACTGCGAAGAATCTGAAGAAAGTTCCGATGAAATTGATAATATTCCAGTAAATCCTGATGTCTCTAGGAGTGGCACAGAATGGATACCGCATAATAGTAATGTTTCTGGCTGATTTGCGACTCTAATTGTTTTGCGACAACGCAGTGGTCCAACAAGCTTCGCGAAATATAGCGTCAACGTCATTTATTACATAAAGAATCATAATATTTGATAATTACATGGAACATTAAAAAGTCTTAACATTAAAAACCCTACTGAACAGTAATCCTACAATTATTTAGTTATTACAATTATTTTATATATTTTATATCGCGGTGACGAAACGACACCGATGAGCGTTTAAGGGTAATCGAAATCCCTTAGGTTCTAATGTTAAGCTCAGAGAAGGATTCTCGAATTCACCTTCAGGTCACTTTCTTCATTCGATCCATTCGAGAGGCATTATTAATAACCTTCAGGTCTGCACATTTAAAGTAGTCGCAATAGCCTAGTGGTTATGGACACGAACGTTATCGGAATGTCACGGAGTCGAGTTCCTGGTGTCGCTGAAGAACCGCCTTGTAGAGGGGGTGGAGGCACGTTAAATCCGTTGGCGTTGCTGTTTCCAAGCCCCTTGGAGCAGGAAAGCATGCACGAAGTCCATTTGACCTTTCTGCATAATAGTGTCCCACACCAGGTCTTGATCTTCAAACAACTGTCGCAGGGAAATGCCCCATCAGTCCAGATGATGAGCAGGAGAAGCATGGAGATAGCAGGAACCCTCTGCACAAAGATTGGGATTGTTTCTAAGGCGCGCCACAACCCTACCTCATGCCCTGATGAGCCCTGGAACTCCTGCACTTGAGATATTGGTCAGGTGGTGTATTGGTGTTGTTGTTTTTAATGCCATCTAAACGACGGTGTCAGTTTGAGGGCCCCGAAATCCATCTTGGCGAGGAGCTATTTACATGACTGCCGTTAGCCTCTGCTTTGAGCACCTTGCAGGTGACAGTATAATGTGGCTCGGTTCCATCCCGATTTTGAGCGAGAACATTTTGGAGGGGGACAGGGGCCTCCCAACTGTATTCCCCTTCCACCAACCTCGCGAGTGAGTGAATATCCAGAGCCGCACTATTCAGCTACATGAGGTATTTTAGTGACGAACCTCGTCATTTTGAACCATGGTCAAGTGACGAGGACGACACCTGAGCTGGCACTCTTTATTCTAACTTCACACCACACCAACGGGAGGACGTTTGAGCCTAGACATATTTAACGTGCATCAGCCACTTCTTCACGGCGGATCTTCAGCGGTATAGGCTCGAACTCATAACACGTCCCCCCTCCCCAGCCATGAGTCCGTTACCTTGACCACTGAACTACCATGGCCTCCAAACTCGCGAGAGGACTTGCGACTCGTAGAAGTGCCCCCAAGCCGCATATGCACTATATGTTAACAGCCTTCTCCGAGATTCGATCCCAGACACTACGTCACTAACCACTCTACTGGATGGGCGGGGAGATATTTTTTTATTGTTTTTAATAATCACTTCTGCACATTTAAAAAAAACCTTTTCGTAATCTCACGCAAAATTTTACTCAAGCTATATTCTAGGTGAAGATTTTCGTTCCATCACCGAGCATCACGGGATGCGAGACGTGGTTGAGAGGGAGGGGAGATGTTACTTAAGCCATCACAGTTTTCATCACACTTCTCCTGCATCCATAGCTTGCACTCCCCCTATTTCACACCTTCCATGCCAGAAAAAAAATATCGGCAGAAGCAGAGTGGATTAGGACGTCCATTCATCTTGAGGATTATGTCGGAGCTCTCATATTTCAAAACTACCTCCCCAAATGAAGACTGAGTTTTCCTTCCGCCCCTGTCCGAGACGTGATCTACAAAATCTCATTATTAGTGACCAACACCTCGGCGCAATAAACTTTCGTTCGGAAGACGTGCACCCAAGATTGCGGATTGGGTGCATCCTGTGTTTTAGTTACTGCCTCTCTTCTACTTTAGTTGACCTGATTAAAATGTCTGTTAAGAACTGAAACGTGACCGAAAACTCGGCCTAAGGTGGACCGAAGGGCGACCGAGTGAGTGAAATTGTCGGGTGATAGAGCAGAGGAGATTCAACAAAGAATAAGTACGAGTGTTTCCTCGGAAAGTATATTGCACTGATGCAGTGTTTGTTTGAGAATACAACAGAAAATAAACTGTTCCCAAACCCTTGATAGAAAAAGTACGTTCTTAATGAAAGCACAGAGAATTTACTACATGAAAATGAAAATTAAGGAAAAAGAGAAGAAAAAATACTTTATGAAGGCATAAAACTGTCTCTACATTGAAAATTAAGTCCTGATTTTGCAAAAATTGGCTACTTTTTTTTCCAATCAATACTACTAATTCACTGTATCGCTATATATATATATATATATACATATATATATATATATACAGTCGACTCTCGATAATTCGAAGTTGGAGGGACCAATAAAAATAACTTAGAATTATCAAGAGGGTAGGAAAAAACTCTCAAAATACACGCAGAGAAGTTTTTTTCTAACACATTTAAATTTAAAACTATGTAATATAGCAAAAATTGTACATAATTTTTTTAAAGTACATTTGATACAGTATAAAAATAAAACAGAAGTTGTTAAAAGTCCTATATTAAAAGAATACACTTATATCTTGAAAACAACTATTAAAAGAATATACATACTATATATAATTAATCCTTTTTGTCGAAAAACTCTGTTACCTTTTTTTGTTTTAAGGCAGTCAATGTAACTTTGTCAATATATTTTTCTAGAACAAATGCAGCCTGTAAAATGTCTGCAGCAACATGATTTTGAAGGAAAAAGTTCCGTAGTTTATTTAGTGACACTTTAGCTCCTGACAGAGTTACCGGAGTCAACTCCTCCGATTTGTCTTCATCACTTCCTGTATTATTGTGGTCCAAAGCCACAATTTCAGCGTCAGATAGAGCTCCTCATACAGCAATGTCTGTGTCAACCAACACGTAGTCGTCAAATGTCAAATCTTGTTCTGGAAGAGCTTCACAAAGGGATGGTTTAGCATTAAATTCAGTGAGTGTATCGTCCACATCAACCAGATTCGGCGAGGGGAAGCTTGACTTTTAAAACACCTGTGAATTGTCAAATGAGTAACAGCTCTCCAAGCCTTGTCATTCATGATCAAAGCTGTTAAAATAGAAATAGTAAAGAGTGTTTTTTTTCAGGTATAGAAGTTTAAGTTGGCATTACTTTCCAAGATGGCGACCGATTTAACAGCTGTCAAGTAATTTATTCTCAGTTTGGTTTGACAATTCATCGAAACGATCATCAAGCAAGGCGTAGATTCGTCGAATGGGCCTAAAACGAGATTGCCGTTGTTCCCAATTTTCATAAGCAAATTTTGTTTAGCGATGAAGCGCATTTCTGGTTGAATGGCTACGTCAACAAACAAAACTGCCGTATTTGGAGTGAAGCTAATCCACAAGTGTATGTCGAAACACCGTTACATCCAGAAAAACTGACTGTTTGGTGTGCTTTATGGGCTGGTGGAATCCTTCTTCAAAAACGATGAAGGCCACAACTTTACAGTCAATGGTGATCGGTATAGAGCCATGATTCGGTATAGAGCTTTTTCATTCCTGAATTGAACAATCATGATGTCCAGGAGCTGTGGTTCCAACAAGACGGCGCAACATGTCACACAGCTCGTGCCACCGATTTATTGAAAGACACAGGTGAGGTGTAAAGTAGCGGAGGTTTTCGAAATTAACAGGTAGGCAACGTAAATCACCACAACTTTAGTAAAATAATATTTTTAATTTAAAATTTGGAATCTAAAATAAACACAAGGCGTCAGCTACGGGGTATACTTAATAGCAGGGGTCGACAACTATGGCACGTGGAGCAATTCTTAGTGGCACATTACCGCTCTTTTTTTTTTAAAAAAAAATAGGATAAAGTTAAATCCCGTCTCTTGTCTTTGCCTCGAACATTTTTACGCTTTCAATTCTCTGTCATAAAATGATTCTGCTGAATTATCTTGGATGTAGTTTGAGTGCTTTATTTTTTTAAAAAAAAACAACTGTTTAAACAGGACTCATTATTAGTAATTACTCAACGCAAATCAAAATTATTGGGCAATACTTGTGAATCACTCATTTCTGCACAGTGAATAAAAAAAAGAAAGCAGTTTTTCCTTTATCCATCTAAAGCAAGCTTGGGTATCAACGGAAAAAGAAAAAAACAGATGGCTTTGGAATAAATCAAAATTCTTCTTAGCAAACACCGGAAATATAACAAAGTAGTTATTCTATCAACATGCATAATTTAGACTGAAAATAAGTTCAGTAAAAAAACCGCTCGTGGGATAATTAGATACAGGAAGTGAATCTAACTTCATAATATTGAAGGTTCGAATTATATATATATATATATCGAGAGTTTTATCAGATAACTTCAAATTATCGCGTGTTGTAGTCTGGCCAACCACAAATTTTACTTCAAAATATTGAGAGTACCAAAACATATGGTTTTAGTTCGAAATATCGAGAGTTTTTCTGGGGGCTGACCATATACTTCGAATTAGCGCGCGAGAGGTTCGTATTATCTAAAGTTCGAATTATCGAGAGTCGACTGTATATATATATTTCAAATTTTCAATCGTTAATAAAATACTTTTAATTCATCCACTTAATTTCAAATACATTTTTTTAAAAATTTGTAGTGGATGACACTTTCACTTGATGTTAATACAGTTCTTTGAAATATAAATTCATTAATTAAATTTTAGTTTTTAATTTTAAATTTATTTTGCGTTATTCCTGACGAAGCTAGAACTAGCACCGACAGATGGCAACAGTAAGTTTTTCTAACCAATTTTTTCTTGGCTTCAAATACATTTATTGAAACTTGCTGGAAATGATACTTCATGTTGTTGCAGTTTTTTTTCAAATATTAATTCATTAATTAAGTTTAATTAACTAAAATAAAATTTGTCTTTGTTAATCAAAGTAGGAATTGACTTTAATTTTTTGAAGTTAACTTCTTTCGGCACGGTAGGGAAAAATTTCCATTGATGCGATCAGTGCTCAGTTATTATTGAAGCTTGATTCCAGAGTAAAACAAATAACTGGAAATTTTCAGTAAAATGTTGGTCAATTAGATATTATTTTAATAGGAGATTTACGTCAATATTGCCATCAGTTCGTTCTACACCCATCTATAAACAACCGAAACAGACCCTCGTTTGACCGATTTTATGGCGAAATCTAAAATTTTATGAACTAAATGAAGTCATGCGTCAAGCGAATCAACAATTTTCTTCTATACATACAAAAATTGGAAACGATGAACAACTTGGTGAAATGGAAATAACTCTGAGTCTCATTTTTGTACTGTGGAAGAAGCTGAAGCAAGGTGTCCTCAAGGTGTACGATTATTCAACACCATCAATTCCTTCAATGGGTATAATAATAAAATATTGAATGCATAAGCGGACAGAATAACTTCAACTGCAAAAGGTGTATATGTTGGTTGTACTTCAAAAGAACAAGAAACTTTCGTACGTCAAAAATAATCCATGTTTGTACAGGATTTCTATTGTTGAGGAGCTTCTAGCAAGTGAGAATATCTGCAAAAATCATTGTCCAGCGAGCTCTCTTGATTTAAATCCGAGCGAACATGTGTAGGCAGTGGCGTAGCTACCAATGGGTTAGGCGGTGCCGTGCATCGGGGCCCTCAGATCCTGACCTCCAAGCTAGCAAAACTTGCTATAATTTCTTCCACATTAAGATATAAATATAAAAGGTTGTAACTTAATTATAAAATCAGGGAAACTTTGTTGAAAGTAATTTTGAGTCATTTTATTTTTAATAATAATATGATTCATAATAAGCTATTTTCCTGTTTCAGTATTTCGCAATCTAGTATCTGAAATAGACTTATGTAATTTTGTCCCCCTACTCTGTTCTTTCACAGGGGTGTTTTCTCTAAAAATAATTATAATACATAATATTGTATTATATTTTATTGTTCATGCATATTTTTTGTATCATTTCTTATCTATCATGTGTCAAATCGAACCAAGGCAGTCACTAAAGTTCATACAAGAAAACTCATACACATACGCATACAGTACCGGCTTATCCATTAGGCGCTTGGGGAGTCACAAAAGGGCCCAGATAAGCTGGACTTCACCAGACTTTCTGTTTATAAATTTCAATCCTCCAGTGTGAAGTGGACCTATAGATCTTCGGCGCCTGGGTCCGAAATGAGCTTAAATCGGCTCTGTACACGTGGTTTTGCTTTCCAATGTTCTGCAGAGCACTACGAAGGACATGTAAATATATATATATATATATATATATATATATATATATATATATATATATATATATAGCTTAGCTTTGTATGTTTAAAATATATAATTTTTTTACTTAATAAAACCCAACCAAAATAGGCCCTTCGGGTTTTTTTTTTTGCACCAGGGCCTTTGGATACTTTCTACGCTACTGTGTGTAGGAAACTTTGGGAAGACGCCTGACACCATGATCGCATCCTTCGACAACACTAAACATCTGAAATAGATTCTCTTCGAAGAGTGTCAACTGGATAATTTGATTGTTTTTTCAACCAATTAAGTACATTATTCCAACCAAGGGTTGGAAACAGAATGTAGAGCATGTTTTGGTGCATTTACAGCGCGTGGGTGGATGGATGATATTGGAAAGATGGATAAATTTTCGTTTCTGCCTTATAATGAATGAAGGATACAAAATAATACGTTTGAAGTATTTTTTTCTATGTTCCTAATTGTTGTTGAAGTACGATGTGGTTTCTGTGTTGCCGTAAGAACGTTGAAAGAATATTCTGAAACGAATTCTATTTCGAACAGGAAATGATCTGGACCAGGGCAGGCTCTAGTAGTTTTGACGCACCAGACAAAAATGGAAAATGCTGCCTCTCTCTTGAATGCAAAAAATTACACTTAAAAAAGATGAATTGTTCACATAGATATACACTTATAGAATGATTTTTGCGAACAAAAAGGAAGTATAACAATTATGTATACTATTTTATGTTTTAAAAAATACAAAATAATTCGAAGTTAAGAACATAATTACCTGTTATTATTTGAAACGAGCAAAATGTAAGACAAGGAATTGCCCATTTCAGCAGACCAATGTTTTTGAAAAAGGATCTACTGATGATGGGGATCACAAGCGCTGATTTTAACTTACGGTAACTACATTCGAGACTAATATAAAGCATCTTTATCTACCTTAAATTCTAATTACCCCTGTTCCCTTTTGGATAACTGAAACCACACATCGTATGGGTGAAAGGAATGTCTGTTGTGACCCCACTCCGGGATGGTGAGAAAGTTACTAGTGAAAAATGTGTACGCATATCCAATTTCATGATTTCACATCTACTCCCTCCTCGAACCCTTCAAGTTTCAACAGAAAAAAAACTGACATTAAACATACAGAGTACAAAATAAGGAAATTAGAAATGATAAATATAATATCAAATTTTCCAACTCAACAATATTTCAGAAAATATATAAAGTTTTTGTAACAAAAAATATATATGTGTTTCAGAAATTGGATCCGAATGCCACCCTTGAAATTTGCCGCCCCTGGAAGGGGTCCGGTATGTCCAGCCTTAGAGCCAGCCAATGTCTGGACGGATGAGAAAAAAAATTACACAAATACAGGATATTGCGTAGTATTTCTTTTTCAAACAGAAAGCTTAATTCAAAAAGCGAATTTTAAAATAATTGATTTTAACATCGGGTGTGAATGTGTGCTCAAGAACTGTGAGAGGAAGACTGCTGAAAATTAGATTTCAAGACTTCAAAGAGATAGCTCGACAAATATTAGCAAACAAGTGAAATTTTCTTCATGAACTTAGAAAAGAAAATATTTGAGGTCAGTTTTGTGTTCTAGGAAACAAAAATAGTGCCTATGTAAGACAACTTTTAAAGAATTCTGCCCTCAGAGTCTGAAGCTCACCATTTCGATGAATGTGGCTGCGTGTCCAGAATAGACTTCACATCGTGTAAAGAAGAGAGAAAACTGGAGAATATACAAAATAATAGAAAGTATTACAAAATGAATTGCTATTAACACAGTGGGGGATATTTTTAGAAATCAGTCATGGATTTTTCAGAACCATTGGGCTCCATATCACCGTGTAAAAATAGTTCAAATAAGTAATACATAAAAAAAAAATTAAGTCAATTTCAACTTAGGTCAATAAAGAAAAAAATTATTTATTTACTTTTCATTAAATAGTTATAAATAATATAAATATGTATATGCATATGAGATAATCACAATATCAAGTGACAAAATAGAGCTAGAATAATAGAGAATAGAGATTCATTAAATAAATTTAATTATTCCAATAAAATAGTATAGTAAAAAAATCACATTCTCAGAAATTAGGCTAACCCAGGTGGGATTCGAAACCACGACCTTTGGATTAGAAGTCGAATGCACACACACACTATCCATTGCGCTACAGGGACACAACGAGCGATTTTCCTTTTTATATAGGGTATTGCGCCATTATTTTTGTTACTATTTATTCATTATTTAATTTAATTAATTAATATTTGAAAAAATGTATTATCGTCAAGTGTCATCCACTACAAGTTTAAAAACATGTATTTGGACTTGAGTAGATGAATAAAAAGTTTATTAAACGATTGAAAATTTGAACTATATATATATATATATATATATATATATATATATATATATATATATATATATATATATATATGTGTGTGTGTGTGTGTGTGTGTGTGTGTGAGTGTGAACAAATAGTAGGAATTGAAAAATGGCACGAGGACAATACTATAAAAAAAATGGCCTAGTGAATGAGTGAATATTAGCGTCACACTGTTCAGCTATTCTAGGGCATTTGGCGACGGACCTTGTAATTTTGAACCATGGTCAAGTGACGATGACCACACCTGAACTGACACCCTCTCTCCTAACTACCACACCAACGGAGGACCTTGACAGATTTAACGTACATCACCTTCCCCACACAGCGGGTCTTCAGCGACACAAGGCTCGAACTCATGACATGCCAGCCACGAGTCCGTTACCTTGGCCACTAAATGGCCTTGACAGGACAGTCTTTGGATCCTACAAAGTTCCTATGGCATAACATTGGTTATGATGTTCGAAAAAAAACCCCTTCAAACAAACGAAAGTTAATTGAAATTTTAACATTTTCTTTCAACCATGTTGTCCCGAAATAACCGGTAGCCGAGTGGTATAGGCATCGGATCGTGGCTGGCTTTGTCACGAGTTCGAGCCCAGTACCACTAAAAGACCCGCCGTGTAGGGCAGCGATGCACGCTAAATCTGTCGAGAGCTGAAACGTCCTCCCGTTGGTGTGGTGTGGTAGTTAGGAGAGGGGGGTGCCAGCTCAGGTGTCGTCCACGTCACTTGACCATGGTTCAAAATTACGTGGTCCGTCGCCAAAAGCCCTCGTGTAGCTGAACAGTGCGACGTTAATCTTCCCTCACTCACTCACTCAGTCCCGAAATAACTTTTTATGAAATTTGTGCATTCCATGGCCAAAAAAAAAAAAAGAGTCATAATTAAAGCAAGTGACTGACTCATAAAATATTTATGTTCAAACAGGAAACATTCTTGTAATTTTTAAAAACCATGTTAAATGGACCGTGTTTGTTAAGTTTAGTGTTATTCTACAACACAAAACTTAATTAAAAACCGTATATTATATTTTCCTATATTGTGTTAAGTTGTACATAAGATGCATTCTTGTGTTCAGGCACAACTCTACTGTAAAAAATAGCAAAAGATTTGAAAATAGCATTAAAAATACATTAGATTCAATAGCAACACATCCAAGACCGTAAGATAATTTCATAAAGAAAAATTACGTCAAACTCAAGACAAAAAAAAAAAAGACTGTTGGAGGGTTTTTTTTTTGCTTCCAATGTATTTCTGCTACCCTGTTTTCATGTGAAAGGGTATTACGATAGTTGGAAAAGCATTTACAAAAGATATTTAAGGTATCCGACTACGGTCGAAACCATGATTTTGCAAAAGCATAAAAAAAAAAGAATATTTCTTTTAGTATTTAGTGTCGCTTGAATTAGAATACACGTATAAAATTGTTTTAAGAATGTTATTATAATAAAAATTATTTAAATGCAATATTTTAGCAAAAAATGAACTTATAATTACCTATTTTCAAAACATTCTCCTTTTATGAAAAATGCTTCTATAATATTATTTTGCTTATATACGTATAGCTAAGATTGCTCCAGTGAGTGAATGAATATTAACGTCGCACTGTTCAGCTACACGAGGGCTTTTGGCGAAGGACCTCGTAATTTTGAACCTTTAATATTTCGACAGATTTAACGTGCCTCGCTGCCCTACATGGCGGGTCTTTAGTTGTACTGGGCTCGAACTCGTGCCAAGCCAGCCACGATCCGATACCTTCACCATTAGGCTACCACGGCCACAAAACTGCTCCAGAGAGCCTGAACTAGGATTTTTGAAGGATTCACATTACTTTCAGAGTTATTACCAATTGAAATAATTACCGGTGTTTTTTCGCTAAAATGATCTACTAAAATGTGGATGAATCCACTTCTAAGTTACGCAGTCCTAAATCAGGCTCTGTACAGAGGTCGACGAGGACGACACCAGAGCAGGCACCCCCTCTCCAAACTACCACACCAACGGGAGGACGCTTCAGCTCTCTACAGATTTAACGTGCACCGCATCGCTCCCCTACATGGCGCGTCTTCAGCGGTACTAGGCTCGAACTCATGACATGCCAGCCACGAGTTCGTTAACTTGACCACTATGTTACCGTGGCCACATGTGTGGCGTGGTAGTTCGGAGATTGAGGCAAGTCTTTTCTGAAGTCAAGAACATGTGTCTAGGCCAAATCAAGAGTTGGACTGCATATTTTTCACTGTGTCCAGATTCAGTACTAATAGTGATTATCTTCGAGTTTTTATTTGGAGAAAGCCTGGGACTCGCTACCATCCTTCTAACATTAGGAAATCCGATCGTTTTTTTTGGGGGCAGTGCCATTATGTTAGACGGGAGTACACCACTACAAATTTCTGATGCGACTTCTGTTACTGCTCAGCGATATAAATATGAAGTTCTTGAATCTTATGCGAGACTGTTCCGAGTAGTAATTTTGTTCAAGATTTTATTTTTATGGACAACAATGTAAGGCCGCATAGAGGGTATTTGCCGGATGGAATGGCATGCAAATTCTCCTGACTTAAATCCTATCAAGCATGCTTGGGATGCTTTAGGAAGAGCCCTTGCTCGACGTCAATACCCTCCAAATAAGCGCCATACTTTAAAATCTCCAGTAAAAGAAGAGTGGGGTTTGTTGCCACAAGATGAAATTTACAATCTAATTTGTAGTATGAGAGATCGCAGTGAAGCCTGTATAGAAGCAACGGGTGGGAACATTACTTATTATATGTTCAGTTTTTTAGTTTATTACACAGCGTGTTTTGACATTTTTTGTGAATTACAAGAAGTAACCACCATTCATATTTTATTTGTTAGCACAATTCTCAGAATATGAGGAGCGAACAAACAAAAATGTATCACAAATAAAAAGTTATGTGCTATTGCGTGCGTTATGTAGATATTGAATTTTTTGTGTTTGTGTAACCTTAAGTTTGGACACCACTATGCTATTATAATAGAAGCATTTCTCATAAGAGTAAAATACAATGAAAATATATCATTTTTCTTTTTTCTAAAAATATATTCAACCCTCAGGCTGGAACATTAATTTTTTGTGCCGCTCTCAGAAACATCCGTCTGAAAGATGTCTAATAAATTTTTTTGAATGTTATTACCCTAAGGACTGTTTTAAATGTCCTTATCACTTGTGAAATTGAGTAGAATTTTTAATATTTAAGCCTTTATGAGGCACACTATATTAATATATTTTTATAACGAGAATTGTGACTAGTATATTTATAAAAACTGATTAGAAATTATTTATATTCACGTAAAAATATTAAAAATAATAATATCAAACACGAAAAAACGATAGAAATATCCGTATGATAGACGGTGATAGATAAGAAAAATCGCACCTATCGTGAGTTGAAAAAATTCACCAACTACTTGATCCTCTCACTGGGTAGTGCGCGAGTGAATCTTCACACCATACTGTTCAGCTACTCGAGGACTTTGGGCGACGTCGTTTTGAACCATGGTCAAGGAATGACACCTCCTCTCCTAACTACCACACCACACTAACGGGAGGACGTTTGAGCTCTCCTTGACAGATTTTACGTGCATCGCTCCCCTACACGGTGGATCTTTAGTGGTACTGGCCTCGAACTCGTGACATGCCAGCCACGATCCGATACCTTGACCACTAGGCTACCGTGGTCTTTCACTGGCTAGGGTGAAACTGAAGATCTCAAGGCGGCCACCCCAAAAAATCATACCACAGCATTATCCACAAGCATCAAAGCAAATCCTCCCCATCTGAGAGACGGATGCTCCGGTCAGAGGGTTTAGTATTTTTTTTTTATTGTAGTAATATTCTCAAGACAAAATTTACAGGTATATTCCAATTTAAGTGATACTAAATATCAAAAAATTTATTCATTTATACGCTTTTGAATAATCCCGGTTCCTAACGTAGTCATTTACCTTGTCACGATATTTCGATCAGGGGTGTGAGAGTAAAAAGAGCAGCTTTTTTTAATCTAAACAATTTTATCACCCTTTTCACTTATTAGACTTCTTCAAAACTGAAAATGCCTTTTTACCCTTTATCTATCGATGGTACTTATAAGTACCACTCACTTTTTAAAATCACACAAAATAACCATTTTCACGAATATTCTGACAATGCTCAGCAGGAATACTCTTTGAAATCGACTCATCCAAGATATATAGCATCCCGGGTTCTATGATGAGTATTTTAACTGGAAGGCAAATAGATTTATAGAAGAAACTGCGTTTTCGCGGCGGATTGCGAAGATTATCATTTTTGTCCCGAAAAAATAGTTAATGTCAAAATTTTAGTGTCTTATTTTTTTTTTGTATGTTAATGAAGACCTTAGGAAATGATTTACTATTTATTTTAAGTAAACAGTGTACATAATTAATTTTGCAGTTGAATTTTTTAATTAGTTAGCTTTAACGGATAAAATTTTTTTAAAGTTGAGTATTTTGTTTAGGTATATCCCTTAATTTTTTTTTCAATGTAGTGATCCAAAAAAAAAAATTGCATGAAAGAAAGGCAGTTTATCATATGGTAAATAAAGGGTTAATAAGTAAACCCGAGGAGTAATCCAACTTATTGATCTAATTAAAATAGAAATAAGAGCGCTTATCAAATATCCTTCAACACTTGCTTACTTTTTTCTCCTTGATTCATTATTAACGTCGCACTGTTTAGCTGCACGAGTTCTTTTGGCGACGGACCACGTAATTTTGAACCATGGCCAAGTGACGTGGACGACACATGAGCTGGCATCCCCCTCTCCTAACTACCACACCACACCAACGGGAGGACGTTTCAGCTCTCGACATATTTAACGTTCATCGCTGCCCTACACGACGGGTCTTTAGTGGTACTGGGCTCGAACTCGTGACAAGGCAAGCCACGGTCCGATACCTATACCACTCGGCTACCACGGCCACTTTTTCTCCTTGAATTAATAATATTAAATACGAACACCGGTCTTTAACACTCTCTATGCTTTCTTCTTATTCTCATCCCTCATCTCGCCTACTGCACGACTAGCACTTAAATAGAAGCTCGCATTTACATAAAGCCGAGTCATCCCTGCAGAAAGTGGCTTTCAACTAAAATTACAGTTGAAAAAGAGAATGTTACCCAAGAGGATGAGTAGAAAGCCCGAATAGAACCCGTTGCAACCATAAAGAGTGTTTGTCCCGCGCGCACATTTCGAATCCCCAAACCCGAACGCATACACAACTAAAATTTTAAAATCTCATCCATTTTTCTTTCTTATTTGAATGTCAGTGAAAGGTCTACTTAAGCTGTCATCTTCATGGACCCATTCCGTTGCACCTTAAAAAAACGGACGGATCGTCCCGCGCTTCCGAGAGCAGATGTCAACTTTAAATACTAATCTAAAAATCTAATTTCTTAAGGAATTTGACTACGTTCGGAGTCGTGATGTTGAAAAGGCTTATAAATGAATGATGTTTTGGATATTTAGCCCCTTAACGGTCGCATAATTTCGAAGAAAACGGTCATAAAAGGGCCTACTTTTATTATTCAAGAAAATTATACAAAACTGAGTGTATGTTCAATATACACTTAGTCACAAAAGTAAGTATGCAGAGTGTATGTAATGATGTCCCATGAAAAAAAAACAGACCTACAATATTAGAGTTTTCAAATTAATGACTTATTTCAAATACAGAAAAATCGAGCTTAATTACAAAATGAAAAATATTTAAAAAATACAAATATTGAATTAGCAAGATGAGCTTAACTTAAAATAGAATGTAATTTACATCATAAAAGTAAGTATGCAAACAAAAACAAAGACATTAATATTGCAAATTTCACAGTTTTTCAAAAAAATTAGTAATTTGTTCGATAGCCTTTGACCTTAATAACAGCTCTCAATCTAGATGGCACTGATTTTACTAAATTTTGAGTGACAGAAGATGGTATTTTCTGCCACTCCTCCAAAAGATCATTCTTAGTTTTGATCTCTTGCTTTCTAATTTGGCGATCGAGATAATCCCACAAGTGTTCAATGGGATTAAGATAAGGTGACTGCGGTGGGGGTTTTATCTGTTTTCGCACGTTATATAGCAGCCATTCCCCAACAACTCGAGCAGTATGTATGGGATCATTATGTTGTTGGAAAGTGAAGGATCCATCGAGTCCCATTTTATAAGCACTCTTTGGCTTAGATTATTTTTTAAAATATTCACGTAGCTATATTGATTCATTATTCCATCGATTATAACTAAATTTCCTACTCCAGTTGCTGCCATGCAACCCAAAACTATAATTGAACCACCACCGTGTTTTATAGTTCCTCTAATGTTCTTTGGTTCTAGAGCTGCATTTGCTTTCCTCCAAACTTTTTGGTGTCCATCTGACCTGTGGATGTTGAATTTACTTTCATCCGAAAAAATCACGGAATTCCAAAAATTTCTGTCCTACTTTTCATTTTCTTATGCAGAATCTATTCTCTTTTTGCGATTCACTTTGCTAACAAATGGTTTTCTTCGCATATTTCGACCATGGTATCCTGCTTTCCGTAACACACGGCGAATTGTTTCAGGATTGCATGACTTCGCAAAATTGTTTTTCGCATCAGTTGTCCATTTTAGTGCGCTAATCTACGGGGTTTTTTCACATTTCCAACAATAATTCGCCTTTCTCGATACGTGAAAATGGACGGTTGTCCTGTTCTTGGCTTGTTTAGTGTATTTTCCTCAGCCTGGAACAGGCAGAACTTCGAAACTTTTATCACTGAAATACGAAAAATTCTCCGAGAAGATTCATTCAGCCTATTTAAAAGTCAAAAATTCAGTATGCATACATACTTTTGTGATTTAAGTTTCTACTGATAGTTAACAAAATCACTCTTAAAGTTTTTTAAAACGTAATGATTTGGTTTATTTTTCATTACTTTATGACTTGAATCAGAAGCTATAAACAACACTCTCTAAAATAATATATTTTTTTAATATTTATTTGAGAACTAGAGCTTTTTTTTTTCACTTAAGTTATGAGTTGCATACTTACTTTTGTGAGCAAGTGTATGTATTTATTTTTAAATTTTGTGTAAGTTTTTAGCTTGAAATAAAAATAATTAATTTTTAACGAAAAACCATCATTTATAGGGTTATGACTGAATGTCGATTTTTCAGTAAACAGAATTTTTTTAAAAAAAATATGTGTTTTAAACATTAAAGGAGAATTTTATTACACTTATGCAAATGCACAAGCGCATTAGTAATTCTTTCTTGAGAGATAAGTTTCAAAGCATGAGATGCAAAATCCATCACCACAGGTAACAGTATAGATCCATCATCACTGCTCTGATTCACTAACCTAACTTTCAAAACAATGAGTTATTTCAGAATTACTCTCAGATCCATTTATACTTAAAGCAGAATCCGATTTACATTGTGACTGATTACATAATGTATACAATATTGAAAAATGTTTTTTTTTTAATCACAGAACGCAACCCACATGTATTCACGAAGAGCGGAACAAGTAACTGAGCTAACGTTACAAAAACATATCGCTGAAATATATGTTTGATTGTGCTAACATCAAGATTTCTCTAAACATGTTACTAATAATCTGGTACCACCAGCTGGTAAGAAATAAACACGATTCCGGGCAAAAGAAACAGATAGTTTTAATCTTTTCAACGCGTTACTTCTGAACGTTCCAGCCCGGAAATACAATGGGCACGAGAAAAAAAGGGGGACATTTCACCCCAAGTTTTTGACGGGAGCAAGAAAGGGGTTAGTGTCAGTGGATTTAGAATATGCGTACAAAATTGTTATTACAAGAAAAAATTATTTAAATTTTTGGCGAAAAAAAGAATAACATTTTCAAAATATTCTCCTTTCATGAAAAATACTTCTACAATAATAATATTTTGCCTATATGTATAGCTAGGGCGTTCATACAGAGACGAACAAGAAATTTTGAAATATATAGTTTAAGAATGGATTTCTATTGCTATTTAATAAACCAGAGTGGAGAAATTTTAACAAAAAACACATCGGTTATTATTTCAATTGATTGTCTTTAAAAATAGTGAGAATTTCTTAAAACTTTTAGTTCAGTCTCTGTATAGAAGTCTTATTATTACAGAAAGATAGTTTACATAAAAGGAGAAAATACCTTAAAAGCCGGCGTATAACGTGCATCTATACTTTCAAGCTGCATTTTTCAATTTTAAGGTAGATTCGCCGTATAATGCGCACCCAGTTTTTTAAGAAGAAACGTGAAATAAACTCGTGCTATTCTCTTACATTTTAATCTTTTATATTCAAGGTATTATTCCAAACCTTAGAGAAAATAGTGTACTACCACCATTAAGTTCACAAGGAATGTTATTTCTCTTAAGTAAACGGTACTTTGATACATACAGGTCTAATTTTTTTTCTATGTGTCTGTGCTTTTATCTCTTGTCTTTATTTTTAAAGCACTGATTTTTATACTCGGCGTACAACGCGCACCCGCAAATTCCGTTCTTATTTTGGGGGGTTCAAAGGGCGCACGATCTTACGGTATGTCATTTTTTTTTTCTTAATAAATAATTGCCTTTAAAAATATTTTATTGTAATATTATTAAAATAATTTTATATGCATATTTTAGTTCAGGTGACAGTAAATATCTAGAAAATTATATACTTTGACTCTTTTTAGAAACCACAGTTTCGAACATAGTCGGATCCTTCATATCTGTAAACTTCTAAGAAAATTGTTTTCATGAGAAATCTTTTCCGTCGTAAAAAAAAAAAATGAGAAAAGTCTGCGTCTTACCCGGGAGGAGCAGGGCTGCTGCGATGAGCGGGGAGAGGGCGGCACACGGAACACGCGGCATCCGACCGACACTCTGGAAGACTTGTTCCTCGCGCGCGCCGCCCCGCCGGAGAGGCGCCCTCTTGCGGAAAATATCAACCGAAAGAAAGGATGCCCACTTGTCGGAAAGAGAGCTCACCCAATAAACATGGAGCAAAACAGTTTTCAAAGCCTGGAAGTTCGAACTGCTGAATTTGGTCAACTGCTCTGAAATATGTGATATCCGAAACTCGAATTTAAAACGTTGTTGATATTAGTAACTGAATTTAAAAAAATAAGTCTTTAATTTTTAATATTTTCTTTAAAAATGTAATTGCTCACGAAGATGAAAATGGAGGCACTGAGAAACAGTGGCGCACACAGGAATTTTTCAGGGGGGGCAGGTTGAAAGTCCACCTTTCTCCTATGTTGTTGTTGTTACCAATGCCGCCTAATCGGATATCAAGGCCCACGAAATTCATCATGGAAGAGGGCTAAGTGACACCTGTCGTTAGACGTAGCTTTGAGCACCATACAGGTGACAGAATGATTTAGCTCGGTTTCACCCCAATTTTGAAGGAAAACACTCTGGGGGTGATCAGGGGCCTCCCACCTCTATTTTCCTGCCACCAACCTCACGAGAGGACTTGTGGCTTGATAACTATTTAATGTACCCCCCTGCCGCGAAGGCACTATACATTTACAAACATCCATGTCTTCTCTGGAATTCGAACCCAGACCCAACGGCACAGAAGTCAGTGTCGCTAACCCCTCTACCGAAGGGGTGACACCTTTCTCCTATCATGTTCCAATACGCCGCCCAACATATTCTTTTAATTTTGTCGGTTTTCAGGGAGGACAGTAAAAAGTAATTTTTGTGTAATAATTAGTATTAATTAATAAAATTAATTATTAATAACAAATATACTTAAATAAATTTGACGTACTATATATATGGGATTATATATAATCAATCGGAAAAAAATCAAGGGCTATTGAGAGGGGGGGAGTAGCCCGGAACCGGAGACTCTCCCTTGTGTGCGCCAGTGTTGAGAATTTTTCCAAATCTGGTCTTTTAGAAAAATAGTTTGTCCGCAGTAACCTTGCGGCGGTAGCCTAGTGGTCAAGGTATCGAATCGTGGCGGGCATGCCACGAGTTCGAACCCAGTATCACTAAAAGACCCGCCGTATAGGGGAACGATGCTCAACAAAACTGTCGACAGCTCAAGCGTCCTTCCGTTGGTGTGGGGGGCTGCCAGCTCAGGTGTCGTCTTCGTCACTTGACCTTGGTTCAAAATGACGCAGTCCGTCGCCAAAAGCCCTCACGTAGTTGAACAGTGCGACGTTAATATTCACTCACGCCTCCAAAATGGGAGTGAATGAGAGTAATTTTCGTATCGTACTATAAAGCAACACGAGAGCTTTTGGCGACGGACCTCATCATTTTGAATCTCTTTTAAGAGACGAGGACGACACATGAGTTGACACCATCTCCTTTCAAGAACCACATTACACCAACGGGACATAGAGCCTCGACAAATTTGTGATGCATCACCCACCTCTGCACGGTGGGTCTTCAGTGTCAGCAGAACTTGAACCCTCGTCACTGGAGTTTGTAAACGTAAGCAATAGGTGAGCAGGGCCTCTCAAAATTGTGAGGTGCTGTGAATCGTACAGTCGTAACTACTCGGTGAGATGTGTTAACTCTTTACATCACTGTGTGTGTGTGAGGTAATTTTTTCTTCCTCCGCTTTTTACAATCGAAATTATTTGCATACATTAAAATATGTAATTACTTTTCTCATAAAAATAAAACAGATTAAAATGTGTTTTTTATTACAAAAATCTATGTTCTGACCCCTTATTTGTTACTCAAGATAACTTTATTCCAAGTTTCAAAGAGTGATCGAGATTTAATTTAAAAAAATTAACATATACCAACTTTTTTTTTACGCGCGCGGAAAAAGTTAATTTTTTATAAGAATTTTAAAAACAAACTCAATAGCTAGCGATTGAAAAGCCGCTTTATTGCCTTCTACTAAAATTAAAAATTTCGACCCTCTTTAACACATATATCAAATACATTTGAAATTTTAAAGTTTGTGTTTTTAGTTGATGTTAACTGAAGTCTGATATTCCACAGCAGCGGCATATACAGATTACATTTAAGAAGGGGGGAGAGAAAATCTGGCGAAAAACGTACAGTTTAACATAAAAATAATAAGATCGCAATTGACGGATGCGCGTTATACGCCGGGTATAAGAATGACAACCTTAAATACGAAAAGAATATTAGCATAGAAAAAAACTTAGACCTCCACATATATTGAGATATTGTTTATTAGCAAGTAATGTAAAAAAATAAGTCAATTCCTACTTTAGTCAGCAAAGAAATTTTTATTTTAGTTACCTTTTATTAAATAGTTGCAATTAATATAAATAGGCAGAATCCCAAAATGAAGTGACGAAATAGAAAGCGATTTTCCTAGCAATTTTACATTTTCCTTTCTATATAGGGTGTGTTGGACTATTTTTGTGTTTGTTTGTTACTATTTATTCATTAAATAAATTTAATTATCCTAATAAAATAGTGTAGCAAAAAAAGGAAATCACATTCTCAGAAATTAGGCCATCACAGCTAGAATTCGAAACCATGACCCTCGGATTAGAAATCCAACGTGCTATCCACTGCGCTACAGGGAGGCAAGGAGCAATTTTCCTTTTTATATAGGGTGTTGGACTATTATTTTTGTTTACTATTTCTTCATTAATTTAACATCAAGTGTCTTCCACTACAAGTTTAACAAATTGTATTTGAACTTGAGAGGATGAATAAAAAGTACTTTATTAAGGATTAACAATTTGAACAAGATATATATATATATATATATATATATTATTTTGTAGGATTTTCCCTTTGAAACATTTTGTTAAAAGGTTGAGTCATATCCTTTTCAGAGGACCATTAATCTCAATTTTATTTATTACTACATTCTGAAGCAGCGCCGTCTAGTGAGCTTTCGTAGCTCCGGCTTGAATAATTTTTCGGCAGAGGCCTACTAACCACCGCCGGTTCAATACGTCACGTCTTTAGCGCATTTCGCGATACCACCAGTCCTAACGTCCAAGCATGAGAAAGGTAATTAATTTCCCCGTCTTCTAAAGGTATAACTCAACTTTCAATTAACCTAATTCCTGCATGTCTTTCTCTTTGTAAATATCCCCTTTTGTAAATATTTCCTTTTAACTTTAAATACATTCTTTTTTACTTAAATGAAGTATCTGTGTTTAAATGACTTTGATTCAATTAATTCATCATTCACCCTTAAATACTTACCCCTAGACAACTACATCGCCAATCTAAAATCCCGCCTTCTGAAGAGTCTGGTTTTTATTCGAAGATTTATTCGGACTCCCACATATATAATTATATATATATTTATATATACACACACACACACACATATATATATATATATATATATATATTATATATATTGTATATGTTCATATATACATTACGCTATTTCTTGTTATGTTCATTATCTATTATTTCTTGTTTTTGATATATAATACATATTTCTTTCATATATATATATATATATATATATAAATTTATATATGGAGAGCTGTGAACTAATAAGAATTGAAAAAAAGCGAGTGCGCGGCGACTCTACCTAACAATTAAAAATTGCACCTTGAAAGTATAGGTGTGCGCGTTATACGCCGGATTTTACGGTATGTATTTTTAAAAACATGTTGACTAATGCACTATGGTGTGATTGAATGTGTTTATTGACTTCGCAATCTGAAGGAACACTTAAGCTCTCAGCCACGACAAATGCAACGTGTATCAGCCCCTCTGCATATCAGCACTAGGGCTCGAACTCATGACACGCCAGCCGCGAGCTCGTAACCCAAATCGCTAGACCGAAAGCTCTTTAGCAGGGGCTGACAAACTTTTAGCTGTGGCGGGCCAAAACAATCTTCCAATATGATTCAGTGAGCCACTCAGTAGGCATTTTTAAAAGAATTCGATTCCCGCGATAATTCATGCAGAATAAGGGAGTATCGGTCAATAATACGGTTATCCAGTTTTATTATATATTAATTTTTGCATAATTTAAAGCTATTTCTTGACATAAAAGTAAACAGCATAAAATATAACTATATTCAAAATAAAAATAATTAAAATTGTACATATATTATGTATTTTTAAACACATTTATATCTATATATATATTTAATTAAGAAATAGACAACATAAAATATAAGCATTTATCTTCATTATGATTAAATAAAAAGATAAAAACTTCAATGTGAACGTAGTGCTTGCATAACTCTACTTTTATATAGCTAAATCTAGATGAGGATTTGTGATTTTCAATTTGACACGATTCTGAGCTTTCAGTTATTAAACAATTTCTTGACGGATTCGAAATCTTTTTCACATAAAGAAAGATTTTTTCACTTAGATATATAGAACTAAAAGCGGGAAGCAGAGTACATACAATTTTCTCTCTTTAAGGTATCCAACTACGCTCGGAACCGTGATTTTAAAAAAGCGCATAAATGTATAATTTTCATGATATTTAGTGTCACTTTAATTAGAATACATGTATAAAATTGTTTTAAGGACACTTTGACAAAATATTATTTAAATACAATATTTTGGCAGAAAAATTAACTTAGAATAATCTTTTTTTCAAAATGGTCTCCTTTTATAAAAAATGCTTCTAAAATAATAATATTTCACTTATTCATAGTAAAGACTTCCCCCAGAGAGTTTGAACTAGGGTTTTTGAAATATTCACATTATTTTCAGAGTTACCACCCATTGAAATAATTATCGGCTTTTTTTTCTTAAAATTGCTCCCCTCTGTTGTCGTAAAATATGGATATAAACCCACATCTAAGTTCAAAAATTCTAGTTGAGCCTCTGTAGAGAGGTCTGAGCTATATAGAGGCAAAATATTATTATAATAGAAGCATTTTTTCACAAAAGGAGAATATTTTGAAAATGGGTCATTCTATGTTCATTTTTTGTCAAAATATTGTACGTAAATAATTTTTTATTGTAATAATATTCTTAAAACAATTTTATATACATTTTCTAATCCAAGTGACACTAAATATCATAAATATTATCCATTTATACGTTTTTGCAAAATCACGGTTCCAAACGTAGTCGGATTCCTTAAACAATTAAATCTCTCCAGCAATGACATTCAATAATTTACAGAATAGCTGTCAATTATCTTTCAGATTTTTGAAATTCCGTAAACATCCATAATTCTGAAAATGTTTGATAAATTTGTAATGGACTTTATTTGACGACTTCCATCCCTCAAAAATAGACAAATTTGTAGAAGTATTGCAGAGTTGCCCTTGGGAATTGCCACATATAGTACGCGCACCAAGGGTTGCCGACCCCTGCTTTATACTCAACCCTCACTTGTGTATGTCACTGAATAAAAGAAATTTGCGAGTTGTGAAAAACGTCTGTGTCCATCAATCAATGGCACGAGGGGATTATGACCATTTATTTCAGTTGCTTTTTTTGACTGTTCACGAATAAGCATCTTTGTTCAACTCCCACAAACCCCCAGCCGTCGCCGCGCAACAATGTTCCCGAAAGTTCTGGTGGGTGCATTCCTAGCATTCCGAAGCACCCCTCTTCATTAAGAATTCTCCGCTTATCCCCTGTATTCTGTCATGAACTCGCGCTGGTCACTGTCAAGAGAATGACCACCTGCTCAACAACAAAAGGGTTTAAATTTCCCGGTTTTCTCACCATTTCGGAAGACTCGCCAGAATATTTGTTTGTTAATCAGAAATGGCTTAAATGTTTTAATTCCATTATTTGCTTCCAAATACAAATAAAATAGATTTCCAAAGTTGAGCCAAGAAATTAGAAATAAATGAAACAAATAAATTGTGTTCCGTAAAAGGTAGAGCCGCGGTAGCCTAGTGGTCAAGGTATCGGATCGTGGCTGGCTTGTCACGAGTTCGAGCCGAGTACCACTAAAGACCCGCCGTGTAGGGGAGTGATGCACGTAAAATCTCTCGAGAGCTCAAACGTCCTCCAGTTGGTTAGTGTGGTAGTTAGGAGAAGGGGTGCCAGCTAAGTGTCGTCCTCATCACTTGACCATGGTTCAAAATGACGAGGTCCGTCGCCAAAAGCTCGGGTGTCCACCTCGTCACTTGATAGAGTCTCAAGAGGGAAAATAGTGCTGGCCATTAGTTGAAAACTACCAGCGGGTTTTAAATTGGATATATTCGCTTTGAGTTAGCATCGCTTCAAGATTGCCACCTGTTGGTTATCATTAATGGTATTAACACTCATTTGATTACATTTTGAAAACGCAGTTTTGAGATTTTTGTCTTGCCTATTTGTTGCTGAGTAATCATACTCCATAAATACTAATTATGAGTTGTTTTCTTCCTTTCGATACAGTGCCGATTTAAACTCATTTCGGGCCCTGGACGCAGAAAATCTACAGACCCTCTAGGCGCTGGAGGATCGAAATTTACAGCCAGAAAGTCCGGTTAATCCGGCCCCACCTCAATGAATAAAGCGGCATTGTTTCGATAGTGAGCTGCCTTTTTATTTTTGCTATTGCACGAAGACCCGATGTTAGGAAAATAATGGGACGCATCACAAAATAAGGGGTGGATAAAATGGCTGGAATTGCTTGCAACATCATTTGAATCATTCTATAAGAATCTGAGGCGAAAAGCTAGCTACACAGTCAAGCTATACATAAAACCTGTTTTTGTGTGGTAGATAGAGACCGCATAAAAATAACTACACGAAAAAATATCCGAACATTTCATAAAAATTTCAAATACAGCAGAAATTTTTTTTGGAGAGGGACCTCATAAATAAAGTAGCACTTAGAAAATACGCCAATTATTAACGAAAAATTTACGAAAAGTACTTCCAAATAAAAATAAATAATTAAAAATTACACGTAAAAACATTTAGTTTCTTATGGAGAAGTTTTTAAAATGCACATATACAATTCACTGCTACTCAACGTAATCCAAAGCGCTCATCTTCCTGTAAAGAATTAGTTCAAAATCGCTTTCGACACTTCAAGATATAACTTCAATTGATTAATTTTTTATGGCACCATAAAGTAAGTGATAAGACTTAGCCACGAAGGTCGGTTGGGGTCATTTGCTTGTAAGCGTCACGATAACCAGATATGCATGATTGAAGCTCTTTTTGAAATTTCACCCTCCTTTTGGAATTGGTATCTATTTTAAGAAAATGATTTTCCGCTTATTGGAAATCTGGATACCTGCACATTTTTTATCCACTGTCAAATATTCCGGTTCTTCTTGTCCTTTTTCATAATCTATCAAATTACGATAATATGTCACTTTCATTGTCAAGTTTCATCTTCAATCAAGCGTGGGCTGCTGGCGCGTTGAAAGCAATTGAACGTGCTTTGTTGGGAAATTGTTTATAGACAATGAACAGAGCTTCTTGAAGTGTGTACATGTACATTGATAGAAAGCATTAAAGTGGCGCCAAAGCCGTTGAAAATCATATACCGCATAAAAAAAAGATCACCCTGAAAAAATCGCACAAAAATAAAAAAGCAATAAAAAAGTGCCGCATAAAAATAGGTTCTACTGCACTTCTACTGACCCTCACCACACACACATTTGGCAACAGTGAGTTGAGGCGAGAGAAAAACTGTCGTAGAAGGAGACGAGTTAAAAAGCAGGATGAGAATTACGAGAGTAGGAGTGTCTCTCTAAAACAAAATGTCTGCGGTAGCCTTGTGGTCAAGGTCACGGATTCGAGGGCAGCGCGTCAAGCCTAGTACCACTGAAAACTTGCCTTGTAGAGGGGACCGAAGTACGTTAAATCTGCCGAGACTCAACCATCCTCCAGTTGGTCTGGTGGAAGTTAGAAGAAGGTGGTGCCAGCTAAGTGTCGTCCTTTTCACTTGACCATGGTTCAAAATGACGAGCTCCGTCACCACAAGTCCTCGAGTAGCTGAATAGTGCGACGTCAATATTCACTTATTAGTTATTGAAGGAGGGCCTTGTAATTTTAAACCTCGTCAAGTGACGACGCCCGAGCTCTTACGTCCATACCAAGGGAGGGCCTCAACAGATTTAACGTGTAGAGGTGACGGATCTTCAGTAGCACCGATTTGAACCCACGATTACATCGTGCAGGAGCATCAGTTTTAAATATTCTCAAAATCTGAAATAGTTGCCCAAGTAGGAAACTTGGCAGGCTTTACTTCTATCGATTCCACATTGTGTGGTTGAAAGATCATGCCTGGTTAAGTCCTCTATATTGAGGTGAATATGGAGTCGACATGGTTGGATGTTAATTTGAAATCGGAGTACTTCGCGCCAAGTTGTTGCTTATTATCGCCATGATAGGCGATAACATTACAATAGGGTTACCTTGATATTTTTATCGTATGCTAATGTACAATGGGGATGACGTACATTACAGTTAATATTAGGTTGCTTTCCCGCTGTAACCCGAACATTTCACACGCGATTTTAATTTTCGATATTTTCTAACTAATTTAACCATTTCTATTGCAACCATTCTTTAAATTACTGCTTCAGTCTTCTGTTGTATTTTGTGCTATTTTCGAAAAAGAGTATTCCTAATATCATATGGGGGAGTACCAGGATATTTTTAAATACGAGGGCTGTGCTTTAAGTATTGCTGCAAAGCGCGCCTTTCCACTTTATTTTAGTTTTAAATGATGCATTTTTTCTTTTCGATGAAATTCATAAAAGGAAATCGCAGTTTTTGGAATTTTGCAAGTTTTTAGCAATTCTTAATTGATATTCACTATATCATATTAATTTTTTATATAATTATTTTATCTATAATATAGGTAGGTAATACAATTATTAAATATATTATTATATTGCATGATTATTATGTATAATAATTATTTTTTATATTGATATTAATTGATTGATATTAGTTATTTTCAATCCATTTCTATATTCTTTATTTGAAATATATTTCAATACATTTCAAAACAGTTCTTTAAAATTATTTTTCTGACGATTTGTTACAGCTTGGCCACCATCTTGGATTCCATATCCACTCAACAACATGAGCTGCTTGATCCGTAGCACTCCGATATATATTTAACAAGAGCCTGAGTACACAATTCCAAGTCTTGATTTAATAATTAAAAAATAGATTCTTTTTATTTATGCTTTCCCGTAACCCCTTTTGGGATTCCATTTCCTCAAAACTCTAAACGGATCCTACTCAAAAAAGGAACAAATTCACCAAACTTCAAGTCTGTAGGTCTTAATATTTCAAAAACTGGAATATTATATATAAAGGATTGAGGGAGTGGGTTGACGCAAAACTCGTTCTTAGCGAATCTGCACTCCATGAAAAGAACATTCCTGCCGAATTTCAAGTTCGTAGGCCTAATAGTTCCGGAGATATCAGGATGAATGAGCTGCTTTAACGGCTTACATTTTGATTATAATCAAATAAATGTCACTTGAGGCAGGAGACGCAAATAAGTTGGATAAATTTCTACGAGCCGACATTTAGTATTGAGTAGTCAGTTGTGATCTCGAAACCACCAGAGAATGCGGCCACAAGTTTGCCGTACCACTATGGAAGCACCACAACGGGTGAAAAGGCAAATTAAGAGGGAAATTATTAGTGTTCGTATCATTCCTCCCAATTTTAAAATTCGGACATCAAACGGATCTTTATTTTCCTTTTAACCCTTTATCTACCGACGGTACTTATAAGTACCGTTCACTTTAAAATTACATAGAATAACCATTTTTACGAATACTCTGAAGATACTTAGAAGGAATATTCCTTTAAATACCCTCTTTCAAGATATATGGCCGCACGGGTTCTATGATGAGTATTTTGGCGGGGAAGGCGAATAGTTTTATAGCATAAGTTGCGTTTTCCACTGACATTGTGATCGGATTGCGAATGTCAAAAGGTAAGTATTTTATTTTTTTATAAGTTAACCCTTTCGCGGGCAGTGGCTAATAGGTTTAGTCACATATTAAAAAAAAATTTTCCAAGCGGGTGGTGGATATTTAGTCTATTCACATACGTTAATTGAAGCTAAAACGCATAAAAATCAATACAGATGGCAGCGCGATACCTTTTTTTGCATTTCATGTCCTCTGATGGGTAGTTGGAAACAGTTTTTCTCAGTGTAAATCTAAAAGTTGTATTTTGATTACTATAACTAAAATTTCTGATCTGTGAAAAAAAAATTTGACAAGTCTTAAGTATACTTTTCTCTCATCTGAATGAATTAAGCAAATGTGAAATTAAAAAAAAAAAAAGGTTTCACTTAGGTTTTTGAAAAGCTTTTATATCTATGCGAGAATGTTGGGGGTGGGAAATATAAACAAACTTTGTTTACAATATGTGGCACGAGATTCTTGGGTTCGAAAATCTTTCATTATAGCTTTTCTGCTCCGAGAAAATGTTCGCATATTATAGAGGAGCATAAAATACTTTGAATACTTTTTACTGATAGATGTGTATATATTTTTAATTAGCATTTCCTTTTTATAAGATTATTGTACACTGATTATTATTATTATTATCAACGTAAAATAGAATTTGAGTATATTTGTGAACAATGCCGAGAAAAACTTGTCTGTTCAAGAGCCTCTTGCTGTATTTGAAGAATTGCCATCAGATGATGATTCAACAGCCTCTAATAACAGTGATAGTGATGAAGAAGATTACGTTGAAAATGTTGCTCAAGGGAAAAATATTTCTTCAGATGATGAAGAAATTAATGAGATGCAGTGTGCTTCTACTTCCCAGCCAGAAGTAAAATGGGATAAACTATATAAAAAAATGGATCTCCTCTAGAATTCACGGAAACATATCCCATTCAAAACATAAGGGGGTCTTGATAGGAGATGCTCTCTTTGCAGTACCAGAAAAGACGTCCATCGTTCTCGATAGCTGTGTCGGTCCTGCAACGTACCACTGTGCCTTCAAGCAAATGGTCCTACTTGCTTTGAAAAGTTCCACAGTAAATAGCTCATCAAATTTGTGAAATAACAAATTTAAATCCTTAAAAATATTACTTTATTTCTAACATTTTATACTAAAATTAAATAAAATATAAAATGTGGATATATACTATTTTCAATGTATATTTTAGTAAGTATTCTACTAAGTACAGTTATTTTATTATTACTTAATTATACTTTGTATGCAATTGTTATTGGAATAGTTATTAGTATAAATGTAATTTTTTATAAAATGTTTATTGTAATATGATTCATTATTTCTGTCCTGAAAAGTAAGTTAAATGTCTAAAGTGCGCAGTGGCTATAACGTCTAGCCAAGGTCGAGGAAAAAACCCTTGATCAGACATTTTTTGGGGACTAAATAGTATTTATATAGAGGATGAGAATATTACATTTATCAAGTACTTTATCACAGAAAAGTATTTTTTTAGCTTTGTGCCCACTAAAGGGTCAAGGAAGACCTTAGAAAACGATTTGGCTAATTATCTTCAATGAACAGTTTTTTTTTATTAATTTTACAGTTGAATAACTTTGTGGTACTTACCTACAGCCCACTGGTTGTTGGAGTATGTTTTTTCCCCGTCTGTTATTGTTGGTTTTTGTTGTGTGGTAGATTCCTCACTATAGTGCAATAGACTTATGCTTTTTTTTGGCATTACTTTTAGCTTGACTTATTTATTTTGCTTTTTTCAATTACTACTATTAGCTCACACTCTCTATATATTTATTTCTCTTGGTAGAATTTTCAATAATTAATAAAATACATTTTAAAGCGCTCAATTGAGCTGAAATTTTATATACACGATTATTTTGGATGACACTACAGTAATTTACCGTAAAATCCGGCGTAGAACGCGCGCTTTTAACACCCAAAATAAGATCGAAATTGAAGGGTGCGCGTTGTACGCCGGGTATAAAAATGTGACAGCTTTAAAAATTAAAGAAAAAATGAGCATAAAAGACTTCTACATAGATCTAAATATTGTTCATTTGAAAGAAAGGACATACCCCATGAACTTTAAGAATTGTACTTCTATAAGTGTGCCATTTTATTAAGAAACCTAAGGTAATACAACGAATAAAGGACTTCAAAACGTAAGAGTATTGCATAATTACATTACAGGTCTCTTCATAAGTGCGTTATACGGCGAATAGACGTAAAACTTCGAAAATGCAGCTTGAAAGTATTCGCGCGGATTATAATTAATAAAAATTAACTGATTAAAACTATTTATTCAAATAATTACAAATTAGCATCATTTTACCGTTAGCATCATTTTTGGTGACTTAGCGACCATTATGGCGATTTGTGTCAAAATTTGAAAAGGTTTTTTTCCCCTCACATTTTAAAGCACTCATTTGAGCTGAAATTTCCTATGCACTATTGTTTTGGGTTTAAACATGACAATTTAGTTACAATCAATTAAAATTAATTGATTGAAACTAATTATTTAAAGAATTACAGCTACAGCCACGTTGGTTTCGTTTTAGGCGACTTAGGTCAAAACTTGAAAAGATTTTTTTTCTCTCATTTCAAAGCATTTAGTTGAACTGAAATTTTATTATCACAATTGTTGTGAATGACAATACGATACTTTAGTGATAATTAATAAAATTTAATTACCCCTTAATGTTGTGATTCTGTAACTATTTAATAAAAAGTATATAAAATAAAACTTTTATTTATTGATCAAAGTAGGAAATGACTTAAAACTTTTCTTATTTGTTATCGTTTCATTTGAACGTTTTCAAAAAATTTTGAACTTTGAATATGAACTTGTGTTTTTTTTTGCCACACAATTAAATGAAATACTTATTCTTATTTCAAAAATTAACAACATTTTAATTTCTTTATGTTTATGTGTAGCTGAGATTTAACAATACTATAGGAGATTTCCAAGGGGCTATTATTATTATGATTTCCTTTTACTTAGAATGTCCAGGAACTCTGTCTTCAAGAGACTTTGGATTTATTACAGAACCTACCATCTGAAATCAATGATGTACTAACAGATGATTTTTCAAATGAATAAGTTCCAGTAAATAATCTGCTAGAATTTTCGTTAGATTCTTAGGATGACGATCAAGAGACTGAACTCAAGTTGCAGTAGTTCATGTTAAGAAAATATTAAGAAAATACAACATTTCTTACCCCAAAATGCAGTGATTTAAAAGCATTCAATCGAAACCTGACTCAAAATGCACAATGTGTGTATTTCTGTGTATTAATGACTGAATATCACGGTACTTTACAGTAAACAAATCAATATTTTTAATTATATATTAGCTCTAGTTATTAACATTTTTAAGAGTTAAAACTGCGTTAAATTTCTCTTTTTGTATTATGAGAAAAGTTGACTGAGTTTTTTTACAGTATCAATTTAATTCAGCCGTAATTTTTAATGCAGTGTGATTCAAATATATATATATATTGCAGTAAAATTTGTAGTAAATCATACGGCGGTGGATAAAGGGTTAAGCCGTATGAATATTTGCTTTCGATACACTTGGTTAGATATTCTTGCAATAGATGGCAGCACGGAAAATTGACAAGCTTGGACAGTTTTCGGTTACGGCAAAACTAACCGAGTCCACAAAGTGTCGTTTTATATAGCCATAAATTCTTTGTGTATCGTGTATCAGTAGTGTAAGTGAGCCCACCCCCTTCCCTACAAAATCAGGTTTTGGGCCGGAAGCCGGATCTTTCAAACAGCATGTACTTAGTGTCAGTAAGACTTTTGGCACTGCCTCGTATCCCGCGTTACGCCACTATTGTGAGCAAATTATACATTAAACATATTTCTAACGTCATCGACAAAAAGATTCTAACATTGGATCGAAACATTTTTCTTTAATGCTAAGCGCGGAAGTCAGGGAAAAGAGTAGTGTCCTAGCACAGTCCTCTGGTGTTTTGGGCGACAAAACTTTTCGCCAAATGGGGCCAATGAAAAAGACCACGTTTTTCAAAATGGCGTCAGAGACGAAACACGTGGTTTCTAAAACGGACAACATAGGAAATATCAAATCGAAAATAAAAACTCGAATGCAAATTCTTTCCAATTTTTGGACATCCATACCAAGATTCTATCAATCCTTCATTCATATAAAAACAATTGCAGCGACCTTACAGCTCAACATAACGACTCCAAAACTGAACTGAATTGATCTGTTATTATTGTAGCGTGCCTGGTTCCATGTGTTGTTGTTTTTAGAAGTTTACCTCTTAATTGCACATTTAATCTAAAGTTAATAAATGTTTATTGTTATTTAATTCAACCGTGTTGTGATGAAGAATGCTTAACCACCCAACGCGGCAGTGGTGACCCCTTTTTGGACTTAAAAACACGTAAGCTATTCTGTTCTAATGGCGAATGCAATACAAATTCTTCTACTACGGATGATCACCCCGTAGCGAAAGATTTTTTTTTTTTCTCCTTCTCCTCAAGGCCACTTGAAGCATCTGCTCGGAGATTCGTTTCGCTTCCTGCTTATTCTACAATATGACTAGTGAAACCGTTGAAGTCGCTCGTATTGCGTTGCGGCTGCCGCCGTTTTGGAAATCCAACGTTCGTCTATGGATTGCGCAATGCGACCATGCATTCACATTCAGTGGTATCTCCAGTGATGATACTAAGTATTCTGCTTTGGTTGCGAACCTGGATGCTGAAACTCTCTCCTACGTGTCGGACATTGTGTTAAGCCCTCCGAACAGTGACAAATATCACACTCTCTCGCAGCGGCTCATCACCCAATTTAGCGACTCGGAGACTCAAAAAATTAAGAAACTGCTTACTGACCTTCAGCTAGGAGATGAGAAGCCCAGCCACCTGTTGCGAAAAATGAAAGAGCTGTCTAATGGCCAACTCCAGGATGACTTTCTGCAAAGTTTGTGGCTTCAAAGAATGCCACCACATATCCAGACTGTTTTATCTGCATCCTCAGAGCCTTTGGATAAACTGGCTATCATCGCTGATAAGGTTTCTGAGGTTGTTGGTGCATCCTCGACTATCTGTGCGGCCAAAACTGTTCCTCCACCATCCCAGTCATCTTCATGCAATGCTCAGCCAACCATGGACTCTCTCGCCAGGCAGATCAAGAGCTGTCTCTACAAGTTGCTGAACTGACAAGAGAGCGCAATTCCTCTCGCCACCAACGATATAGTTCTGACCGCCGGAGATCACATTCACGCTCTAGGAGTGTCAATAGAGGAAGTGGCATCTGCTACTATCATCGCCGTTATAAAGAGCAGGCCCGCAAGTGTGTTTCACCTTGTGCATTTGTTCAAAAAAACGAGTAAGCTCTGTCATAGCTGGAATGGCAGAGCCCTCGAAACATACCAGCCGGTTATTTTTATTAGACCGCAAGTCTGGCCAGAAATTTCTCATAGACTCTGGAAGTGAAATCTGTGTCATCCCACCTTCTCCAACTATGAATAAATCACCTCAGTCTAACTTCTCCTTATTTGCTGCTAATAATACCAAAATTCCAGCCTATGGTATGGTCCGTAAAGAACTGAACCTGGGTCTGAGGCGACCTTTTATCTGGACTTTCATAATTGCTGATGTATCATCTCCTATAATTGGTGCTGATTTTCTAAAGCACTTCAACCTTTTAATCGACCTTAAGAAAAAAGGTTGGTGGATGTGGAAACTTCTCTTTTCACTTCTTGTGTTTTTCAAATATTGTACAGCCCTCAATCCTCACTGTAGATGCAAACATCAGTTTTAAAAACATCTTATCGGAATATCCAGACCTCAGCAACCCTTCTTTAATTTCCAAATCAGCATCACATGGCACAGTCCACCATATTATTACTACTGGCCCACCAGTCACTGCCAGGCCTAGAAGGCTACACCCTAAACTGTATGATGCAGTGAAGGTAGAATTTGAATTTCTTCTTGCTCAAGGCATTATTAGACCTTCCAAAAGTCCCTGGAGTTCTCCTCTTCATGTTGTGCCCAAATCTGACTCTACAGTTAGACCTGTTGGGGATTACAGGCAGCTGAATTCTGTTACTGAGTTCGACAGCTACCCCATGCCTTATTTGAATGACTTTGCTCATGCACTACATGGCAAGAAGATATTTTCCAAAATAGACATTTTTAAGGCATTCCACCAAATCCCTATAGCTGAGTGTGATATTCCTAAGACAGCTGTAACAACTCCATGGGGTCTTTACGAATATACCCATTTGTGTTTTGGCCTTGTGAATGCACCACAAACCTTTATGCGATTCATGCATGAAGTACTAAGAGGACTTCCTTTTTTGTTTTGTCTACTTGGATGATATTTTGTGTTACTCAGAAAATGCTGAGGAGCATCGTTCTCACTTAAGAACTATATTCCAAAGACTGAGCTCATATGGTTTAAAACTAAATATCTCTAAATGTGTATTTGGTGTGACTGAACTCATTTTCCTTGGCCACTTTATCACTCCTGATGGCATTAAGCCATTGCCTGACAAAGTTCAAGCAGTTCTTGATTACAAACAACCAGAGACTGTTGGCTCTCTGAGAAAATTTTAGGACTGTTAAATTTTTATAGACGTTTCTTGCCCAAAGCAGCTGAACAACAGTATCTTTTAAGTGAATTTTTAAAAGGTTCTAAAGGTAAGAAGGACTCAAAGCCTTTAAACTGGTCTTCTGAGGCAATTACAGCATTTCAGAGGTGTAAACAAGCTCTTGCTGATGCTGCACTTCTTGCTCATCCTTCACCTTCTGCCCCGCTTGCTCTTCATGTGGACGCCTCTGATTATGCCATAGGAGGTGCACTTCACCAAGTTGTGGACTCTGAGCTACAGCCATTGGCTTTCTTTTCCAGAAAACTTACTTCATCTGAAAAGTCTTACAGTGCCTACGACCGTGAACTCCTTGCTATCTACTCGGCTATCCGACACTTTCGGTATATGCTGGAAGCTAGAGATTTCACAGTGTTTACTGACCACAAGCCCCTCACTTATGCTTTTAGGCAAAAAAGTGACAAGTGTTCTCCACGGCAGATCCGTCAGCTGGATTTCATCTCTCAGTTCACCACAAATATTGTACACATTCCAGGATCTGACAATATTGCTGCTGATGTTCTCTCTCGTGTTTCTGCAATCACCTTCCCAAGTCAAATTGACTATGACTGTATTACTGAGACACAACAGACTGATCAGGAGCTTCACACCCTAATAGCATCTGGAACTTCCTTGGAACTCAAAAGGTAACTTTTCCCAATTCGTCTACTGAAATTATGTGTGATCTATCAACGGGCACAGCCAGACCCTACATCCCAAAACAGCATCGCCAAGATGTTTTCTCTGCTATGCATAATTTATCCCATCTGGCATACGTCGATCAGTGCATTTGATGAAGCAGCGTTTTGTTTGGCCATCAATCTCATCCGATGTAGCTAAGTGGGCAAGACACTGCCTAGCTTGCCAAAAATCCAAAATTCATCGTCATACTAGATCACCTCTTTCATCATTTCAAGAACCTTCCCAACGTTTTGATCATGTTCATCTGGATCTCATTGGACCTCTACCTCCATCAAATGGCTACACCTATTGCCTGACAATGATTGACCGTTTTTCGAAATGGCCAGAGGCCCAACCTCTCAAAGACATAACTGCTGAGACTGTGGCTGAGGCCTTCTTTTTCCTCTTGGGTGTCTCGCTTTGGAACTCCTGCAATTCTCACAACCGACAGGGGCAGGCAGTTTGAGTCCTCGCTCTTCAAAGCTCTTAGCAAACTACTTGGTGTTCAGAAGTGTCGTACAACTGGATACCACCCTCAAGCTAATGGGATGATCGAAGAATTGCACCGCCCATTGAAGAGTGCAATCAAATGCCATGCTACTGAGCGTTGGACAGAAGTACTCCCTATCATCTTACTAGGTCTACGAGCTTCTCTTAAAGAAGATATTCTGTGTACCCCAGCTGAATTAGTTTTGGGACCACTATTCGACTGCCAGGGGAGATGTTTGACTCTTCAAGCCAGACGATGATGTTGTGAATTTTGTTTCGAAACTTAAGTCTCACATGCAATCACTTCACCCTAAACCACCAAAACACCATGGCAAACGTCCAGTTTTTTTTATCCATCCAGGACTGTTGGAAGCAACACATGTTTTTCTTCGCCGAGACATGTTACGTCGTCCACTTCAACAACCCTATGATGGCCCTTTCAAAGTCTTACAAAGGAAGGATAAAGTGTTTTTCCTTGACATCAATGGTAAACGGGTATCTGTATCTATTGATAGATGCAAACCTGCCTTCTTTCTTAACACTGAGGACTTGCAACTACCTCAAACCAAGAATGAAACACCTGCTACTGTGGAACCTAATGCAACAGCTTCAACACCTGCTACTGTGGAATCTGATCCAACAGCTTCAACGCCTACCCAGCCATCTACACGTTCTGGTCGCAAAGTTCATCTTCCAACTAGGTATCGTTGACACTGGAAGGGGAGTATGCAGCGACCTTACAGCTCAACATAACGACTCCAAAACTGAACTGAATTGATCTGTTATTATTGTAGCGTGCCTGGTTCCATGTGTTGTTGTTTTTAGAAGTTTACCTCTTAATTGCACATTTAATCTAAAGTTAATAAATGTTTATTGTTATTTAATTCAACCGTGTTGTGATGAAGAATGCTTAACCACGCAACGCGGCACAATCATTACTTTTTTAATCTCTTTTATTCAGAAGAAAATCCACTCGTCGTATTTTTACGAAGAAAAACGAGGTTTCTAAAACGGCTTCTACAAGAAAACAGGAAAAACGTCGCTTCTAAAAGGCAACAGTAGGAACACAACCTGCTTTAGGGTGATGAAATAACGATCTCCATCTCTTTCAAACAAAAAAATTCTTTGTTCCTTATTTCGGACATCCATACCGAAATATTTTTAATCTTTCACTCATACACAAAACAATCATTTCTTTGTTTCTTCTTTCATTTGAAAAAGAAAAACGCAGTTTCCAAAATGGCTTTAAAAAAAACAACAACCGTTGGTTCTAAGGTACAATAGAGAGAAAAAACATCGTTCAAAGTGAATTATTTAACGCATCTCCCTTTTTCTCTGACAAACATTCTTTCCATAGTTAATTAATTCAAACAAAAATCCCCTCATTCCTTCACTTTTAGCTTTCTAGAACAATCTCGCACAACCGCGAAGACGACAGATGGAAAAAATTAACCACTGTCCAAATCAGGAAAAACTAAAAAAATCCAGTCCGGCTAGGGTTATTATTACGCTTTATTTTGCAGGGTTGCCATATTGTAAACTATATCACCAAAAATTTGGCGTCAAATGTTTTGGCGAAATAAGGGGGCGATGCTAGGATCCAACCTTGCTGTACAATGGAACCTAAAATAAAGTACAAGATAATAAAAATTTAATACCTACAATAAAGTTATCCCTCATTGTATGCGTTAAATATTGCATCTATTCACACGATGTGTCAAATCGAATATTTAACCCTTAACTTCCCACGGTTGCTTTTCTGCAACATATGATTTATTTTAATTTAACAGACTCAATATTTTTTTTAATTACCTACAAATCACTTATCCGAGAAAAAAAGATTACTGCAATAAAATACATGCTAATTTTGTCACTAGATGGAAGTACATTTTTTCCAGTAATCACAACAATTATAAAAATCTCTGATGCCTCAAGAACTGTGTTTTTCTATAAAAAGAATCCGTTATATTTTATACTTCCTCTTGTTTATTGACGAAATAAATTACGAGGTAAGAAATTTAAACATTTTATGTTCATTTAAAAGTAATTTTGATTTTCTAATGGAAAAAAATTGAAATAAATTTCATTTTAATTATATGTTGCAGGTCTGCAAAATTGGTCTTTGGTTACCATTTTGACATGGCCCAAAAGCGTATATTAACCCAAGATGAAATTGATATATGTATGAATAATTCAGACGAATTAAGTGAGGATGGTCTTCAATATTTTGATGATGCTGCTGATTTTCACCTGATTGTGTGTCATCTAAGAAGATTCGGATAGTGACTGTGAAAATAGTATTGGTTCCCAAAATACAATTCAGAATTAAAAAAAAATCCGATGATGATAATAAATTTGATAGAAATATTTCAGTCAGAGAACCTTTTTAAATTTAACTTTTAAGAATAATAAAACATTGTCAAAGAATTTTTTATGAAAAATCAAAACATTTCATTGAATGAAGAAGTAATAAAATTCCATGGAGATGACACGCTTCCAAGAGAAATTATGGATTTGGAGTGCAAAAAGTGTAAAGTAGGACTTGGTTACAACAAAATCAATAACTGCTTTAAAAATTTTCATTGTATGTAAGACTAAAGCAATTTATAACAATGAGTAATAAAATCCTAAAAATAAAACTTTAACTAAGTAATAAAACTTTTTTATAAAGTTTTATAATTTACAGCACTACTGCGTGATGTTGCACTTCTGCAACAAACAAAATAATGGCTGAAATTCAATTCAAGACAGCTTATATATATATATATATATATATATATATATATATATATATATATATATATATATATATATATATATTTCCCTTTTATTATTACTTGAGAACTAGCTGATGTAATTTTTTCATAGAAATTTAGAAAATTGGGAAGTAAAGGGTCAAACACACAGCGTTTCAAATACTTTCCACACGTTCAGGACTTAACGAGAATCTCTTGGGAGATTAGTTAAAAAATTGAGAAATGAGAATGAACCAAGTATTTTAGATATCCCATCGATAGATGGCAGCACAGAAACTGCAAATAGAATCATCGTTTTATAAAATGAAGCAGCGAGGAGGTTAATTGACGTGGTTGTATGCAGCACATTCTATAGTTCCCCCGAATAAAAGATACACGCACATGAAAACAAATTGGGGGAAATTCACACAAAATTTAAATATTCCTGATAATTTCACACTACCAGAAGCGAACACGCCAGAAGATATTGACGAGCAGATCGCCGCCTTTACTGACCGACTTCACCAAGCATACAAGAATGCATCAAAACCATTAAAGCATAACGACACCTTTTACATTAGCAGGGATCTCAACCAACTCTTTAAAGAAAGAAATAGGGCCAGAAAAATCTGGCACTACACGAGAAGCCCTGCAGATAAGAACACACTAAACAGATTGCAAAAGCAAATTAAGAAAATTGTATTAAAACACGAACAAAAACAATGGGACGAGTCTCTTGCTTGCTTGGAAGCCGAGGACGGCTCTCTTTGGAAAGCCGCCCGAGATTCCAGGAAGAAGGCTCAGCCAATTCCGGCCCTTAAAGGCCCTGCCAAAATTGCATATAGTGACGCAGACAAAAGTGAGGTCATAGCTGACTCACTCCAAAACCAATTTAAATTAAATGATATCACAAATGACACGGATAGAGCAATAACACATGTTGTTCACACCTATCTTAATAATGAAAATAACTTTACTAATATACCCCCCACCCCACCCCCACTACCAAGCGAAATTATCGAACATATCGATAAAGTAAAGATAAATAAAGCAGCGGGTATTGACCGCACTACTAAACGCATGTTAAAGCATCTTCCGCTAGTCCCCATCTTTGAACTAACAAATATAATTCATAACATAATAAAAATTGGTTACTTCCCGATCGTATGGAAAACTGCAACAGTCATTCCAATTCTAAAACCAGGAAAGGACCCGACTCAGGCGGAAAGTTTCCGCCCGATCGCGCTCCTCTCGATTCTCGGCAAAGTAGCCGAGAAAATCATACTAAAAAGATTGTACCACCATGTGGAAGAAAATAATATCTTAATCCCGGAACAACATGGATTCCGACCTGAATTATCGACCACCCACCAACTCTTAAGAGTTGTGGAAACGATAAAGTCAGGATTCAAAAATAAAAAATCGACTGGTGCGGTTTTCCTCGATATTCAAAAAGCCTTCGATCGCATCTGGCGAGAAGGCCTAATTTTCAAATTAATCAAATATGATTTCCCACCCCCCACTAATCAAACTAATATCCTCTTATCTAACTGACAGAAATTTCTCTGTCAGAATCAATGATACCTACTCTAGCCACAGACCCACGGAAGCGGGCGTGGCGCAGGGAACATTGATTTCCCCCCTCTTATTTAACATCTACGTGAACGACATTCCGATTCACCACAACACAACTTTATGCATGTTCGCAGACGATACAGCAATTCTGGCATCTCACACTGAACCCAAACTCGTGGCCAGAGCAATCAACAGACATCTTCTAGTTTTAGAGGACTGGTTTTCCAAATGGAAAATTGCCCTTAATGTGGCAAAAACCGAAGCAGTCTTCTTTACTAGAAAAACACGATTAATCTACCCAGACATTTACTTACACAACGAAAGAATCCCTTGGTCTCAGAGCACCAAATATCTTGGTGTTACGTTAGATAAAAAAACTCACTTTCAAACAACATATTACACGCATACGTGAGAACTTTATCAAGAAAGCTCACACGTTCTCCCACCTAATTAGCAGAAGATCTAAATTAAGTAGATCAAATAAATTGCTTATTTATTCTTCACTTCTAAGACCAGTCATTACCTATGCCTCTCCAGTGTGGAGTTTTGCAGCTAAAACGCACATCCAAAAACTAGAAGTATTACAAAACAAAACCCTGAGACAGATTCTCAAAGCCGATTGGTACATGAGAAACTCTAGTCTCAGGAATGCCATTAACTACAAAACAATTAAAAACTTCATGAAAAAAATAGCAAAAACATTCTTCACAAAAATAGATAATTCAGACAATATCTCGATCCAAAAGATCGAGAAATACACTCCAACGAGACGCACACTCAGACCCAGAAACATATTAATTAATTAAAACCTAAATTTTATTTCTCATTATTTTTTATTCTTAAAAAACACCGCTTTTTTCTGTAAATTCATTCAACATCACTCATCTCATGAACACAAAAAATCCACAAACACCTAACTACCAATCGGAGAGCCCCATTGCCCAGTACGGACACTGGAAGCCTCCGATCCCGTACACGGCGACGGTACCCTCACCGGGACCGAAGTCACCACATTAACGCAACAACGAATCAGAAAGCTCCTTCTCGCAACGCGAGAGAGAGTAATCATTCTCATCTCACACTCAACACAAACACGAAAAGCTGCCTCCCCATTGGACAGGTAATCAGCCATCCTGAGGTCCCCATTGGCCAAAGGAGTTTATCTGTAATGTAATTCTCAAAAATTCAGCAATTGTAACTTATTAATTTATTCAGATTCTTAAATTTAAATTTTTCTTAGTTATTCTTATCTTTAAAATTTTTTAACTTCTTAATTATTTACTTAAATCTCTAAAATAAAAAGGGCAATGTTTCAAAATATCATGTCACAAATACTTTTCAGACAAGAGATCAAAGCCCCAAAAGGGCTAAGTGCTCTAGTTACATATCCCAGCTAGACTAGAGCAGCGATACTCAACCTGCGGCCTTTTTAAGTGGCCCAGTCAGGGTCCATTGCTCTCAGAAATTCACTTATTTGAGAACATTGTATAAAAAATTTGGCGGGAAATTCTTTGTCAAGTAATAAAATATATCGATTTTGCTTTTTGTTGTCGGTATCGTACGGGTATGAATTGATATTCTTTTTCCATTTGGAACAGTTACGGTTAGTGATAACAGACAACAGTGGAACAGTATTAAATAATTTTTAACTATGTTTCATATCTTGCAAGCATTAATTGCCCCGGACGTATCTATACGTCTTTCCGAAGTATGATCTTTTCTGTTCACTGCTATCCATAAAATTGTTCCGAAGGTTTTAGAATGCAATAAAAGGACGCCCCCCATACATCCCATACGCTCGCCCACGTTGGAAGAGAATCGCGTCATTTTTAATCGGCAGTCAAGGGATTCATTATAAACCGCGTAAATCAGCACGATAATTGTTTATTTTTGTATATAATTTTATATATGAAAAGCCATTGGTAATTATTAATGTGTAGTTCTGAATTTAGTATAGTTAAATTTATTGTAAAATACATTGCTCAGTGCTAATACATTTAGAAGTGTATTATGTCAGAATGCATTTTGTTTGTTTACTTTCTCCGTAAAGAAATAATTTTTCTTAATAATGTTTTTTTTCGACTTTTTTATATGCTCGCTCCCTCCCCCTCGTAGAGTCGTCACGACCACCCAGGGCGCTCCTCACAATTTGAGAAACACTGCTTTAGTAAATTCTGAAAAGCAAGGAGACATCCCTGTGTGTGGTTTTTGTTAATTCGCCTTGCCAAAAAGTATCAACTTATTATTAAAAGCTTCAATTTTACTGCTTAACGTTATGGGACAGTTCGGCGTTGATTTTAATACTTTTAATGACATTTAGATGACGGTGGCTATTGCGAGGTTTTTGGCACAATATTTGTCTAAAGATTTCGAAAAATGCAATAAGTTCTTCTCTGTAGTGCACTTTCTTCAATAGAATCCTACCCATTCTCTAAAAGGGAAATGCCATAAGGATAGGAGGGTCAATGTCATAAAATTGGGAAGTAAAATACTACTTCGTTTTTTGGGGTGACAGGGTGTTAAAATAGCGTTGAATCTTGAACGTGAGATAGGTCTAAAGTTGCTTTCAAGCTTTTTCAACTCATGGAGCTCTGATGCTTTGTTCTGAACGGCATTAAAACGTTTATAACTGTGTGAGAAATCCCTTACATTTTGCATGAATTTGCAACTAGGGATTGCAATACCGGTATATCAAATACCGGTATTTTGAGCCATTTGTACAATTTTGCAATACTGGTATTCACAAATTTATACACCGGTTTTTCGGTATTTACAAGAATTTTTTTAAAATTGTCTCCACTATACGTTCAGGGATCGCCAAGATAGCAAAACAGAATCCATTTTTGTTTTTATGTCTCCCTAACGGCGAAATTAATTAGACTGTGAATATCAAGTGGCATCGCGCGATTAAGGTGCTTGAATCGATGCGTAGTTGTAGAAGACGACGATATGTTGACAGTGAAAAGAAAATGTCCTTTGAACAAAAATGGGTAATACACGATATACTTTTCCCAAGGTAAATACTTGGAAAAAGCATATCGTGCGTTGCTAATAGTATTACTAACTACTGTGCATTTCGAAAGAGCGTTTTCGACAGCTGGTAATTTTTGCACCAAATTGCGTTTCACGCTTAATAACAGTACCATTGATGCATTATGTTAGTACATTCTGATTCTTTTATGGTCACATTTCAAAAATTCGTAATAGTACCACAGATGAATAGTAATATGTACACATTTTTTGTGATTTAAATAAATAGAATCTTCCTTTACCTTCTTGTGATTCTTTATATACTATTATAATTTATAAGTTCAAATTATTTTTTGTGATATTTAAACTCTTTAATTAAGCTGGCAAATATAAAACAAAGAAACACATGTGTTTTCTTTCTTTTTCTAAAATTTTTACTACCGGTATTAAAACCGGTACCCCAGTTTTAAGATCTAAAAAATACCGAATACCGGTATTGAACTTTTGGCCTCGATATTGCAATCCCTATTTGAAACCTAGAATTTAGGAGCTGTTCTTGCTTAAATATAGATTTTAACGGTGAATATCTCTCTTTTGATACGTCAATAAGTTTCCTCTCCATTATATATGTTTTTATCCACAAATAAAAAAAGGTACTTTTTCCATTAAAAAACTATTTAGTTGCGCAAAAACATTGTATTAACGTGAATAAAATTGTTTTGCTGGGCCCGGTAGAGTAAGCAATAGAATATTTTCATGATGTAGTAGGAAATACATATGAAGAAAAACGATTTAATATTCTTTTCTCATAGTATATTAAAAGTATTACAAAATAAAGTTCCTATGTATAAATAGAATTTTCAATTTTAATAATGGAGTGAGCTTTTTATAATAGATACTTGTTGTTATGCAAACTTCATCGTGAACATGTGAATCGATTTTACATACATATTTATAATCACCCTTTTGATTTTTTATTGTGACTTGTGGAGCTCTGGGGAGCCCCGAGCCCCCGGCGTTCCGTGGGACACAGTTTGAAGACCACTGCTCTATATGATTGCTGAAAAGAACGGAACAGAAGTATATGTAGATTTACAGCAGAGAAAAATAAAGTTTCTTGTTTTAATATGCTGTATTAACCCTTTCGCGGGCAGTGGCTAATATGTCTAGCCACATAAAAATTTTTTTCTCCAAGCGGGTGGTAGATATTAGTCTATCCACATGCGTTAATTGAAGCTAAAACGCATAAAAATCAATACAGATGGCAGCACGATACCTTTTTTGCATTTCTTGCCCTCTGATGGGTAGTTGGAAACAGTTTTTCTCAGTGTAAATCTAAAAGTTGTATTTTGATTACTATAAATGAAATTTCTGATCTGTGAAAAAAATTTCGACAAGTTTTAAGTATACTTTTCTTTCATCCGAATAAATTAAGCAAAAGAGCAATTAAAAAAAGAGAGATTTTATTAAGGCTTTTGGGAAGTTTTTATATGTGGATAGAGGCTCTATACACACACACACACACACACACTGCCCACATAGAACAGAAAAATTCCCTAAAAATTTTCCCTTTTCCTCCATTTGAGAGAGAGCACTTAGAATCAATCATACGAGAATGTTGGGGGTCGGAAACATTCACAAACTTTGTTTACAATATGTGGTACGAGATTCTCGGCTACGAAAGTCTTTCATTACAGCTTTTCTGCTCGGAGAAAACGTTTGCATATTGTAAAGTTCCGCAGTAAATAGCCCATCAAATTTATGAAATAACAAATTTAAATCCTCAAAAATATTACTTTATTTCTCTAACTTTTTATACTGTAATTAAATGAAATACGAAATCTGGATATGTACCAATTTCAATGTACATTCTAAGTATTCTATATATATTCTAAGTAAGTATATATTCTATGCTGTACAATTATTCTATTATAATTTTATTACCCTTCTACTTTGTATTTAATTGTTATTGGAATAATTAGCATAAATGTAATTTTTTTATAAAATGTTTATTGTAATATGATGCATTATTTCTGTCCTGTAAAGTATGTTAATTGTCATGAGTGCGCAGTGTCTATAACGTCTAGCCACCACCCAGGAAATAAAAAACTGATCATATATTTTTTTGTGACTAAATAATGTCTATAGAGGATACAAACATTCCATTTATCAAGTACTTTATCACAGAAACGTGTATTTTAGCTTTGTGCCCGTTCAAGGGTTAAACAAGAACAGTATGAGGCAATTTTACTTTTATCGAATGGCTATATTACTGTAGAACATTATACGTTGTATTTTTCGGAATTTAGCTTATATAAAATTTACAAATAGATCCTCATAGCTTTCTATGAATCTATGTAAAAATAAATTCTATGTAATTGGTGAGTATGGTGTCTTTTGGGGAACTTTTATAAATTGTTCTCTTTTTTGCCTTCTATCCACAAAGTTCAATGGTACTTTAGTACCTAGATATTACATACGACAGAACTGAAAGTGGTACGCTAAGTATGATATTTTACAATAACAAAATGTTTACCAATAAAATAATTTTTTTTTAAAAAACCATCTTTTACTATTTATTTTAATTTTAAATTCTGAAATCAACCAAACGCTATTAATCATTTTTATACTGTGGTCTATAAGAATATCTAAATTCAATATGCTATCATTTATCAAAAACGAGCTATCATCTCTGAAAAAATCTAAATCGGGTTGATTAAAACATTCATTCTTGTTTTGCTAGGAGAAAAGTTACCACACATTAACACAAAATTAAACACATTCTTTTTTTCAACATGTTCACATCTTAAAATTTTGCATTTGATATAATATTCAATCTTTGGTAATAATAAAATATTCTTAAAATAATTTTCTGAGATTTTGAGATTGAAAATGTTTATTAACTTTTATTATAAAACAATGAATTAAGGAACACATAAATTTTGACACCTCATCCTTGTCTGAATGCAAATTATATTTTAATTTTTACATGAATATTTAAATTGTGTCATTTATAACTTTTGGTAAATCGCAGTTGTATATGGTTTAAATATTGAATTATAAATTGTACAAAATTGAGCGAGTGAGTTAATATTAACGTCGCACTGTTCAGCTACACGAGGGCTTTTGGCGATGGACCACGTAATTTTGAACCATGGTCAAGTGACGTGGACGACACCTGAGCTGGCACCCCCCTCTCCTAACTACCACACCACACCACACCAACGGGAGGACGTTTCAGCTCTCGACAGATTTAACGTGCATCGCTGCCCTACACGGCGGGTCTTTAGTGGTACTGGGATCGAACTCATGACATGCCTGCCATGGTTGGATACCTTAACCACTGGGCTACCGCAGCCCCCTTGTACAAAATTGAAATAATTTATTTGCATCGAAAAGAATATTTATATCATATCTCGTTTAGAAAAAAAATATACACAGAAAATCTTACTGCGTGCATAAAATCTTATGTACACAAATGTATATAAAAGTGTTTGACTAAATGATTCAAGAGCTTTAATAAATTTTCTCTGAAGTTGATACAATAAAAAAAAATCATGTAGGATTATAAGGAATAAAGAAATTTCAGAGAGGCATTAGCAAATTCTAGAGTGTTTTTTTTAATTTCAAATTACGTTAATTTGTTTTGTAAAATATGCTAAAATTTTGTTAATTTAAGATAAATATATTTGTATCCCTAATGAACTCTTAATTGATAGATTTTCTGTTCAGTCAAGTGGTGTAGATAAGTTATTTTACAGTCACCCCTTTCAATAAATTCGATCTAAGAGTCGTGATCCTTCAGCTAATCCTCTTGGGAAATCTTTGTGCTATCAATTCACATTATTCACAACGAACTCTTCGAAAGAAAATCGTGATATTCAATAGTTGAAATTTTCTCAACTAGAACAGAGTAAGAGAGAAGATAAACCCGAAATCTTAGGTAAAATTGTTACTGACAGGTATATTTGAATTTTTGTGATTAAAGACTTATTAGGAGAAAGCTTTAAAGTGACGATTGTTCACCGAGATTAAATTGATATTAGATTAAATTGGATGATAGATTAGATCCTATTCAGGGTGCGGCAAAAAACTTGGACAAATTTCTTGCCTCCTAGAATAGTTAACGAATTTTCTTTTAATTGTTGTTTTCATGTTCCTTTATCTGCCACTTTAATAATAAACTATTTTCTAATATATTTCTTAGTGTGTACTTTGATTTATGTGTTTTTGATGATGTGGAGCAAAAGGTCTGCTATTTTAGAGTTGTTTCAGCAAGGGAAATGAGTTTGAAATCGTTCGTTTGCTTAATGTACCTCGGCAAACAGTGTCGGATGCAACCTGCCGTTTCAAAGAGCTTGCAATGATGGTCAGCGTCCAGGAAGTGGGTGAAAAGGCACCGTTAAAACTTGAATGGAATGTAAGCCCATCGAAAAGTGAGCCCAGAGAAATCCGAGGTTTTCCATGAGACACATCGCTAATGATATGGGAATAAGTAACAGATCGGTGAAGCGAATAGAAAAAACGGGGCTTGGATTGAAGCCTTACAAGTTGCGAAAAATTCAGCTTTTCACTGAAAAAAAACTCGTACGGCTCCGAAGATGCTGAAAACTTTTGAGGCGGGCCGCAAGTCAGCACTGGGAGGGATTTCTTTTCGATGACGAGAAGCTCTTTACGGTACAACAAATTCATAACTCTTAAAACTATAGAATCTGGTCTGTGGATGCTCCAAGCACTTCGGCAACTGTTGAACATCGCCCATAACCAAAGTGGTCACTTGTCTGAAGTGGAATTATCGCGTGGCAAAACTACTTTGGGTTTTGTGGAAGACGGCGTTAAGATCAATCAAAAAGTGTACCAGAAGGACATTCTTGAAGCTTCCGTGGGACCAAAAGCATTTAGGAAATGCAAATTGGACGTTTCAGCAAGACTTTGCACTAGATCACAAGGCCAAAAAGACGCAAGAGAGGTGCAAGGTGAATTTTCCAGATATGATATCATCTGAAGAATGACCATCCTAAACTGGATCTTAATTCCTTGGATTAGTGTATGGTCCATTTTGGAGTCCAAGGCCTGCTCTAAACCACACAAAACTTTAGATTCTCTAAAGCAATCGCTTTTGCGGATATGGAATAAATTAAAGGTAAAAGACTTGAGGCCCACTGTTGAAAATTTTTGCAAGAGTTTGCGCTTCTGCATTGGTGCAAACGGTGGTCACTTTGAAACCAATTAAATTTATTAGTACGAGTGTACTCGTATTTATATTTTTAATTTCAAAATATTTTTATAAAGTTAATAATATTTGTCCGGGTTATTTTTTTTTTGCAGCACCCTGTATAAAGTAAGGATCGAGTTTGATAGTCTAATATTTCGTGTATTATCGTCGTTGTTCCACTTTCACGGTTTGCACCGAGATGTTCTCTTACTATTTTTGATTGAATTTGTGTCGTTAAATTATGGAATTAATAAATAGATAGGGAAGAAACACTCGCATTGATCCTACCTCCTACATATCTAGATGCCCAAGAAAGGTGATAGCCTCTTACAATGTTTTGGCTGTAAAGAAATCTAGATTTATTATACGTGGATAATTCAGGATTTATTTTCATCACATTTACTTAAGAGATTTTATCTGAAGCAGAAATGAACTTTCTTATACTATTCATTAACTTACGCAATAGCAGGAATTTTTTTGTAAATTACTATTTTTTCGAAAAAGAGTGTTTATGACCACACGATAGAAGTGATAACTTCAAATTTTGTAATGTTATTTCGGGGATTAGTTAGGTGAATAAAACAAGGGGATGTTAAATGTCAAAATTATTTATTCATTATATTATTTATTCATTATTAGTCTAGACATTTTTGTTTGCATTCACTGTATAAAGATTCAAAATATAAATACTATCTGATGAAAACATTCTTGAAGTTTTTCCACTCTAAAAAACATGCATATATTTTCTTTATTCTATTCACATTTTTTATATTGATTCGGTATAATTATATGTAACATAATATACACATCACAATTATGTTACATAAATGTGTTACTTAGTACATTGTTAAGGTTGATTTAATTCACTATTAATGTCACCGAGTATTAATTACATTAATTGTCTCGCCATTATTAATCCCTTTGACAAGAGGCTTGTGGTAACTAAAGTATGATACGTGAACATCGGTAGATTTGCGAATCGTGAAACATCGCATCAGTGGTTGTACCATACCCAGTGTTCTGCCAGAAACAAAATCAAACCGATTTTAATTTTACTAATCCAGTGTTTCTCAAACAGTGGGGCGCCCCCGTAGGGGGCGTGATAATTCTAGGAGGGGAGCGAGCATATAGAAAAGTGAAAAACAGAAGCTTATTTAAAATATTCATTTATTGAAAGTAAACAAATAAAATACATTGACATAAAAATAAAACAAAATATTTACCCTGCTGAAAGACACAAATTTATCAGTTTCACTCACGGTATTTTAAAACTAATTGGACAATACTAAGTTAAGAACAAGATTGACCCCACGGGCCTGCCCTAAAAAATTATATGCGAATAGAAACACTTCTCTTGTACAGTTTATAATTAATCCATTGAAAGTTACGCGAATCGCGAATACCACCGTACCCCGAATACCATGCGTATGTGGTGTTTTTGAGGGGGAGGGAAGTGAAGAAATAAGCAAATACTCTAAAACAAGCAATTTCTTCGCAGACACTGTCAAGATCTTTTTGTTACATTCCAAAGCCTTCGGAATAATTTTATGGATGGCAGTGAACATAAAAGATCGTATTTCGGAAAAAGCATACTTCCGGGAAAAATGACGCTTTGGCTAAACGAGACGTTTATATACGCCGATGGTACTTAAGATGGTACTTGTTATTGTGTGGAGGGGGAGCGCGTTGAAAAATTATTGAATAATGGGTCGCAAGTATTGAAAGCACTGGACTGATCGCAATCCGGAATTGAAATCGCTACCAAGGACGAGTGGAAGTACACAAGACTGATTCTTCAGTAGCTTAGAACCACTTTCTCTATTTGTTGAAGTTCACATTCATTATTTATATACAATACATTTTAGAATTTAAAATTATATTGTAAATGAAGATTTGAAATCCAAGACAAACACTCAAAATTATAGAAACTCTTCAACATTTGGTTCTTTCCATTGTTTTCAAACATTCATTTGTTTCGATAATGAAGCAAAAATAAATTTTCACTCATTTTTTTTTTTTATACTCTTAAGTTTGGTGATTTTCATTTGTTATAGTCAACTTCATCTTATGTTCCGCAGTAGCAGATGCGATTTGGACTGCCTAGTTAAGGTGGAACGGAGTATAAATCGATTAGCTCAAAAACCGGTTTTCGCGCGAGTGAATATTAACGTCGCACTGGATATCTACACGAGGGCTTTTGGTGACGAACCGCGTAATTTAACCGATTTTCGAAACCAATGACTTCAGTAGACGAAATGACAGTCTACGTATAATCTGTGAATTCTTTTTTTCAAGTTTTAAAAATCAAGCCCTCAAAAGAATCGAGTCATAGATATGTGAAATTTGGAAAGTATAACAACTGTAATTTTTGAGCAAAGGAAAAAAAATTCTGCGTAAATGAATTCTTGTAAAAAAAGTATTAGATGAAAGACAAACTTTAAAATCCGTGATTAATCTATTATTTCAATCTTTGGACAGAACACCGATAAAAATGTTTGACAAACAGAAGTTTCATGCGATTATTTTATAAATGGCACAGTTAAATGTTTAGTTAGAATTGAGTTTTTCAAAAATCGTGAAGTTTGTTATTTTATATTTTAAGTACCCGATTCTAGAAGTCCAAAGTATGGACTTTAGAATATCTATTCATTATAAGTCTGTACAGAATAATTTAAAAATTCTTCTCATAAAAACGCATCGATATTCTCATTTTAGAGAAGATCGTGAAAATTGAAAATATAGTTATTTTGTAATTATACCGTATCGTTATCAGCCATTCGATATACAGACTTAGAATTTAACAAATGGTTTTTGTTCAGCCGAGATATGCGAAATATTAGTTTGCAATTAACGCAAAACTAGCTTATTAAAAACTTTATCCTTTAACCTGTATTGTTAAATTTTTCAATTAACCAGTGCGAAGAACTGGTATACCTGCTACTACTGTTGTATATCCAAAATTTTATTGTGAATATTAACTACGTAGTCCCAATGGTAAGTGAACTAAAAATCCAAAAAAATTAAGAACCAAATTAAGGCAAAATATTCAATTTGAATTCACTTATATTAATTCGGTTGAGTAAATTCACTTGTTTTTCAACAGTTTGGCTTCTGAAGGGTTAGTCTCTTTAGTTTCACGACTTATTTGTCCCAGAGTTTCTATCAATTTTTCTTAGTATACATGCTGTTAAAGGAATCAAAAATACATTACTGGAATATATAGTTCCAGCCCTTTTGTACAAAAGAAAATGTAAAGCTTACTTCGTAATTCTGTTCATATATTACAGCAAAAACACACCAATTAGATTTAATATTCGATATGTTATTGCTAACCACTGACGAGTCCTACAGTTAGAAATTGTTAAGCATTTTATTTTTAATACAAGATTTACACATGTTTAATTTTGGAATGTTTGGTTTCGGGATGCATTTGCAAAAATGTTTTCCAAAGTAAACAAAGATAATCTTAATTATAATTGATAAAAGTTGTTAAACTGAAACTAATTATTCAAAGAATTATGCATGCAGCTGTATTGGTATCATTTTCGGCGTCCAAATTTGGCGTCTTCGTAACCATTTTAACGACTTGGGTCAAAACCTTAAGTTGTTTTTTTCATATTTTAAAGTGCTCAATTGAGCCGAAATTTTCTATATGATTGTTTTGTTGGTGACAATAAAAATAAAAATTTACCACTAACTATTAAAAGAGTTGCAGAAATAGCCACGCTGGCATAATTTTTTGGCGACTTGGTTCAATGTTTTTTTACCCCATGTTTTAAAGAGCTTGAGCCGAAATTTAATATACACGATTGTTTGGGATGACAATACGATAAATAAAAAAAAATTGATTAATTGTTAAATTAACTAGCTAATGAATTAAATCTTATATATACACTAGCTAGAAAAGTCTGCGTTCACGTACCATTGCTTACAAAAACAACGAAATTTAACTAGAATCTGAAATTTTTTCCCCTAAAAATATTTTAGTTTATTTCGAGTATTGAGAATAACAAGAGTAAATTTGGTTTGCTTTCATAGCTTTTAAAATAAAGACAGATTTGTTGCGATACCTACAAAAATCAAGTAGAAAAAGTCTGCGTTCACGGTTTTAGTAGCTATAAAAATATTTAAAAAAGGATAATGAGCCATTTAATAGCTGGTTGGTCTTTCGAGAACCTCCTGAAGTTGTTTTGGCATTGAATTAACAAGTTTAGATTCTTCAGCGCTTATCTTCTCCCATTCATGCTTAATAACACTCTTCAGCATATCCTTGCTAGATATATTGTGTTGACGAATCTTGCGCTCCAGCAAATCCCGTAGATGTTCTATAGGATTCAGATCAGGTGACGGAGGCGCGTGCAGTTGATTTCGGACATTATACAATAGCCAAAGCTTTACAATCTCAGTGGTATGCTTAGGATAGTTTTCGTGTTGGAAGCGAAATGACGATCCAAGGCCGAGTTTGGTGACACTTTCCTTTAAATTGTTTTAGGACATCAAGGTAATCATTTGTTAATAATCGATTCGATATACTCGAACTTGCCAACACCATTGCTCGCCATGCACCCTTCCACACCATAACTCCACCGCCGCCGTGCTTCACCGTTGGTACTAAGTGTTTTTTTTTTGAAGAGCCGTACAAGGTTATCTACATACTAATGACTTATGCCAAAGATATAAAATCTGCTTCACGTGAGAATATCGCAGTCCTCCAGAACTTTGAAAGCATATGTATATGCTCTTTCGCAAAATCTATCCGTCGGTCTTTGAAATACAATGCTTTCTACGTGCCACTCGACTACAGTATTCTGGCCTTTAAGATTTTTCTTGCAGTACCCGCACAAATGTTTTTGTTAAACTTCTCATGAATGTCTGTTGACTGGAACTCAAATGGCAAACGTGGATTTTTTCCCACCACGCATAGCATACTTAGTTTTTCCCCGATTGCGAGCTTAGATGGACGACCTAAACGAGGTTTCAATGTGTTTAAAGTTATTAATAACACGTTAGATAGATGAATACTGCCATTCAACTGATATGGAAAAAGTCGTCGGGATATAACCATCTTTCCATAATGATTTTAAGTTCACTGATACTAATTTCCTTCCATTTTCCATGTCATTGAATTGCTTCGTACCTCATAATATAAAAGTTATTGCGTAACAACTTTAAACTATTTTACTTGATAACTGAATGCAAAAACTCTGTTAACCTATAACTGCTGTTGATAAAAATTCCAGGAATCATGAATATTCAATTGGTGAACGCAGACTTTTCTTCCCGATATTTGCTACAAAGAACTTGCTATCTTACGTAGTTTTAATTCAAAACCAGTTCTTGCAAGCTCAACATTTAAATAGTAAACAAATTCATGAAGTTTTGTTCGAAAATTGTATTTTGTTGAATTTTACATTTGCTCCGATTTGTTATGGGTGAACGCAGACTTTCTAGCTAGAGTAGATCCAATTGCTTACAATTGGCAACAGTTGAATAATGAAAATTAAAACCATCCTCGCGTAAAATTAAATGAAACTAGTAAATTGAATTCAACTCGCTCGCTCTCTTTCAAAATTTAAGGGGAAAAATGTTGTGTGAAGTTAGAGTTATATTAAACATTGCGTTTATTTCACTTTTAAAAAGGTATTAAAGGTTTAAATCGTACAAATGATAATACTTCGACTTCTATTACGAGCCCCTCATGATTACAATTTCACAACTTGTAAAAAGCGAGTAAACTAAACAAACCAAAATTATTGCTCGAAAGGAGACTCGAAAAATTCCAAATTGTTACAAAAACATATTCATCAGTGATTGGTTGAGTGGGCGGCATGGGACTAAACTTCAGGCGTTAGAGCGTGTATAGTTAACTCGCTAAGTCAAAATATTCGCGATCCTAACTTGTTCGACTACCCACAATGAAGTCTGATTAGCTAGATGCTCACTGCCGACTGTCTTTGTGAATGCGGCTTTGAGACAAACTATTTCCGAGCTCTACTTTAATCAAGTCTACACACGAGCATACTTGAAAAAAAACACAGACTGGTTTAAAATCAACAATTTATTAAATATCTCATTCGCTCCGTCAGGGCCAGAGGCTGACATCCAGATCTGTGCTTCGCACGATTTCGTTGCAAGACATTCTACGATTGTCGTCTCTGAAAAAGAAACAGTTTATTAGTAGAGACGAATCCCTTTTTACAGATCTATATGGAAGGGAATGGATTAGCATCGCACTGGTCAAATATTCGTTCAAACTATAATTTGGAACAGATGCAAAAGACTCGCAATCTCAAAAAAAACTAGGCACAAAATGGCTCGAAGGATGGTCGCAATTCGACTCAAGTTGAATGATTGTTTATAGTGTTTGCCCCAGGCAATTATAGGCTTTGTGGGATATAAAGCAACAAAGGCCATTATCCCTAAACGTAGACATGAACAGTTAAAACAGTCGCCATTTTTGCTAGTTGGCATACAACTTTGAATTCTTTTTTCGAAGAAAAAAAGGAAATATTAGACTCCCAAAAATTATACCGATCATTGTCTTAAGACCGAGTCCAGAATGAAACTAGGCCCCGGCCGAGAGTAAAGCCCGGGTGGTCCATGCCAATACGTCCGTTAAGAACAGCTGCAGTGTGACCGGCGACTTTGTACTTTTGGATCATGGGCACCCGAGCGCACTACTAACTAAAAATGATCAACTATTCACGTGCCCCTCTACGCGACGTAGTTCCTGAACTCGCCACGTTCGCTGGAAGAACCGCTACTCCCATACCCGATCCTTTGGAGCGAGTGTTTAACGTCGCATTATAAGCCAACGAAGGCTATTTGTGACGGACCTCGTCATTTTGAATCTTGGTCAAGTGATGAGAATGACACCCGATCTGGTTCCCCAATTACCACACCACGCCCTCGAGAAAACATTGAATTAGATTTAACGTGCATCAGCCCGTTCTACACGGCAGTTCAGTGGCAACAAGATTCGAACCCTCGAAGCTCCGGTTGAAGAATTCAATGAACCCGTTGGGTCACGCTAGAAAACTATAGTCCATGACGGGAAAGACTAAATAGATGGGCAATTACATGTTGTGTGCGAACCCTTAAAACTCCACAAATCGAAATCGCAACTTTCATCTTTAGTGTCTTCCGGAATTGTTTGAAGTAATTAAATTTAAAAATCGTGCGACACAAATTTTTGGTGTCATCCAAATGCCTTCTTTAAAAATATATTTAAAACTTTTTTTGAAGCGATAACTTCTATTGGCGCGATTTGCCGAAGAGTGAACGTCACGCTCATTCGGCTCTTTTCGCCTTCATTCGGACATGCACACCCCTAAAAAGGAAAGACATTTCCCACCGCCATTCTGACACGTTGTAGTTTCTGGAATTTTAAATAGATTTTTCAAAAGACAAGTCAAAACCTTTAGTCGATTTTTTTTAAAATTTAATTGTCAAATGATCCAAATGAAGCACGAGGAAGTATGGAACGCTTGACCGTTTTTGTAGATAAAATTTTTGAATCTGAAGGATTTATAACCTATTTCAGCTGCCATAAACTTATTTCATTCTTAGAATACAATTCCAAAATATGATTCTATATTCGCACAAAATTACTTTAAAATTTTTTATTCATATGTCTGTATTCGTATAGGACAACACTAACATTATCTTTTTTTTTATTCAGAAAACTAATCCCTGAAATAACATTACAAAACTTATTTCTATCATGTAGTTATAAGCACACACACTTTGTATTTTTACGCTTCTAATATTGAGGAGAAATTTGTGGCTTTGCATACATGAAACGCCTACGAGTATCCATTAGAAATTGCCGTTAAGTGCTCGAGATACTACATTAACACATTAGAAGATTCATTGTTTCAAATCATAGCTCAAATTTTACGTAACTTCAATTTCTCATTCACTGGCATATATATAGGTGAATCTTTATAACTGAACCGATAATTGATTTTCAGGTGTCAATTTAATACTTTTTAAGCCACTCCCAAGCTTGTCCATCTCCAACGAAAGTTACTAGAGTTATCAAGTCTTTCACGAATGCCCACGGTGAAGAATTGGAGGCTCTAATTCGTTAGAACCCTAGTTACCACAATTATACACATCTAAATTATACTTACGAGGGAGGCACGACTAAGGACATTCATCTGGGGACGAGATCCTGTGGAATAGTAGTGTTTTTTAGGGTGTTCAACCCTCTAAGTAAGGGCTGAATGGGCAGTCCATTCGGAGAAGAGAGCCCTCGAAATTCATACTTTGCTTTTATACAATCAAATTTGAATTTCCCAGTGATGCAGTAGCTTTGGTATAACGTACAACGCGGTTGGACGGGGTTCGAGTCGAACAATTAATCCCCCTCCCCTATTCATTTTATTTATACACTTAATTAAACTACATTTTAAAACTTTGTATTTTAGAAAGTAAAAATTAATATATTTATTGAAATAATTACATTTTGCATTTTCAAAAGTAAAATAGTTACGAGTATTATAATACATATTTTATACATCAATTTTGTTATGTAAAATACTAAAATATTTATTCAATAGTAAATATTAAATAGATTAATTCTTTCAATCTCTCGACTCTTATCCCATTCGACTGCATGGTTCGCAGGTATATTACCATCTATGCTACAATATCGAGGGAACTAAATGAAATTATATAAAAGCCAAGTATACATTTCAAAGGCGTTTTTCCTAATGAACTGCCCATTCGGCTCCATTACATTTTATGAGGGGTGCACGTCCTAAAGGAGTCCTATTCCACGAAATATCGTCCCCAAATTTCATTGGTTTCTCCGACAAGAGAGGGACTATTAATTCTTTGGTTACTAGTAAAATGAAATAGCTTTGGACGAGATTTGATTTCCTTTTTTACGTTCGTCTCTACAGCCATGCCAGGGTTATTGGTGATTGACTTATTTCCGAGCCTCAGTCGGACTTCCACAGTACATCAAAAGGAGGACCGACTGATTTAACCGTGATTAGAATTCGAAATTTACTTTATAACTCGAAGTGATCTCGACCACATCATCGGGAAACTTACGATTCAATTTTGAAAGCCATTGGTTGGATCTCTTGGATGGCCGAGTTCCGACAAAGGAGTGACGCCAGCGTTGTCTTCTGAATCGAAGCTATTTGCACTGAAAATAGAAACGATAGATAATCAGAAAAAGCTTTCATGGAGTAAAAGAAGTCCTCCTCACCAACTACTCACTTCGATTGAATGCTCCAGGATGCTCCAAATTCTCATACCAGAATCTGTCACCGAATTTTAGGGCGCTGAACTGATGGGAGACTATGCACGTGAAGGTGGGCCCCAAGAGACCCCCATTCACGGGTAACTCCGATACACCGGCTACATACAAGTCCACTTCATGCACACCATTCGGCCTGAAAAGAAATCTCTTCAGATGCAATATTTAATATGATTTTTAAAGAAAAGTCCGTAGTCCAAATGGAATTTCATTAAAGTGATCGGGCCAAGCAAAATCTTGAAAGCAATAACACATTTTAAGCATCAATATACGATTGTAACTGTACATACATTTTTAACATTCAAAACGATTGAGAAGTGGCTGGATAGTCAAAAATTTGATTATGCAGCCGAATGCACTGCTTTCATTATTTTCAAGACAATATGTAGTTGCCTCTGCTTTTTGCGAGTGCTTCGAATTCCAATTTGCCTCTATAAGAGATAGTTTCAAAGGATGACTCTTATTTGAAACACAAAGGGTTTTAATACTCAACTGATTTTAACCAATAGTGTTCGAGGAGTTGTGCCCACTACAAGTGTAATCCAGATTGCATCCAACTGCAGTTTAAAGATTACTTAAAGTGTAACCAAGCAGCAAATTCTCGAGCTCAAGTAAAACATTCGTATGTAGAGATTAGGTAGAAACGGCACTCGAGACATTACTAATTACTGAAGTGATTCACTTAAGGTGTATAGACTAGGGTGTTTAGAGACACCTACTGCTGCGCGGTAGGACCCGGATTCGAATTTCGGAGAAGGAGCGAGTAATTCATCTATACATATAAATAAAAATGAAGTGTCTGTTTGTAATTTGAAATTACCAGCTTTTTACTAAATGCACAAAAGTATATATATACAGTACTTATATCAAAAAAATCAATTAAAATTTGTCCGTCTGTCCATCTGTTTGTTCCAGCTAATCTCTGAAACGGCTAGACCAATTTTGACGAAACTTTCACTGGCAGATAGCTAATGTTATAATAACTTGGGCTTCTTTTATTGTAGTAAAAAATTAGGGTTCTACGAAAATAAAAGACTAGTGAAATGGTGAACAATATCCGCTTCTAATATAGGGATCGTTCATTTCAATAGGGAATATTTTTATGTAATATGGATCGTTTTATTTTGCGAGCCTTCTGTGTCTCAACGTTTCTAGCAGTTATTAAATTTTTGTTTGATAAGGTTACCAAGACTCGCGATATCTCCCGTTCATGTCCGACCCTAATGATTTTAACAGTCTTCACTTACCCCTTGATTGCGGCTTCGTTTCACCCTACCCAGTCCTCACCTCATCGTCAGTGTCAAAGGTCACGAGTCCCTCTCCCCCTTCCTGCTTGCAGATTCATTTCACCCTACTGTTACCAAGACTTGTTTTGAACCGTTTCATTCAACGCTTATCATTCCAATGATTTCTCAAAAACACCGAGCAACATCAATTTTTCTATAACTTAGACAGCATTTAAACTTAAATCAGAAAGTTTTTGGGTTTTACACACACACGTCATTCGACTTCTCACAAGGCTCCGCATTTAAATAGAGGTAAGCCAATTTCATACCTGTATGTTTATTTCATTGCCAAATACTGCACAAAGCAGTCACAATGTTTGTCTTGCAAGGGTGATTGTACAAGTGTGCGTGTGCGGTGGCGATCGCAGAGTCAACAGGTTGTTTTATTCAGTTAAGTACGTAGGTAGTTGTTTCTAAAAAATATTTTTAATTACGTTTTAGGTGAAAAAGTGCACTTGCACACCCTTTAGCTATACCCAAGAGAAAATCAAATCTTTTTAATATCTACAAATAAATTGAAGTGTGTTTGTAGTTTGAAATTAACAGCTTTTTACTAAATGCATTTAAAAGTATATACGGTACTTATTAAAAGATAAAGTTTCAAATTTTTATCCGTTTGTTCCAGCTAATATCTGAAACGGCTAGACCGAATTTGACGGAACTTTCACTGGCAGATAGCTGTTGCTACAAGGAGTAACTTAGGCTACTTTTATTTTAGAAAATAGGGCTCCGCGAAAACAAAATTGAAACCAATAAAATAATGAACATCCGATTCAAAAATAGGGATTTTTTTAATGCTTAAAGACATTTAATAAGCATTTCTTCATGGAACAAACGCGATGACTCATTTTTAACGAAAAATGATTTATTCTTACTCACTTTTAATTTTGTAAGAACAAACGATTTTTTCGTTGCTATCGCAACCAGAGTTGATATAACCATAACAGAAAAAAAAAATCTAATTCTAAAAAGCTATGAGCAATATAAGAATTAAAAATAAAACCATACATAGTTGTTATTTAAAAGATTTGTCATTTCAAGCCGAAACTAGTTTAAGCGAGAGTAAATCTATCGTTTGAGATTTGCCGGTCAGTATTTTGCAAGTTGTCATTTTTTGTCTTCATGGAGAAAAGTATTTAAAATTAAAACTAGCTGCATGGCCCGGCGTTTCACGGGCTCTCTACTTTTATAAATTCCGTTTCCTTCACAAAATCAGCTCTTTTCCAATGCCCTTTTCAAAAAATGACTTCCCCTCCACCGCTTAGCCCGGCGTTACTCGGACTCTTTCTCATGACACCAGCATTTCTGTGTGTGTGCGCACAATGTGGGCGATTTTTAAAATTGTCAAAAAATCCCTTTCGAAATTTGTTCCATTTTACTTATTTCTGATTTAAGACTGGTTTCTTTCCCCTCTCTATAGCCCGAACACGGGTTTTTTTAGTGTAAAATTGTTCTATCTTCCTCTCCTTCACAGATAAGATATAGCTTCAAATATTGATAAAAATATTGCGTTAGAATTAAAAAATTAATGTGAAGCAATAAAAAGAAAACTATTCTGATGCCAGGAGTAAAACAAAAGACTCATCTTTTTTAATAATAATTTCCAAGAATCTAAAATAAAATATAGATTTCAGATTTTCATGAATCAATCGTTTTTTAAATGAAATTAGGCTTAACTGGGAAATTCGCCCGGTCCCGTGCGTGTGGGCCTGGAGAAATGCTTCTCATTTCGCTGGTCCTGAAGGGGTTAAGTAATAATTAGAAATCAATGTTAAACGCCATTATGTTCTCTTTCATGAAAATAGTTCAGTTTATTTAGCAAACATTGTTTTTTCATTCAGCTGATATATGCAAAAAGCTTTACGTTTGTTTAATTTACAATTTCCGTAAAATTAACTCATTAAAAATTCTTTTGTTCTTCAGTCTGTATTGTTTAATTTTTCATTTCATCCGTGCGAAGAACGGGTATACCAGCTAGTCTCTAACTATAAAGTTAGACGAGTACCATTGGTGACATACCTCGTAATTTCGAACTATGGTCAAGTGACGAAGACGACATCGGACTGGCACCTTAAACGTCAATCCATTGGTGCGATGTTGAAGACTCGACAGAGTTAACGTGCAACGGCCTCCTCAGCATGGCGGGTCCAGCGGTACTAGGTTCGAACTCGTGACACCTGCTTAAATTCCGTTACCTTACCACTTCACTACTGGGTTCACTCTGAGGAGGGATGCATATATATTTATAAGTGTATAGCGTCTATACGGCATGAACACTTTAAATATTCATTCAGCTGCAAGTCCTTGAGGTTGGAAGGAGAAGTGGGAGGCTCTTAAAGATGGGGGTGACAGCCAAAATGTACCATTACCTGCATGGTGCTGAAAGCCGTGTCTGACAACAAAACTAACCTCTTTGCCATAATGCTTTTCCTGGGTTTCGATCCAATGGAATTAGACACAACTTTAATCAAAGACTGCGACAACACCGATACTTCACATTTCGATAGAGAATTACGCTTTTTGAATGCGCCTCAGTTACGATACATTAAAATAAGGACACATTTACTACGAATTGGAATTCATCGTTTCGGTTGGTGTTGCCAAGTATCCCGAAAGACTATTTAAGATATGTAAAAAGGAAATCTCACCCATAAATGGCGGCGAGTCTATCGATGATAAACTGCGGGATCACTCCTTTGAGATCATCGTAGTCATTGACTTTCGGCAAGCCACAGATGTCACGCCATCGGGTATAAGGAGCTAAACCGTGGTCTCTACCCCTTTGCAAGTTGATTGAGAACAGATCCAGTCCCATACCATTCACCTCTTTTGCGAATAGATGATTGGTTATCTGAAAAAGTCAAGAATTTGCTTTAAACTCGCTCAAAGCAGGAGATTAGGTCTTTTTACAACCCAATAATTTTGCAGCGGCCCCTCCTGCCAGCCGCTAATAAAGGACAGGAATAAAAGCCCGTTTACTGGCCCGAATAAAGATGTGAACCATATGGATCAAGTAGTCCGAGTGAATGGAGCGTAATTGTCACTCATTGAGATACCCTGTGGTCAATATCAACGAAAACCACATGTAACCGATTCAGTCAATCGCTATCTTTGCTGCGGCTTAAGATGCGTGCCGATTTATGTTAGTTTATTTTTTTAAGGTCACCAATAAATCCAACTTCCTAGGATTCCACATTTTAAGAGCACAACACACATGCATCATTTTTAAAGGATACTACGACATTCTACACATGCACTTGGAACCCGAAGGTGGCCAATTCAAACATTGCACCCAAGATCACCACGGGTCTTCTACCCCCTACCGTCACCAGTTTAGCGCCGAAGTGGTTGATTATGTATTCATTCCATAGACAGTCTAATACATTCTCAATTCACGACTAGCGATTCAAAATTGCGATGACGCATGCATCAACTAGACCCACCATCTCAAGAGATGGCCCGCAACATCAACGGACAAACATTCCAACGAAACTAGACTTTTAGATTTATAAAAAGTGCAGTAATTGGCTGGAAAAACATTATAGTTCAGAAAGTCAAACAGAATAAACTTTCTCTAGGAAGGGGAGGGGGTATGCAGTGTCGCCTCATTCTGCAAGCCGCTAACAAAGGACAGGAATAAAAGCCCTTAACGATTGGCCCGAACAGGTATTAGTTTCATCTCTGTAATCTAAGACATGCACGGAGTAGCTGCGGACGGGTAGGTTGGTGGTTCAATAAAAATATCCCTGCGAAGGTCAATAGCTTGTCGCCGAAGTTCGAATGTTTACACATTACCGAACATTCATCCCAAATGCCCAGGAATTCTGAACTACGCTGCAAAGTCATTGAATAGATCACGCGCAGCAGCGTTTGATCACGGCATATTGAGCATTTACTATGCAGAGGTTCGACGGTGCTTCGTAGATGAAATCTAATAACGCATCCAGTATCATCCGTTTTCAGATAATGAAATTTGCAGAAGAGAACGAAAATTAAGCCCACAAGAAAATTCTACAATTTAATTCCCAATCAGATTGGTTAATCAAATTCACTCGTTACCCACACTACCGAGACGTTAGAGACCATAGGATTAGTTTGGCCATCAGGAAGCATCTTGCGACTCTACTTTGGGATGTTCCAAGATAATACAGATATACATCTAGTAGTTTATTAAAAATTAAAACCATTTCCCTTTTATTCGTACTCGAGGTTTTTTCTTATAATTTCATTCGAAAGTTGCAATCAAGGAATTTAAGAGTAATTGTATGCTACTCACAGGAGAGAAGTGGGCCTACCTGTCTGGAAAAGACGTTGTCGACACGCTGGGCTCTTGCCTGGACCTGGGCAGCCATCAGCGAAGCTATGGGGTCTCTGTTAGTCTTGGCATTGCAATAGTCGTCCATACTGAAGAAATCAGCACTGAGTTGTTTGCTTGCGGGGAGCTCCAGCCGGCTGTAGCTCTCCTCCAACATGCTGTGGCCGAATCTGAAAGCCGCAGTTGCAAACACGTTGACCACCGTTGGATTGAGTTTAGGATCGTACCTGTAGTTCTGTGTGGGAACCATCAGACCCAAATGCTGGGGTAGACGAGGTCCTAGCACGTGGGGAAGATACTCCCTGCAAAGAGGAGTAAATTAATGTTGACTGAATGGTAAGCCACTTTGGTATTTCACGACTTGTTCAGAATGAGCCGAGTTTCCCTTGCAAAAATGATAGACTTGTAGCACTTTGACATCTGAAATTTACCTTCTACAATACTTAAAGTCCGTTATGTTTAAAGAAAGGCTATTTGAAGGTTGGTAACGCTTTCCTCTAAAAGTAGAATCGTGACGTTGGATTTGAAAACAGGCATGTGTCAGCAAACCAATTTTTTTGTTTGCTTTTTCATGTAGATAACTAGTTTAAGAGTTCCACTGGGAATTCGACAACCGGTATAACCAAGCAAGAGCTAGTGAACGCCATACGATTGTTTGCCCGTCTAGGATCGTTACTTTGGAAACTAGAAGTCATCGAATTTCAAGTTAGAAGTCCAATCAAAGTTGCAATAGACCTTATTGAATTCTCTTAAGACGCGGAATCTATTCCCCGAGATTTGTGCGAGCCTTAATAACTACTTACAATGCAATACTTATTTGACGGTAATTATTGCATTGTAGGAGACTTAACTGGATTTCACATAAAGTTAATTGTTTGATTCCTATAATTCCCTTAGCCCATTCTGGACCAGATTGATTGATTGAATATTAACGTCGCACTGTTCAGCTACACGAGGGCTTTTGGCGACGGACCACGTAATTTTGAACCATGGTCAAGTGACGTGGACGACGCCTGAGCTGGCACCCCCTCTCCTAACTACCACACCAACGGGGGAGGACGTTTCAGCTCTCGACAGATTTAACGTGCATCGCTGCCCTACACGGCGGGTCTTTAGTGGTACAGGGTTCGAACCCGTGACAAAGCAAGCCACGGTCCGATACCTATACCACTCGGCTACCGCGGCCACCCATTCTGGACCAGACTATTTTTCCTGCCAACTCCATTTAACCCTGTGTAATATGTTTAAAGATTTCCGTTTTTGGTACGTTCTTAATTTCGTTGTGAATATATTAAATTTAAGCGAAACTACTATATTTCAATATGTTTTGGATATAATGGAAAAGTACAGTCATTTGTCGAGTCAACAAAATAAAAATAGATATAATTCGGGAGATAAAGAATATTCATTTTATTTATCAATTTTCATGAATTCCTCAGATTCCTTTGAATTTCAAATATTCAACAGTGTAGTATATACAAACTGCAAAATTATAAAAATCCGGCAAACTGCGGAATTACGGAAATTCACGGGAAAGTATCGTCATGTACAGGAAAAATGGTAAATTGCGTATTATGCACTACACGAACAGAGATCGGGCTCCATGGAATTGAAAGACCAATTTTTTTGCTTCCCGTACTTTGTTCGAGCGTCATAGGCGAGGGGTTAAAAATTAATATAAAATCTCGACTAATAAAATGCCGAAATTCATAGTTTAGAATACAAGGAATTTGGAATGATTATAAACTATGATAACTTCGGTGTAAACACTGATCTCGGATTGCGGGGAAATATGATCTCTAGTATACAATGCGGCGTTCCATAAAGGGATCGCATGTTAACCCGGTCAGAACCATGATCACGAGTCTTGGACGGAAAATGTTACAATACTCTTGACCAAGAGCTTCCCCCTGGGTATTTTTAATCTTATAGCTTAGTTAATGTAAAAGTTTGACTAAGATGGATTGTTTGGTAATTGCCCCATTTTCATTTAGTTTCACACTAGTAAAACTAATCTTCCACGAAACCAATTAATCTTTATTAAATTGGGAAAAATGAGTATGATCAGAAGAACTCAAGTTCATGGCAATTTGACGAAAATATTACGATATTTTCTTTCTGATCCAAGACTTGTTCTCTGGGGAAGTTTGTGTACCAAGTCTAGTTATAACAAATGCATGAATTGATCGATTTAACGGAAACTTAACTAAACTTCCGAGTCATGCACATTAAAGTATATAATTTGTGCTTTCATAAAAACCAAGTGATGTATACCACTCTTGCCACGCTCATGAACATTCTGGTAAACTTACAAAAATGGAACCCTTCACTTTGGACTGTAAATGTTTTGCCCACACCTCTTCAAAAGTACGGAACATTATACACTAATCTCTTAACCACAATGCTGCCATTAAACTCTAAGTGCCCTACATCCGCGACTGTTAAACCGTGGTCCCAGGATCCCGGGCATGGGGTTCTGCCGAGTTCTCATTTAATGTTCATTCTTTCACAGACTGAAAGGTCTCACGGAAAAGTAGACAGATGCGCCATCCTAAACTGCCCGAGAGTCTGTTTGGCTCCGTTTACATACAAACCCTCCAATTGGCGGCCAATCGGGGATATGGAGAAAAGCCAGCTTTTTACCAGCATCTTTTTAGCCGGTGTACTTTAGAATCTGGTTGATCGATTCACGTGACTATACAATGGTTGTCGCGAAAAAAGAAACCAATAAAGTTCATTATAAACGTCATCCCCATGGCAACCACATTAAACTATAGAAAAATCAAAGTAACCATATTGTAATGTTATCGCCCATCTTGGGAACTATACTTGGCGCGTAGCACCCCGATATCAAATTTACACCGAAAAAGTCCCGTTTTAAAGCTTTTATTTTGCTACGAATATGTGGAACTGTCCAAGCAAATACATTTTTAAATCATACCCAATTTTTTTAACTCTTCTGAATCCAGGATAGTTCAAAATTTGTATTTTGATTTCCCAGATGTTAATTAAGGCTTATTTTTTCATTGGATCAACGTGCACAATTAATAACAGCCATTTTTTGAATAAAGGGATCTCTGTCGCAATGCATCTTAGAAAAAATTAGCTCCAATTCTTTTTCGCTGCAGGAACTTCCCGTTTTGAAAATGCAATAACACATTACACGTTTCATTCGACATTCTTACTGTCCGTCTACCATACAACACTGAAACTTATAATTACACAGCTCCAAACCCAATGCAGGGTAAACGTCGCCCTCCATTAATATACCGATACAGTCTACTTCAAAAAAGTCGAGTCGCCTTTTCAAGCATATCGACCGGGATATTGTCAATTTCTGCTTCAATGTTGTACCGTAGGTCTTTCAGGTTTGTAGAGTGATCATCGGGAACTAGATTCGAGGCAAACCCACAGGAAGTAATCTGAAGGTATAAATCAGGTGATCGCGCTGGTCAGTCAAGTATCCTTGCAGGGAGATCACTCATTAGGGAAGGCTAATCTTAATACCCTTGGAAACACTGGAGGTATGGGTTGTGGCTCCATCTTGTAATTACACGTTGCCAAGATGGCTTTCCTGGATAACCGGCAAGAATTGTTGGATCATTGTCACATACCGGTCTGAATTGACACATGAACTTGTTCCCCATTTTCAGGTGTTCCAATGGTCTTCCGAGGTCCTTTTGCGACATTCCTCGTCGCTCGGACGGCATCCATCCCCATTGAAACACTTTTGATCAGGAACACGAGCTTGTGGAAGAATACTCAAGTGACGACGAAATGCACGTTGCGCTGCAATAACCGAATGACCGTTAGAAAAATAAGCCTCGACGAAAAAGTGTGCTGCTTCGATCACAACAGGTTAGAGACCGAGACTGATAGAAACACAAATATCCCACTCCACCCCTTCCAAACTCTTCCCCCACATCACACCCCTCCCTCTATGAGAGAGAGATTCTAACTATTATGTTAAAGACCGCATATTTGGATATGACGAGTTGATATGCGCACGTCTTTCAGAAGGTCCAGTCCTCTGCTCGCCCTTTCAGGGTGAGGGTGGTTCCTTTGAACTATTCTCCAATTCCACATGCAGTGCATATGCTTTGTTTATGCCCCTTAGCCGTCAGCGTGATGTCATACGAGAGGGTTCTACTGGATACAGTCGCTCTTTCTACCGCTGCAAAGAAATACTACAATCAAGAGGGGAGGACTGCACTCCAATTGTACCCATTTATTCAGAGTGGGTAGAGTTAAGAATGTATTTCAAACAATTGAAGGTGTAATGTTTCAGCACCCCCGGAGCGTCACTGATGAGCACATTGTATACAATTCGTTTAAATTGTCAAAGAACTACTTACTTGTATGTGACGTGCTGCATCAGGGCTCCCACGATTTTCCGTACCACGTGGAAGAGGGTCTCTTCGGGCCACCCACGGATCCTCAGCTTATCCACTAGCCGGTTGTGTTCGCGGGCCCACATCGTGTGCAAGGCTCCCAGGAAAGGATTCTCATTGGCCCGACGCTCGCCTGAGGAGAGAAGACACTTCATACAACTTGTTCCACGAAAATTGGGATCGAGAAAGAATACTCAAAATGCTTAGTTAAAATGCCGTTTGTTGGATTACGAGAATATTTATCTGCAGGATGCTCGATTGCCGCTTTCGAGCCCAGGAAAATTAGTTTCAAACCAAGTTCCCAGATAGAATACGCAAGAGTCGCTTACGTCACACCAGTGGTGCATATAGAATTGTCAAGGGGCCCAGGATCGAAAGTCGATCATTCTCGTTTCATCCCTCAATACGCCGTCAAACATTCTTTTGATTTTGGGAACAGTAAAAAGTTATTAAATAAAATAAATTAGTAATAAGAAAAATTAAACTCGCATGATTATCAATCTAAAACAAATCTTGGGCTAGGGGGACCGGGCCTATGGATATCTCTTGCGTGTACCACACGCAAGAGCAACGATGGACTTCGTACATTTCAACCTCCGTCAAGAGACAAATGCGACACCTTTGGTGGAATCTCTTCTTTAAACTACCATACCACTCCAATAGGAAGGCATTGAGCCTGACTGATTTAATGAACATCCCTCTACATTAGTCTTCAGAGGCAACAAGACTAATCCAAGACACGTCGGCCGTGAGTCGATAACCAGGAGGATACCACTGCCACAGCACTAGAACTCTAGAAACCAAGGCTCTAAATTCTCATACAGACAGTCGAGTATTTCAGTTGCTAATTCACATGGAATACAAGGTTAAACATGAAGAGTTACATCGGCAGAGAGAAGTAAAACTTTGAGTTGAAGTTTGAATGTACAGTTGAACCCGTTTTTGTGCAGTAGATAGGGATCGCATAAAAAGTCGCATTTACAAAATATGCCAATTTACGAAACTTATGCAAGAGTACTTCCATAACGAACTATATAATTTCTTCTGGGAACACTTTAAAAAACAGTTTCTCATTGTATATACGGATAAGTCTTTAAAAAGCAAGTACATAATTCATCGCTACTATTCGTAATCCAAAGTAACGTTATGAATAAGTTCAAAATCGCTTTCGTCACTTAAGGGTGCAATTTCAATTTTTAGCAACATAAAGCAAGAAGTTTGTGACGAAGGACGGGTGGTTAGTTGCTTGTAAATATTACGATAACCAGCTATACACGATTGAAGCCCTTTTTTGGAATTTTATACTTTCTTAACGTACTATAAGAAAATGCTTTTCCAATTTGTTGGAAAGCTGGATCCCTGCATATTTTTATCCACACTGTCAAAGAATCTGCTTCACCTTGTCTGTGTTCATAATGTATCAAATTATTGATAATGTCACCGTCATTGAAAGTTTAGTCTTCAATCAAGCGCGGGCTGCTGGAGCGTCGAGAGAAAGCAACTGAATGCGCATTGTTCGGAGACTAACAAATGAACAGAGCGTTTTGAAGTCTCTAGCGTAACGTGCATCACGGGGGGGGCAGGACTCTAGGAGCCCAAGGCTTGAATTCCTCAAAATATTTACCCAATTTATAAAATATTAAAGGCGAAATCCAAGGAGGTCCCAACCTTCGCCATTAAACCAATAGTAAATAGATATAAAACGATAAAGTGGCACCGAAGCCATTGAAATTCATACACCGCATAGAAATATCGCATAAAAAATTGCACAAAAAGGAAATCGCATAAAAACGACCGCACAAAAACAGGTTCGATTGTATACATTTCTAGTATTCTAAAGAGAAAATTGTTGCAGAAAAGGGAGCAACCCAATGTTTTACTATTAGAAAATTGAAACAGTCTTCATTCGAAAATTTACCTATAAAAGTCATTAAATAAAACTTATAGCTACTGCAACAGTTTAGACGAGAGGGAAAACATACCAAATAGTAAACAGTTTTTGCATTATTTCTTAAATTCTAGAAAGATTTCGCCCAGTACATTAGGGGTTTTTAGTGATCATTTAAATTCTCAGACTGCAAGCAAAGATTCGCTCAAAAACATTAGTTTCAGTCCCCTACTGTAATCTCATTTCAAATATAACCGGGAGGTATCTAGCTTCATTTGAAAGCTTCCAATTTTAATTTTTTGTATAGAAACTAGAGTTTACTTGAAATTTCTTCCCGTCCGAAATTGTTAAAAACTTTAGATTTTGACATGTGCTTGGGATTATAATGGCTCAATTCTAATCGGTGTTCCAATATAGGTATGTAATCTACCCAATAAACATGTATATTTCCTCAACAGGTGCTCAAGACTACCGTAGGGTGCAAACTGCATCTGAATTGACAGTACAAAGATACTAATGATTACCAATATGGTCTCTCGTATAATCTGAATGTAACCGTTCACGCACTAAACGAGAATCACTCGCGTCATTTGCGGAGAGTAGAGATTAAAATTTAACCAGCTTTCACAAAATATAGCATGGTTTTAGGCAAGACTTCCCATTTTTAAAATTACTGCGAGGTAAGATTTAGAACATGTTTAAATAGCACACCAAAGAAACTAATGATAGACATTGATCAGATCTTTTATAGATACCCGCAAGAAAGCACCTCTTGTCGCACACTCTGTGACCCGATTTACAAGTCCTGTTCCTGCGGGGTAGTAAAGTCCAGTCTCCCAAGCGATCCATGATTAGCTTGGCTGTAAAGAGATAAGGTTTAAGTTTAAATTCAAAGTGAAGAAAGAGTCTCCAGGTTACAAGAAACAAAGTGGCCTACCTCCTTGTCCTCCATTCTCCCGGATTTTCCTCATTGTTTCCTCCGAGGAGCCGTACACCAGAGATGCGTCGATGAAAGACGTCAGTTGATTCATTTGGTCACGAGGTAGCCCTATGTGGACGAGTTAAACTTAAAATAGCGATTCCGATAGTTCGAAATAAACGCACTACTTAGCCCAAAGTGGGATTGTACGAGGGCTGTTCAATAAGCGATAAGTCAAAAACAGAAATCCTTTAATAGTCATCATTTACATGGTCTTTCAAAATAACTTGCGTGGCACGTAATGCATTTATCCCCACGTTCTATCCGCTTCTCAAACACATGCAAAAGTCCGTTTTGAGAGAGCTTTTTCAAAACTTCCTCCGCAGCCTTTACACATGTTTTGTTGCTTGCAAAACGTTTGCCTCGTAATGGTTTCTTACGTTGAGGAAACAGCTAGAAATCGCATGGAGTGAGATCAGAACTGTAAGCAGGGTGTGGTAAAGTCTCTACACTGCTCGTTGCGTATTGGATGTTTCGCAGCAGAATAATGTGGTTGGGTATTGTCACGATGCAATAGGAAGCCGTTTCGGAGCAATGGACGTTTCCTTTTAACGTGCTGTACCATTGTTCGCAGGATATTCGCTTAGTACGAGCCGTTCATGGTAGTACCGGGTTCGACAGCGAGTTTATATACAATTCCTTCATAACCAAAAAAGAAATATGGTTATAACTTTACCAGCTCATTTCACAGTTTTAGCTTTCTAGGGAGTAGGTGAAAGGAGTTTCCATTCATTGCTTTGTTATTTTATGGTTGGATCGTAGCAATACAACCAAGCTTCGTCTGATGTGATTAAGCGTTTTAAGATATTGTCACCTTGTTCCAGTCTTTGATCATATCTTGTATCAAAGGTCTCCGATGCTGATTTTCGCAGATTTTTGCTTCCATTTCGACAACTGGCCACGTCTCGTAGGCGCCCGCAAGCACTCTTCCGTTCGATCACATGATACTCAACACAAGTTTGTGCACACCATCTATCGGTAACTTTTGTTAATAGAGACAAGAAACTCTTATGCCGCAGAAATTAATATTCCCATGAGTGATTTCGTGGCATTAAAATTAGTATCAATACTTATTGAACAGCCTACGTAAGTGTGAACAATTATACCATCTCATTTAGGCGTAATATATTTGGCATCCTACAGAACATCAAATTCGACATTAACTGATCTATCCACCGTTGACTGGATAGGAACATGAAACCCGGAGTTACAGAAATAGGTGTCAAGTTTTAAAAAGGCTTTATTTCGCCTCCAACTGATTACTCATTCTAGTTCGTTACCGATTGAATGCCATTAGTTAAATTCCATAAGCTAGATTAATTCTACTTTCAACTCTGTACTGTAACGAAGCGTTCTGTTCCCTCTATTTGTATTCTATAAATGCTTTGAGTAAGAAATAAATTTTTTATCGAGGGTCTGAAGGCCTGTCATCCAATGTTGCGATCTCAGTCTTTTACGCACTCCGAAAGACTTCGAAGAATTGAAAGATTCGCCACCCCAAACTATCACTAAATTGTCCCCATCAAAAATATATGCACAAATATTCATTTGCTACTTCATATCCATTACTGAACCTCAATATTTTAAAAATAGTACAGACACATGTGCAAAGATTAAGAGCCGAAATCCTATATCGTGCCAGTACGATAACGATTGCATTCTCATCTCTATTTCCTAGTGGAATTGCGCTTACATAATTTGCGAAACTAATTTTAAACATGTGTATCAAAATTATAATCAGACGTTAGCCATTTTCTTAAAGATGAAGAGTTAGAGTCTGTATTAGTAGTGACAGTCCTGGGACTATTGAGGAATCCTTAAGTCACTCCGTCATATGTTCCGAATCGGGGTGTAAAAATTTGAAAATCCGTGATGTCAGGCTGATGTATAAAGTGGGGGAATAGAAATCTCAAGAGCTGCTTTAAAGGATAAACGAATTTATGAATTTTTCTATTGAAACTCATTTGCAAGATTACGTAAACATGTTAGAGCTACTTGCCACTCAAATTGAAGCAAGTAAAAAAAGAACTTACTCACCGAGAGAAAGGGGTGTGCAGGACGAGGGGCTGAAGACGAAGGCAGCAGACCGGGATATGTCGAGGCAGTGCCCTTTAGGGAAAAATCCATCTTCGAGGTCCATGACGATGGGGATGCATTCCGGATGAGCCATATCTTTCTGCTTACAACACTTGAGCTCTGAAAAGGGGAACAGTGCAGCGAGGTGAATCCTCTCATTTCAAAATTTGAAGTAAACATGGGGTGCCCACTTCCCAACCTACAAGGCAGGTCCGGAAGTCAATGCCCGGCTTCAAGAGCTCCACCTCATCACGTCCGGCTGCTGTTTCCTTACTCAAGGGGCCCACAGTTAGGCACCCCGATCGGTATAGTGGTTAGTGACGCTGACTAGCGTCCAAGTTCGAATCCCGGAGAAGGCTTGGATGTTTACAACCATATACACTGGTGTGCAAAAATTAAGGACGAAGTCGAAAAATTAGCATATCAGCTGAACGAAGAAGCAGAGCGGACAGAAAAACCAATCAGGAGATTAAGTAAGGTGATGTACGGTAGCACATGCGCAGATATGCAGGTAGACGTAATGGGGGAGTGTCCGAGTAGTATAAAGCATGTTGTCGGTGTAAGATCAGTAATTCTGGCAAAGAGATTGCACGCCGTATAGCAGTTAAAATCACACCGAGTTGCTGCCTCAGCGAGAAATGGCGAATAATCAATCTGTTAGACGACATCTGGATGCTTTTACCCGAGGTCGAATCATTGGGAAGTTGGAAGGCCGCAGTGTGCCAGGGTGTGGCTGCAGAGTTCGGAATTGCTCACAGCATCGTTTCACGACTTTGGAGACAATTTCAAACTACAGGGAACAGCTATCCGGGGTTCAGTAGTGGTCGTCCACGAGGAACCACACCCGCAGATGACTAGTACATTGTCTTACAGGCCAGAAGAAACAGGCGGCAGACAGCGGGAGAAATCGCTAGACACACGACACAGGCGACTGAACGACCGATATCGCGTTTTACCGCGGCTAGAAGACTGCACGGTGGTGGTCTATTTGCACGACATCCTGCACGGTGTGTACCTTTAACGCCAGCCCATCGGAGAAGGCGTTCTCTGTGGTGCCGGGAACACCGGAATTGGAGAGACAATTAATGGGGAAGAGTACTCTTTACAGATGAGAGCAGATTCAGTTTGAGTAGCGATTCTCATCGCATACTCATCTGGAGAGAGCGGGGAAGCCGCAATCATCCCTCGCACATCATTGAAAGGGGCAGGTATGGAGGTCGCGGTGTTCTCGTTTGAGGAGGCATCATGCTTGGTAGTCGTACAGACCTTCACATCTTCGACGCAGGTTCAGTCAACGGGACCCGTTATTGTAACGAGATTCTTCCATATGTGCGTCTTTAGAGGCTCTATGGGTCTGCAGTTCCTTTTCATGGACGACAACGCACCATGTCATCACACAGTAGCTGCCGAACAGCTCTTAGAGAGTGAGGATATTGAACGTATGGATTGGCTGGCACGATCTCCGGATATCAATCCCATCGAGCATGTATGGGATTTTCTAGGCAGACGCTTGGCAGCTCGTACCTTACCACCAGTAACGATTCGGGAGCTTCGATTGGCGCTGCAAGACGAATGGGCAGCAATGCCTCAACAACTCATTGACACCCTCATTCTCAGCATGGGCAGACGCTGTGAAACCTGCCTAGCAGTCAGGGGAGATCATATCCCCTACTAAAGACCGGATGTTTCTTGCTGGACACCCATCACAGGGATGTTTCGGCCTTCAGTCGCATTGCGCTCCATGCTCCTTTTTCAATCAAGCTTCTTTTTATCCCTCTGATTTCTCTTTTAGTAAGTGTTGCTTACATTACACATGTCCTTGCGTATTGGGGATCTTACGGTATTAAATGTGTTGATTTTAAAGCTTTTGTACAAAGTTATATTGGAAAAAACCGTCTCGTCCTTAATTTTTGCACACCAGTGTAGTTTTTGCCCGTGCAGCGTGGGGAACTCTAAATATTTGTCGAGCCGCAAGTCTTCTGATGAGAATTCGACAGAAGGATAATCAATACCCAGGTGACTAAAATTGGTGGATACAAGCCAAATCATGTCTGCATAATGCTTAAAGCTGTGGCTAACGAAAGGTGTAAAAACTTCCCAACACAACTTCGTAGATCTCGATCCGACACTGTCGACTGGGTGAACATTTTTAACAATATGCCCTTCTATAGACTAAAACTACAGTAAAATCTAAAGTCGGGAAATATAGCCCTTGTGGAATTTTGATCCTACACCGCAGTTCAAAATACGGATAGCATTGATAAAATCCAGCTTATCAGGTAGCAAGAATCTGCATCCGATTTAAACCTTCCGACAGGGATCGTCCCATAGATTGAACATTCATTCATGCCCTTGGTGTCTTGCAACACGACAGCCGTAGATTTTAGGAAGATGAAATAGGCTCAACACCATCGACTTCCTTGTCGATCTTTTACGTTTAATTCGATAGCGTTTTTTTATTACTTGATTAAACAGTAAGCGCATTATTTCAATTTCCATTGATTTGGGTAAGTAATTCATTTCTATTTTACTTCCTTTTGCATTAAATATCTCGTAGAGTCAAGGATATAGATGAACGAAATATAACTATAAAGGAAAACAATGGATATAGGAACATAGATTCTCCAAACCACTAAAAGTGATAAAGAGTTGATCAGAGCGGAACAACGAAAAGTAATCGAAATAAAGAGCTAAACTACCAAAATCCAACTCTTATTTACTAGACGTTTAAGTCAAGTCTAAAATCTCAGAAAAATTAATAGTTTACCCGAAGCGGGAAAATAAGGTTCACTGCAAAGGATCCCCGTGTGCTGCACAAATTTTAGGGGTAGATACTATTTTAAACATCGCTGTGAGAATATGGAAATAATTCACTTTCAAATTTCTATACGATATCCCAACTAGCATACCTCTTGCGGACTTGGCCAAAGAGCTACAAGAAACCAATGATATCGAGATAATGGAAACTATGTTTTCTTAAGGAATTAATCAGAAGTTCTAAAGTTTTAATATCAATACCAGACACTAATTTACAGAAATATAAAACTGGTTTATCAACTACCGCATCAAAATGTTCATAGATAAACCTGGAATATAACCATTGTTTTAGCTTTCTGCTTCCATCGAAACCCCGCCAAAATCCAGTAGTATGCATCAATTGTGGAGCATCTCATAAAGGAGAATGTACTAAGCCTGTAAATTGTACAAACTGTAGAGCATCCCACTCAGCTAATTCACAAAGCTTCTCCGCACACGTCAAAAGAATATCAAGAGTTTAAAGCCAATCAGCACACAACTTTGGGGAGGCAAGATTGAGACAATACCGACAGCTACTCTAACAGTGAAGGGTCCAACACCTGGACCGAATATGCAGGAAGTGTTAGAATAGAAACTGGAAGACATGCTAAAATCCTTACAGGAAACTTTAGAGAAGCAAACTATATTGAACGTTTTCAGAAAACAATGGAAGTAATGTTTACCCACCCTAGTTTACATGAAAGTGAAAGGACCAGCAAGTCGCATAGTAGGGAAAAGACCTCATCAAGAAATTCAATAGAGTCTGTATTTGGGGAATATAGTAAAATGGATCCTCCCATAAACATAGGAACGGGAGGAAAATGGAATAAACCTTTATGTAAATATTGTACAAAAGCTTTACACTTTCTCAAGTAATTCCCTTTTAATATCCTCAAAGGGATGACAAAGATACAAATTATTTCCCCCTTTTAATGGCAGTTTTTTTGCAATGGAGTTCCAGAGGCATTAAAAATAAATCAATTTGATTGAGTCTCTTTTCTCTGGCTGATTTATCGATTTTTCCAGAAACATTTTTAAAAATATTCTCAACTTCCCTGGAAAGAATATTTTCAGAATGGACAGACCAAGAGGTGGTTTAATTATTGCAGTTCCAGCTTATTTTTACGTTCAACAAATCCCATTAAAATTGAATCAAGCCCAAAACTTCGAAGTCTTGACTAAAAATTCTCTTTTCATGCTACTTAGTTAATGTTTATGCTCCCAGATTTCAACATTTTATTAAAACCTTTAGAATCTTCGACAGACCCCGGTTTTTGTATTTGAAGATTAAAATCTTCACTATTCGATGTGGGGATCCGAGCACATTTCAAAATTATATTGAGGATTTCTTAGATTGTCCGACTGATTCTAGAGTTTTGCTAGTCTTAATGCAACACATAGAAGTTCAGTAAATAAAGCTTCGCTAATAGATTCCCTGCTCTTCCTCTTTCGGATAATACTAACAGTTACGTTCTAGATAGTTCATTTGAAAGATATTGGCCAGAAATCACAGAATTTTCACATCTAAAACCTCATAAAGGAACATTAAAAACAGATTGGCAAGTTGAACGAAAACATGTATTCTGTAACAAGTAATGAAGAAACACAAACCTAACTGATAAAACTCCTTCAAAGAAAGAGTAGTTTTCAATAGATCATTAAATCATGGCGATTGTAATAGTCTTTACTAGCTCAAAAAGTTACCGTAAAAGAGCTATCCACGAGATCTCACTACAATTATGGAATACAAATACTCAAGCAAACTCCTATTTAACATTAAAAAACCAAAAGACTATTGGGATTCTACTTGCAACATATCAAATCCGAAAATATTTTTCAATATTCTCAAAAATCCAGATTCAACTTTAAGTATTCTCAAAGCCAATAACAGATTTATTACACAGCCTCGAATTAAAGCCAATATCTTTGAAAGTTTTCTTGCATCCAATACAGCTTCTCCCGAAACTGTATCCTTTGGATTTTCTCAGCATGGAGATCAATCTTCAATAAACCACTCCATATCTCAGGATTAAATAAAGTCATTAATCTAATGTACAGCTTTATGTGCAGATCAAATCCCGGCATAGTTTTTCAAAAATCTATAGTGAAAGGGCTACGAAACTTCAATATTTTCAGTACTTATATGACAACGCAACAGTTCGATTCTTGGCTACATACCTTAATTCTAATTTGGCAGGGATTTGGATCTATTGTCTCTTCATACTGTGCAATAGCTCTTACTCCAGTCTTTTCAGAATACTTCCGAAAGAAAGTTAGCTGGTCGCTTCTCCCATTTCATGACAATAGAACAAAAAAACTTCATCCTTATCATTTTGGATTTATGCCATTTAAAGACAGCAAAACTGCAACATAGATCATTAATAAAGCAATCCGATGCTAAAGCATTGAAGTATTTTGTAGGAATCGGCCTAGACATTAAAAGTCCTTAAGACTGTGTACTTTAGTCTTTCATACGAATGTCTCCAGTTGGAGATTACAGGAAAGACTGCATTATTGATAAGAAATTTAATCTCAAATTCTTACAAGTTTGATGGACGGGCTACCCTTTGAGAAAGTTTGTTTTGAAAGGAATACCTCGAGGCAGTGTCTCTCCCCCCCATTTTATTGCGATATTCATGCACGACTTCTTTGAAGCACTAGAAACCGGAGTTTAATACTCAATCTATGCTAATGACAACTTTATTTTTTGTCCCAAATGGTTTCTCGGTAGCATGTGCAAGAAATTACAGTAGACTATATTATCGCAATGGTGCAATTTGAAACTCACTTTAAGTTCTGACAAAGCACAACTTTCAAAATCCCTTTTCACAGGTATATTCTTAGAAGGGCTCTCACTTCTATGGCAAACCAGTATTAAATACTTAAAAGTATACTTGTCAAAAAGCCAGAATCTCACGATAAAGAAATATACGATTAACAAAGCTTTAAAAAAGTCACAGGACTTATAGGTATGGTGCTTAAGTACTACGGTGAAAGAGCGAAAGACTTGTGTTGATTAATTTGATCAATATTTTTAGTTATTTCTATTATATTTATCATAATAAATGATTGGACAGCCTGTTGAAAGCCATCAATATAATCCAAACTAAAACTCTAAGTATATCATTGGGGCTCCCGCAGTGGACCCACAAAAATAGTCCTCTTAAAAATTGCAGAACGATTTTTAAGGACCAAATTCTTCGGGAATTCTTTTGGAAAATAGCAAACAAATTCTTTATTACTCAAATTTCCAATGGAAAACTTTCTCCTATGCATATAAATAGACAAGGATCACCGCATCTAAGTACACTTGAAGATGAAGATATTACTTCACAGGTTGAAGATCAGTAGGGATAAAAAGTAATAACCCCTAGAATTTCATGGACCTTACTTGCAAAATTTACACCAACAAATTAATCTTTCCATACAAGTCTACCAATTCCCGTAATATGCCGCCTGTTTGCGATGATATAGTGCACCGTTACTTCCAAAACTTGTATAGCCACAGATGCTAAAAAAATGAACACCTATAGCAGGCATTTCGAAAAATGCATTTCTTACAGGATCAATCATCAACTCCATCTTTACGGCAGAAGCACTGGCTGTATTTCAAGCACAGGACGATCTGGCAGAAGCAGGCAAAATCCTACTAATTTTATCAGATAGTATGATTAATGTAATTTTGAAGAGATTTATCTCCAAGAATCATCCACAGACTAAGATTTTTTTTATTCATTCCAATTTTCAAACTCTGTTAATTTTTCTTTGGATACCGGGACACTGAAAAATCTTCAAGTGAACAGGCAGACAAACTTGCAAGATCGGTAACAGAATCCAATGTTTACATTGACTGAGTTGACCCTGAAGATATCAATACTAACCGTTGCCCGTTAGTAATAGTTTTGAAGATTAGGCTCTTCGATATACATCAAAGAAAGGACTTATGCACACACAGAAATATTTAAATATTAGTTTCAAGGGGACAATAGCCTTTGTCCGCGAGCGAGTGAATATTAACGTCGCTCTGTTCAGCTACACGAGGGCTTTTGGCAACGGACCACGTAATTTTGAACCATTGTCAAGTGACGAGGACACCCTAGCTGGCACTCTTGCCTACCACAGCAACGAGAGGATGTTTGAGCTCTCGACAGGTTTAACGTGCATTGATCCTACATGGCGGGTCATTAGTGCTACCGGGCTCGAACTCATGACATGACAGCAACGATCCTATACCTTGACCACTTGGCTACCACGGCGTATAGTCTTTATCCGACAGAGACAGTTAGAGGGGAATGAATGTCCCTCATTTTACAGTATAGTCATTTTAACTTGCCAGAATTCAATTTGTCTGCACAACTCGAAATATCGATACTAGCTCCCATTCTTCCGAAATCATTTTGAAACTGTGAGCCAAGTACTTTAGTCATTCAACAATGCAAACAATTTATAAAAAAATTACGGTGCTAATTTGATATCCGAGTGCTAAGCGCCAGGTAATCGCTTATATTCGCCAAGATGGACGATAACATTACAACATGTTACCTTTGTATTTTTATTGTGTGCTAATGTGGTTACCATGGGAATGACGCAAATTTTCATTGGTTTCTCCCCGTGGTAACCCTATTAACTTCACACGATTTTAATTTGATTTTTGAAAAACTTAACCATTTTCATTGCCATCATTCTTCAATCGACTTTAGTCTTCCGTTTTATTTTGTGCCATTTTCGAACATTGATATTTCCAATATCATGGACGATTACCAGGGTATTTTTGTAGAAGACGAGGGCTGCGCTTTTAATTATTGTTGAAAATTACGTATTCTCACTTTTACTTTTAAATAGCACATTTTTAAACCCATCTTGCTTAAGTCCTTTAAAAAAAAAAACAGCATTTCTTGCAATATTGCGAGGTGTCAGCAATGGATTTTTATCGATTGATTATGCAATACAATATACAATTGTTATTATAATTATACAAGAACCGTGTACAAGATTTGTTACGAAATACAACTATGATATTTGCCATTTTCAGATCGTTCCTATATTATTTACGTTAAATATTTCAAAACGGTTCTTTAAACTACTTTCCCGACGATTTGTTACAGCAGCCAAGCCATCAACTTTCGCTTCCATATCACTAGACAAGCGTTGGAGCGTAGCACTCCGATATCAAGTTAATTCCCATTTGGCAGCCCTTAATATGATTGATAAATTTGTACGGGCTCGCATTTTTGAATGGTTCTACCCGTGTAAGATTCGTGACAGTTCCTTTGAAACTGTCCATTAAAGTACCAGAACACTATGCGCGTTTTGTTAGATTCACTCGAGTTAAAATTTCAATTCGGGACTGAACAGAGTCTCGCGGTGAGGCATGTACGGAGAGAGGGGGGCCAAGGGCCTATTGACTTCACATTCTGAAGCAACACCAAGATCATTGTTGATGGATCTCTTATAATTGAATGGAAAAGTTAAAGTTGATTTGTCATTCCATTCTCAGAACTTCCGTATATTTATAGTTCATTTACCCCGCTACACGATGGATGTTAAATGGCTTCTGGACTAATCCATTAGACTACACCCATCAAAATCTTAACCACTACTATAAAAATAAAACTAGACTCACGCGAGGGAACGAATCTATCCCCGTTCCACTTTTTTACTGTAACGATGGGCGTGAGCAACATCTCATGCGTCAGCATTTGTCCCCAGAAGACGACTACATTGGATAGAGATGGATAGGTGGTGTTAAAGTTCTGTTGGAATTGGCTGCATACCCATTGATACACTTGACGAGGGTTTGGCAACTCGCCCCCATCCGCACGACGACGAAGAGCGTCGACACCTGCAGCAAGAGAAGAATTCACAATGGAAAAACTTGGAGAAGCATGATCGTATCCCAAGTTATAAATGCGAACTAATTTCCCGAAATATTCCGTTTTGATAGGACTTACCATTTGCGTAGGCGGGTGGCAACCATCGCTGATAGGGCTCGTCCACCTTTCCCCAACACGGGTGATGCAAGTTGTTGCAAGAACCGTCCATGCTACGGTAGAAGAGAGCATTGATGTCGCAGGTGGCGCCAGTAGGTGGAGGCACGGCAAATCCTTGTTGCTGCAAGAGTGCGCTTACCTCTGCAGGAGGAAGGTTGCGCAGGGCTGCCAGGCGTCCCTCCACACCCTCGCCTGCACCAGACCGAGGCTCAAAACTGCAAACGAAGAAATCCAATAAGCTTTGCATTTCCAAGAATGAAAGTAATGGAGAAAGTTCTCCGGGAAGCTTTATTCAATGTTGCGGAACAAGTTCCCGAAGTTAAGAGAATGAAAGCGGTATCCATCACTTCCAAGCTTGGTGGTTTGATTAAATTCACTGCTGCCCCTTATTACACTGCTTGATCTTTGGATTAAATTCTTTTACCCAATCTTTCACTACCACAAAAGTCAACGATGCGACCACCAAAAATGAGGCATGAACAGAATTAGTCAGCAGATACTTCCGCTTTATATTGCAGAAGTATAAGGTTGCTTCATAATTATTGGCCGAAAATAAAACGCCAAAGAAAACACAAGTAAAAAAATGGATTTTTAGCAGAGTAACCGCCCTTTGCAGAAGAATTCGTCCGACGAGACAAGCGAAAATGTAAAGGTAGAAGTCTAGCATTGATCAAAGTCGTGATTTTAGCAGTTACAATGACACAATTAATCCAAGTTTATTTACAAGGTTTAAGTCATGACAGTTTTTTTACAAAGTCTGATGACATTTCATTGTAGAAAGATTCACATTGGAGAAGTAAACGACGCTAGTTTTGCGGAGGCAGATTACATCGCCTCTCAAGGCCGTCATCTGTAAAAGCACGAGAGCTCCAATCAAACGCATCTAGGACAGAAAAGTAACCCAGTTTCCATGGAAATCGGGCATTATTATAACTCGCACCTCTGTTAACAGGAGTGTTTTTAAAAACTTCAAAATATTCCGTGAATACTTTTGTTTTAATACGTGAAGGCAGAGCCCATTTAACATTACGGTATAGGAAACACGTTTTATACCAGAAAAAATGAATCTGTTAAAACGGGGAAGTACTACAACAAACGCTGCTCTCCAAAGGATAGTGAAGCCAGAATATCATTACAATTTCTCTTTTCTTTTATATCTGAAAATGTTCCAAATTCGGGTACTATTTTTTAACCTAAAACCGCCTTAAAAGGAAATCTTAAATTTGATATCCAAAAGCTGACACTCCACATCGCTATTTTAATTCGATCGAGAAGTAAAACTAATCATTCCTCTCGTCACCAAATGAGACCTATAGAGAACTGTTCCAAGTACTCACCTTAGAAGATCCTTTGTTACCTCGAGGATGTTCTTCGAGAGTTGATGAATGTACTCTTCCCTCGGAGTGGGCCGACGAACCTCGTATAGAAAATACGAAGGATCTGGTACATCTGTGGGAAATAAAACTATTACCTCAAATTTTAAGCATTAGTTATAGTAAGGGAACGAAATCATACCTTCGATAGATTTTTTGTGCTCATCTGTTGGTCCAAGTACACGGCCGGACACTACGAACGCCAGGAGTCTAAAATCAAGAAAACCAGGATTATCGTATCCGAAAGATGCATGATTTAAATTTAGACGGGGTGATTTTTAGCTACCCTGGCACCCTATACACTCAAGTTGTTACACCCCCACCGTTTCCAGAGCACTCGGTCCTTTAATCGTTACTTCGCCAGTTTTGGTTCAGAAGATATTTTCCCCTCGACTCGCTCTTTGTTTCTGCTGTTCGTAGAATCTTTCCATTATCCACCGCCTATGGAGCCGCTTTATCCTGGACTGGCAACCTTAAGGCTTAATGGCAGGTTAGGCCACTCTTTCATTTACTTTAAAAAAATCACGAACCACTCCGCACTCTTTAGCAAGTTAATGCACTAAATAGAATCGTCTGCCATTACAGTATACAGAATATATTGTACGAACCATTTTCTACTTGTTCACCATTTTCATCGCCCTATCTCTCGCCTAACTATCTTTTACTTTTAGACATCCTTATAGTTTGCCAAGTCATCATTGTACTAGTACCAAAGATTTTCTTCGAGCTTACCTTATTGCAAAATCATATATGATTACATTTTGAGTGCGTAGCAACACGAAACCGTCGAGCTCTCATTTCTGTAGAAGATCTCGTTTCAGTCTTTATTCTCTTAAGTCAGAAATGCGTTCGGGCCTTGTGGTACGAGTGCTGGAATTTTTATTTTCCCGCCCTAGAGTTTTGTACCCCAGGCAAGTGCCCAAGCGGAAAAGCGGTCCTGAATTCAAACCAAGCGATTCATTCTCTTTTAAATGACTGTTTAAAAGAAATATTGATTTACCTAAATGTCTTTGCGTTTAATTGAGGTTGCTTAGGTTTTTTATTGGTAAAGTCTAACAAATTTAGAGGAAATCTAATTTCAAATGGAAATTCACGATTATTCTTTTTTGCTAGTTACCTAGATTACCTCAAAATAAAAGCCACTTTGACCACTATTAACTTGCAAATAGAGATTTACGAAAGATTCATAAGTTTTGGAAGCATTTAACTTGCGCGAGATGTTTAAATGAGAGGGAAGTTTTTAGTTATATCCTAGACCTGTTGTGTTGTTTCCAATCCCTTGGAGCAGGAAAGCCTACACCAAGTCCATTTGATCTTTCCGCGTACGAGTGTCACACACCAGGTCTTGCTCTTCATACAACTGTCGCAGGGAAATGCCCCAGCAGTCCGGAAGATGAGCAAGAGAAGCAGGGAGAGCAGGGACAGGTAAAGAAAGACTTTACCCCCTGCACAAAAGTAATCCTAGACCCGTAACCTTTAATTTGTGTTCCACGGAAACCTGGGTCTCACCAGACAAGATAAGATAAAAAAACTGGAAAACTTATTCTTAACTAGTTTCTATGAAGTTAGCGAGACCGTAAATCTCAAGGTTTAGGTTGTAATCACAAATATCTACAGTCATACCGCGTATTTTAGGCTGCAAACTTGTGGAATGCACAGTTATAGACATGCATTTCTGAACAGTGCATTCAAGTTAAAGATACTTCTCCATGCATGGAGTAACAAAGTCTTTGACTATGAAGTGCGTCTACAGATAGCTACTTTTATTTTAACAGACTTTGATAGTTTGTCAAAATAAAAATAGTTTAAAAACTAGACTCTTTTATAGTTAATCGAACCAAGTTTCAACTTAATCTTAGTCGCCAAATCTAGAGAAGGGATCTAAATTAGTCGCAAGACGAGATCAGAAAATTGTAAATTGTTAATCTTGATGATACTGATCAAAACAATGGAACAAAATTATTAAATTGTATTGTCATCGATCCTGGAAAAGCGAGCAAAATTTCGAATTAATCGGACATTTTGAAGTGGATAAAAGAGTTAAGATTTCGTTACATTCAAGTGAAGCTTATAACAGGGCGCTAAGAATGTATACATATCCCGATTGTTAAATACAATGGCTGGAGACACCAGGAAAACGCATTGATGCCATATAAATACTGCATGTCTTTACTGAAAGTAGCTATAAAATTGATCTACTTTAGATATTTTAAAATATATTACAAGTTTTCTATGGGTAGGGGCCCCGTACAGTTTAAAGAGTTCAGCAAGTCCACACAGTTTGAAGATCCCTGTCCTAACATTCGAATCTTCTCATTAATTTGCGAAAAAACGAAATATTTGCTGCGAAGTTGTATTAATAGCATTAGTTATATCTAAAAAGGGAATAGAAAACGTCTATTTTCACTTAAACTAAATAAAAATCTCTCGACACTGTTATACTTACATCGAAGCCACAAACGAATATTTCAAATGCTCCATCGATAAGTTAAACCTGAAAGCACTTCTGCGAATTCTACAAAGGTTCCTTTTATACTGATTTGAAAGGTTCGTCTGATTGACTGATTGTGCTGGACCCCATCTATAATATAGTTGAAGATCATTATTGTCAAAGAGAGAGGTGGCAGCGGTAGCCTAGTGGTCAAGGTAACGGACTCGTAGCCAGCGTGTCATAAGTTCGAGCCTGGTACCATTGAAGACCGATGTACGTTAAGTATGTCGAGACTCAAACGTCCTTCAGTGGGTGTGATGTGTGGAAGTTAGGAGAGGGGGTGTCCAGCTCAGATGTCGTACTCGTCACTTGACCATAGTTCAAAATGACGATGTTCGACGCCAAAAACCCTCTAGTAGCTGAATAGTGCGACGTTCATATGCATTCACTCGCTCATCGAGATTATTGTTGTCAAATAGAGAGTTTTATTGACATCACACTATAAAGTAACACAAGGGCTATTGGCGTCGGGTCTCGTCATTTTTAACCATAGTCAAGTGACGAGGATGACACCTAAGCAGGCACCACCCTCTCCTAACTTCCCCATAAAAACCAACGGAAGACGTTTGAGCCTCGACAGATTTAACAAGGATTGGCCACCTTTACATGAGGGGGGATCTTCAATGGCACTAGGACCCTTAGTCGAAAGCGACAACCTCTAGGTGTGTAAGAAAAAGTATCCTTTCCGCGTTCTCAAATGCTTTTACTTAGCTCTCGCGTTCTATTGGCTTATTAAGTGGTGAGCTCAATTCGGTGACCCGAATCTGGATATTTTTGTGCTTGCGACATTCCTTTCGGGATTCGCAGAGTTTTTGGAGACCTTGCAGAAAATATGTTTTGAAACTCAGAGTACGGGACTAAAAGCTTATAAAACTAGGGGGCATAGAAAGGCACGTTAAAATTTCTTAGGTTCCTTCCGTTAGCGAGAAGAATAGGGTACCGACTTCGTCACTTGACCTCATTTCAATATACGCGACGTCCTTCACCAATAGCTCTGCTTCTTGTTCTTAAGTACTGCAAAAGATATTTTCAAAAAAATTCTATAGCTTTTAGCTTCTGTTCTAATGTCAGAATTCTTCTCTTTTATGATTAGAGTTTAATTCCATACTTAAGATAAAATTCTTGAATTTTTAATTCATATTTTATTTATTTTTTCTAGTCTACTGTTACTGTTCCTTGAAATGCTGGTTCGGCTCTTGCTGCGTGGCCGCGGTAGCCGAGTGGTATAGGTATCAGACCGTGGCTTGCTTTGTCACGGGTTCGAACCCTGTACCACTAAAGACCCGCCGTGTAGGGCAGCGATGAATGTTAAATCTGTCGAGAGCTGAAACGTCCTCCCTTTGGTGTGGTGTGGTAGTTAGGAGAGGGGGGTGCCAGCTCAGGTGTCGTCCACATCACTTGACCATGGTTCAAAATTACGTGGTCCGTCGCCAAAAGCCCTCGTGTAGCTGAACAGTGCGACGTTAATATTCAATCAATCGGCTCTTGCTGCGTAGTTAGGAGAGGATAAAAAAGAGGTTTTTGTAGAGCATGAAAAATCTGATGTTTGAATTCATCTAAAACAGCAAAAATATCTTGAAACTGAATGACGATCTAAGTGAACATCGCTTCAAGTTAGTGAGTGAATATTACCGTCGCACTGTTCAGCTACACGAGGGCTATTGGCGACGTACCTCGTCATTTTGAACCATGGTCAAGGGACGAGGATGACACCTCTCCTAACTACCACACCACACCAATGGGAGGACGTTTCAGCTCTCGTCATATTCAACGTGCATCGTTGCCCTACATGGAGGGTCTTTAGTGGTACTGGGCTCCAACTCCTGCCGTGATCCAGTACCTTGACACTGGGCCACCGCAGCCCCGAACATCTCTTCAAAGAGAAGCTGAAATAATCGACTTCTCACAGACCCAGTCAATCAACCGCGTGCTATATTTCCCGTAAATTTTTATTGTAATATATTGCCTTGATTTACATTTTTTGGGGTCGAAATAAGCAGTTTTTGATATTTTTAAAAAACTAAGTTATATCCATGAAAATAACTACATTTTTTGAAATTTAGTTTTGTACAATCCGTTTAATTTTTTTTAAAAAAGTAAGAAAATCAGTTATGTTTCGAGGAATACTTAATTCTGTTTCTTGCGTCACATTTGCTTTACTTTTTACTAGTGCAGTAGTACCTCAACTTGCGCGAATTCAGAGTTACGCAATTTTCAAATCTCGTCGATTTGTCTTTTTTGAAGTAAAACTTTTTTACACACGCTTGATTTGGAGAGTAAGCTGGTGAATGCGTGACGAGAGCGTTACGAAAAGCGTGATCGAAGTTGAGAAGAAGATTAGTGAAGATAGAAATTTCACTCAGTAGTTCGTTTGCGAGTTTGCTAGCTTTACGCGAACGTTGATTTCTTGATTACTTCGTAATTTCATTTCGTTTTTGAACATTTTATAAATTAATATGTTCAATACATTAAATATTCTAACTTTAAAGTGAACAACATTGTAAATTTCATTTGTGAATTAATAACTTCGAACAAGAGCATTTTATTACGATATACAGGGTGTAACTAAACTCTGCAGCAAAATTTTAAGGCGTGATAGTACACATCAAGAAAAACAATAGCAAATAGAAAACTTAGGGTCCCAAACGACTTCCGAAGGAGATAGGTGCCATTAAATTTTAGGGTCCAAAATTTCAAATGATTATAAAAACGGAAAACTTGGTTGATTCGTTAGCGGTTTTCGCTAAAATTATTGTTTTTATCTGTATTTACTTGAATAATAAATATTAAAGATAAAACTCAAAAAAATGTCTATAGCGGGCGCTTTAGATTTTGGAGTAACGAACAACTATTTTTTACTGTTGTTTTTGTATCACATTAAATGCTTTCAAAAGCTTAGACTTAAACTTAAATTTTGAGCTCTAAATTTGAATCGTTGGGGGTGGTTAAGTAGCGCAAACTCAACAGTGTTCAGGAGGTGAAATTTGAACTCCCCTCCTCCCCTGGACACAGTTCAGTTATTCACGATCTTCGATGCTCTTGGATACAGAACATCCAGGGTGACGGATTGGATGGGGTGGTCCGGTAAATTGGCCGGCACGCTCGCCTGACCTCTCCTGCCTAGACTTCTTCGTCAGGGGCCATATGAAGAATCTTGTTTACACAAGCTACGTTGACTTTAAACAGGCCCTGGTTGCGAGGATTGCCGTCGTAGCAGGCGATATCCGGAAGATACCCGGGGCATTTGCTAATGTTCGACAGTCCCTAAGCCGGCGGTGTGAGGCTTGCTTCTTTGCTGGTGGGCGCTCTTTCGAGCAGTTTTTTGAGATTTCGCAAGAAAATTATGCGTGTTCCATTTTCTACGCGTCATCTATCATTCATACGCACTACGGGCGTACATCGAATTGTTTCTTTTTATTTTTAGCGGAGAAGTTGTCTATTATGAATAATTTTTTAAAATTTTGTAATCCCTTTCTCGTTTATTTTACCTGTAGGAGGTAGTAGTTGCTGTCTGGTCTACGACACCAAGATTTGGAACAACTGAATTCTGTTCAGAGGGTGAGTGAGTGAGTTAATATTAACGTCGCACTGTTCAGCTACACGAGGGCTTTTGGAGACGGACCACGTAATTTTGAACCATGGTCAAGTGACGTGGACGACACCTGAGCTGGCACCCCCCTCTCCTAACTACCACACCACACCAACGGGAGGACGTTTGAGCTCTCGTCAGATTTAACGTGCATCGCTGCCTTACACGGCGGGTCTTTAGTGGTACTGGGATCGAACTCATGACATGCCTGCCATGGTTGGATACCTTGACCACTGGGCTACCGCAGCCCCTCTGTTCAGAGGGAAGGAAGTTTCAAATTTCACCTCCTGAACACAATTCCGTTTGCACTACTTAACCACCTCCAACGATTCAAAATTAGAGCTCAAATTTTAAGTTTAAGCATTTGAAAGCATTTAATGTGATACAAAAAACAACAGTAAAAAATAGTTGTTCGTTACTCCAAAATCTAAAGCGCCCCATATCGACATTTTTTGAGTTTTATCTTTAAAATTTATTATTTAAGAAAATACTGACAAAAAGAATAATTTTAGCGAAAACCGCTAACGAATCGACCCATTTGTCCGTTTTTTATAATCATTTGAAATTTCGGACCCTAAACTTTAATGGCACCTATCGTTTGGGACCCTAAATTTCCTATTTACTATTGTTCGTCTTGATGTGTACTATCACCCCTTAAAATTTTGCCGCAGAGTTAAGTTACACCCCGTATTCGTGAAATCGATATTGATCTATCATCAATTGGTGGGGATATATGTGCTGCTCACTGTGTTTTGGATGATGGAACAAACATCATAATAGTATTTGTTTATATTTCACCCAATAGCACAATTAATAATAAAACATTAATCTATTAAATATTTTACTTAAGAGATTTATGATTTACGGTCGAGTAGGCTCTGAAGAATTAGGAGAAAACTATCATACGTTGCCACTTATTTTAGCTGGATATTTCAATGTTAATTTCACGTCCGAAGATAGACAACTCTTGGTCAACTTTCTACAAGATAAATTAGAACTACAAATGAATAATAACCAAATTGAGCCTACCACAAGACATGGAACAACAATCGATGCAGATTTCTCTTGATAACTTTCTAATTTTCATTCGAAAACATGTATCTTATTTCTCATACCATAAGCCTCTTTTTTCGGTCTTACAACCAACCACAGTAATTACTGATGTATCCGATAATGAAAATATTGAATAAAAATAAAAAATCTTTTCAACAATATTAACTAATCGATGAAAACCCATAATAAATTTAAATATTTGTAGAAAATTAATATATGTATATGAATATACATGTATATATTGTACATATATACATATATAAACACACACACACACACATACATATATATATATATATATATATATATATATACAAATAAATGGAGCTAATGAAGTTTTACTTCAGTCGTGTGATCTAAAGCACACTGGTTTTTTTCCCGTCATAAATATATTTTTCTCTCTCATCATTAGAAATTAAATTTTTATTTTCATAGTTGCCAGAGGCTGATGAAATTGCTATTTTGATTGAAGAAATTATCGATATCTCCAGGTAAATATATTCAGAAGTGGATCATGATTATGTTCAAGAGCAAAATTCATACTCCAACAAAGAGCATATTTTTTCAACAAAACAAAGAATAAAAAATTTATTAGCATGCTACGAGCAAATTTTGCGGAACAAAAGAAAAAAAACTCTTTGTGCTGGTAGGTTACTTGTAATAGATTTGAAACCTTTTATGTACCGAAATAACTTTGGTTTGCGATTTTGTATTTGTGTTATCTAAGAGAGAGAATTTATTGAACATCTTTTCCTAAATTATTATTTTCTTTCGTCTCCGGCCCCAAATAAGAGTTATTTATGTGTGTTTATATGCGAAATCCTAGCCCGACTTACGTGGCTATCACTCAGTCCCACCTATCACGGAAGTTCGGGGTATTACTGTAGTAGAGAAAGAGATGCTGGGTTGCAGCGAATGAACTATTTTTCTGACGGAAGGATAACTTTTTGATTCGTCCACGCACTTTTTATCGCGTCCTCCCCCCTTTATCCTTCTACGGGACCACACGCTGATCAGATGCTGTGTGCAAAGGTCAACAGTTTTTGCTATGTGCAGTATCCGTAAACGTTTGTTCATTAAATATGCTGTCCAGAAAGCTGTGAGGAAATAATTTCACAAAAAGAACAACAAAAATAAAATTTTAAAATCTTTTCTAAAAAAAGCGTATTTTTTTCTGTCTCTATACACATGAGACTCAACGATTGGCCCAGATTACACCCCCAGTTGCCACACCAGATGAACTTTGGCAACGTGTGGAAGCTGCTTGGTCTGCTGTACCCCAAGAACACATCCTAAGTCTCTTTGAATCAATGCCGAGGCGTGTGGCAGCGGGAATCTCCTACAATGGCGGAGTACACTAGCTACTGATTCTGGCAGGAACCACACTTCACAGAAGTCTATAAATTTAATCATTTGTGATACTTGGCTAACATGTTATCTACAAAATAAATTTTGTTGTGCTATCTCTTGTCTTTCTTGGTGTTGCATTTACAGTGGCTAGCAGTGTAGATCACCTTATAAAAATACATTGTGCGGTAAATGAGAAAAAAGACGATCAGGAATTTTGCCCAATCACTTACGATTGACAGAGAAAAATTTTTTAGAAGTGATTCCTCTCACCGACAAAAAATTCAGACTAACAAGGGAATGTTCTGAGTGTTGGTCGAAATGAAATGATTTTGGAAAACAGGTGAATATTTTTTGTCCCGATTGTGACTTTGGACTATGTTTGTCTCCCTCTTTTAAAATTTACCACACAAAAACAGAATTTTAAGAGAATAATTAACTGCAAGATCAATATTATCTTTTTAACTATCCATTTTTGTAAAGTGTTCTTTCCAATTTGCTTATATCTTGGTAAAAAAGCCGACTTTAAGGTAAAATATGTTTTTTCAATGAAAATAAAAAAAATAGCATAATTTTTTAAATTCAGTATTTATAACATTTCTGACTGCTGATTTAGGTTTATGTAATTTATTTCATCTTAAAAATGTTTGCAAAAAATATGCTTACTCTTTGACAAAAAAAAGAAAGAAAGAAAGAAAAGAAATGGTTAAGTGGTTAATAATTCGCTTTCTTTTCCCCCTGTTTCGAGTCAAAAAAGCTTTCCTCAATCCACCGACCGTTTATCAATCTCTCAATCAAATCCGTCATAAGAAGTTACGTAAAGGGCCTTAAGGAGGCAGCCTGTTGATTGGTTCCTGCTCTTCCGCTGCAGACGCACTTTTCTCTGCGGTCACAAGTGGACGTAACTGCAACCACACCACGTCCATGCATCGCTGGAAAGAAGCTTGCCATCGCGCCTGTGGGGCGCGTCCCAGTTCTTCGCTCGGGATCGCCGCTCGCCACTCCACCACCCCACCACCCCTCACCTTCGAGGATCACAACCGAGCATTCCGGAACAAGAGTACTTGGGAGCTTGTTCGGGCCTTGGCAGTGCTCCGCGCCTGCTCGCTGCAGCCCCTAGTCAACAACAGCCTGCAGGTGAGTCCTCCTTGCTCGAAAACCTTTAAAAAAAATACGCGGAGAAAGGGTTGCATAAACTTCTCATTAAAAGTAACTAAAGAGCTATTGGCAAGAGATCGCGTAATTTTCAACATCGGTCAAGTGACGAAGACGACACCTGAGTTGACACCACCCCCTCCGCATGACCACACCACATCAAGGGAAGGACATTGGGCACTACAGATTTAAAGTGCATCAGCTCGTTTAGTGGCACAAGGCTCGAACTCAAGACATGCCAGTTGCTAGTGGCGCACACAAGGGGGGTGTCCTAGGGTTCCGGACCCCCTCCCCTAAAAAGTTGAAAAATTCAAGTGTGCGCTACTGCCAGTTACGAATCCGCGATCTTGACAACTAGGCTATCGTTGCCATGAAACAATACTGAGGGATGCTCCATAACTCCTTGGGCCCTAGAAGAAAAGAAATCATTTAATTACGTTTTAAAAAGTGTTCATTAAAAATTTTGAGGACCTCTTAATGTGATCAAGTTATAGTGAAAAAAATTCTTTGCTTTTGAACAAGAGAAAAAGAAAACTGCCTCTCAAAACAATTTATTTATTTGATTATTCTGTCTAAGATTTGGGGCCGCGGTAGCCCAGGGGTCAAGGTCACAGACTCGTGGCGGGCGTGTCATGAGTAAGAGCCTAGTGTTGATGAAGACCCGCCGTGTAGAGGAGTATGAGTCTGTTGAGGCTCAATGTCCCCCTGATGGTGTGGTGCGGTAGTTTGGAGAGGTGATGCTGTCTCAGGTGTCGCCTGAATTGCGGTTCAGAATGACGAGATGGCCCTCGAGCAGCTTTACAGTGCGACCTGAATACACACTCAAACCAATAAAATTATTTTGTCAGAGATTTATTTTAAATTCAAAGTTCAGATAAAAGTTTGCTCCACGAAATGTTCTGTAGAAAAATAATTCTTAGGATTCGATTTAAGCCCCGAAAGTTCTGAGATTTGTTTGATTGCATGGAACAGTGTTTCCCATACACATATGTGTATGCTTTCTATAATTTTCTTGAATCCATCCTAGTAAAAAATAAATAAATAAAAAAGTGGATGTGTATTTTTTAATAACAATAAAAATCGCATATATTTATTTATTTTTTAAATTTTTTGTGACATACACAAAATAATAAAAAAGAGAAATAAAATTATTCATGCTAATATATAAATAAAAGTTACATTATAAGTAACATTTATTTGGCTGAATGAGAAGGCTAAAATTGCTTGTGCTGAGAAGACAGATCGTCATCATTGGGTTCCCTGGTTGCTGATTTTAATCTGAGATGCGGTTCGACGTCAAATAGTCTTTTCCTTTTTTTGGACTTAATGTCTATAAATGCTGAAAAAGTAACTTCACATAAATGTTGATTTGATTCGATTTAATATTAACGTCGCACTGTTCAGCTACACGAGGGCTTTTGGCGTCGGACCACGTAATTTTGAACCATGGTCAAGTGACGTGGACGACACCTGAGCTGGCACCCCCCTCTCCTAACTACATCACTACACCAACGGGAGGACATTTCAGCTCTTGACAGATTTCACGTGCATCGCTGCCCTACACGGCGGGTCTTTAGTGGTACTGGGCTCGAACTCGTGACAAGGCAAGCCACGGCCCGATACCTATACCACTCGGCTACCGCGGCCACACATAAATGTTGAAGTGTGGATGCAAGATGTATTTGAAAACTTTTTCTGTTAAAACCAGTTACAGATGTAGCATTTTTGTAACCAGAAAGATGCTAAAAAGTACACACCTTATATATATTTTTAAATTTAAATTTCCTGAAGAAGCCACTAACTGTGAACGAAATAAGTTGTCTCTGTAACGGAGTATGAAATATTATACCTTCGTGTCACAGCGGACCTCACAAGTTTGTCTTAATTCGGGTCATGAGAACGCAAAATTAGGCGCAGCTAAGTACGGTGCAGGGCCAGAGACGTAACGTACACCCCCGCTAATCCCGCATCAAGAAGGGGGCCAGAATTATTGAAGGCCCAAAGTTACGTTATTGTTTTACAATCCTTTCTAAGATCCCACTTGGGGTCCAAAACCTGACTTTGCAAGAGGCTCTAATATTCTCCGTTACGCCATTGTGCAGGGCCCCTTGTCGTCTTAAGACTCTTTGAGGCCCTGGGCCCAGATAAATCTTGAGATTTTTGAGGCCATGGGCCTCTATACAAAAGTAGGCCCTACCTGAGATCTTTAAAAGTAGATAATATATAGCATGCATTGTCAAATATTCGTTCAAACGGTAATTTGTAAAAATAAATGTACACTACTCACAATCTCAATAATCTAGGCACTGACCCGCTCTACCAATAGCCCAATCTCGCTTGAATGAGTTGAATGATTGTTTATGGCAGGGGTGGCGAAAAAAGTATTAATAAAGTATAGACGTGCCGTCAAATAATTTTGACTTGTGATTATTGGAAAAATAATAAAACTAAATACTAACAACTCAAAACTCGTTATTTACTTCGAAAAAATACCCTTTACACTGTATAGTTGTAAATGTTTTTAGTTATATATGTAATTTAAATTAATGTAATATTAGTGTAACTTTTGTTTTTGCAGATTGGATGATAAATAACTTACAGTAAGGTTGTAAGACGTTGCTTTGAGTAGAACGCTTGCTGAGTGGGAGTCCTCTCACCAAATGACTTCTAAACAATTAGTTATTTTGGCTGTGGCTCATTTCTTTTGACAAGAGTATTTGGGATTTGTTTCACGATGCTTTTTTACGGACGGTGTTCTGCATACCACTGTTTCAGAACATAAGATGCACACCTCCACGTCGCCTTTACTAATAATGCCATATTTCTAGATTCATCAAGTTTGCAATTCTTTTTTACATTTACTATCTTGACCTTTTTGTTCTTTTGTTTAACTAGCCATGTTGAATAACAGTTAAGAATTGTAATTATACCGCAAATAACTTTAAACACTACGGTAGTTTCAACGAAATTGACTATGCTATGTGTAGATAAATTTTGAATCTTAAGCAACGGTAGTCCACAACGTAACTAAGGTATGCCAATAACAAATGAATGTGCTCCTGGCCGCGTTTGTTGGTAATATTTCATTCTGAACTTTGCAATTTGGAAATAAAATGCAAACCATTTTAATTGCTGGCGTGCGATTGATGGCACGCGTGCCACTGGTTCGCCATGGCATTGGCCATGGTGTAGACATGGGCAACTGTCATGTAATAATACAGTCATACCGCTTTCACCAGTTGCCATGCAGTTTCTAGTTCCCTGTTTTTCGGAGAATACGCACAGGATTAATATTTGACCTCATTCAAATGATCCGGATCATGAGATTTCATTAAGGCAAAGTCCAGGACGAAGCGATGCCCTGGGTCCAGGCCTTAAGACATCCCTGGCAGGGCATGTCCACCGCTTAACTCCGGTGCAACGCGTACTCCTACCAAACATTTCCCTACCCCGGGGGTACGCACTTTGGGAAACATTGGAATAGAAGAACCGAAGAGTATTCTGTCATCTCGAAAAGTTTGCCAACGTTCTGAAAGGAACACATTTCTCGAGCATCACGATTAAAGAGATCGAGCAGAAAACGTCATCTCTGAGGGTTCAAAGGGTCAAAAACATTCCTCCGAGTGACGGGCGTAAATGAAAGAGATTTGGATTCTCGCCAACGAAAGTACGTAGCTACGATTTCATGGGCGCGACGAAGAAAGTTCATTCGCTTCTCACTGCGTCTTTAAGACGAAAAGAAAAAAATGTGCTGCGAATGAAATTCAAGTGTGTGCGTGGAAATTGCTTAGAATCAGAAAAAGAAGAAAAGTAAACAAAAAATGCTTCGCTCATCCCCATTTTATTAATTTAGATTAGATGAGGACCGACGTCATGTAGGACGTATACAGTTTCGACATTGGAAAGAGAAAGAATTTTATAATTTTAAAATAAACACTCGATTTTGATAAATAGCTTAACTTTTTTTATCCAGCTGGCTGATTTATTTTGCATTCCTTGAAAAAGCTTGTAGAGCAAAACAAAAATATTAATTTTACTCTTCCCACGTAGGAATGAGCTCAATACAAAAAAGTCTCTTCTCGAGGAAAGAACAGACAGATACAAAAAATATAACTAAGCAAAGCACGATCTATGGACATGCGGAGGGGCTGTCGAAAACCAACCTTGTGTGTGCGCCACTGGAGCTAGGGAATATTTCGACTTACGCGAACGAATTTTAACGCCGCACTATTCAGTTACTCGATAGCTTTTGGCGACGGACCTCGTAATTTTGAACCACGGTCAAGAAACGAGGACGACATGTGAGCTAGTACAACCTTTCCTAAATTCCACACCACACCAACGTTCGAGCCTCGACAGATTTAACGTATATGTAATTATACGTATGTAACGTGAATGTAGATTTACGGTTTTATCATGCAATAAGTTTGCATCATTTGTTATTTATTAACATAAAAATAAATAAAATAAAACATTTGTATTCCTTCAACATAAATAAAAAAATTGTACAAATATTATGTATCTTTCAAACTTATTCATTACAAGAAATAGACAACATAAAATGTAAACAATTCTTCAATAGGCATCGGATTAATTCGAATATTTTCCCTTCCCAGTTGATGAAGTGGGTAGAGCGCACGGGGGGCGAGGCCTGCCTGCGCCTGCTGCTGAAGCGCACCCTCTACGAGCAGTTTGTGGGCGGCGAGACGCCCCGGGAGCTGCGGCAGTGCGTGCGCAAGGTGTCCGGTGCCGGGATGCGCTGTATGCTCGCGGCCACCATGGAAGAGGACGTTGGACAGGAGAGGTAGGCACTCTTTGGTTGCTCTTCCGATTTAAAAATTATATGCATGGTACCCGGGCTTAAAGTATCCAAAAGTTATGGCTTATTATTAAGGAATAACCCATCACAATGTAAAAAACTGTTCAATCGTGGATTGGAAACCCCTCCTCGAAAATTTTTGTGTCTAGTCCGATCGGCCGCACGTGCAGGCATTATTCGGCAATCGCAGACTATAAACTTGTTACACTGGCTTCATCAGTAAATATGTGTGGACCCCACAGCAAAAGGTGCGGTGTGTTATTTGGTTAACTGAATTTCAATCAGTCATGTGTTTACAGAGATGTGTTCGAACAGCAGTCGATTCCCCGATATCAAAATCTATTTACGAATGGGAATGAACTTTTAAGGAGATGGGAACTTTGGTATCTCAAACTGGCAAGTATCCTTAAGTTTTCGTGATGGAAGACACTTTTGATCGTCTGCGTAATTCATTTTGTAGAAGTCCTGATAAGCCTATCAGGCAAGCCAGTAACGACATACCATTCTGTTCGAACATGTCGCTGTAAACGCATGACTAATTTAAATTCAAATAACTAAAGTACGGATTGAACCTTTAGTTGTGGCGTCCACATCTTTACTAATGAAGTCATAGTAACAAGTTTATCGTCTGCGAGTGCCTAATGATGCAGCCGATCGAACTAGACCCAAAAAATCTTGGAGGGTTTTCCAATCCATGGATGAACAGTTTGTTACATTCTGATGGGCAATTTTGTAATAATAAGCCATAACTTTTGGATACTTTAAGCCCGGACACCATGTACAGGAAATAAACTATGTTAAAACAATGGTTTCTAAGGCAAATTGATTGAACAAGTAAAATATAGAAATTACGAGTCATGGCAAAATACTAACGAAATAAAAACAAGATAAGAAAGCAAATCAATTTTCAAAGTAGAGAAGCATTTTTTTTTATTCTTTGTTTTGTTTTTGTCAATCATCAGCTAGCTTCTTTGCGACTGCGGTGTTTCCATCGAGTCGGAGGCTCACGACGTAATGTTCCTGAAGACTCTTTGTTGTTTTATGCTTGAATATTATCAGGGACGTCTTAAGGCAGGGACACACTGGGCCCTGTCTCGTTCTCGACTCGGCCTCAATAAGATCAGGATTCGAACAATTTCAACGGTCAAACGTTATTTCCGGCTTTTTTCCCTGAAAAACAGGGAATTTCGGACGATATGTCAACTGGTTACATGTGATGACCGTCGCCCATATATAGGCCTAGGACTGTCACTATACACCATAATTACTCATTCAGTCAAAAGGCAGATGGTCGCCCCAGTTTGAGCGCGATTGCAAGACATACACATTTATTTGTTTCGGGTTTGTACGAGGGTTCGAGCGTATGCTATGCACCACCTACTTTGATGGGTCATAGGTGGCGTATGCATTTGTGTAGAGGTCCAGGGCCTAATTTTTCGTAGGGGCCTAAAGTCTACTTTTGCGCAAAGGCCTAGGGCCTCAAGAAGTCTTACGACGTACCTGAATATTACATAATATTTTTTGCGCGTTTTTGTAACAAAACTAAATAAGAAAAAAAATTAAAGTTTTCATCTCATCAGCTATAAAACCCATTCCTATTAATACAAGACTTAAAAAGGAAATTTCTAATGATTCCTTTCGATTATTTTTATATTCATGTACTATTGCTGGTTGGTGAAGATCTTTTAACTTGAAGTTATTATAGCAATTAAAAGATAATTCTGGAGAGAGAGAAACCAGATTTTACTATTTAAGGTTTTATCGTGTTAAATGTTATTAAAGCACATTTAAAGTGTTTTTTTAAGTAATAATATTTTCTAATCCTACATCAGTCATCTTCAAACTCCTCTTAGACTCACAGAACTCTTAGAACTAGTAGGTGTTTTGAGAGAACCTATTCCACACACACACATAATCTTAGAAAATATATCGTTGATCAAAACATGCTATACATACTTCATGTAAAGACGATTAATACCATCAGATAATTGGCTGAGATTTCTTCATATGAAGAATCATACAACATTTCACAATAAAGTTCAGTGAATAGTCTTGTAAAATTAACGTAGATGAAATATTAACGAAAGTTACATACAAATCTTTTTTCATGGCCTGCACGATAAATTCAATATTAATTTCTTTTCAGTATCTTGGAATTTGATCACAAAATTTTAATAATGAATTTTCACTTCGAAAAATCTGTAATTAATGTTTAAGGAAATAAAACATTAGTTTATCTAAATATTTTTTGCATGAAATCAAATGTTTTAAATATCTTGCATGATTCTTTCTTGCTGTCATGTTTTAAACACTTACAAGGAATTATTGGTAGGTGAAATCAATAAGTCAATACCAGTGTCACAAAACCCAGAAGGTGTGGGGTTTTTTTTTATAGTTTTTTCACCTCTTTTTCATCACTTTACTCCATAAGCGCTGGCGTTTCACAGTCATAAATTATTTCCAAATAATTTGTCCATAAAATACATTTTAGGCGCTATCGTATGAGCCAATATGCTTCATTTACATATGTATTCATCTGAAAAAGCTCAGCAGGTTCTTTCATAGATAATATTAATTCGATCTTTGTTGATTTAGTACACCCCTATCCTGGTACTTTTTTTAGTGGTTGAACTCTTCTTCATATCGCTCATTAAGACTTTGATTAATATCAATACTAGGAATGTTATCAAGCCGACTACTATAAGTTTAAAACTGCAAGATATACTCTTTTTCTACATATGGAATAAACCTGCTTTCTGGAATCGAAAATATGTATTCAAATCTGTGAAACCTAAGGGGGAGGGGGATCAAGTTTCCAACTGAACACAAAGAATTGTATAAGAAACAATTGAGATTTTTTTCAATCAGCATGCCGTCGTCCTTTGTAATATCTGTATTAGAAAACTCACCCTTCTTACAAAATTGCCTTGTTGTTGAGTTATTTTATCTGTTTCATAAAAACTATTATGACTTTGGGCCAGTATAATTGTCATGCTCTTTTAAAATATAAAGAAAGTTTCTGCTGTACATTGTTAGGCACTTTTTAAAAAATGTGCATAATTCACATCATTTTCCATGACTGGATAGCCCTAGTCAATTAACAAGGAACTGCGGATTCATTAAAACATCTTTCTAAATGTTGATATTACAACGTGAACACATCAATTGATTATCGGTAAAAAGGAAACGGTGCAACTGGTTTATTGGAGTCTTATTCTCACTGCGTTTCGCCATCTCATTAATGCACGTAACTTGACGCACGTCAAGTGTTATGTGCAACATTTTTAATGTATTCAGAAGCGTTGAGTGTCTCCAGTTGAACCTATAAAAAGAAAGACATTTAGTTTATTCTCTATTTAAGGCTTGATTTAATTTGGTCATGTAACAAAGTGTAGTATTTTTTAAAAAAGAAAAAGAATGATTACTTTTTAAAAATTTAAATAAGAGTTTTATTAAACAAAATATGAAAATATTGCTTTAACAAACTCTTGCTATCACGTTCCTAAAAAGTAATTTATCTTTGAGAAAAAGCGGTGTCTTCAGTAGACAAAAAATCTGTAAGCCACGCGCGCGTTCCGACCCCAGTCCTACAACGAAAAGGTTTTACTTCACGAGCAGTGTTCCAAACTACAAAATAACTGAGTTTATTTTGCTAATTTGATTTGAGTAATTTTATGGCATTATATAACAGCTGGTCATTAATTTATGAGCTTACTATAACCAAGTGAAAATACCCAATGTTCCGTTAACAGAAAGATTCTAGAGATCAACTGCATTAAATATTTAGAGTGTTTTTGCTTGGAAAATCATTTATGAATCAATCATATATATATATATATATATATATATATATATATATATATATATATATATATATATATATATATATATATATATATATATATATATGTGGGAGACAACAAGGGGTCCAATACGTTGGTCTTTCTTCTGGTTTATTTAAACATTAAACAAAAATTAATTAAAAAGGTAGATATTACAGATAAGTTTGACGATCATATTCAGAAGGTAACGCCTGCTCGCGCACCTCTCGCGTTCTCCTTTTCTCTCTCTAATGTTTTTTGAGTTTTTTGTTTCTCTTCCACTAATTCGACAGTTTCAGTTTCGATTCAATGCGCCTGCGCGCGAAGACTGCGTTGCTTTTGGCTGCATGTCACAACGGCCATTCTGACCGTACGCTGTCCGCAGCGGTATTTCCATGGAGACCAGAGGAGAATCTGAAACATACAAAAAAAAAACGGAACAGACAAGGACTATACGACAAATATATAGAGATTAAACATATCATGATTTTTCTGAACTAGACAGTTTCTCCATCATGTGAAGGCATCTCTTCGACATCCGGAAGGTTCCACAGGAAAACATTGTGTTTCACCGGCATAAGAACATCTTTTTCAACAAGTTGATCTTTGGTTGAACGCATCGATATTTTCCTCTGTAGAGTTCTGGACGTCTTGTTCAAAACGATTTCTCTTTTTCCTTCGCTTCCACTGCCAGGGCTGAAAAATTTTCCGGAGCAACACAAACCGATGATGTTTACTCTTCATAGGTAAAGGGTTAGGTGAGCGGGAGATAAATTCCACGGAACTCGTTTTCATGGCACCATTGGCTTTCTTACACAATACTATATCAGAACATTTTTCTCTTACAATACTCAATTTTAACTTAGTACTCTTAATTTTATTACACTTATAATCCTTAATTAGAGAACTCGAATCATTTCTAATATTAAAGTTCTTAACATATGGCAAATCATAACTACAGTTTTTTATCACATTTGAAACAGAAACATTTGGAAAAGAAACACTTGAATTAAACTGAACACCCAAATCTGCACTCAAAGAGGATCCACTTTCACTCAATAAAACATCGCTTTTTGCGTGGCCTAGTTTCTCTATTTCAGAATATACACTGGGATGTATAATAAATTCTTCGGTCAAGGTCGGTGATATCGCCGTTCGCACACTTAGGCTAGGAGACTGTTGATTAAGAGAAATATTTATGGGTTTAACTTCTACCATACGCTGTTCGCCAAAACATGAACTTAATGTTATGATCTCTTCGGAAGGTGTTTGCACTCTAATTAGTGAGGAATTTAAAACTGGGATCTGGCAACCTGAATCAATCAATGCTGTTACGGGCTGATTTTCCACAAAAATGTTTACGTATTGAAGATTTGCGCATTCTTCGCTATTTTGTTTTTCGCTCTCGACTTTCAAAGTATTCACATTTATTCTATTATGGATGTGGTCATTAGATTCTTTAGGTTTAAAACGCTTCTCACAGTCTCTTGCGCAATGAGATGAATCACCGCATATATAGCAATTTTTATTTTCTCTTTCAAGATATTGGGGATAGTTCTCTTTAATCTTTGTTTTAAAGTTTTGTGATTTATTTTTAAAGGGGTCTTGGGTATATCCATAAGTAATAGGAGTTTCTTTATGTGATCCGCTTCTAGATGAAATATAAATATCACACTCTTTAGCTAAATTAATAGGCCTGAACCAATCTTCTGCTTCTCGAATGCCAATATGAGTTGCAGTTTCCTTATTTAAAGTTTCGAATAATTTATCAGAAATTATAAGATCACATAGAGATTCAAAGGAATTAACTTTTCTTAACGAACAATAATATTGGAAGTTTGCCGTCAATCTTGCAGCAAATTGGATGTATGTCTCGCCTGATGATTTTACAGCATTTTTAAATGAGTTTAAACACTCGCGAGGGGTTAATTGGAATTCTCTGAGTACTATAGATTTTAGTTTTTCATAGTCATTTAATTCCTCTTCTTTAATATACAGTAAGACGTTATGAGCTCTTTCGCCCAGAAGATTTATTAAAATTTCAGATTTATATTCGTCATTTATTTTCTTGGTTAAAAATGCGCGTTCTAATGATTGGAAGAACAGATTAAAATTTTCAGATCTGGTGGGAACAGGAAGAGATAAAGTTTTTATACTTTTTATCATATTTTCTATGTTAGTTTCGAACTGTTTTTCTTCGACTTTAGCTGCAGGATTTAAACTTAATGCTTTATTTTTAGCTAATTGAAGTTCGATTTCTTTTTCTAATTTTGCCAACTGAAGTTTCGCGAGCTCAATTTTTTGTTCTGAAGTTACCTCTCTTTCGTTTTGCGATACTCTCTCATCTATACAGATTTGAATTAAAGTTTTAACGAAATCTGGATCACTTTCAAATGTACTACTGTTCTCAATTTTAGTCTTTAGTTTAACTATAGTGTCAGTACTTTCGACAATACCGTCTAGCTCTTCAACTACTCTTATGAGATCCTCTTTAAGAGCGTTTTTATACATTTTAGAAATGGAAAGATCCTACCTTTTTTTTTTCTGGCTCCCTTGTTGCTCGCACGTACGATGTATCCAATGAAGAAAAAACGTTGATTCCACTGATGTCACCTCTTCGCAGGTAATATAGTTGAAATTGTGGTTCCGGCCTCTACACAGGCGGATTATTCACACTGAATTAGTTCCAACCTCTACACAGGCGGGATTTTCGTCGATGGGTTTTCCAACCTCTACACAGGCGGAATATTTGTCGATGGTTCGTTGCAAAATACCTCTACACAGGTTATTTTGTTATTTGTTCCGACCTCTACACAGGCGGAATGAAGTTGAAAAATCCAACCTCTACACAGGTTGAACGAAGTTTCCGAAAAATGGCGGAGCGTCTCCTTCACGGACGCTGTTGTTCATTGTCCAGACTTTGGTTCAAAATCGAAAGTTTATCGATCGCGGTCGAGCCCCCATAATTTGTGGGAGACAACAAGGGGTCCAATACGTTGGTCTTTCTTCTGGTTTATTTAAACATTAAACAAAAATTAATTAAAAAGGTAGATATTACAGATAAGTTTGACGATCATATTCAGAAGGTAACGCCTGCTCGCGCACCTCTCGCGTTCTCCTTTTCTCTCTCTAATGTTTTTTGAGTTTTTTGTTTCTCTTCCACTAATTCGACAGTTTCAGTTTCGATTCAATGCGCCTGCGCGCGAAGACTGCGTTGCTTTTGGCTGCATGTCACATATATATATATATATATATATATATATATATATATATATATATATATATATATATATGTCAGAGATATTAAATTGAATTTCAATTTAAGCTTTATGGTTAAAGTTGTGAACTGATAAATGTATTAAATGTTTCTGTGCTCTGCTGCCTCTGATTTTTAACTAAATTCCCGATGGTGAAAAATGTAAAGTAAAACTAGTTGTAAATTTCAAAACTTCGCTATGACTAGGAATCGCGTAACTTGTGTGAAACTTTTCAACTTTTTAACCTCTTTTATGTTCTTGAGATGTTTACGTACATTTTCATTCAACAATCTTGAGTCCATTTAAGAGGGAAATCTGTACTTGAAGGATTAGTTTCCTTCATTGATAGGCGAATATCATCTCTCTCATCAACACAACAAGGATAAATATCCTCCAAAGAACCTTTTTCTTTTTAAATTGTTTTGTACAGAGCATAACTTCTTAAATTCCCTCCGCACAGTTTGTTAGATGACGAAATCCTCGTCAAACCTAGAGATGATATTTCGATCTGTATGTTTCGCATTACTTTTAAATATAGACTCGAAGAACATATACTCATGTACAAAAATAATTAGCGCACCAAGAAGGAGCCGTCAAAAAGAAATGAAATTTTACATACGTAATGACTATGTGGGAGTCCCCCTGGATTCCACCCTGGATTCCACCCTGGACACCAAGATTGAATTGAGGCAAAGAACGACCAGACGACATTTTTACAATAACAAATTATATTTATTCACTTGAATCAATTATCAACCATCTAATTACAAAAATTTATCAAGATGTCTACGTCAATGTGATTGGCCCTAACTATTAAATTAAATCACGAAATATGATACTTGTCAAATATTAATGTCAATATCGAACGGGACTACCGAAATTAGAGGGCCGAGAGATACACGCAATTTGAATGACTAGCATTCATTAACTTCCCACTAACTCTATTACATATTTATTCTTATGATCCGATAATCTAAATTTAAATATCACCTGCCTTTTACTTCCTTAATTTCCAGGCGGAGCAAACTTTCCAATTGTAGATCGCTGCCTAATAATCAGCGAGACGCTAATCGCACAATCAACTTGAATCTTAGAACTCCGTCAAACTTTCTCTTGGCGTATAACCTCATCTGCTAACTTACAACACTCTCCTTAAATACTAATTTGCATATCCCGGTTTCTTCTTTTAGAGCTAGTTGGAAATATATTTGAATTATCAATCCCAAAACACGCCCAAGAGTATTAGTGATAAAGTGTCGATGTTTTTAAAATTGCAATCTAATTTTTCTATCAAAATCAGACAAAAAATAATTACGGAATCGGAAAGATTATTCATTTCATATATACGATACTGTATATATCTTTATATATATAATTATTCTGTGCGTGTGTATGTGACTAAACCCCTCCTAAGCGGCTGAACCGACTTGGATGATATTTTTTGAGTGGATTCAAGTGGAATTCACAATTCGGTCCGATATTGCAATTAGTTAAAAATGCGCCAAAATTATGTAAGGGCTCGCGATTGATCATAAAAAAAATCATGGGCAATATTCTTGAGGCCACTAATTTGAGCGGCAAACTTCAAAGTGAAGTTGTACTTCTACTACAGATCCCAATGATTCTTTCAGACTCATCTACTCATTGAAATGTATGCAATTTCCAATTCTCTTGGCATTTGCTATGATCATTAATAAGTCACAAGGTCAAACAATGACAATTTGTGGCTTCTTTAGAAAACCCTTGCTTTTCGCAAGGCCAATTTTATTTTGTATGTCCGAGGTTTGGCAAATCATCGCATTTGTTTGTTTATACCCCTCAAGGTATAACCAAAAACATTGTACATTCAATGGCATTACGATAAATTTATTTTTTGTGCATTAAAAAAACATAGCTGTTATGAAAATAGGTCGAGTTATAACTTTTTATCCTTAAATCAGTACAAGTTTAAGTTTTTATCTAGAATAGCTTTTATATTCAACTTAGTTCATAGTAAATACATACTCACACTCAATTGGTAGGTCGAATTGTGTTAATTGGTACATGTGATGATATCAGGTATTGTAATAATTTTCTTTATAAAAAATTTCATCAAAACGGTCTAGATTGTAATTTTCGGATTTGAGTCGTGTGTACAGGACAACGTCTCTGTCGGGACCGCAAGTTTTTCTATATATATGCATATCTTGTTCAAATTTTCAATCGTTAATAAAATACTTTCCATTCAAATTCAAGTACATTTTTTTTTAAACTTGTACTGGAGTGCACTTGATGTTAATACAGTTTTTTCAAATATTAATTCATTAGTTAAACTTAATGAATAAATAGCAACAAAAAAAATAGTTTCTACATAGAAAGGAAAATCGCTCGCTGTGTCCCTGTAGCGCAAAGGATAGCGCGTTGGACTTCTCATCCAAAGGTCTCGGGTTCAAATCCTATCTCGGATGACCTAATTTCCGATAATGTTATTTATACATGAATAAATAGTAACAAACAAAAAATAATTGTCCAGCACCATACATAGAATGAAAAATCCCTGTCTATTTTTTCACTTAATGTTGTGATTCTGTCATATGTATATACATATTTATATTAATTGTAATTATCTAATAAAAAGTAACTAAAATAAAAAATTTTCTTTGTTGACCTTAATAGGAATCGACTTTATATTTTGTACTTTATAAATTGTATTTTATTCTATATAAAGGCATATTTAAACACAATTAAATTAAAATTATTAAACACAAACAATCCTAAATATAAACAACTTCAGCGGGCCGCAGTAGAAATATCAAACGGTCTGCGGCGATAAAAAGGCAGAGGAGCACTCGTGCCTGCCTCGTAAGCCCAAGGTTGAGGGTTCGATCACCGCTGGAGTCGATACATTTTCCGGATGCGAAAATCGTAGGCTCACAAGTCATGTGGTTATGTGGCACGTAAAAGATCCCTTGAGTATTAATTTGGTTCTGGTACTCTAAGCAAAATTAAATCACGCAGTATATAGCATCCGATGAGAACTTGAAATGAATAAATTCAAGCTTCAAAAAATTTCTTAGCAGGTTCCACCAATGAAATGTACCTCACACTTGAGAGGCAGCAGTAGCCTAGTGGTCTGGGTAAAGGAATCGTAGCCGTAGTGTCATGAGTTCGCGCCTAGTACCGCTGAAGACCCACCTTGTAGAGGGACCGATGCACGTTAAATCTGTCGGGATTGAAACGTCCTTCCGTTGGTGTTGCATGGAAGTTAGGAGAGGGGGTTTCCAGCTGAGGTTACGTCCTCGTCACTTAACCAGGGTTCAAAATTACTCGGTCCGTCGCCAATAGCCCTTAAGTAGCTGAATACAGTGACGTTAATATTCACTCCTTCACTCACTCACACTTGGGAGCTTGCCGTGTTAGCCAAGGTTTAGCTACCTAAATACAGTCCATTTGAAAGAAAAAGCGTGCGTGTACTTATGTACGCGCGTAAGAAGTTATACTTTTGGCGTAACAAGATTAAAATCTTTCTAAAAATATTGAGCGGGGCGAGCTGGGCGAAAGGCGGTCACGAGCAGAGTTGAACGATACAAACCTTAAGTCAATCGGGCCAGCCAAACCCGAGATAATCACGATTTAAATAAATTTAAACACCCCCGCACAGGGAAAATAGGACCAATAACATGGGGATTTTCGGCAGACTGTATCTGGAGATGAGGTGAACCGAATGTGACACCTGAGATCTCATATTAAATGTCTCGGCGTGAATAATCGTTCCTGAGAAAATTAAGACCTCCGCCTGAAGAGCCCCCAGTTATGGCCATTTTAAAATAATTAAAACATTTAAAACAATTAAATAAAATAGAAGCAGGGCACCCAGAAACTTGAAACTCGGTTTGGTTGTGGAGAAACACAAGAGGAATCCATTCGAACCGGTCCGTAGTCTGTAGTTGCAAATGGGGTGGCGCTAGTTTGGGAAAGGAAAACGAAACTAACTCCCCCGGGGGTGGGAAGCAACTGTGACGTAAATGGTCACGTACATCCGAACGATACACAAAGTGGTAGGGGATCTCAAAGTTTCATCCTTCTATCTCTGAAATATCGTGACGTGATCAAAAGATCGAACCCCATAGGAATGACATGAGGATTCTAATTTTAATGATAACACCCCCTAGGCCCACTATCTACACACGAATTAAAACAGATGAAAGAGCTCAATGAGGAGAATCTCTGGTCCGAGTTTCATTATCGAAGCTCAAAAATCCTCGGAGATATGCGGGATTTAAAAAATTCTAAAACTTTAAAAAAATATTTTAAAAATGTTAAATATAGGTGAAGAAATGGGGCTATTATCCTGAAAAAATATATCTAAGATGCTCGTAGGGAGAACAATCGAATCCAGCTGGTGCGGTCGACCAAGGTAGCATAGGATTCGAGTTATTATTGGGGAAGCCCTGTAAGGGGGGGAGCACTTGAGGGGCCAATTTCTACGTAAAGCTCGCGCTAATACGAAAATAATGGCGGTCCTCCAAAAATCAAGTTCCAAGCTTAATTCCCTAGGAGGTTGAAATTTTTTCCAGTCCCCATAGGACTAACATGGGAGCATGATATTTTAGTGCTTAAGCCCTCTCCATGCCTACGCAATGGGAATGAAGTAGATGACTGGATTGATCTCGACGAGTGGAACAGTTGTTTCAAATCTGGTCCGAGATTCAAACAGGATCCAAGATATATTGAATTTAAACAAATTTAAAAAGTGTAAAAAAGTTTCAAACAATTAAAAACTACGAAAGAAATAACACTATGAGCATGAAATTATAATAACTGGAAGAGCAGATAGAAAGGGATCGAATGAGCTAGGTCCGAATGGACTGTGAGACACGGGTGCCGAGATATTGGCCAAAAAGCTGTAGGGGGGATGCGTCCCGACAGATATGGTTTATAATAAAAGTAATTACGATTCCCCAAATATCAGTCCCCTAGCACCAAAAAAGTGGCATGGTGACAACGGTGTGCACGCGCATCGGTGTGGTGACGGTATGCGCTTCCCTCTGTCACGATATGCGATGCGCGCGCATCGTAAATATTTACCCTCATCCTTTTTCCTTAACGCGCAAAAATAAGTATAACTTCAAAAATGAATATTTTCTATATAAATCGAGCTTCATTGGTTATGCTATTCTTAAATGACTGGATAATCTATCCCAACTGTTGTAAAATCTAGATAATATCTTGAGAAAACGTCTACAAACCAAACATCTAAGACATTCCGGCCCCTTTGGGTTTTTAATCTCTTTCTTTCTGGCAGGCGGGCAGAGGAGGTGTACCAGGGAAACTGCAGACGAATCCTCCAGGCCATCGAGCTGTCTTCGGACACGTGCCCATCCCCCATGATCCAACTGAAGCTGTCCGGTCTGCTCCCCGCCAGACTGTTGGTGAGTAGAAAAGGAAGAATATTCAACCAAAAAAATATCTATCTTATCTAAATACCGTATATTCTGGCGTACAATGCACACTCCTCTTTTACGTAGAAACCTGTTGTCGTGTGTTTTTATCCTGGGATACATATGAAATACGAGTGGAAGAACAGAAAGCCTACAATACAAACAGGAGAATATAGACATTTATTACAAATGATGATCCCAGCATATATAACTGAAGAGGGGGTGCTGCTTTCCATTCGAGACGGGAATCCATTCCAGGCGAAAGTTCGACTTCTTTTGCAAGAAGATACAACCATACCTTATTCGGGATTCGAACCCGAACCCACTCGGTTACAAGCCGAGGGTCATATCCACCATACTGGCTGGGCGGCACGTAGGAACCTAAGTGCAATACACAGTAATACCCAGAACTTACGAGATACTTAGTATTGAGTGATAACCGCGGAAGTCGAATTCGCGTAAGTAAGGGTATTATTTCACATACAAATACATGTAAATTATTTTTTGTTCGGGCCGGACGAAAGAAAATGATAATGTAGGAGAAGAACCATAAAAAAGGCATATAACGCACACATCCTTTCAAGCTGCATTTTTTAATTTTCTGGTCTATTCGCCGTATAACGCGCACCTCCTTTTTACGAAGAAACCTGAAATGTACGTATGCAGTGCTCTTATGTTTTGAAGTCATTTATTCGAGGTTTTGCTTGCAAGGCCATGCATTTGAAAAAAATAGTACATTACATGACAGAAAAGTAATCATTAGTTATACCAATTCTTTAAAATAAATAGTGTTTCGATGTATGTAGAAGTCTAGTTTTCTTTATGTTCATCCCTGTTATCATTTTTAAAGCTATCATTTTTATACCCGGCTTAAAACGCGCATCAGTAAATTTCGATCTTATTTTTTGTAATAAAAGTGCGTGTTATACGCCGGATTTTGTGGTAGATAGATAGATGGATAACACAAATACAAAATTGCAAACCGAAGTTACTTTGATAGAAGGTTTCATAAAATGTATTGGCCGCGGTAGCCGAGTAGTATAGGTATCGGATCGTAGCTTGCCTTGTCACGAGTTCGAGCCCAATACCACCAAAGACCCGCCGTGTAGAGCAGCGATGCACGTTCAATCTATCGAGAGATGAAACGTCCTCCCATTGGTGTGGTAGTTAAGAGAGGGGGTGCCAGCTCAGGTGTCGTCCACGTCACTTGACCATGGTTCAAAATGACGTGGTCCGTCGCCAAAAGCCCTCGTGTAGCTGAACAGTGCGACGTTAATATTCAATCAATTAATTCATAAAATGTAGTAAGTAGTACAAGTAGTCTACCGGCGAAAAGGGTTTTTTTTCTACCTCGAAATTTTCTTGTAGGAGGGTAATAAATTTTTTATTACATGTGTTTCTGAAAAAAATACGCTCTTTGTTGGAGTCAATATTTTCTAAAATTTGTAACTCAAGTAAACTGAGGCCTTCTGTGAATCATTCGATCTTCTGTCAGTCTTTTTTGTACGAGTTTGTGATGACGTAAGCAGTTTACTGTCATAGATAGGGTTGATAGGTGAGGCCTACATTTGTGTAGGGACCCAGGGCCTACTTTTGAGTAGGAGTAGAGGGCCTCAAAAAGTCTTAAGACGTTCCTGACTAAGAAATAAATTTTGGATCTCCCTAAGCACTTAAAAATATTGTTGCGCAGATAAAGGTTCGTGGACATATAACGATAAGGCGCTTCTAAGGAACTAAACAGTTCTTCGAAACCGATGCGATTTATTGATGAAAACAGTCCTTAGAATGCAGGTTAAACAACAGTACAAAAAATTCCTGAAGGCTGTCACTCCTACAGCGCTCAGACACAACTCTGAGTATCTAAAAATGCAGGTACGTAAAGATCAAAACCAAGCAACCTCTCGGTCGTAGGGAAGAAAACTGAAGCAGAGAGAACTCAGTTTCAACAAGCGACCGGAATTTAAAGTCTACCCTCCACTGCGTTCTCGAACAATCCGTGCGGCCGTGGTAGCCTAAGGGTCAAGATATGGATATGAATCGTGGCTGGCATGAGTTCAAGCCCAGTGCCACTAAAGACCCGCCGTGGAGAGCGATGCGCGTGAAATCTGTCGAGAGCTCAAACGTCTTCCCGTTGGTGTGGTTTGGTAGTTAAGAGAGGGGGACCAGCTCAGGTGTCGTCCTCGTCACGACCATGGTTCAAAATGACGAGGTCCATCACCAAAAGTCCTCGTGGAGCTGAACACAGTGACACATTAATATTCGCTCACTCACTCACTCGAACATCTGTTTACGTCATAGTCTTCTCCAGTAATTTCGAGAAACATCCATAGCGCCACCAAGTCTCCCTAATTGATGCTAATCTGGCAGTATCCTCAATATTTCGCCAAGTTCTCAATGAAATGTTATAATGCAAGGGATAGCTTTTCTTGTGAATAATTAGTTTTTATCATAAAATAAATGCAACAGAGAGTAATATTAAACATGCAGATTTAAATTATTTACACTATTTTAGCATATAATTAAGCGCTAACTACATAAAATTCGTAACAATATGTTTGCAGGTGCGGGTGGGAGACTTGTATACTGCATCCATGGATTCGAGGCTGAAAACTGTGGAGGCCATCGCTGACCAGATGGTGAAAGATTCGAATCAGGTAAGCGAGAGTTGAACTGAACGATATTTCCATAAAAGCTGGAAAAAAGCTATTTTAAAAATTTAAAACTATTATTATTATTTTATTCGTGTAACAAAGTTTTCTGATGTTTTGAAAACTAGATTGAAATGAATCTCAGTGACTCTCTTTATCTGGGATACCGAGGCCGCGGTAGCCTAATTACGGTCATGAAATCGTAGCCAGAATGTTGCAGGTTCAAGTCTTGGTGCCATTGAAGATCCACCATGTAGAGGGGTCATTGCATGTTGAATCTATCGAGGTTCAAACGTCCTCCCGTTGGGTGTGGTATGGAAGTTAGGAGAGGAAGTAATAACTCGCGTGTCGTCCTCGTCACTTGATCATGGTTCAAAGTTATGAGGTCCTTCGCCAATATCCCTCGTATAGAGTTTTATAGTGTGACGTTAACATACACATGCTTACTTATTGTACAGGTGTCAGCGTTTCAAGATAATCTGGACCGCGCCGAAGTGGATACCCTAGGAAAGGCTGTGAGACGCCTCAAGGACATTTGCGAGGTGAGTATCAATAGTTTTCACGCGTCTTTACGGGTCACTGAGCAGATATTGACATGTCGGTACTATTTTGCAGAGAGCTCGTTGTAAGACCGTACGTGTACTCGTGGACGCCGAGTGCACCCACTTGAACGAGGGATTGAGTGCCCTGTGCCTGGGAGCAGCCGCCGCCTTCAACTCCGAAGTCCCCGTCGTCTGGAATACTTATCAGTGCTATTTGAAGGTCAGTGTGCACGAGCTAAATCTTTCTGAGAGCAAACAATCTGAAAAATTCCAATGAATTCTCGAATTGTTAATAACTGAACTTCAGAGAATAAGAATGCAGGGTTATTCACAATTCCCTCCAAGATTTCGGAGAGCTGTAGTAAAAAGGCTAAAATGAATACAACCAAGGACGTCTTAGGACTTCTTGATACCCTGGCTTCTAAATCTATCTATGACCCTTAAAAGTAGACAATACATGCTAGCATACTTTGTCAAATATTTGTACAAATAATAACCAGAAACAAATAAAATGTGCATGACTAATATTCACACAAACCGGCTCAACCGACTGCTGCCTTTTGATTGCGTGAGTAAGGATGATATATGGTGGTAGGACTAGGCCTGTGTGTGTGGACGACGGTCATAACATGCAACCGGTTGACATATCGTCCTAAATTCCCAGTTTTTCCGATAAAACAACCAGAAGTAACATATGACAGTTGGAATTGTTCGAATTAGGATCTTATTAAGATTGAGTCGGGAATGAGACGAAGCCCCTTTTATGGCCAAGGTCTAGCCCACTTATCCCATACCTTAAGACGTCCCTGAGAAACAATTCAAGTTTTATTTATAGGTTTCACATGTGTTCTATAGGGGAACCAGAATGGCGTAACGGAGAATGTTAGGGTCCCCTTGCAAAGTCAGGTTTTGGGCCTCAAGCGGGATCTTACAAAGGATTCCAAAACCATAACATAGCATAGGCTTTCAGCCTCTTATAATCCTGCCCCCCAGAGATGCAGGGGTGTACGTTACGCCACTGATGTGAATCCTTTTTCACACAACATGCATCAATGCGACAGTCCAATTCCTGCCTCACTCCAGTTAATATGATTATTGCATGTGTTATCTTTTCATACAGCTCTGATGTATCACGCGGTAAAGGGGGTACGAAAACTGATGTAAAAGGCCAAGTTAAGGGATAACAAGAAAAGGTGGCACGTGTTTTCTGTAGCGTCGATAGTACCATGTTGACTAGAGTGAGGCTGGAACTGGACAATCACATTGAAGTATGTCGTTTTATCAGTGGCGTAACGTGCACTCCCGCAACCCCCACATTGCGTAAAGGGGTGGCTAGGATTCTAGGGGACCCTAAGCCTGATGTTCTGGTTTTGCAATATTTTGCAAAACCAGCTCATTGCCAAAAATATAACTTTGTAGGGTGCCCTAATATTCTTCATTACGCCACTGCATTTGATCAAGGGCTCACATAATAGCTATATAAAATATAACTAAAACTTGATTTTTTTTCTGTATTTTTTCATGTGCTGCATTCGTTTTAGTTATTTTACTACAGCGCTCCGAAACTTTAGAGGAAATTATGAATAATCCTGTATTTTCTATATTAATGATCCTGAAACTGAACTTAGACATATACATATATATAATTCCTTTGATACAGAAGACATGATTAATGTTCTCAATCAAATTGCAACAGTCCTCCACTCCTGTTAGTGTGAGAGTTGGTGGAATGAAAAGCCATCATTAAAAAACAACTATTATTTCTTATCCTTCAAACCACTTGTATTAAAACTAATAGGAAGCGAGTCAGTTTTAGCTTACTCAAAATATTATAAGAAAAGATACTTATCATTTAATACAGATACTCAGCTTACTTCCGTAAACTCGAACCACTTGGTTCCTAATCTATTTTCTGGATAGACTAACAATTCAGAAATAAACTGTAATTTAATCTAACGTCAACACGTCCAATTGCCGCTTTCCAACGTGAATTTAATTCCCTAACTTTAAATAGTATAGTTCTCCTTTCTATAAGTCACACTTCCTTTAGAAAAAGAGGTTCGCAAGTCAAGCAATTTACTGGAAAGTTTTTCCTTTAGAGGATTACCAAAAGGGTATGAAGAAAACCGGTTACAAAATACATGTTAACTATTCTTTAAATAAATTAATAATGAAAATACTAAAACTGTTTTTTAACTTGTTACAACAAAATTTTTATTTTCACAATGGGATTTTTTCCATAGAATTAAGGGGCTACCACAAGGTAAGCCAGCGAGCAACTATCAAACTAATAAATATTTATACTGCTACGAAAAAATTCCTAATATAGATTGTCTTATCGTGTACAGATGAATAGATGGTTTCATCATTTTTAGTAAAAATTTAGATTATATCCCTTATTATAATTTTTACCCAGATTATCTGAATTTGATAAAAAGCAATTTAGAAGCAAATAAAGCAGATTTTTTTGAACATATTTAAATGTAGATAACCATTGTTTAAAATGTAATGTTTATAATGAAAGAGAGTTCATTTTTAGCAATTACATACCACTTTAGATGAGCAATATCGATATTTGGAGAGTGTAGTGCTACTTTATATGATGTCTTCGACCCTTGACTGAAGTTCAAATTTGCAACATCTATCACCGGTACCTTTTGTGTTGTTTTTGAGAGCGACTTAAGTAATGTCACGAACTCGTGGCCGGAATATTAAGGGTTCGGGTCGTGCAACTGAAAACTGACCTTGTAGAGGGGGCCGATTAGTGTTAAATCTGTCGAGGCTCAAAGTTCTTCCATTGGAGTGGAGCAGTAGCGCACACAAAATTTTTTCAAGGGGGGTATCCAGAGTCGAAAGTCCACCATTTTGGTATCATGCTCTAATACGCCGCCCAACATATTCTTTTGATTTTGTCTATTTTCGGGAACAAAAACAATACAAAATTAATTATTGAATAAATAATTAGCCTTAATTAATAAAATTAATTGTTAATAATAAATACATAATTAAATTTTACTTAATATATACATAAGATTATAACCAATTGAAAAAAATCAAGGGCTATGGGGGTGTCCGGACCCCTAGGACTCCCCCTTGTGTGCGCCACTGGTGTGAAGTGATAGATAGGAATAAGGGGCAGCCCTGGTGTCCTTTTCTTCACTTGACCGAGGCTCAAAATTACGATAACCTCGTCAATAGTCCTCACAATGCTTCATAGGACGACGTTAATAAAAAATAATCATCACGCGATGTAAATAAAAATCAGTTCATCCAATGATTTTGCTCGAGAAATTGTCAGAAAGCTCTATAAAAGCTACATTTGAGAATCTCAGCGACAATTGTCGGCAAGATTGTGGAAGATCCAAAAGAATGTTTATCTTGAAGATCCCGAATGTTTTCCTGAGCAGAAGTGTGTTTTAGATAAACTGTGTTTGCTTGAGAATTCTCCCTGTTTAATTAGGCCGGCAATGCTGCAGCGTATTCATTTCCTATTGCAGGAGGCCGATCAGCGGATCCGAGAAGAAATGGGGCTGCTAAGCGAAGGCGTGCACGTTTGTTTCGGGGCGAAGCTGGTGCGTGGGGCTTACATGCTGCAAGAGAGACAGAGGGCACAGCAGCAGAGCTTGCCCGACCCCATCTGTGATGACTACAGCGCCACCTCCACCAATTACGATAAGTGAGTGTGACATGATCAAAATGAATATTTTTTTTCGAGGAAAAATTTTAAGTAATAAATTCTTTTTCTTAAAAAAAAAAACAAGTTTTCAAGGACAAAAATAGAATTCTCCTATGAAAGAAGGCTCCTTAAGTTTTTAAAGTGGTTGAACTATCCATCAATCCACTGCACTTTTTAAAAAGTCATCTTACAAAAAAAACCCTTCATTTTTTTCCCTTTAGAAAAAAACTACTCTCGAGTCTCAGAAATCCCTTAAAATGAGAATACAGTAAAAGAAAACAATTATGAAGAAACACAACAATTCTTCTTTCAATCTTTAAGCTGTTCGGTTTTCGCCGTTTATACCTTCCTCCAGCTTTGGGTGTTTTTTTTCCCAAGGTGCGCTTTTTTTTTATAAGCACGTTTTGGAGGAAGTGATTTTTTTTTCCAGAAGCGTAAGTTTAGTTCTCATGAAAGGAAATTCTGGTGGTGCCGGTAAGATATTCTCAGGAACAGATAAAAACTTTATCCATTTTCGTACATCATCCACAAATTATCTGATTCATTCTCACTCTCTGAATTTATAGTAGAAAATGATTCTCCTTGTAACTATCATTCCTTTTATCATTAAAAACTTCAGAACAATTACTTTCGGAACCATTTGACAACTCACTCGCCTTTTGTTTCCGAAAGCGAACTGACATCCCATTCACACCTAAAAATAAAGTCAAAAGTCTCGTGAATTATTTTATTGTAATCTCTATCATTCAGTCTAAGGCTGCCATCTATTTGTAAAAGAAACTACTACTTTAGAACGCCATACATGTGTTTGTAACGTTTAAAACAGCGCGTCCGAAACGTTAAGAATTAGACTGAGGTGTATGTGCTCAGCCGACACCTCATTCGCAACGACCTAAGAGTGCCTTATTGATTCTTCTGTAAGTGAACAATTTTTATGTCTGCAGAATCGCCTCTTTCTTGCTGACCCAGGCCGGGCCCCGATGTCACTTCATCGCTGCTACGCACAACGAAGAGAGCATTCAGCTCGTTATCCAAAGGTAAAAATTTCAATTTCCTCTTAATGTTGTTGTATACGTATGCATTACACGCACAAAAGAGCATTTTGTGGAGTCCAAACTACCCCTAACGTTTATTAGGTGTCAGTAAACCATAGCTCTTCAGACTTCTAGCTGTATATGGAGTATTAAAAATATATTTATATCTACTAAAAATTTTATTACTTCGCTTTTTTCCTTTATAATTACCTATTGAAAGAGTCTACCTTATTTACATCTACACACAATTAAACCTTCAACTTACTTAAAGATTTCTCTAATAAATTTTTTTCCATTGACTCATTGTATTGAGAAACAGCGTAAATATTAAAATTTGCTCTAAAGCAGTAAAATTCTAATTTATCTACAAAAATGCAGCGGTGGAAGATATTTATTTACGAGATTTCCAGTAGCGTTTGCTTATTTGTATATTCAGGGTGTTACTGAATTCGACCGACCAATTCAAAGGGGTGATAGAAGTGGAGACGACAAACCCCCATAGTACAGGGGGTTGAAAACCACGTTGTTGAGTTGGTGAAAATCACAATAGTAGTAGCCGTCGAGAGAATTATGAGCCAGGCAAAGGAAGTGGCTAAACGAATGCGGGGATTTGGAGTATTGTGGTGGGATTGAAGAAATCTGCACGTCTTCCTAAGTTTCCGCATGGAATACCGGCCATTGCACACCAGTGGCTCATTCATGAACTGAAATTAGATCGGCACGGACGACAACGCGCGAGTGCTTTTACCCAGTAGAATGGCAGAAACAGTTCGACCATGAAAGAGAAAATATACAAATCAAGAGCTCTCGCATAAGTAGGGAAGGATGAAGTAGCCCCAAGTCAGGCGGTCCAACGAAGTAGACGCGCCAGCAGGTTCGAAGGGAAGAAAGCGCAGGAAGGCAAACGGGAACTACCGAGGTCGGTGATAGTTCAACGCTACTGACCCAGTCTAGATGCAATTTGAAGCTGAATGTGTTGTTTGTGTGGGTGTAGGAGTGTAATTTGTTGTGTTAAGGGGGCTTAAGTAGGAGTCTCCACTTCGTTGAAGAGTAGGCATAGTTAAGTTTAGGGTGTGGATGACTAAACAGGTTCATTCGTGATGTTCCACTTGCACATTTATCGATTAGGGGGCGCAACCATCTACATGCGACATATTCTGAGAGGAGGGTTGGGCGTAACGGGCCTGTTGCTTGGCCTCTACCAGTGCAGTATCTCACGGCACTTCAGCTGACATGGCCAGCACACCTGATTAACTTAAACGTGGCTGCCGATCCTTCATCCGTTGGTGTCGGCTTTGATATGACCTACACGACCACAACTTCTAACAATTCCTGTGACAATTACTTGTCGTTGCATTTCTGACGTCGAGCTGCAATGCATTGTTCGAATTACAAACATGCTTTACGTCTAAAAAGAGATTTTTTAACTGTTACTGCCCCTTTTCATTGCCTCTTCATAACTGTTTTTGCAAATTACTCCAATTAGACGTGGTTTGCGACCTCATGTTATGTGGAGATTTATCATCCCTACGCTGTCTACTACCATGCCTCTGAATTTATCGATCGAATTCGGCAACACCAGGTATAAGCTAGGAAGCACTCTTGAATGTAAGCAAGAGATACGCATAAATTCCCAACAGAAGGGACAAAAACTGATTCCGTATTTTGTGATACGTTTAAAAGTAAATGAAAAGAGTTGAAATGACTTTTTTAAAAAAAATGCGGGAACAATATCAAATACAATTTTAGTTTATAAGAGTAAACAGGAAATTTCGGAAGAAGTTCTAGCGATATTATTTATTGTAATATTTTTTCACAATGCTTGAAATAACGTTAGGAATTAATTTTATAGGGAATGAAAAATGTTACTTTGTATATAGCTTTATTTAAATATTGTAAAAAATATTAATTGGAGAACTAAAAACTTAAGCGAAACTGCTATCAGGGGCTCTCCTTCCCCTCCTCCTCACGTGCATGCGACTATTTGCGTGAATGGCTATTTTTGTAAATGGCTCTTAGACACCTAAGTTATCTTGCTTCACTTACAGCTTGACTTTTAGCCACCCTTCCGGTATAGGGGTTAACGACGCTAACTGCTGTGTCGTAGGGCCTGGGTTCGAATCCCGGGGAAGGCATGGATGTTTGTAAATGTATAGTGCTTTTGCGGCAGGGGATACTCTAAATAGCCGTCAAGCCACAAATACTCTCATGGGTTGGTGGAAGTCCCTTGACTATCCCCCTTCAAAATTGGGGTGGAAACGAGCCAAATCGCGCTATCACCCGCATGGTGGTCAAAGCTACGGCTAGCGATAGATGTACAATCTAGCCTTTGCCATGAAGAATTTCGCGGGCCTTGATATGCCGATCAAGTGGCACTGCGCCGATCAAGTGGCATAAGCAACAACTACAAGAGCTTGACTCTTATCTCCGAAAGTTTGCCGACCCCTTGTCAAAAAAAACCCCAGTTCTCTCGAAATGACATTTTTAGCGACTTTTCATACATCAGGAGATTTGAAGCAAAAATTTCGGTAACTGTAAGCAAAGAAACACAATTATGTTTTCGACTATTCCTTTCTTCTTCTATATTTTATTCAATGGTGGAGGATCGTCGAAATGTGGGCAGGCTTCAGAGACTGTACTATCGTTAAGAATGGATCCGAGTCGAAAAGAAAAATAACTTAATATTCTTGAAAAATTCCATAAAGACAAATATAATTTGTTCAGAAGCCATTTCCTTTTCAAAACTCCCTCAATGCGAACTGAGAAATGGGTGAGAGATGTGAATGGACATTTAATAACATTTGTTCATTGTTATAATCTCTAGAACAGTGATTCTCAACCACTGTGCCGCGGCACTTTTGTGTGCAGCCAATTTTTTTTTTAAATTATTAATTATACTTTGAGAAAAAAATAAATTCAGAACTGAATCATTCTCAGCCGTTTTATAGAAATAAACTAAAAGTATTAGAGGTACATTTAATTTAACGTTTCACACGCGCGCGTGGACCGATGGATATAAAAAAATTTGTTTGGTTTCGAATCCATTTGTGATAACGAAAATATCTGTAAATGAATTAACTTGGAATATGTGAAGAAGAAAAACTAATTTTTCGCGCGCTCTGTAATAAACGAGATTTAAGTTCGAAACGTTTGGAAAAAGTTTTTTCATTTTGAATTAAAGTTATAGAGGCGATTATCCCGTAACAGCCAAAAAAGATTTAAAAATATTATTATAATTTTCTGCATCTTATTTGCGTGAATTCGGATTTTGAGCGTTAATAAATATAAAAATGAACAAAAGATTTATACTTTAAAAGTCTAAATCTTTTTAAAATGGTAATGCCATTCTCATATATCAGGATCTTCATTTAAAAATCACGAAATGAGAATGGCATTATCATTTTTACGGCCCAATATAAAAGAAATTATCAAAAATCATCAAGCTCGAATTTCGCATTAAATGTATTCTTATAATTAATTGTAATTAATAAAAATTTTGTATATATATTATATTTAATTTAGTATTAAACATAAGTATTTAAAGATAAATACAATTCTTTTAAACTTATTTTATTGTTAGTGTGCCGCCAAATTTTGATATTGTTAAAAGGGTACCGCAACAACAACAACAAAAAAGGGTTGAGAATCGCTTTGATCTAGAATTAAAACTGAACCTCGATTTTTAGTTATGAAAGCCTAAGATTGAGATTTTAATCTAACGCTCTCGCCTTCTTTTATAGGTCCAATAGCCGAGAGAGAAGCACCCAATCATATATTCCTTTTCTTTTTTTTTTTTTTTAGAATGGAAGACGAAAAAATAGATCGATGCTTTGTGAGTTTTGGCCAGTTATATGGAATGTGCGACCAAGTATCATATCCTTTGGGTGAGTTTCTATGTTCGAAGTAAATTATTTTTTTAATGGATTTGCACAGTGCTTCTCAAATTTTCAATATTTGCGACCCAAAATTCAACAATAATTTTCATTGCTTTCTCCCCCTCCCTCCTTCCAACAATAACAATGTATTGAATTCAATAATACTATACTTTGATGCTAAAGCTACAATACAACTTTAACCTCGTAAGGGTCATAGGCGTATGTAAACGTCTAACTCAGCCAAAGCATTAATTGCCTCTGACGTATATGTATATGCGTCTTTACAAAATGGGGTCTCTTCTGTGCACTACTACCCGTAAATTTTTCTGAATGCAATGAAAGCAACCTGACAATGTTTAGGAAGGATTTACTTATATTTCAGAGAATTTGTTTATTTATTCCTTTTTTTCTCTCTCCCCCTCAATACATCCCATACGTGGAAAACGGTGTCATTGGGAACGAATCACGTAACTTTAAATCGACAGTTAAGGAATTAATTATAAACCGTACCAGTGGCGTGGGCTTTCGCCACCTGGAGCTGACCGGAAATTTGTCGCCTCTCTATTTTAATTATTAGTCAAGAAAATTATTAAAGGTAAAAAAAAGCAGCTTTAAATATTTTTATTGATTAAAAATGCACTTTTCGTGTTTTTATCATAGCAAAATCCTTTATAGAATTGTCAATATCAATATGTATGTCATGTACAATTGCCACAATAGCTAAATTTGTTATCCTTAATGTGGACATAGTCTATCTGAGAAAATTTTTTATTAATTTTAGCTTATATATATATATATATATATATATATATATATATATATATATATATATATATATATAAAGAGAGAGAGAGAGAAGCTTCTCTCGCAACCGGCATTACTGATGGCAGATGTTAAAAAAATTCTAAAAATTATGACAATGTTTGGTAAGCCATCTTCAAGTTTGGACTCAATAATATATTTTAATTAGCCCAGAGAGAGCCGGACCTAATGAGTTCTTTTTCACAACCTGAGTCTGTTGCAGCTAAAAAAGCTTGTAGACGTACGCGCTCAAGTTCGATTCTTCTTTATTAATACCTTGAGAAGCTTGATCCAACTTAAGTTTGCCCATGCTCACTATCACTTCAGGCCTTAAAAAAGCATATTTTTGTGCTAGATTCTGCAGCTGTTGGAATCTTCCTCGAATTTCAGCAGTTACTCTGTCTATTGAAGAAAACATTGCTCGCCTCGAGTCATCTTCGTACGATAACTGAACATCTTTACTTCCGTCGCCAAATATTATATCGTTCCTCCTGATTCGTCTTGTGGGTTCAAACGAAATTTTAAGTTCTTCACATAAACTTTTAGCATATATTAAAGCGTCATCCACAAATTCATCTCGTTTTACTTCTGATACGGTCTGTAAAACACGTTTAATTTTAACACATTGATGGATATTTAGTCCTCTGTTTGCAAAGAATTTTGTGTGAGCATCATTGACTTCACACAGTACCGGTTGCCAGCCTAAGTAACACAAGAACGAATACGAGTGCATAGCGATTAATAAATTTCCCGCATCTGTGCATGTATTAAAGCTTTCACTCGTTTCCGTCAGTATCGTCACGCAGGTGCGATTTGGCGTTTGAAATATTATTTTGAATTTAAATATTGCGGTGTTCGCCACCGCCTGGGGCCATGGCCCCCTCTGCACTCCCCACGCTATGCCACTGAACCGTAAAAATTATCAAGATAAGTGTGATTTTTGTGTATAATTTTATATATGACAAGCCCATGGAGTCCCTGGTAATTATTAATCCTGTTCTTGACTTAGTATTGTTAAATTAATTATAAAATACATTGCGCAGTGCTGATACATTTGTGGTGGTGGAATCTGTATAAGCCACTCATTTTTTACTCATTGTGATGTCTTTGGCAAAATTAATCAGTGGTATTTTTCTTAAATATGATTTTCTATCTGTTTTTGACAAATTTTAAACTTTTGTTTGATGTCTGTCTGAAATGCAAATCGCAAAATAAATATTTTACAATGTATATATATTGTGTTTGTACAAAAATGTTTATACTCATTTATTCATAATATTGAGCCTCTCTTCTTTTATTTTCGATATGTTTTAAGGTTTAGTTTTATGTTATAACTAGCAATACCCAGCTAAATGTTGCTGTGGCTCAGTCAGCTTTAAAAGACTGGTTCACCATAAAGTATGTCATGAGGCTTACAAAAGTAATAATACACAAGAATTCAAACAAATCTATATACATATAAGACGCATTTGTTGTCTGTCTGAATAAACTTTCTCTTTCACACTACATCATTTGGATAAATTTTCAAAATTTATTTGTGTGGTTAGTAGTTAATTATAACGCTATAATTTTAATTGAATAGGCAGATATTGCATTTTTAAGTATAAAAATAATTATAACTACTGTACTGTATTTTTTGGAGTGAGTGAATATTAACGTCGCACTGTTCAGCTACACGAGGGCTTTTGGCGACGGACCACGTAATCTTGAACCATGGTCAAGTGATGTGGACGACACCTGAGCTGGCACCCCCTTCTCCTAACTACCATGCCACACTAATTTAGCAGGAATATTCTACCCATACTTAGCTGAAATATTCTTTGAAATCCATTCTTCCAAGATATATGACAGCATGGGTTCTATGATGAGTATTTTAGCGGGGAAGAGGAATAGTTTTGTAGCATATATTGCGTTTTCAGCGGATTGCAAAGATTATCCTTTTTGTCCCCAAAAGATAGTTAATGTCAAAATTTAAGTGTCTTATGTTTTTGTATGTTTATGGAGACCTTAGAAAACGATTTAACTATTTATTTTAAGTGAACGGTGTATATAATTGATCTTGCAGTGAAATATCTTTAATTAGTTTATTAGCTCTAACGGATTAAATTTCCCTAAGTGGAGTATTTTGTTTATGTGTGTCCCTTAATTTTCAATGTAGTGCCCTAAAAAAATATTGCATGAAAAAAAATTCCAGTAAATCATAATGAGGTAGATAAAGCATTAATTTGCGTCACTCCCCTACACGGTGGGTCTTACAAAGCTCTAATAAAGCTTGAGCTATGAAAGTAGCTAGACATTTGCCAACTTGACTCTATCGTCAATATTTCGCTATGAGTTTCATTGAATCGCCATTGTTATTTAAGAAACGGTGTTGCTTGCGAATATTACAATTTTAACATAAAATAAATTCAACAGAAAGTAATATTAATGTATGACACTTTCAGACATAAATTATTTACAATTTTTTAAGTGTCACAAAACATTTAACAATGTGTTTCTTTTGCTGAGCAGAGATCAGCTTAGGGAGGTATTTTCAAAAATCAACCCTCAAGAGTGTTACGGGGAGTTATAAATGTTAAAAAAATCATTTTTATCAGCTGTTAGATCTTTTTCTTTCTTTTTTTTCTTCAGCTGAGATATGCGAAAATCTTTTTTTGTTTAATTTACAATTCACTTAAAATTAACTCATTAAAAACTTCTTTATCCTTCAATTTGTGTTGATTAATTTTTCAGCTCACCCGTGCGAAGAACGGGTATACCAGTTCTAGTTCATATATATATATATATATATATATATATATATATATGAACTAGCTGGTATATATATATATATATTAAGGAAAACAGCGACTCACTGACTCACTGACTAATCACGATATCTCCGGAACTATTAAACCTACAGACTTGAAATTTCGTAGGCAGGTTCTCTTCATGGAGTAGACATCAGCTAAAAACGGATTTTGCAAAGTTCGGAACCCAAGGGGCATTAAGAGGTTTAAGGGGCGTTATAGATCATTATTTCCATTATTAAACTATTAAATGTACAGTCGTGAAACTTGGTACACAGATTTCTTTCATTAAGTAGAGATTCCCTACATAATGATTTTTACGAAAATCGACCTTCAAGGGGCGTTGAGGGCGCTTAAGGGTCGTTATACATAATTATTTCCATTTTTAAACTGTTAGACGTACATTCTTAAAATTTGGTAAGAGGATTCCTTTCATAGAGTACAGATCCGCTGCAAAATGGGTTTTGTAAAAATCGACTCGCAAGTGGCGTTATAGGCAATTAACTCTTTTTTTAAAGTATTAGAGGTAAAATCTTGAAATTGAGTAAGCAGATTCCATTCATTGAGTAGATATCCGCTATAAGATGGAGTTTGGAAAATCGCTTCCAAAGTGACATTGCGGGGGGGTTGCTTAAGGGGTCTTATAGAAAATTATTTCCATTTTTAAACTATTAGACGTGCAGTCTTGAAATTTGATAAGTGCATTCCTTTCATAGAGTAGAGATCCGCTACAAAATAGGTTTTGTGAAACTCGACCACCAAGTGGCGTTGTGGAGAATTAAGGAGCGTTATATAGGTTATTATCTCTTTTTTTAAAGCTATTAGACGTAAAATCTCGAAATTGAGTCAGCATATTCCATTCATTGAGTGGGGATCCGCTATAAGATGAGTGTTGTGAAAATAGTTTCCTAAGTGGCGCTGTGGGGGATTAAGGGGCGTTATGCATAATTATTTCCATTTTTTAACTATTAGGCGTACAGTCTTGAAATTTGATTAGCGGATTCCTTTCAAAGAGTACAGATTAGCTACAAAATGTGTTTTGGTAAAATCGACCCAAAGTGGCGTTGTGGAGAATTAAGAGGCGTTATAGGCATCTCCTTTTTTAAACTATTAGACGTAAAATCTCGAAATTGAGTAAACTGATTCCATTCATTTAGTAGAGATCCACTACAAAATAGTTTTGCAGAAAATTGATCCCCAAGGGTCACTGAGGGTGATTAAGGGACGTAATAGAAAAATCATTCCGCTTTTCAACTAATAGACCCACCTGCTTAAAAATTAGAAGGTATGTTTCGTTCATGGAATAGAGTTCCTTTTACAAAGAGTTTAGCGAAAACGGACTCCAAAAGAGTGGGTTTGCGAGGGATTAAGGCGTGTTATAGAAAAATTACTGTTTTTGAATTTAACCCATTTACTGGAAATTTGTTGAGCAAGTTTCTTTAGTTGATTAGAGTTCCACTAAGAAGGGATTTTACTGATATAAACTCCAGGGGGGAGCGGGGAGAGTTATTGGGGCGTATTGATGGACAAAATTCCCGTTTTTGAACTGCGAAAACTATAATAATAAAATTTGGTTTGCATGCTTCTTTTGTTGAATTGGAATCCGCTAAGAGTGCTGTCAACGAGGTATTGATGATAAAAATTCCGTTTTTGCTCTGTTAGATTTAGACTTGAAATTTAGCACGCATGTTTATTTTATGGAGAAGAGATGCACTGAAAGTTGCTTTGGTGGAAGTCCACTTGATTATTAGATTAATTGAGCACAAAAAATCTTTCTACTTCTATTTTAAAAATAAATAGAAATTAGATATTTTAATTTATGTCCTTTTTATATCAAGAGGCAAGAGTTACAGCTATAAATTTATTTTTCAATACAGTCGAATTCTTAATGCTAGATACAAATAATTCATATACATGTAAAAAGTATACATTTATACAACATCGTTAAAATACCCAGTAAAGCGGGTGGGTAACGGCTATATATATATATATATATATATATATATATATATATATATATATATATATATATACATATATATATATATATATATATATATATAATATATATATATAATATATATATATAATATATATATATATATATATATATATATATATATATATATATATATAATATATATATAATATATATATGTGGCAGCCAAAGCCAAGCAGTCTTCGCGCGCAGGCGCAGCTAAGTGAAACAAAAACTGAAACTATGAGACTGTGAACTTTTTAAGAGAAACAGCGGAGAGAACGCGAGAGGTGCGCGAGCAGGCGTTACCTTCTGCATATCATTGTCAAACTTATCTACCTTTTTAATTAATTTTTGTTAAAGTTTTAAATAAAATAGAAGAAAGACAAACGTCTTGGACCCCTTGTTGTCTCCCACATATATATATATATATATATAATATATATATATATATGTATAATATATATATGTATAATATATATATATATATGTATATATATATATATATATGTATAATATATATATATATGTATAATATATATATGTATTATATATATATATAATATATATATATATAATACATATATATATAATACATATATATATAATACATATATATATATAATACATATATATATATATATATATATATATATATATATATATATATATATATATATATATAATACACATATAACCAAAACGCTTGATTAAAAAAAATCTACTTTACATTCCTTTCTCTCACCATGAGCAAGGAGGAGTAGTGTATCTGTAGAAGGAAGAAAGATGATATACCCCACACCTTTGGTAAAGTGACTCAACAGAGCTCATAACTTGAGATCTAGGATTCGGTATTTTGGGACTGGAACCGTTCACACACACAGCCAAAACATTTTATAGCCCCAGCCTCCTAAATTAAAAAGGAAGCATAATTATCTCATAGCACCCGCATAATCCCCTTCTAAAGTTAATTTCCACAAAATCCGTTCTTTGCGGATTTCTCACAAAATAAACATACCTTTCAAATTTCAAGTCTGTCGTTTTAATAGTTTATAAAGGGAATTTGTTTATATCTAAAACGCCCCCGTAACCCCTTTGAGTATCGATTTTCATAAAACCTGTTCCTAGAGAGTCTCTATTCAATAAAAGAACCATACTTACCATACTTCAAGTCTGTGAATCTAATAGTTTGAAAACAGGACTTTTTATAATTTTTTAACACCTCCGTAAGCCCCAAGGAAATCGATTTCCATAAAAATTGCTCCTAGCTCATCTACACTCAAGGAAAGAAATATGCTAGCCAAATTTGAATTTTGTAGGTCTAATAGTTTAAAAACGGAAATTTTTATCTAGAACTCCACCTAACCCCCATGGGAGTTGATTTTCGAAATCAGTCGAATAATTCCGGAGATCTCGTGATGAGTGAGTCGCTTCTCTGCTATCTCTCCCACTATATATTTATATATATATATATATATATATATATATATATATATATATATATATATATATATATATATATATATAGACTAGTCATTACCCAACCGCTTCGCTGTGTTTTTCATTATATTGTATGCTTATATACATTGTTTTTTATTAACTAAGTTATACAATCGTTAAGCTTTTAATGTATCGAAAAATATTCTTATAAATTTCGCGTCTTGATTTAAAAAAGACCGAATTTTAACTTGTAAAACGGTAGAATATTTATCTTTTACGCTTTCGTAACTCCTCCCTTCAGAGTCGACTTTCGCCAAACTTATTCTCTTCAGATATCTACAGAACAAAATAGATATATTGCCAAATTTCAAAGTCCAGATCTTATAGTTCAAAACAGGAATTTTTCCCTTTTTCACCACCACAACCCCCTTGGGGATTCTATTTTCGCAAAACCCGTTCTTAACAAATATCTACTCAACAAAAGAAACGTGTTTGCCAAATTTCATATATATAAGTGTAATATTTCCGGAGATATCGTGATGAGTAAAAAAGCGAGTCGCTTTTCTCTTTTATATATATAGGTAAATAATCTGTGTTCATTTTATTACAGCGGAACGTGGATTTGCCGTATACAAGTCCGTGCCGTACGGCTCCTTGGTTGAGGTATTGCCATACCTGGCCAGGAGGGCACTCGAAAACAAAGGCGTTCTAGATGGGGCGCGAAAAGAACATGCCCTCCTTGTCAAAGAACTGAGAACTCGCCTTCTGCCCCGCCCCTTTGGAGTCAATATTCCATAACGACATCAGAGAAAAACGTCAATTGGGTCGAAGGCAATTATTTTCAGCGCACATCAACTCAATCTGATCGATTAGACTGCTAGAAAACTCACCTTAATCGCTGCAATTATTCTTAGAAAGACAAAATCTAAAGAGCTAAATTCATGTGACGTCAAATGATAGTAAAAAACACAAACGATAGTCGCATGATAATAAAAAACACAAATTTCTAGCCAATCGCTCATAAATTCATGTGAAGTAATAATCATACGATAAATACTATCATGTGCTTTGAGATAATCAGTTAATGCTCTTCGTTATTGTCAAATTCTGCTCTTTGCAGAAACTTTCTTTCAAAAAGCACATGTTTTTCAACAATAACAACGTACATAAGTAACCAGAATATACTTAAGTTATGATATTAACCTAAAAAATTTGTTTTTATAATTTTAAAATTTTTGGTGATTGTTTTTCATTATATTTGCATCTTTACCCACACACACAATTATAAAATCTGAAATTTTATCTAAATTTTACAAATAGAAACACAAGCACAAGTTATTTTAATCTCAGACATATTGTTAGATCTCTCTCTCTCTCTCTCTCTCTTTTTATCAAATTTCGACAGATTAAAAGCGTTCTGAAACTACTGATTTTCTTGTTTGTAAGAATTGAGGGACTCTTGTCTCCCAAAAGTACATTTTCAGCTTCCGGAAACATCTCAGGAACTATCGTCGCAAGACAATATTTTTATTTTTTCTTAAAAATGTTTTAAAAAAACATTTGAGTTGATTTTAAAGAATTGCTTTCAGATTAGACATTACCAAGAAGTAATGCCGGGAAAGAAATCGAATCTCCCCATAGTTTCTTCACTCATTAAAAGTGATTATTTGTTTTTTATAACGTTCACGTTCATGTTGTGTCGAAAATATGTATAAATAAAAAAGTTATTTTTTATCTGATTTGCTTCTTCTCTCACTCGATTGTTTTTCAGGATATGCTCCTATTGAAGAAAATTTTTTATTGCTTCTTAATGAGATGAACTTTAATTCTTCAGCCGGGAAATTAGCACAAAAAGCCTCATTTTAAATATCAGTCAAGTGACAAGGACGAACGTACTTCACTCCTTAAATTTCTACCAACACCAACGTGAGAACTTAGAGACCGACACATTTTATGTTCATCAGTCGCTCTACACGGCGAGTCCTAAGTGGCATCAAAATGAGAACCTAACATTCAACAGAAATAATGTCGACTAAGAGTTCACGATCACGATGTGATGTACCCGGTCAGTTGCTCTAGTTGCTCAGAAAGTAGACCGACAAACGTGAGAAAGATCCGTTCATTTCCCTAATTGCTGGGAAAAGTTGCGTAAGTGGGTGTTCAAAAATTCTGACCTCTGTTTCCACGGGCAGTCCGAGGGATTAAAAAGAATGCCGGTAAAAAGTGCTTTTCGGTTTCTCATGAATCTGTGACGACAGGAGGAGAGAGCTCCCACTATGCACCGAAAAAGACCCCGCGCTCTAAGGGGCTGACATACAAGAAATCAGCGGAATAGGCAGTGAGTGACCATGGGAAATCTGGAGGTTAAAAAGGGAGAGCGAAATAATTTACGATGGCTTTTACTTGAGAGAACCCAAGAGGCCCCTCTCGCCAGCCGCATACTTCAGCTTGAAATTACCTGAGAGTCCGCGAATTAACGAGAACAAAGGCGGACTTAGGACCGAGAAGTTTCGAGTCAGCAACAGCACGGTGAGGATAGAGCTAGCGAGCTCATGCAAACACGGTGTGGAATTAACGAATATATATATACATATATATAAATATATATATATATATATATATATATATACATATATATATATATATATTTATTTATTATGATTATATATTGAAAAATTCTTTTATATTGGATTTTATATATATATATATATATTTTATATATATATATATATATATATATATATATATATATATACACTGGTGTGCAAAAATTAAGGACGAGATGGTTTTTTCAATATAACTTTGTACAAAAGCTTTCCAAATCAACACATTTAATACCGTAAGATCCCCAATACGTAAGGACATGTGTAATATGTAAGCAACACTTACTAAAAGAGAAATCAGAGGGATAAAAAGAAGCTTGATTGAAAAAGTAGCATGGAGCGCAATGCGACTGAAGGCCGAAACATTCCTGTGATGGGTGTCCAGCAAGAAACATCCGGTCTTTAGTAGGGGATATGATCTCCCCTGACTGCTAGGCAGGTTTCACAGCGTCTGCCCATGCTGAGAATGAGGGTGTAAATGAGTTGTTGAGCCATTGCTGCCCATTCGTCTTGCAGCGCCAATCGAAGCTCCCGAATCGTTACTGGTGGTAAGGTACGAGCTGCCAAGCGTCTGCCTAGAAAATCCCATACATGCTTGATGGGATTGAGATCCGGAGATCGTGCCGGCCAATCCATACGTTCAATATCCTCACTCTCTAAGAGCTGTTCGGCAGCTACTGTGCAATGACATGGTGCATTGTCGTCCATGAAAAGGAACTACAGACCCATAGCGCCTCTAAAAAGACGCACATATGAAAGAAGAATCTCGTTACAATAACGGGTCCCGTTGACTGAACCTGCGTCGAAGATGTGAAGGTCTGTACGACTACCAAGCATGATGCCTCCCCAAACGAGAACACTGCGACCTCCATACCTGTCTCTTTCAATGATGTTCGAGGGATGATTGCGGCTTCCCCGCTCTCTCCAGATGAGTATGCGATGAGAATCGCTACTCAAACTGAATCTGCTCTCATCTGTAAAGAGTACTCGTCCCCATTCATTGTCTCTCCAATCCCGGTGTTCCCGGCATCACAGAGAACGCCTTCTCCGATGGGCAGGCGTTAAAGGTGCACACCGTACAGGGCGTCGTGCAAACAGACCACCACCGTGCAGTCTTCTGGCCACGGTAAAACGCGATATCGGTCGTCCAGTCGCCTGTGTCTAGCGATTTCTCCCGCTGTCTTCCGCCTGTTTCTTCTGGCCTGTAAGACAATGTACCTGTCATCTGCGGGTGTGGTTCCTCGTGGACGTCCACTACTGAACCCCCGGATAGCTGTTCCTGTAGTTTGAAATTGTCTCCAAAGTCGTGAAACGATGCTGTGAGCAATTCCGAACTCTGCAGCCACACTTGTCACACTGTGGCCTTCCTCCAACTTCCCAATGATTCGACCTCGGGTAAAAGCATCCAGATGTCGTCTAACAGATTGATTATTCGCCATTTCTCGCTGAGGCAGCAACTCGATGTGATTTTAACTGCTATATGGCGTGCAATCTCTTTGCCAGAAATACTGATCTTACACCGACAACATGCTTTCTACTACTCAGACACTCCCCCATTACGTCTACCTGCATATCTGCGCATGTGCTACCGTACATCACCTTACTGAATCTCCTGATTGGTCTTTCTGTCCACTCTGCCTCTTCGTTCAGCTGATATGCTAATTTTTCGACTTCGTCCTTAATTTTTGCACACCAGTGTATATATATATATAGCGAGGACTTTTTGTTACGAAATCTAGTGAACTGTGGACTCATTGGCATATCAAATGAACAGGGCACTTCCCGAAAGTATCTCTTTAATTAATATATTAATGCGAGTGGTTTAAGACTTTATCGAGAAATCGATTCTATATCTGCGGACCCATTTTGCAGTTATATTGTACTAGAATATTTTTTTCATGTCTTCAAACTTTAATAAATAGTTTTATCCAGAGCTGTTTGAAGTCATTACAATCGCCACTAACGGAACTGCACTTACACAGGTTTACTGTTCAAGAAATAATAATAGGACCGCGTTCAATTAATTCACCGATGGTTACAGATTTCTGACGAATCTGTACGGAGCCTTTCCACTAATCTTCTTAGGTGTCTTTTTGGGGAATATAAATTCGCGTTTATATTTCCAGTCAACTCCAAAAAGATGAACGGGATATGCAAAATAGATAAGGTATTTAAGTCGAGCGTTGTAAGCTAGCAAGGTAGATGATGGAAGCCTATTGAGCCAGCAACTTTAACCGCAATATTAGAGGATTCCAGGATATTAGAATCGTGAAGACGTCGTGCTGCTATTCGACGGAAGTACCAGAAAGCTGATATAGCCAGCGGTAAATGTAATTTACGTACGCTTAAAATAAGCGTCAGTTTAAGCGAATTAGTTAAAGTTAATGAAAGTTAAGAATTCGAATACATGTATTTCTCGGACCTCCTATTTCGGTAGACCGTACTTGATCTTGAGCGTAATTATTAATTAGTTGCATCATTCGTAATTTAATTTAGTATAAAGGTAAATCCCTTTATTGGACGTAACATAAAGGTATTATATGTTATCGGAGATTTTTTTGAGAAATTCAAATAATAAATAAATATTATTATTATTCAAAATGGCTTTTGGTGGTTCTTTGCCTCAAATTAATCTTGGTGTCCAAGGTGAGACCCAGGGGGGTCTCCACAATGGCGCCCAACGAGTAAATCCCTGAGTTTAGAGTCGGATCTAATTTTCGAATCATCCCTGAGCAGTATTTTTCGGGGGTGGAGAACGTGGCAGAATTCTTGGAAAATATAGATAATAACTTAACATATTACGAGATACCCACACAACTAGCTTTGTGCATATTTAAAGGGTCATCTCACAGGACGGGCACTAGATTGGTTTGAGGTTCTAGGTTATAGGGTTGTTGAAGACAAGGCGACGGATTACGCGCACTTAAAGCAAGCTTTGTCAGAACAGTTCCCCGTGGTTAGAAATAGTCGGAACTAGAAACTCGTTTTTCGCATCATCTCAAAAGCATAACAAAAACCGTCTGATTTTGTGTATGATTTGTTGAAGATCCACAAAATCTTAAAACTCGAAATGACGGAGGAAAAATTGATCGATCATATTATTAGTAGGTTAGAACCTCAGATTTTGGATTATGTAGAGGTTAGGCATCCGCAAACCACATCTAACCTTCTACAAATAATTGATAAGTATGAGGAACGGTTTCTAAATAGAAAGATCAGAGGTTCGAGTTGGGAATTCCGAGATACAAACCCAAGCGAGAACAATCGTTTCCCTAACAGGAATCGGCAGGAAAATTGGAGGGAAACGAGAGGTAACAATAGATACGCGGACAATAGCAGACCACGGAGAGAGTTCAATAGATTTGAGAGTCAAGGTGTTGCGGATAATCGGAGATTCGATGGTCGACGCCGAGGTGGTCAATCGGATCATCGATTCCACAATCAAGGCGGTCGACAAGGTGGTTCGAGGAATAGTGCTTTCAGGGGTCAGAATGATCAAAACAGATATTTAAACTTTTAAGCGATCGATGCGAGTATGGGGGTGATCGATCGCGATGTACAGAAAATCCTCCAGATACGGAACACCGAACTATTAGGATATCCTCACTACGAATGACTCCAGTGGATTTACCGTATGTCCCCATTCTTTTAAATGAGACATTCATTACAGCCCTTTGGGACACGGGAGCGGAGAAATCTTTCATATCAGAGAGGTCTATCGCAAATATTTTTCGTATCGACCTCGTCAAAAGACGAAAGATAGAGTAGTGACGGCCCAGGGAGCCCCGTGTTGTCACTTAGGTCGGGTCGAATTACAGATTCGGATCCGAGAATTCCAGAAAACCTGGGAATTTCACATTCTTAACAATATGCAGTACCAATGCATTTTAGGCATTGATTTTATGAAGGAGTCCAAATTGACTTTAGATTTCGATCAGAAATCTCTGATCATTCCAGATAACCAAATTAAGCAGTTGCCAAAAGTGGAAAAGCCGGTCGAGATTGATCTATCAGATACAAAGCTCGGTGAAGGGCAAAAGCAAAAATTAAGGAATTTATTTAATCGTTTTAAAGGGCTATTTTCAGATCAGCCGGGGTTAACTCATGTTTTATACCATGAAATCGATACTGGGGACAAGGGACCGGTAGTGTCAAGACCCTACAGATATGACAGGGTCAAACAAGGAATAATCGATTATCATATTGAGAAAATGTTACGATAAGGTACAATCCGTCCAATTCAATCCCCATATGCGTCACCGGTAGTTTTAACGCGCAAGAATAATGACCTTCCTCCAGATTCTCCAGAGGCGTATCGATTCGCGATTGATTATCGCAAACTTAATGCCATAACTAAATACCCCCGATATCCATTACCGGTGATTGATGATCTAATCACAAACATTCCGCATACCGGCGTTATGTCGACATTGGATTTAAAAAGTGGTTATTTTCAATTGGCGATTAGTCCTAAAGATATCGAGAAAACCGCGTTTATAACTCGCAATGTCACATTTGCATTACTCAGAATGCCTTTCGGCGCCGAATTTCCAAAAGGCCATAGACATTATACTGAAACCTGTTATTGGGCGTTTCGTGTTGGTTTATATGGACGATATTATTATAACATCTCCATCGTTCAATCAACACTTATATCATTTGATCCAGGTATTTGCATTGTTACAAGACGCAGGGCTAACCTAAACAAGGAAAAATGTATCTTCGCACGTGACAAATTGAAGTATTTAGGCCTCATAATTATTAAGGAAGGGATCGAAACCGACAATAGTAAAGTCAAGACAATCGCAGAAATGGAACCTCCTTAAAATAGTAAAAATGTGTCGAAGTTTTTAGGGATGGCGGGGTGGTATCAGAAGTTTATACCCAAATATATGCAGATATATGTGAGCCATTATATTGGTTGAGGAAAAAGGGGGCTAAATTTAATTGGTCAACGGAAGCACAGGATGCTTTTGATAAAATAAAACGAGCACTAACAGAGGCACCAGTTTTGCAGTCGCCGAATTTTACAGAACAGTTTAAGTTATTTACTGATGCTAGTGGGGTCGAAATTGATGCTGTGCTTAATCAAAACCACATACCTATTGCATTCGCGTCTAGAACCCTGAATAAAGAGGAAAGAAACTATACTGTTACTGAACGCGAATGTTTGGCGGTGATATGGGAATTAAATACGTTTAAAACTTATTTCGGATCCCTGCCCATGAAGGTAATCACAGATCACGCGGCATTAACAAAGCTAACGAATGGGAAAAACTTATCTAGTCGGATGATTAGATGGGCACTCAAGTTATCCGAGTTCAACATAGAATGGGAACATCGACCGGGGTCCAAAACGTTGTCGCGGACGTATTATCTCGGAATCCAGTAGGCAATATGGATGGATCACAAATTTCGTGCGCAGCTCTTCGAGCCCTAGCCTTAAACTCCCGAGAACAACTCATTCGAGAGCAAAGGGAAGATCCTGAGTTAGGACACATCTATCGTTATTTAGAAAATCCAGACGATGGTTCCGTTAATGCGACTGTATGCGAGGGTTGGTCCCAGGATTTTAAATTATAGATGGTCTACTCTTTTACGCGAAATATTCTACAACTCTTGGAGAACTAAGAGTGTACATTCCTAGATCTCTTCGCGAAGCAATAATGCAAGAATTTCATGATCTGCCATTAGCAGGCCATCTAGGAAAGAGGAAGACCTATTTAAAATTACGCGACACATGTTATTTTCCATATATGAGGAAATATATATTTGAATATGTATCAACCTGTGACCGGTGTCAAAAATTTAATTACAAAAACGCACTACCAGCTGGTCGTTTAATTCCGATAGTATCGAATTACCCCAATGAAATTGTAACGTTAGACCTATTAGGCCCCTACCCCGCATCCCGACCCGAAAGATATAGATTTTATTAGTAATAACTGATCATTTCACTAAGTGGAGTGAGCTTATTCCTTTACGAAAAGCTTCGGTCCAGGCCATAGCTAACGCCCTTTTTGAAAATTATATTTCACGTTACGGAGCTCCGATTTCTTTAATTAGTGATAACGGCCCCCAATTTATATCCGAGGTATTTGAACACTTAAGTCACAGGTTGGACATAAAACATATGAAAACGGTAACATACAGGCCACAGGCGAATTTAACGGAAAGAGTTAATCGCAATTTAGTCCAGATGATAGCCTGTTTTGTAGAAGAAAATCACGAAAACTGGGACCGATTTCTTCATGAGTTCGCTTTCGCGCTGCGCACTTCAGTGAATGAGACAACAAATAAAACTCCGGCTGAGTTATTCTTAGGTAGAAAGATTATAACACCTTTTAGTAAATTAATAAATGTAACAGAGGGTGCTGAATATGTAGGAAGAAACATTGAGAAATTATTCGTTGAAGCAAGGCAGAATATGCGGAAACAACATAAAACTTGGGGAAAATATTATAATCGGAAAAGGAGGGAAGTTAACATCAAAGTAAATGATTTGGTGTTAGTACAAACTGATTTTATAAGTGCTGCGGGTAGGAGAGTGGTCGGAAAGTTTATGCCTAAGTTTGAAGGGCCATATAGAGTGTTGGAGGTTCGCAATAACAATTTAATCATCTGGAAGAAAGGTAAAAGGGTCACAGTTAATATCGACCAGGTGCGAGTGTACCGTCCACGACAATCCGACACGATTAGTTCGGATAGTCATGTTGAGACACTATATATGAAGGACAGAGGTCTAGTAATGGTTCAAGTAGATCGCACCCAGGAAAATTCAAAGGATCTAGGAAAACCTCGAGCGAGGAGAGTAAAGGTCGTAAATCAAATAAGGATAATGCCGGATGGGAGGATCGGAGATTGAAACGTAAAGTAGGGTCAAATGGGTCAGTGGACAGGAAGGATTTAAAGAAGTCCAAAATTTGCAGAAAAAGATCTCTGCAGGGGTCCGAACATAGGGACCAGAAAAGACCAACCCCTGAACCAAAACAGGGGATAAAGAGAGCAATTCCGTCCTCGGTTTCATCTCGAAATTATAAATATAGAAGATCTAATAACCCCTCCCAGGGATCACAGTCCATTGCAGGTCCCTCACATCAAAGAGATACCAGGCAGAGCAAGCCACCTACAGAAGGGAGCAGGCACGAAGGAGTGGACAATACGACAAGGCCGGGAGACAAGGACAACTAAAAGCGGAACCAACAGGGCAGCTGAGAGGAGACCAGTCCGGTCTAAACAGGCGACAGCAGTGAGACCTTGTCCTTACTACCTACGCAGCCGAGTAAAACAGCCCGAAGGAATTCCAGAGGAGCGGAGGAGCATCGGAATCGACAGTATCCCGCAGAACAACATCAGGAGAAGGAGCCTCAGTATGGAAGCCTTAGACGGAGATCCGGTGGATAGGAGCGAATAGAGGACAAAGAAAAAAATCAGGTTGTATCGTTTCTTTTTTTCTACTTTCGAACAAGTGGTCGGAAGAATTATTGCAATGAAGCAAGTCACGGGCGGATTTTTAATTTAAGAAGCCAAGCAAAAGTGGACACTACAATGAGTGTGTTTTTTTCTTGATGAGAAAAATCAGCTTTGTGTTAATTTTTTTGTATAAATATGGAGAAAACATTTGTAAGAATGCATTTGTTTACTTCTATGTATGACTTCGCTAAGATGCGACAATTCCTTTGGTTGTTTGTTTTATTTTTTTTTGAAAAATGTTTGAAATTGTATGTATATGTATGTGTATATTTTGTCTCACATCTGGTGACTTGGGACGCGGCGTAATTAGGTAGGGCTAACATTTAATACTAACAAGCGCAGCATGCATGGAATGGGAATGTTAAGGAGCCAGATGCTTCAATTGATGTATATGAAAATGTTATGTAAAAAATGAATGAATTTGTATATACTATAGATGTTTGTTTCTTCACAAAATTTAAAGAGGTTCTCATTTCAGGGTAGCTGACCCTGAGCATTGTATAGTGAGCAAAGAATCAAGGTGGAAGTCCGAATATGGTTGTATAGTTATATAAGTAATTAAGGAAACCACGTAGGCAGGTTTTTTACCATTTCGGTGGTTTTTCCCTCGCCTCTTAGCCAAATGGGCGTGGTGTAGGGAAATTTAATTCTGTAAATGTTACGTCTTTTAAAGGGCAGTTTTAGGTCGTAATTTTTTTCTTTCCCTTAAGGAAGGAGAATTTGTAAAGTATCCGATTGGTAGATATATATATATATATATATATATATATATTAAAGTCTTCGGGACTATAAATCAAGTCTAGGAATTGGTTACGTAATTTATTTTCAGGCCATTTGTGACCTTCGAATAAATCCCGTTTTCTTTTTGGAGGGGATTGTGACGAATCTGTACGGAACCTTTCCACTAATCTTCTTAGGCGTCTTTTTTGGGGAATATAAATTCGGGTTTATTTCCATCAACTCCAAAAAGATGAACGGGATATGCAAAATAGATAAGGTATTTAAGTCGAGCGTTGTAAGCTAGCAAGGTAGATGATGGAAGGCTATTGAGCCAGCAACTTTAAGCAATGATTGAGGATTCCAGGATATTAGAATAGTGAAGAAGAATTGCGTGTGATTCTACGGAAGTACCAGAAAGCTGATATAGCCAACGGTAAATATAATTTACGTACGCTTAAAATAAGCGTTAGTTTAGTCGAATTAGTTAAAGTAAATGAGAGTTAAGAATTCGAGTACGTGTATTTCTCGGATCTCCTATTTCGGTAGACCTTACTTGATCTTGACCTAATTATTAATTAATTGCATCATTGTAATTTAATTTAGTATAAAGGTAAATCCCTTTATTTGACGTAACATAAAAAGTATTATATGTTATTCAAAAGAGTGGTTTTTTTTTTTTGAGAAATTGAATATAATAAATAAAAATTGAATATTCCCCACCCATTATCCAATGCAGAACCGTGACTGTGTATCATGAACTACCTTTAATTCTGGAACTTGTAGATTAGTTCTTTGAGAATACCAGAATATTTGGGTTAGCTCTGTTAGGGGTGTAGATAGTCTCTCTACTATCGTTTCCAGAATCAATCTTGATTTGCTGTACCAGGCTCCAGCTAGAAGATAAACTCAGATTTGTGGAGGGTGTTCCTTCTGGAATTTCGAGGGGACTCCAAATAAGAAAGCTTCAGGAGTAAGGGCTCTAAAGTCTGTAGGATATACAGAAATTTGGTGTTAGAGGTTTTGAGTTAAGACTTAAATTTGGCACAACAGGGTAAAAATAACTCTTTAAATTTCAGAATACTGGTTTTACATGCCTTGCGCAGATGACTTTTAGAGAGTTTAACTGTTGCCTCTAAAACTCCTCCAAAATAAGAACTAAGATTCGAGATGTATAGCTTATGAGCTCATAATATAGGATTTGAATCTGGATTTAGACCTAGGTAGATTGGATTTAGTGATAAACGGCCCTGCACTTTAGAAAGGAGGCGAGATGGAGTTATTCTTTCAGTTGGTAATTCTTCCATGATCTATTGGCAAATTCGACTTTTGATGCGTTTGCTCAATATGCATTCATTTAAAATTTGTCTTACTACGGAGCGTCCATTTAGAAACCAAAATTTCTGTTTAATCAAGGAAATCAGGAACATAACTAAAACATGTAGATGCACTAAAAGTAGAGATTTTTATACAAAGCTATTAACAATTATTCTTTTAAAAATATATTTTCAAAAAGTGGCAACTAAATGTTTTGATAATCTGCCAAATTCTAATAACTTTAACGTCTTAATTCTTGAAAATTACAATTCCAATGTAAATTCAAAGAGGCCCAAAAGAATCCTTCCGAACTAGTATAATCCCCCTAGTAATTAATTGCGTCATTCCCCTTGTGGCGAAGGACCATTTTCTAATTTTTCATTTCATTTTTTTTTAAATCTAAACGTTTCCTTTCTTAATTTTAAATTATTTTCAATCTGCCACACTAGCAAGCAGTTTTTTCCAACCAATTTCTGTTCCATAACTTCAAGGCAGCCAATATAGAGTGTTAACTCACTGATTCTTTTTGACCAATAGCTGACGAGTCCGCTTACTCTGAAAAATTTCCCTCACATCGGGTGTCTCCGAAGCAGCCCCCTTAGCCACACCCCCTTGCTCCTTCCAGTCCACCAATCGGGAAGCTCCCTCTCAATCCAGGCCTCCCCACTTCAAGGACCAAATATATTTCGACATGGGATGGAGGAACGCTTCACGTTCTGTTTCCCAAGGATGTCAAGCTTTCTTAATCGAAGGAAAGAGTTAATTGTGCACCCGAGTGAAAAATGTTGCCTATGGTAATGTTGAAATATTAATTTTGTATTGACATAAGTTTTTGGAATTAGAACGGGATGCCTTTGATCTCGATTAAATGACTGATGTTTGGACAATCCTCCACTGTCTCGCATCAATCCTTTGCCATCTAAAAAAATGGGTTGAAAGATAAGTATTTGCAATTAGAAGGCGGCTTTTTTCTAAGCAAGTTCAATTTCACAAGAACTTCCTTGTCTTGAAAATCAATTTAAGAATACAAGTAGGGCGTTTAATACCTTCTTGTACGAAGGCTGTCTTCGAGCCTTGCATTAAGGTGTCTGGAACTTTCAACAAATCTAAAACAGAAAGCAATTTTTTATATATGCTCTTACAAGTTTAGAGTAAGAAGAAAATTTGGTTAAAAGTTACAGAAAAGTTTCGTCTTGCGACACCTTCACATGACTTGTAATATGTATGAGATAGTATACAAATTAGCTTTAGGAGGAAAGAGCAAGGAGGAACTTGACGTTCGCTTGCAGCCATTCGGGGCCGGTCTATCAGAGCTTGTGAATTAAGAGAAACTTTGGCATAATACCCTTAAATGCGCAATCTGCCAAATTCAAAGAGCTACCTATATAAGTCCATACTGCTTGGGGTAACTAGTGATTTAATTTGACTAACCCTATTAGTCACAAATTGATTTCCTTTAGTAGGGTGAGAATATATCCAACTTAAAACTATCTGAGAACTGATCACAAATATACTTTTTCTAAAGTAATGGACGAGATCTCAAGTATCGTAGAACACAGCTGAGATAGTAAGAGTATAGCACAAAGTAAAGCGTGTTTGAGTGGATTTATTCTTGTTTTATTGTAGATGCGACGAAGCTTATGGAAATTTTATCGGGGGGAGAAGTGTACGTAGGTAAATAATTGCAACATTGGCTTTTCTCGAACCAACACAAAATCCTTCAAGTTCAGTATGTGAAAAGGATATTGGTTGTATATTCAAGTATCTTGGAATCTCAATAGCTTGCTGTCAAAGATTACAATTAATTGTGAATTACAAAATAACGGGTGTAATAATATTCGCGCTGAAAATTCTGTGTTTGGAGTGCCCCCCAACTTGTCTAATTCTAATTGTCAAATTCTAAGGAATGTCTATTCTAAGGAAATGTTTCATAAAGTTGCACTAGCGGTCAACACAGCATCCCATCCTCTCTAACTTTGCTCTTAAAAATTCATCTTGGCCTCATTTGCAAGGCTAATAGTTAGCTGATCCCAATTTTAATGTATCTAGTCCAATTGATATTTTAATAGGGGAAAATTTGTTTCCTCTAATCATTCTAGATCAATCAATTCTAGGACTAAAAGGTACTCTCTGTGCCTTAAAAATTCAAAGTTTTAATAGTTACTTTCAGGAGTCACACGGTCAAGTTCCGTTAATAATTGTTCGATTCTTAATCGCTCTGCAACATTCCAACTGACTTATGAGCATCAAAAATTTTGTGGAATGGAATCTATTCCCAATGTGTCACAAATTCTGAAGATTTTTATGCGAAAACGGTAACTCAAACCCATTATGGAAGGTACATGGTTGATATTCCTTTCTAAGAACCTCCTGGTTTCGGTGTCTCAGAAGCACATACTTTAAAACGATTTCAGTGTTTAGAATATAAGCAAAAATCCCAAACATAAGGCACTTCTTGAAGCATAAAACATTGCAATCGGGTTGAATGCGTGAGAACGTGGCACTATAAAGCTACTCGAGGGCCATTGGCAACGGACATTGCAATATTGAGCCTCGGTCAAGTAACGAAGTCGACACCTGAGTTGCACGATCTTCTCCTAACTACCACACTATACTAACGGGAGAACATTGAGGGCAGAGTTAACGAGCTTTGACCCCTCTCCACGGCGGGTCTTCGGTGGCACCGAGGCTGGAACCCGCGGCCAAGAGTTCATGACTGGCTCTACGTCGCAGTCCATTCCATTCCGCTTGTTTACACCCGAGTTCTGAAAAGTTGGCTGGAGATATTTTATAAGAGAAACTTGATATTGTTTCGAATTCATCTGAATTGAAAATTGTTAGAAATGGTAGCTTCAGAGTTTTGCAAAAATAGAATCCCAAACAGCTGTTTTATATATCACTGCTTGCGATGAACATTAAAATTAAATCCATGACGGATGAAAAAAGAAGGAACACATAAATCCCAAGTAAAACAATGAAATCGTATTTTTAGAAAACTCGTAACAAAAATGAAACATTTTTAATAAAAATAATCCATTTAATTCATAGAACTTATTTGTTATCAGTACGTCGCAACAAACTTTTTTTTTGGCGCGGTTTTCCTATTGCGCCTAATAAAATTTTGGCACCCAGTAGTTTTCCGTCAAAATGGCGGCCTAGCATTAAGAACTCGATATGAAAATTTGAAAGAAATTGCTTATTCCCAGCGAAAGAGTTTAATTAGATAGATTTTAAATGAAGCAAAAAGAAAAAAAATAAACTAAACTAAAATGTATTTTTTTCTGAAAACAAATCGGAAAATACGAGTGCCAGGATTTTTAAAGAAAATAGAAAGAAGAAATTAAAAATGCTGAAAAAAATATAAAAACGTATTGTGAGAAAAAGGAAAAGAAAAAAGCAATAACAGCTAACAAAATTTCGAGTTCTTAATCAATTTCATAGGACGAGAAACGATTCAAAATGCATTAATCAAAAGTAAAATTAAAATAAAGTAAGGCAGAAATTCGCTTCCAGTGAAGAAAATAATGATGGAATATCTGATGGATTAACTGTTTGCTTGCAACGAAAGACGCGCAATAAACCATACAGCTGTCCAATTACTTATCCTGTTTGTAAGCATTTCGCTGCCCCACTTATCACATGTCACGATAACTGAAATGAGCAAAATACTAATCAAGAAAAATAAAAACATCTCTTAGAAAACAAAATAGACAGAAATATTGTGAATTCGGTTATCTTATTCGTCCATAAAACTGAAAGAGCACCCCCCCCCCTATATCTATTGTATATATAAATGGATGTTTGTGTATAGGACCTCACTTCGCTCCAACACCGTTCAACCGATCACTATGTAAATTGGCATTTATACGTATTTTTTGCGAAGAAGTTTTTTGTGCTATCCTCTTTGTTGCGGCTCAACACCAGGTGGTGCTACAGCAAATCAACTTCTGCACCGTTCAATCAATCGCCAAGTTGCCAGAATGGTAGCCAAAAATGATGCTAACTTGGCTCTATTGCCAACAATTCGCTATGTTTTCATTGAATCGCCATTATAAAGCAAGGAACGGCGTTGCTTGCGAATATTAGAATTTTAACACAAAATAAATACAACAGAAAGTAGTATTAACGCATTACACATCCAGATATAAACTATTTACACTATTTTAAGCGTTCAATACACAAAAAGTTTTAACAACTTACTTCTGCTTGTTACTTTTGCTGTGTAGAGATCAGCTTAGGGAGGTGTTTTCAAAAATCGACCCACAAGAGTTACGGGGCGTTATAAAAAATCCTTTTTATCATCTATTAGATCGACAGACTTAAAATTTAATATATTTTTTTTTTTGTGCCTTTTTTTTGTTTAGCTGAGATATACAAAAGGTTTTTGTTGTTGTTTAATTTGCAATTTGTGCAAAATTAACTCATTAAAAACTTCTTTATCCTTCAATTTGTATTGTTTAATTTTTCAATTCACCCGTGAGAAGAACAATATTTTTGTTTATTTTATTAAGGTTTATTATAATAAAGCTTTGAGACGGATCTATTCGCGATCCTTCAACTAATCCTCTTGGGGAAATCTTTGGGCTATCAATTCGCGTTATTCACAATCAACTCTTCGGAAGTAGAAAATCTCGTGTTATTCAAATTAAGTTACTATACATATAGTTGAAGTTTTCTAGCTTTAAGAGAGAGTATTAGAGGCGATATACTCGAATCAGGTGAGATTACTACTGAAAGTATCATATTTGAATTATTGTGATTAAGAACTCATTAGGAGGAAGTTTTAAAGTGACGATTGTTCACTGAGATTAAACTATTAGATTAAATCGGAAGATAGGTTAGATTTTTTTATGAAGTAAAGATCGAGTTTGATATTCCTAATCGTTCAAATATTTTCGTCGTTGTTGCTCTTTCGCGGTTAGCATAGAGACATTCTCTAACTATTATCAATTAGATTTGTGTATTTTCATAGTGTGGTAAATAAATAGATTAATTGGATCCTGTCGAGTGTTTCTTCCCTTCCTCCTATCTAGGTGCCCAAGAGAGAGGTAGCAACCTCTCACAGCTTTCGTAATTTAGTTACAATTACTAGCTTCATTTTATTATAACTAGGTACATTTTCATGTGTTCTTAAATATATTTATAAAAAAAAATTGTTAACACTTAAAAAATCCTATTAATGGTCCACGAGATTTAAATTATGAATTTACTGGTCCGTGGGATCAAAAAGTTTGGCTACCACTGATTTAGACAACGTAAGGTATGGAAGTGGTTAAATTAGTAAGTAAATCGAATTAAAAATGTTTGAAATTAATAGGATCGTCTGACCAATACACAATTATAATATACGTAATAATGATAGCAACCGCCAGGAACGTCTTGAGACCTCTTGAGCCCTGGACCCCTACGCAAAAGTAGGCCCCGCTTATGGCCCTTAAAAATAGACAGTACATAGCACAAGCAACAACTCGTGAGTGAATGTTAACGTCGCACTGTGTGTTCAGCTACACGAGGGCTTTTGGCGACGGACCTCGTCATCTTGAACCATGGTCAAGTGACGTGGACGACACCTGAGCTGGCACCCCCCTCCTAACTACCACACCACACCAACGGGAGGACGTTTGAGCTCTCGACAGATTTAACGGGCATCGCTGCCCTACACGGCGGGTCTTTAGTAGTACTGCGCTCGCTCATGCCATGCCAGCCACGATCCGATACCTTGACCACTGGGCTACCACGGCCACCAAGCAATAACTTGAAACAAATAAATGTGCATCACTTACAAATGCACAAATCTGCGGCCTTTTGACTGAATAAGTAATGGTGATAGGCCTAGGCCAGGGACTTAACTATCGCCGAATCAATCTGGGGCCCCGAAATCTTTAAGCAAAAAATCGTTAAATGTTAAGGGGCCTTAAAAGAGTCATCAAGGCATTTAAATACAGTGCACACGCAAGACTAGCTGCGCCAGTGATCATAGCCTATACATGGACGACGGTCATCACACATAGCCCAAATTCCCAGTTTTGTGAAGAGTACAGCCGGGAATAACATTTGACCACTGAAATTATTCGAATCATGATCTTATGAGAAACCCAGTGGCTGATTGGTAGTGCATCGTACTTCCGAGACACGAGATAAACCCACTCAACCTTTCAGTGAATTGATAAAAATGAAATCGAGCTTGCTTGGGAAATAAACACTGGGAATTTAACGTCAGACTGACCACCTGATTGGAACATCTGCTCATGCACCTTACCACTCAAGGTTATGAAAACTGATTTTACAGCAGACCTTGGTCCTCATGGGCTGTTGCACCACTGAGTTTAGTTTATGATCTTATGAAAGCTGAGTCGAGAACGAGACGAAGGCCAGTTGGCGTTTGCCTTAAGACACCCCTGGCAACCACAGAAACAAACGTTAAAAATCAAGGTAACCATAATATAATGTTATCGTCTAACTTGGCGAATGGTAACCACCTGGCGCGTAGTGTACTGATATCAAATTAATGTGCATTTTACAATATTGTGATTTTCGATTTTTTAAATTTGTCGTGAGGTTCTTCGGCCGTACTTTTGTGGTCCCACCATTCCATTTCTGGTACCTTTTCCCATGATAATCTAAAAACACATTAACGAGACAATTTACAGTTACTATTTGCAAACATTCTAGAAGATGAAATAGATTAGAAGTGTTGAACTTTAAGTAAAGTTAGCTTTCGATAAGGTCGATTTTTTTGATGCAGGGTTTGTCTAGTTTTTCCAAAAAATTTTCATGTTGAGCTCCAAAAATAATTATTAAAATCCAATAAAGGACCTGATTTTTAATTCTATCTTAACTGTTGTTCTCAATAATCTAAAGAATACACAAATCACTTAAAAATATTAAAAATTAAGCATTTTATACAAATTTTAAGTTTCAAGAATTAATTTAAATTAAAATAAAAGGCTCTAACAAAATGACTTTTTAAAAGAATTATATAATGTGAAAAAAATAACATTTATTACCTTTAATATTTTTTTTAGGAAAAAGGGCCCTTACGTAGAGCTCATTAAGAGTATAAAATGAGCAGAATATTGTCACTAATATAAAAATTTTCCCTACTTCAGCGTTTTTGAATTTCATTTAAGCACACAGTGTGAATGAGTCAAACTACTGAGAAAAACTCACATCAGATCTGAAGACTATAAACAAGAACATTTCGTTATCTAAAAAAATAAAGAGACAGAAACTTTTGATTGTAGAATAATTTATTTATATAGCACGAAATTCATAAATAATTACTTCAAATTTTAAAATAGCAAAACAAATTAGATATTATACTTTAACAATAGAATCAATTTTAAACAAATCTGATTAATTTATTCATAAAATTCTCTAAGCCTTATTTTTAATGTTGTATAAATTACAATAGATAAGATTAATTTATGAAAATGTTGTGTATAATTTAAATAGAAGAAATTAAGAATTTATAGGTATTTATATCCCTACTGTGTGTGAAATTTCAGAAAGAAAATATCTATTTGCATGGATTAAACACACAAATGTTTGTATTAAAATCTTTAATGGAGTTGCTAAAATATATTTAAAATAAAATATCACAGTTAAAATGCTTTTCCCTTAATTTTTTTTTAAATAAATAAAAACATAAGTTCCCAAACTGGATACACAATGAATTGAATGTTATAAGAAAATAGAATTTCTTTCAATATACATATGAAAAGTAAAATAATATTGAACCAATCAATTCAAAAACAGCTTTTTGACATCAAACAGGATAGGAAGGAGGTGTGTTTTTATTATATTCTCAAGTAAATGGAGTACACAATTAGAGAATTTTTCCAGTAGACTTCAGTTTTTTTCAATTTCAGATACACAGAAAAATTGCAAAGCCAAAAGAAAGTTTTAATCAAATTAAACACAGCTTTCTAACTTTGCTTTCTCAAAAAATATTTTCTTCGTATGTTAAATTAGCGAAACATATGCCAATCTGGAATGTTTCAAAATAAAACAATTCTTGCAAAATTCAATGTAAAAATTCACATTAATAATCAAAACTTAACTTAAAAAATTTGACTTCATTAAAAATTCATCAAAAAAAATGTTTGTAATTTTTAATATTTATCGTCTAATATAAACCAATCAAACAAGATAGAACAATAAAGGAAAATAACATAATAGTAAAATACTATCACAGTTTTACAAAATAAATAATAGTAATAACATGACCTATACTTCAAGATGCTTTCATAATTTGTATTTGAAAAATAATTAAGGTGCATTCATGCACTAACATTATTCACAAAGACGACATTAAAAGATAAATAAATTAGTAAAAGTACACAGAAAAGAGAAGTCAGAATTACACATATAAAAAAACATAATACTTTTATGAATCATGAAAATGATTTTGAGTCCCTAATTTGATTTCACAATGTCAAATTATCACAAAACTTGCACATTTAAGAAGTAACAAATTTCATTCAATAAATAACAATAATAAATAAAGAAAACTATACACTGTATAAAATATAATACTGAAGTAAATAGTATTTTTTTGAACTAATGGCACATAAGGAAATGAAAATATCACTAGAACACAAAATAAATGTAACAAGTTAAATGTTAAAAGATGGGCTTCAAAACAATACTAAAAAGTAAAAATGATAAATTTGTAGTGACTCTCTCTCAGTAATGAAACAATGCAAAAAAAGCTTATATTTAAAATAAAATAAACAGAATTTTAAATTAAGAACATTTTTTTTACTATAATGCTGGTTTTTCAGGAACAAAATAAATGTCCATAAAAAATTTCCAATAATGCAACTTTTTAGGATTAAGTATAATATATTTATATATATTCAATTTTTAATTATGAACATAAAACCAACAAATCGCAAAACTATCCCAAAAGCTTTGTTTTGAATAATTTTACGACAATTCTAAATATCATACTTACATTGTTATTTTTAAAAAAATAATTACACATATATTTTATTCTAAATATTATTATGCATAAAAGAATCACTTTAAGCACACAATTATTATTTATAATTATTAAGGGTGCCTTATTATTAAACAATAATTATAACTTCAAAATAGCATAAGACTTAAAAACACACACAAAACAGAAAAACAAAAAAAATTACATTTCAATGTAAATAACACACAAAAGTGTGATTATAAGTACAATGTCTATATAAAAACGGTCCCTCATATATTTTAGATACCTTTATTTTAAAATCAAGAAAAGTTTGAGGTAGACTTTGAAGTCATATACATAAAAAAGAAACTTATATATAATATATTAAACAATTATTTCACACATCTTTACTTAACATATAAAATTACGAAAACATATCTTTTGCCCTCTTTTAACAACCTAACACAGTTAAATCCCCCCTTTGCAAAAATATATAACGTACATCTGAAAACAAATCTATTTTAGAATTTTATTTTCACTAAGTGGTACTGAAAATAGAAGAATTCTATAATTTATAAAGCAAAATCACAGAAATCATGCTAAAGACTAACATATCTTAATAATCTTTCCATTTCCATACTTTATTAATTAAAAAAAAGTATAAAATCTGCATAACCATATTTATTTCCAGATTAAAACATTGACATAAGAAACAAGAACTGAGGAAACAAATGTATACAGATGTAGAAAATAAAATATTATTAACTATTATATATAAGTAATTGAAAAACAATTTCTAGTTAATAATTATAAACTAGTATCTCTCCCATACATAAATTAGTAGGCAGGAATGATTGCCAATCACTGCTTAAAAGGACACAATAATTGAAAGACACAATCACTTGAAAATTTTACCACATTTTAACAACTTTTTTCTTTGACTTTAGAACAGTAAAGTGAGATTACTCCCATTGAAATTAAAATGACACTGTCCATTTAAAAATAAGCATCAAGAAATTATCAGTTTAAAATTTTAAAAAATGAGAAATGATCAATAACATAAAATGAGAAAATGGTTTTTAATGCAGATACTTCCTTCAAAGATTAAAAAAAAATGAAATGTTAAGTCTGTATGTCAGTGTAGAATAATTCTAATTCTAAGACTTTTACATTGAGAGAATTTCTAGCACACAGAAGTGTATATCCTAGAATTCCCTTTGTATATGACACAAGTTATAAAGGTTAAAATTATAATGCAAAAATAATACAACATATGAATGCTGAGCAACATTTAAAAATATTAATAAGTATAATAACATATTTTAGAGTGTTGATATTAATAAGCAGTACAATAATGAAATAATCATTAAATACTATTTAACACAAAATATGTTCACTGCTGGATTTATTTTATTTTTTAAAAAATTTATAACCATAATACTTATAATCAGCATTATATAATAAGTATATCTTAATGAAAAGAATATACTAAATTAAGTTGCACACAAATTTGTATAAATAGTGACAGAAAATTTTTCTTAACGTGTATATTTTATTTAAACCAATGTCACCTATTAATGAACTAATTAATTCATTTGAGAAATAAAGTAGTAAATTATTATAATGCTTCTACTCAGAAAATTTTTTTTACTAATTCCAAAACCTGAAACACTGTTAAATAAAACAAATGCAAAAAGTTAACCAATCATTCATGTCTTGGATTTTTATTCAAATATATGTTAAATATAGGTCTTTCCTCTCCCACCTTAACTTATTTTTATCACCTAATATTAACTTTCTTTCAGCTAATATAGAATCCTTTATAAAAAACACAGACAACTAATCTTTGATTTGCAGAGATTCAAAAACTAAATCTTTGAACAAAATTCTAACTTATATTCTAAAATAGTTTTGTAACAAATTTCAGATCAAACACTTCATGGTGAATGAAATTTTGAAAAAAATGAAGATGGGACATTTGTAACAGGAATGTAAATTTTCAAGTTTCATAACAATTCTACATTTTTTAAAATATCATTCACCCAAATGTGTATTCCTTAATTGAAACGAAAACTACACACATAATATAAAATAATATGATAAAGTTTTCCTCTACAAAAATGAATATCACTGTCAAAGCATTTTAAATTTTAGTAGTTAATACATTTCTTCTTTTATATAACATGGCAGATGGCATTTAAAGATGAAATGCAGATTTAATGCTAGGCACATTTTTCAAACCTAAAAAAATAATAATTCTTTGTTATTTACTATGCACAAAAATGAAGCAGTCATATGGGTAGGTAGTTTCCCTTCGGCTTGTATAAGAACTGTCCCTGTGCAACACGTCGAAACAACTCTTTCCTCAACAGTCGCAACTCCTTGTCCACTTTTGTCAAGAGGCTATGGTTTTCTAGTGCACGCCGAGAAAGGTAAGGTATCACTTCATCAATGGGACCATAGGGGACATATTTATATACAGAGTAACCTGCCTGACCTGAAAAAAAGAATGGAGGAAAACTATAAGTATGAGTCCTTAAAATCAAAAATCATATTCTTCCATTATGATGCATTTTGTAAAATATATTTTCAATTCAATCCTCAACTTGCATTTGATCAAACACAACATTGAGATATCTCTGTCACAGTGATATAAAACATGTTTCTGCAATGTAATTATATATCTGGAGGGGGGAAAAAAAGCTGGAACAGACTGCTTTCTTTGATGAAGCAATTTATGTTAAAAATTATATTCTAACTTAAGGAAAAAATAAAAGGAATAAAACTTTTTAAGCCATACAATTGGCTCATGGTAGTTGAAGTCAGTATTATATTAGCTTAAAAAGAAATATATACTTTTTAAAATACTAAAGTATCATTAAATAGAACATTAAACAATTTTTTAAAAATAAATCTATTATAACATGCTCCGATACAATTTGTGAAGATTACATATAGAGAAAAAAAACTCCTTATGAATTAAATTCAAGTAATTAAATGAAGTACAAGAATTCTCCATTTAAAAATGAAAGATTATAAAAATATTAAAACATTCTAATAACTTCATTCAAAAACAAATCAATTTTAATATTCAAGAAATGAAAACAAGTTTCTTGTAGCTAACTTCCTTTAATTATCTACAAGAAATTAAAAATATATATTTAAAAACCATGTGATTAAAGTAGAATTTTATATTTTAAAATTATTTTTATAATAATATAATAAAAATATTTTTGAAAGAAGCAAATTTGTGTGTGATTTGTATGTTTTATGTAAATTTTGAATCAAAATTTTTTTTAAAGCATATCTGTTCAGTACAATTTACAATTGATTGAAAACAGAAATACCTAACAAGAAGCTGACTTGATCACACATGCCCAGTAACTGTCCAAAGCAAACCACCTTGTGCTCAGGTTTTATACCAAGTTCTTCCATCCTATTAAGGAAAAATTCAAGAATAACAGATTGATCTTTAAAAGTATTTTAAAGGTTTTCATTTTTAATTTTCCAACTCAACAAATGTAATTAATTCCTCTTTGTGCTGTTAAATCAAATGAAGATTTTGCTCATTTAAATCAAAATAAAATAACGAATTTTGATATAAACACAATGATTCAAAAATAGCTAAAATTTAAACTATTTTATGCATTTTGAGCATTCATATTAACATTCTCTCAGTATTAATACCTTACAATTTATTAGTAAAAGTAAGAAAAAAATATCTTCAATCTGATATTCTTTAACATATTAAGATAGAAATTTAAAATATCTATGTACTATAATGTTGCTCAAAATTAAGAGAATTTTCACCTTTGGCTGATTTGCTCTATAAGTATCGGACAGATTTGAATGAAATTAGGTATGGACATAAGTGGTCCATGATAAAATGGATTATTATAGACATAAATACGAGTACTTGATTGATTGTGAGCATGGTTCATCAGTTCTAAAAGATTGGAAAAAAGTTACAAGACGGAACAAAAATGGATTATCAGGGAGTATGGTCTCCTCTTTTTGTTATACAACCTTCACAACATGAATGTTGGAAATAACATGTTAGAAATAAGCCAGTTAAAATGAATTCCTGTGGCAGTTGGTTCCAGTCCTCTAATAATACAATTTCTAGGTCTTGGGAGGTTCTGGGAGAGAAATGGCAAGTTGCAATTGCTCTACCCAAAACATTCTAAACATATTGTTATGGATTAGCCAATCCATATTGCATACACCCTTATTCCCCAGAAATTAGTGGATGAGTGTTGCCATACATAAATAATAAATTCAGGGAAATTGTATTCTAAAGCAAGATTTCATCCCTATATCTCACAGGAGTCACTATATATCATGTCAAGGATATGAATGTTTATACACCTTTTCAACATATTGCCTGCCTGGACTTTGCACATCAGTAACCATACAGATATCGTTTTCAGATGCAAGAAGACGTATAGCAGCACTCTGGCTCCTTTCAGATGAAGGTACGTTGAGAATCAGTTGATGCCTTAGAAAATGAAAAGTCTTCATGCAAGATACATGCAAATCTTCTGTCAGACATCTCCCTCTGCCGTCCATGCAGCCTCTAGAAAAAGTCACTCTGGAAACTTGGATTCCTGTGGCTACATGAAGTTTAAGAGGCAGCCAAGAAGCTGCACAGTACTCCTACTACACCTCACTGTAAAGGTTAAATACTGATCCTCACATGGCTCTTGGACAACCTTGTCCATGTCTTCTGTCAACAGATTCAGCCTCAACTAACTGCTCCCATAAGTAACGAACAAGAAATTTGGCTCAACAATCAAGCAATCAGCACTTGGACTGCTCTGTTTCAAGTTTCCTAAAGATTGACTATCTCATTCTATTACTCAACTGTTAGTGGTCGCTCATTTTGTATGTTTCTAAACCTAATCAAATGTTGCAAAACATATCAAAAGTCACCTAAATATGCTAACAAATGAAATGCAGGAATAGACAAATCATTTCTCTATTATACACAGCCCATATATGCATATATATACATAATATACTTACATATTTAAGTACTAAAAAAAAATTGTACAGAAGCATTAGTTTTATTTTTTGTTCAATACTTTTGGTAAGTGAGTGAATATTGATGTCACCCTATTCAGCTACACCAGGGCTTTCGGTTTTGAACCTAATAATTTTGAACCATGGTCAAGTGACGAAGACGACAACTGTGAGCTGGCACCCCCTCTCCTAACTTCTACATCACACCAATAGGAGGATGTTTGAGCCTTGACAGATTCAACAAGCATCCCCCTACATGGCAAGTCTTCAGTAGCATTAGGTTCAAACTCATGACACACCAGCCACAAGTCCGGAACCTTGATCACTAGGCTACCGCAGCCTCTCTATACTTTTGCTAAAATTCACTTAAATATGCAAATTCTTTTAACTTTGATTACCAATATAACCCTTTTCTAATACAATGTTATTTCTTTCAAGCCAAAATAATACATATTTATTAAGAATCCAAGCAAGCAATCTATTACTAGGCAAATAATTTTTAAGATTGTTTAAACAATTTTACTTCACAGCAATCAGTTAATGTTTATGAACTTAAATAAAAGCAAATAATTATTAGCAGGCATATAAAGTAATTATATTTATGACATAAAGATATATTTAGCAATATCAAATTCTACAAATGTATCTGAAATGTATCTTAATGAATGTTTCTATTTAAAATATAAAGTTTATATTTTACCAAATGTCTAAAGCTTTCAAAGTAAAACAACCAAAGAAAGAAAAGCTACATAAAATATTTTTTACATCTGTTTTAAAAATAACATCATGCTACATAAACATTTCTTAATGCACACAAGTATGTATTAAAAATCCCTTTGTCATGAATGCCTCCTGGTTTCAAATACAGGTCATACTTTAGACAATTTTTTAACATCAGAACAACAAATCTTACTTCTTAACTGTAAATCTGATGGTATCTTCATTGTGTGTTGCCACCATCACCCCAATCTTCTTCTCATTTCCTGCCTGTATGTCCTCAACAATTTGCCTCAACATCTCAGAGAGTGTTTTGCGGTACATTTCAGAGGTGGCTTCATAGGTAGGGTTGATGGGATCCTCATACCCAACTTCTTGCGCACGGATCCTTTCCTAATAAAATATTTACACCTCTATATTTACAAACAAGCAGATACAGTATTTGTGAGCACATAGTTATAAATTTTATAAGAGAGAATAGAGTGGATGGATTATAAATTTAATGATTATGAAACATATTTCAAATCAAAATATTTAGAGATGCACAGATTTTTTTTAAAAAATTTTCTGAAAATAATTTTTCAGTGAATGACAAATTAGTGTAAATACCATGATGAATACAATAAACATTACATAAAGCTTCCAAGACAAATAACAACTTTTTTTTGTCTCTCGAGAAGTGCAATAAACACTTTAGAGAAAATGAGCTCACCTGTTCCATGTAAGCTCCTCGAACAAGTTTTGCCCCAAAGAAAAATCCTTGTCTTCTAGCAAGTTCTAAGTCCAGAATGACATTATTGTAAGCTTCCTACATTAAAAAAGAAGTATTAAGCACTTTAAAAAAGAAAACGAAAAAAAAATAAAACAAAGATGAGTTATATTTGTCATACTTTCAAGTAACACTGGTAGGTATTAAAGATAATGGCCTTTTTCTTGTTGTATTTGCGCATCATCTCCATGGTGATGCGGTTAATGGCTGGCTGGAAGTATGACTGCTCAGCGTCTATCATGACACGAACATCCTTTTCTCTGGCATTCTGAGGGTTTAAATATAATAATTTTAAAAAAAATGTATGTGTGAGATTATCTTGTTCAAATTTATTTTACAAAGAAAAATAGTATTTTAAATTGGAATTTACAAAACTAATTTCTGTTTAATGCAGATGCATTAAATAAAATTTTCTATCAAAAACCCCTATTTAAAAAAATTATTTTGGCAATATTAGTACATAGAAGAGATTTGAAATTCTTAGTGCATCAACAATACAGCTTATTGAACCTAGATCAACAGATTAAAAATATTCTGATTTCATATATATTCAACGCATTTTATATATTTATAATTTTTTTCATGATCTCGAAGTTATATGGCTAAAAAAGTCTTCAATTTTTAAAAAACTTATTTGTGTGTTGTAGCCTGATTTTCAAGTCATTGTTACTACGTGTGTGACCTTGAACCCTTTAGCAAAAATTTAAGTCTTTGATGGCATTGTATTAAAAAAAATCATGGTTATACTACACATAAAAAGTTAGGAAGCACTATACACTACTATAACTATAATGTAAGTTATTGGGGAATTAACTTGTTATACAAATAAAAATTTCTAGCCAGGTATCAAGAAATGTATAAAGAACTTTAAAAAAAAAATCAGAAGTTCAACAGTCTATAACAGATTTTTTTTTTTACTAAAAGGAGGTTTATTAGCATAGTGCAAGACCATTAGGAAAGTTGGTAGTTTAAAACATTGCAAGATGAAAGTCTCCATTAAAGATCTTAACATATGTGGATATCTTTAGTGGTAATAGTGACTTTAGTCCAAGCTGTTGCAAATAATTGTGCTTATTATATAGTAGCAACAAATAATTAATGCAATTAAATATTCCTTTATTACCCTTTTTATTTTTGAATTTTCTACTCTTAATTTTGATTTGGCCTTTTTTTTTTTTTTTTTTGCTTGTGCTGTTTATTTAAGAATTAAGTACTTATATATTTTAAGTTTCATTGCTTAGTACAATTGCATATGTATGTATCCTTCATATGCCGGTCAGAACTTTTACAGCTTTTGGCATCGTTTTACATGGTTTTTAAACAAAATATAGTTCTTTCTTATACATAGTTTTCGGATAATATGGAACATATTACCAATTTTTATCTTTCATACCTTTTTACACAAAATTCTGAGCAATGTATCTACTGTGTAAAAAAATAGTTGTGTACTTCTAAAATTAAATCCACTTAAGAGATTCATTACATAGAACAAACATTTGAAATGTTTATGCACACAGTCATATATATTATAGATTACAAATTTAAATTAAATATTCATTCAAATAACGAAAGAATTAATAGATCAGCAATGTCTTAATTGTAAAAAATTCTAAGAACATTGAGACTTGACTGTAATATCCAAGTAACCATTCTGTTTCATAATAATATTAGCATTGTCATAAAATAGTAGAACAAGATATGAAGAAAATCAACACACATTTTATTATAACCCTTGGAAATTTTTCATTCAGGTTCTCTTTTCAATATCAGAACATGCTGCTGTGAACTATTGTACCTTTGCATACCTAATATTCAATTTGATATTTCACCAATCTGATTACAAATACTTATTGCACAGAAAAAGGTGAGGCAGATATTATTTAAAAAAATAAAATCTCTTAATTTAGTAATGAAAATGTCAGTACTCGAGCAATGTGATGCAATCTCCTCATCATATTTTGAAACATCTCTTCTTCATCAGGATTAAGAGCTGTGATAATAGGTTCCATCCTTCCACTCTGGAAAAATAATGAAATTAAATTTAAAAGCATTCAATTAAGCAAGTTGTTTCTTCTGCCATTTATACAACAGAAAAATAAAAAGTTGAATCTATTTAAAAAAATTTTATTGAACAATGCCCTATCAGATTTCCAAATCTGAAACTAAGTTTCTGTTGAATACTTTGTCACAATTTAAAAGAATGCTGCTGTCGCTGAGAGAGGGGTTTTTTTGGGGGGTTGAGTAAAAACATGTGGGTGAACGTAGCTCTGCGAGAGCTTATAGTAAAAGTGTAGGACACATACAGCTCATTTATAATTCAGTGATAATTTAAGATGAATGCCGAATCATCAATAGATCAAAACATGATTCGAGTAACCAGAGCAACTATTTTTTTTTGTGATATCCAGATATTAGGACAATTCAAGTAATGTGTTCCTGGTCTCATGTGACAGTAGTCCTAGCACTAAGAAAAACAATATTTGAGTATTCAGTAAATAATTAACTTCTTGAATTGAAATTAATTTTGGTTTCGAATAGTTCAAAGCTGTCTTGGTGTTCACATTTTCTTGGATTAGTGTATCATTTTTTCAGTTGAAAATGTTGGGAGAGCAAAACTAAAGAAAGATGAGTTAAAATTTATTATTGCTGAGGAGATTGTTTCGACAGTTACAGAGAAACTGCTTTATTGAGAAGAGCAATGAGTTTAACCATTATAGAACAAGTGTTCAAAAAAATGAAAAACCAAAATTTTGATCAGGACTGTTAAATTGAGCTGGAATGACTTAAAGGGAACTACAATTAGCACAATTAAAAGCTAGAGGAGACTTTTCTTGTTAATGCATGTGAAACCAAAATTGAAGAGTCAATAGATGCTTTTATATAAGAAGCATTAAAACATTAAAATTAAAATGTAAAGCAAATCAGAAGAATGAGGTTCCTTTCTTACTTCATTAGAAAGACTTTATTGTACTAAAAAGGTACCAGAGAAGTTTACATAGGAGATTCTGTTGAATTAATTAGGAGAAAGAGCTTTTAATATTTCAACAAATAATTTAGAAAGATCTAAAAAATTAAAGGATCTGAGGAAATTAAACCAATAGTTTTGAGACAAACCAAGGAATGTTAAAGGATTTTTAGAAATGCATACATAGAAAATGAAACACATGAGCAATTTGACAATCATTTAACTAAGAGTTTTGATTACTATTTAAAATTGAGAGGACTTTGACACCGAAAACAACTCATAATGTCTGACAATTTGTTTTAGACTTAAGATAGAGACAACTGCTCATATTAATAATAGATGATCCAGAAATTGGTTTAGACCTGTACAGTAAGGTAATCAGCGTGATTTACATTTTACTTCAAGTGGTACGATCATAAATGAAATGAGAAAAGAGCAAAAAATTTATAAATTTAAACCCATTAAAACAATCCTTTTTATGCTTACCCTCGTTTTAAGAGACTTTTACTTAAAGAATACATTAATATAGTAAAAAATAAAATTGCTTTAAATGTCTAAAAAAGTTCACTAAGGAAATGCTTTTGTGGAAAGGTTCAAAAAAATCATTTCATTTATAAATGAAATAAAGAAATGCCACCAAAGTCGTAAATAATTTGTAGTTGGGGGCATTAATTAAGAACCAGTTTTTTGTTTCTGTTTCTGCTCCCCTTTCTTTGCAACTAATCAAGTTGAAAATAAAAAGAGAGAATGCTATCTTGTCTAATGTCTATTGCTTAATAAAGGATAAATACTCATATTCAAAATGGAAGAAATAAAGAAAAGTTCTTTTCTGCAGCAATACTTTTTAAACCGCAATAATTTGAAATAAAAATTTTTGAATCTAAGTATGCAGACTATTTCTACCATAACTTAAAGAAAATGCTTCTTTGATGTATTTTTTAAAGAGTCCTTATATTTTAGTGATAACTTAGCCTTAAATACTTTACTGAATTAATTTTTCAAAAAATATTTCTAATTTTATTGAATCTCAAAGATCCAACTATGATTTTTCTCACCTGTAGGTTAGGCACTTTAAAGAGATCTGACATCACAAAATTTAGATCCACCAGGCCACTCCAGCAAAACATATTCATCAACCTGCAGACAGAAACTTGTATCAGATACATAACTAATAAAAACTCCAGTTATTTCCATAAGTACTTTTTTTTTTTACCAGATCCAAATTTAAAAGTTTTCCAACTAGAAAAATGTCCAAATTTTTAAATAAATTGATGGTGTGCTAACAAATACATTTGTTTAGTATACTGCTTTTAAAACTTATAAACATTCATAGTTTAAAATTTACCAATCATTTCACAGTATACAAAACAATATATGGTACATATTTTACCTAATACAAAAAAATTATTTAACTCAGGCAGAATTTGGTTTTATAAATTTTATAATTTTTGGCACCATTTTAGATTGTTAATTAAGCTTTTTAGATAATAACATGTAAGTATATTCATCCCTAGACCTACATAATACTCTGTTCTAAAAAAGGAAAGGAAGTACACATAAAACCCCAAAAGTCTCTACATAAGCAAAAATAAAAGTATTTGGAATCCTCAAAAACAAACATTTATGTTTTATATGAACTGAACCATTTAAAGAACAAGCTCCTTTTATTTACATTACTCATCCTCTATGTGATTCCTAAGCATTCCGAAAAACAATTACCAAAAGTAAAAGATATTGCAATGAAATGAAGGTCAACATTCTCCAGTCTTGATATATTTAATTATCACAGACATAAGACAATATCTAGAGGCAAGAAACAAATGCTAATTAAATGGTTCCATCTAAAAAGTTACATATAATATACCTAGCCATGAGAGACAATCGTAGGGAAATACAAATTGTTTGACGGGAACACATATATGATCTATCCAATGTGAGAAGGTTAAATGTGATTTGTTTTTCATATATCAATTAAGATATTAAAACTGAAATTTTTACAAATTTTCTTTAGTACACAATCAATTTTCAGTAACTAATTCACAAGAATACTATCCCTGTATTAATAATTACAGAGAATATTAAAAATAATTGCTTCTATCATCAGACTTTCAACTGAAATTATTCAAAATAAAAGAAAAAAGAAAAATAATTAGAAAAAGAAAAATTTTATTTATACAATTCATACTTTTATAAATTAAAAAGATAATTCGGCTTGCAAACAGAATATGACAAACAATAATTAAGAAAACCAAGATATCAAAATAATAATAATAAACAAAATAAATAAATAAATCCATAATCCATAGACCTCATGGAAGAAACAACAACTGCAGGCTAATTTGTCTTGTAAGGAAAGATTCAAAAGTCAAGTCTGAAAAATTTGAAAATTCCCAGAAAAATTTTAAAATATTATTCATTTTCCTTCACTTTTACCCATGTTGTTAAAAATGAGTTAAGGTAAAAGGCATATTTTAGAAATTGTGTTCAAAGCTCTTTCTCTTCAACATGAAAACATTAGTACATGCTGAAAGAAGGGGAAGTCCGCACTAATCATTACCCTTTTCTGTCATAATCCATGTTCTCCAACCATTTCTTTACCTCCTCATTGTCTGTTTTGATTTTGTGATATTCCAGCTTAGTAGCTATGGTAGTTGGTGACACCTGCTGAGCCACCATGTTCTCACTGGCAACTCCAGTCACTTCCCTGAAGTATTTTCGAGTGCGAGCAATCACTTCAGACAACTGCATCTGTTGGTGGAAAAAATTGTATTATAATTAGAAGATAAAAAATTTATAAGAAACCTAGATAATTTATTTTAATTTTGAATTAAGATAAATTATATGTATATTACTAAATACAGATGTTGTGCCTCTTATCCTTGATGTCATTTTACTTCTAGTTAAAGTTTCTTTGATCCTTCGCATATATTTTACAACTTATCAACAAGTGTCTGGTATTTATTTTTATTTTTTTTTCAATCATGTGAGCCAATCTATTCCTGCTGTTCCAGATGTGAAACAGTTAAAAGTGTCCATATTTTCACTTTTATTTTCTTGTTTGTTAGTATTTAAGTCATAACTTAGTTAAGTATTTTTAAAATTTATACATAATAAAGTATTTTTTTATGAGTTCAATAACACATGAAATATAACCATGAAGCCACATCTCCACACTGGTGACCTCCAAAGGACAATTTGATTCATCATTTCTGATCAATACGTGAAACATAAGTGAAGTATTCAACATTCATTGTTTTACCTTGAGGGTTAAGAGTATTTCCATAACTCAAATGACAATATAGCTGAATGTTAACAAAATTGATGTGAAAATACCTATATTAACCCCCATTGAATGTTAAATTATACTTTGCACAATTACAAGACAATTTTTCAATCGCAAATATAATTAGAAACTTAACTAAATATAGTTGTATTTTTATAAGGTATATTTATCTAAGCAGAATTTTTTGATGTATGTTTTGGTAGTAATTTATTCACCAAAGTAAAATCCAAATAAGATGTTTAAAGAAATACTAATGGAGAAATTTGAGCCTGCTGGAACTAAAAGAATCAAAACTTTATAACAAGATTTGACTCTTGAGAATATAAAAACCTTCACATGGTATGAAAGACTTTAATAATCCCAAGCTCAATTTGTGGTAAGTCATCTGCTTTCAAATATGCAGACAATTATTTCCATAGAAGGTTAAACTCAGTTAGTACTTATGGATGACAGAATCATGGTCGTGTTGATTCCTACATCAACAGTGGTTACCAATCACACCTCTCAAACAGAGAATTTGATGCTTTCCTGTTTAGAACAACAATCTGAGGGATTAAAGAGTTGGTTTAACAAACTATCAATTAAAGCACACACTCAAACCCTATTCTGACAAAAGCTTTACTAAAATTATTACTACTTATTATTTGTATAGGTATAAAACATTTTCAGATAGGTTCCATGTAAATACAGTAAAAAAAGCCAAGTAAACATGTTGACAGAAGCAGCTTTCATAGCACAGATATCTGAAAACTGTTGGCTTTTCTTTAATGGTTAAAACAGGAGTCAATTTTTTAATTGATATTGGAAGTGGTGTTACTTGCTTAGATTGTTATAAAGGTCATAAGACTGAAAATCTAGTTCAAGCAGTTAATAGCTCCAGTACAAAAATATATGGCACAAAGTTTTTAGCTGCAGACAGGTAGGTTTAAAAAGAAAGTTACTTGATACTCTTATCATAGCAGATGTAATCAACAATTGAGGCAAATTTCTTAAAATAATACGGTCTAATTGTTGAAATCAAATGAAAGTTATTGTTTCACTTATACTCTTAACTACTAATAGTCAAACTTTTTTAAATCACTCTATCTACGGTTAAGAGCATAATTCCACATTTTATATGCCCTTACAGGAATTTCAAATTTTACATGAACAGAAGATGAAGTGCAGACTAAAATAAAACGTAATACATTTTATTACATCTGTATAGTAAACACCCTGTTCAAGTGTGTCTGTCATTTACAATTACAAATAGCAAAAAAAAAAAAAAATATGTTGGAATGAAGTTATTTGTCAACAATCTCACAATAATTGGTCTAACCCTCTCCATGATACCTTAAGGCATTCAACAAATGACGACAGGTTGCTCAGTAAAATTACTTGCTATCATCAACACCTCTTTCTTAATTATTTGAAGGTTTTGACATGCCATTGTTCAAAAATATTTTTTAAACTTGATTTGCTTAGAGTGTATCACCAGATATCTGCCAACTGACTTATGCAAAACTTCTACTATAACTCTATTCAGATTGAGTTTCCATGTATAAATTTTGGTTCATGCAGAGCAGCCTAAACATTTCCACAATTTATGGATAAAGTTGCTCATGGTCTTACATTTTGCTTTATTTGAACTGCAATTTAGATTCCAGTTAAAATGCAAAAGAACATGAAAAATCACCACATTATTTACAAATGTTTCAAAAATTAAGGAATAAAAATGAGTTCTGTTTACAAAGACCTCTCAATGCATATTTGAAGAGTAAAATAAGTAAGCTGAATTTCAGCTTTCAACCAATTTCATCATCCTTCTACAGATGCATTAGTAACAGGCTACAGTGATGTTGCAATGAGTGTGGCTTTGCACAAAATCATTTCACAAGGACTTTTGGCTTCCCTTGAAAACCTATTCCAACACAACAAAAATACTTAAAATATGATTGAGAACTTTTATCAATATATTCTGTATGAATTTACTTTGGATATATGCTGGAAGCGCATCTAATTACCGTCAATATCAACTTCAAAACTTTAACTTCTGCATTAAATCAAACAGATACACTTAAACTTAAGATGTTTGTGCCAACTTGACTTTAAATCCTAGTTCAAAACAGACATTTGTTATATCTCAGGTAAAAGCAATATTATTGAAGACTCCTTATACATTGTCGAAATTTCTATTCCCTTTACTATTTATTTCAAATCACTATCTAATGCACAACTAGATACATCCAAATTTTAAAGCTTTAAAATAAAGCAAAATCTTTCATTATAAGTTTAAGGTTTCAATAGTAAATTTGAATAAAACTTTATTTTGCAATACATCAACAGTGAACATTTAGCCTATTGTTTGAAATTCATTTCACAAAAAAATATATGATTATTATAGCCCAAGAGCCCATGACTGCCAGACCTTAGTTATTTTATAAAAGCTGAAAGTTTCTCTATGGATGTCACCAACACAGGTAAAGAATGATCAGCGAGTATGGAGTTTGGATTGTGGTTACTTGTGCAGGTAACAGGTAGTAAAGGTGTATGAAATAGTACCTCAACTTCTATAAAGTATAAAGCTCAATTTTTTTATATTTTCTTCAGAATAACATCAGGAATCACATCATCCATTGCTGGACACTTAGTATAGTAGAAAACCCCTGTCAGACACCCCATAACTTTAAAAAAAAATTATTATACTTTTGTTGTTGTTGTTTTCTGATGCCACCTGTGTGACGTAGTCAGATCGAGGCCCACAAAATTCATCGTGGCATGGGCAAAAGGTACGCCTGTCGTTGGCCTTGAGCACCCCACAGGTGACAGTGCGATTTAGCTCAGCGAAATTCCCCGAAGGGACGATAGATGGCGACACGACCTCTATCTCCACCTCCACAATTTCTGCATGTAAACTGAAGGGGAGGGAAATATTCTCCAGTCCCTGCGCTCGTGATTAAGCCCACAAGACTACGGACCCACTGATTTAACAAGCACGTACTCCGTGTGTACTCTGAAGGTGTTTGGTGGCATCGAGCATCGAACCCAGGCCTTCCAGTCTAGAGTCCGATGCTCTAACCACTGGGCTACCCACGTACTTTCATTATAGTATAAAAGCTGAATTTTATATATGTTACTTGGGAACCTATAAAAAGATGTTACTTCAAAAGCTGGACAATTTTAATGGTTTTTACATCGTGCCAGACACATTGAAAGTCTTCTGCAGGTGTGAGTGTAGGGCAACCGTTCAAGTGGCTGCAAGTGAAATAGGGCGTTTAGTCTATTGCGATCACTTAAGAAATCCAATGAAAAAGTAGTTTTATTACGTTTATAAGCATCTTACAGGAAGTAAAAAATATTATTCTATTATTACTAAATACAAAAAAAGTATTATTACATGTAAAAATCATACATCATTGTCGTGGATATTTTCATCTTCGTCACTACTACTCCAGTCCGTGGCTCGATTGTCATCAATATCCCTTTCATGGGAGATGCATACATATTTTGTTTGTAATAAAAGTGATGGTAAAATAATATTGATTTTGGAAGAAACATTAAAAAAATGTCGAACTGTTTTGAAAATCAGAAAAAAGCATAACATAAAATACAAAGACATTATTTTGCCTGACAAATATATAGACAATTGTTATCACTGGGAATACTATAAGGCTTTTACAGGAGTTATGGAAAAATAGTTAACTTCTAAACCTGTCAATTCTACAAAAAAGGTGAAAAACAAAAATCAGCCAGTATACCTACAGACAATAGTTCTCCAACCACGCTGTTGATACCTGAGTTGACCACAGAACCATCTCCTTTACATTTCTTTAACTACAGAATCTTCAATAACATCCCAGTCAAGTTTAATTTCTGATTCAATAGAACTCCAATCTACAACTTCTCAAGAAAATATTGAAATTTTTGAACTAGAAGTTAGTGATAAATAATGATTCAACTCAAGATGCAAATATTCTGACCAAAAATGATGCTAATACTAATGACTATCAAATTGTTTGTGTGTTTTGTAACAGGGAACAATAGCTAAAGATTTACATCAACATTGCATCCAGGTTACCTTTGATCTTGCAATAGCAAAAGTAGCATTTCAAATACAAGCTACGGAAAAACGTGAATTTTATCATTTATTTATACGTATAGGACCGTTCTACATTATGATGTCTTATTTTAAAGCAATCGGTAAAGTAATTAGTGACTGTGGGTTAACAAATGTTATGGTTAAGAGTAGTTTGCTGACAAGCGGTTCTATAAATGGTTTTCTTGATGGAAAGCACTTCAGCAGCTGCAAAAGATTGCATCCTCTAGTAGCATTGGGATTGGAAGTTCTAAATTTTAAATCATTTTTACAACATGATAATACAACAACATTAACAGATTTTATGATGGAGGAAGTGAAAAGACTACAAAACTGTGAAATATCGTCATTTCGCATTGAAAATGAAGATCTGAAAGAATTGATGAATAATTACAATATTTTCAAGCAACAATGTCTCAATGATGAGCTTGGTAAAACTTCACAAATTTACTTGATTTACATCAGTCTTATATCATTACTTGGAACTGTCACGGAACATTTGCACTGGGGATTTTGAACTTTTCATATCAACATTGCCTTCAATTACAAATATATTTTTTATATGCAACCAACGAAATTATGCACAATGGACTGTAAAATTTTATAATTTGCTAAAAGCTGCAGAAACCCATCCTGACTTAGAAGAATTTAAACAAGGTTGCTTTGGTATCAAACAGGCAACTAAACCATTTTCTAAAAAATTGATTGACTGGGTATTAGAACAAACTAAATGCAAACACTGCTAGAAGGCTCACAGGTGTTATACACTTAACAAATTCAATTTCGGCACGTCAACAGTTGGCTCATAATCATGATATTAGGTCTACGATTATAAATCCAGTTTATCTAGAACTAGGTCTGCAAACTCATCAAGATGTTTCAACAGACTTAAATCTCCATAATATCCGGAAAAATACCAAACAATCAAGACAATTTATCACTACCTTCGATCAATTTATTTAATCCCTTCAGCTCAGAAGTGCCCAAAGACCATCTGATAAATATTTCACCAAGAAAATCCACATCACCACCGGTAGAGGCATTCCTTCTAAATATTGGGGGGGGAAGATTATCAACATAAAACATTTTTCTGAGTATTTATCAGATATTAACAGATTTGAAAAAGATAAGAAAATATCCATCGACAATTTCTCCAGATTATGAGAAAAGGAAGAAAGTTTAAGTGGTAAAATTCAAGAAATTAAAATTGAAAGGATTTATTTCGACGCATGTTGGGTATCTATGGATTACAATGCAGACATTTCAAAGATTTCTCTCACCCAATTACCTCAGTACCATTGCCCATGGGCCATTTGGATGACACTATTTGTAAGACCAATAAATCTGTTTTGATTAAATGCCTAGAGAAAGAGGTCCAGCATGAGCAACCACATCATATAGATGTTCTAATAATTGATGGTTTTTTTCCTATTGCATACAATTAAAAATGCTCCAAAAACTTTTGGAAATATTTCAAAAAAATTGTTGCAAATGGTCACTCAATTAAAAGCATCAACTTACGTGATCTTTGATCAATACTTTACACCATCGATCAAAGATTGCAAGCATTCCCAATGGTTAGATTCTGCGCAATTAGAGTGCACTATAACTGGCCTGAGCAAATTCAATCAAGTGACTTCGCGAAAGAGCTGAAAATTTTAAATTTTAAAGAAGCTCTGTTTGATCTTTTTATTTCGCATTGGGCTACTGATGAAGTGGTGCCATTTATTGGCAACAAAATTATACACATAAATTTCAGAAAATGTCATTCTTTCACTATTAATGAATCCAACAAAGTTGTCTCAAGAGTTGTCATGCCTAGCACATGAGGAAGCAGATACAAAGATGGTATACCATGCATGTAACATCAACTATCCAGCAGAAATAGTAATCAGAAGTATTGAAACTGATATTGCTGCTATAATGCTTGGTAACATGCACCCTCTTAAAAATGATTCGATTGCATGGATGCTTACGGGTACTGGAAATAATTTAAGATATGTGGACCTAACCAAAATACATGCAGAGTAGGGTCAGTTAATTTGTCAGAGCTTACCTGAATATCATGCCATCAAAGGATGTGATTTTAATCATGCGTTCTTCAGAAAAGGAAAATTAAAACCTTACAAAACTATAAAAAATTTTCCAGAGTACCAGGAAGCTTTCAAGAACTTCGGTACGAGCGAATTTATTGAAAACACAGATGAACAACAAAACATTTTTAATATTATTCAGAGATTTATATGCAATGTATACAATGCCAGTAATGTAATTGATGTTGATGCCGCTCAAAGTCAAATGTTTATTGACTGATGTAAACTTAGCTTTTGACCGAAAGAAGTTGCGAAATTTTGACACTAGCAATCTACCTCCTTGCAAAAGCGAGCTATTGCAGCAGTTTCTGCGAGCCAACTATACATGTACCATTTGTAACAATGATCATCTGAAAAATCCAGGCACATATTAACCAGACAACAATGGCTGGGTATTGGAAAATGATAAATACCATTTTAAATGGTTTGAAGGGGATCAACTACCAAGTTATGTCAGTGATTCATTCAAAACTCAATCAGGTATGTAATTAAGTCAAATTATTGTACATAATTTTTTAATTATTCACAATTGTATAAACTTGCTTAATTTTTTTCGGAAACTGATGAAGAAAGCGATATTGATGACAATCAAGCCATGGACTGGAGTAGTAGTGACGAAGATGAAAATATCAATGACAATGATGTATTATTTTTACATGTAATAATACTTTTTTTTGTAACTAGTAATAATAAAAAAATATTTTTTTACTTCATGTAAGATGCTTATTAACGTAATAAAACTACACCATTAAAACTGTCCGGCTTTTGAGGTAACATCTTTTTATACGTCCCCAAGTAACATATATAAAATTCAGCTTTTATACTATAACGAAAGTATAATAATTTTTTTAAAAGTTATGGGGTGTCTGGCAGGGGTTTACTACTATACTAATGGATGATGTGATTTCTGATGTTATTCCGAAGAAAATATAAAAAAATTGAGCTTTATACTTTATAGAAGTTGAGGTACTATTTTATACACCTTTACTACCTGTTACCTGCGCAAGTAACCACAATCCAAACTCCATACTTGCTGATCGTTCTTACCTGTGTTGGTGGCATCCACAGAGAAACTTTCAGCTTTTATAAAATAACGAAGGTCTGGCAGTCATGGGCTCTTGGGCTACTAACACAATCTCTCACCCAGATGACATTCTTCAACTAATTTCTAATAAATATGTTTGGCCCAATATAAAAGTTGACATTAAATTAATTGTCAGTCATATTTACAATGACAACAAACTAAAATTCATAGACGTACAAAATGCTCATGTAGTAACTTCTTGGTGGATGACTTAAAACTCAAACATTGATAGAATTGGGCTGCCATAGTTTTACACATTGCTTAAGAATTGGATATCAATTTACATGCTACCTGAAGTTTCTATGATAGTTGCTGAGACAGTTGACTAAAACACTATTTTAACATGGGTTGCATGCTTTGGTGTGTGTATATATATATGTATGTATCATGAGTGACCAAGGTTAAGGATTTGTGAATTCAAGGCAGATGTTTCAAATCTCAAATCAAGTTACAACTTTGCGAAGATATAAATATCAGGAAGCTGAGACTAAAATTAATTTTGTAATATCAAAATATACCACTAAAAATTTACTATTGGAAATTACCTTCTGTATATATTAAAGCAGTGATACTCAACCTACGCCACATGTGACCTGGTGTCTTTTTCTGAGTGGCCCAGCTATGACCCATTGCCCTAAGAAATTCAATTATTTAAGAACAATTTGTTAAAAATTTAGCGCAGAAATTCTATTAATGAAGCAATCAAATCTATTAATTTTTCAACCGATTTACTTTTTTGATAGTAGAATGCAAGCAAAAGGCTTGGTCATGGATGAAAGGAAATCAAAACTACCCTATAACTCAGTAAAAAAACATAAAAGTAAATATTTTTGGTGTGCGATAGTAAAGTGTTAAAATAAAAACCAAAAATGAGTTTTAATATTTTGATCAATTTAGTTTTGTCTAATGTTGTTTTGGTCTTATAGTGTTTTTCCCCATTATACTCATGATGGGGCCTGCATGAAATATCTGTCATATGCATGTGGCCCTGAAGGGGAAAAGGTTGAGTATCCCTGCATGAAAAATTTAAAATTATTCACCTTCTAGTGAACAAAAAAAACTTTTGTAACATGGAATATTGCAATGCCGAATTATCTAAAAAAATGTTTAAGAATGTTATAAGTTCATAAACTTTTCATAGTAAATATGCAATAGTAACAGCAAAAAATGGAAATTTCTTCTAATTAAAAATATATATATATCAATTTATATTTGTGTCTTTTACAAGCGATTGCATCACAAGACTAATACATGGGAGAGCCTCGTAAAATTGAAAAATATTATATTAAACTCAGGCTAGGCAAGATCGATTCAGCCTTTCATCCCTTCAGTGGGTTGATAAATGAGTACCAAGCCTGCTTGGGAACTTAACACTGTCAGACTGACCACAACATCTGCTCATGCACCTCAGGGCCCAAGGTTGCGTATACTGATAGGAGCACAGTAGGCTTTAGTCCTAATGGGTTGTTGTGCCACTGAGTTAATAATTTCTACAGAGATATAAATTTGTCTGTACTCCTACTTCCCATAACCTCTTTTAAAGGTAAAAAGCTCTCTCTCCCCCTACAAAAAAAATTGATATACAGTATGAAATTTGTCACAAGACAATGTTCAAAAGATTGACTTCAATACTGAAAAAAATTAAGCTATTAAAAATAAAATTCATATTGATAAGCAATCATAAAATATAATAAAGGATTTAGTTAAAAAATAGATAGTGAAGAAGCAAAATATAATAAAAACACCATGCAAAAACCTATATTATATTTGTATTTCAGGAGTAAAATGAAAAGTAGTTTGGATAAGTAATAATAGTCCATTACTTAAAGAATAAAAAAAATATTTACATACCAGGAGCTGTGGACGGCCAAGAGCTGTTAACTTTATTGCTGCAAATCCTGTAGAAGCAGTTGAACCTGGTAAATTTATAATGTTAAAGCATAAAGATAAAATTCACATACATATATTCCAAGTTTATTAGGCAAATACAATTTTGTAATCTTAAAGTTAAAAATCCTGTACAGTGGTTTCTTCAAATTTTTTACATGATTTAAATTCAAAGAATATCTATAAACAGATTTCATTGTACATGTGAATTTCAAATTTCCATTTTTATCATCTAACAATAATGAACAAATATAAATAAAAGCAGTTTAAACTTTTTTTTGATAATCAACAAATCTGAGAGTAGAAAAGAAAACAGCAATGATTTAAGTGTTATTTTAAAGTATTTATTTTATTGTTTATTCCTTGACCCCTTCACAATGGGCGGTACAAATATGCATTCTTCACGGACGCTTCTCATGGCCGGGTGGTGCAAATGTGACTTTTCAGCTGGAACATTTTTAATGACCACTAGATGGCACCCTATGCCCTCTATATTGAAACTGAACATAGTTAGAGTAACCTGACCTTCAGTATGTTTACATTCTGCCTGGATTTGGTATTTTGCTCATCAGCTGTGGCGGGGGAGGGGATTATCGAAATGTAAACAAATAGCTCGTAAAATTTCCACTCGATTTAAAAGATTCGCGTTTCTAATAACTCTCCCAATGCTTTTTTATTTTCTTTTTCTTAACAGTGTGGAGTGTTTTAGAGTTTTAGCGTCAGTTCTGTTACAGTTTTTGTTGCTTTCGGATATATTTCGGGTATTTTTATTTCAAAAACCTTGACTTCAGATTATTATTTGATTGTTTTGAAAGCATTTTCCTAACCTTAATATGTCACAAACAGTGTGTAAATAAAAAAAAATGTAACATTTTATGCTTGCAAATGATACAATGCAGGACTTAGCATTTCTCCATGCTTCGAGATTTTCCACACTCAATCTTCCTTTTAACTTTGCTATTTCTTTTTGTAAATAATCTTTGTCCTAACTTTTTTTATTAATTTGAAAGTGTATTAAAGTGTTTTCATCAATGAAAATTTTGGAAAAAAATGAATAGTGCTTACGAAATTTATTTCCCAAGGTAAGTCATATTTTTTTATATAATTTCATGTAAGTTAAAGGGAAAACGTTATTACATTCTAGTTTTAATGTAACTGACAACTTGTGTAATAATCTAAAGGTGTACCAAAAATTACGACGTTAGGACTGAAATTTTATTATTTATGCATATTTTTCTTAAGTTAGGCTTAGCAACAAAAATGCCCCATCCTGAAGTGAGTAGTCCTTACGCATTCACCCTGTTCCTAGCGAGCGGCTCGTCGAAAATCGACCCGTCCTGAACAGGTTAATAGATAAACATTCTATGTTAATATAATTTGGAAATTATTTTCTAATTTTTTCTGTTTTTAACTATCATAGGTGAACAATTTGCTCAATTTCAACTTGTATGGCTTATTAATTAATACAGAATAAAAGCAAATTAAATAAACTTTACATCCTAAAATATCAAAGAAGTAATATTTTATCAATTCTTAATTTGAATTGATACAGAAATTTTTATTTTGATAGGCTCCATAAAAATTTTGAGTACATACACTAATGAGCCTAAATATTCTGACCATTCACCACATTTTTCAATGAACTTATCTGGATGACATGGAAGGCATACGATTAAATGGAAATAGAATGTAAAACTGCTATGCTGGAAAAAAGGTAAGGAATCATTCTTGCGTTTAATTTTGTGAATGATAGTAAAGGCTGCTGACCAAAGCAAATTTAATATAAGACAGACTGTAATGGCCTGAAGATTCGGAATGCATACCTCTGAAACTACACAACCAGTAGGTTGTTCTCAATTTGCTATCGTTAGTATTTATGCAAAGTGGAAAAATTATAGCAAAATCAGCAGTAGACCTAAAACTGCTGGAAGTCCATGGGTTATCAAAGAATAAGGACATCGGAAACTGTCCTGCTTTATAAAGTATAATCTGTACCGGACAGTGGCTCAGTTGACAGTACAAAACACACTGAAGTTCCCAGAGTAAAAGTTTCAGAACACACAGTTTAGAGAACACTGTTGGATATGGGACTAAGGAAAAGACATCCTATTCATTTGTCTCAGTTGACTGATTGTCATTGTCAACTACCCCTACAGTGGATTCAGGAACATCAAGACTGATAGGAGAGCTGTCTTGTTGTTTGAATCATGATTTCTCATTCATCACATTGATTGTCATATCAGGATACACCATCTTTCCCCCTTCTTTCACAGGCTGGACCCCATTAGGCTCATATATGAGCTGCTATAGTATTATGCTAATGGATGGCACTGGGACCAAGAAAGTTGCAGTCTATCGGAATAACTGTGGATCAATTGTACCCTTGCATTGTGGTGTCTCCTCAACAGGAAAGGAAATCTTCCAGCAGAACTACACCACATGTCACAAGACTAGAATTATGTTGGAGTGGTTCAAAAAGCATAACGATGAATTCCGATGAATGTCCTGGCCACCTAACTCAAAAGATATTCTATTAAGCCCAAATGTGTTCTATTTGGGCTTTCATAGAAAGGCAAATCAAAGGTCAAATACCAAAATATCACAATATTTCAACTTTGCGGGACTGCTATTTAGGCATTTGATACAACCTGTCTCCAGTTGTCTACCAAGAACTCAGGATACCCATGCAAAGGCAAATTTGCAGTTGTTTTAAAAGAGAAAGATGGCACAATGCATTATTGAGTAGTGTACATATACAGAGTTATCAGGACAGAATATATATATATCTGATCTCAAATTTTACTATTTTCCGTACAAGCAGAAAATTATAAATAAAATTTCATGGTAAAGAAACGCTGTTAAAATTTTAGTTTACAGTATTTTCTTTTTGCAATGCATGACAGCATTGTTATCATATAGCTGATTTTGAGAGAGAAGTGGAAATGGCATCTATGGAGAAAGCTTTCGTTTGCTTTCATTTGCAAGTCAATAATCACTGTTCAGTGTGAATATTGGAGAAAGATTACAGCAGTAAATCACCAACATCTTAGAACATCAGAAAGTGGTAAAATCTAAGGCAACCAGTCTAAAGTAATCAGGTATTTCAGCACAGAATGTGAAAAACTTTGCACTCTGAAGAAATTGATGGTTCATGCTAGTCATGAACTTGGGATATCTCAGTTTACCGTTTGATCTTTGTTGAGAAAAGAATTGCATTCCAAGCCTTACAAATTGTGTCTAGTGATGAGTTGAAACATCTGAATTCCATAGATGAAGCTATGAAAGACAAACAATTTTGTTCAGTGATGAAGCCACCATTTTATTTAAGTGGCAGCTGTAACATGCAAATTTTGGGAGTGGAAAATCTCCAAGCCTACACTGAACATTTATTATTTTCTATTTGTATTTATGAAAAATATTACAATTTGTGATTGGGCTGATTCTTTCCTGATAAGCCTACATATTTCTCTATCATTCCTTTTCTAAAAAAAAGGGAATTATCCTGGACCAGTTACTATAAAGAGAACATTAAAGATTAGTCTATCCGCTCTGTTATTAAAGTAAGAAGTATATTACCTGCAACAGCATCAATGGACTTGAGAAAAGTCACCATGTTTTTTTCACATTGGGCTTCACTTAAATAAAAATAAGTCCTTGCTTTCACTTGGAATTTCCTTCTATCTGCAAATTTCTCATAAGGCTTGTACTTCTTCAGCTCATCTACATGTTATATTTAACAAAATATTTTTATACAGATTTGGAAATTAACTTGTATATAAATAAATATGATTTTAAAATTTTCAGAACAGGGTATATACATTACAAACAGAGAACATCAGTCAACTTTTAAAAATGTCAAAGTCAACAACCTAATAAAATGTGATGTGCAGGAGGAAGAGCAAACTTTATGAATTTTAAAACTTACGGGTATGTGGGCACCCAATTCTGTTTTAAAACACACTTCTTTTTCATAAATTTGATTTACCTCAACCAGACATTTTCTAGCTGTACTTTTTTTTTTGCTCCCCAAAGAGAGAAAAAGCACATAGCCAGAGGTACAAATACCTTTAATGATGCTGCATTGTTAACTACAATTCATTGAAACTATCCTCCTGCTGATCATTAAGTATGACAGGAAACTTGGGAAAAAAGTAAATTAAAAGCACACTCATCATGGAATAAATACACTTGCAATGTAAACCAGAAAAACTGTTTCTCCTTAAAAAGAAAACATGCAATTGCATGACATATTCACAATCCTCATGAAATGAAATGTTTAAAACTCTAACATGAAAGCTCATAGTTTATTTGTATTATTTTCGCTGGTTTCTTAGGTGTGGAATGATAATTTATGCTGTACTCTGAAGCAACACGAGGGCTATTGGCAACCAACCATGTAATTTTGAACAACAGTCAAGTGATGAGAATGATGTCTGAACTAGCACCTTCTCTCTAAATTTCCACATCACCAAAATGTGAGGATTTTGAGCCTTGATAGATATCATATGCATCAGTCCCTCTACACAGCAGATCTTCAGAAATAGCTTGATGCTTTTTTTATGAGTTATTTGAAGATGAGAAAGAGAGTTTCAGATCTGGAATCATTTTTCAAAGTCAATGTATATTATTGCTATTCAGATGTGTTAATAATAAATGTAATGCAGTGTTAACTTCTTCAGTACAAATACAGCTGCTAATATCTTCTAGTGTTATTTGTAAAAAAAGATGGTAGAATGAACATTTCTGTACTGAGAAAATTAAATATCTTAATTACAGCTCTTACACGAATTGAACTCTGAATCTCTAACCAGCTGTTTGTAGAATTTTCACAATGTATTTTGGACACTTAAGAATTTGGCAATAAAAACACTTTTTTGAATTATATTTTAAAAATCAACTTAGAATTGCTTACATACTCCTTCAAGACTGTTCATTATTTCTTAGCATATTCTTATACCTTCTAAACATCCATGTATTTTAAAAGAATATTAAAGAACCTTAGTAGATATGCAGAAACCAATGTATATTTATAAACATTTCAGAGATATGCATACCACAGAATACTATAAATATAATTATATTGGAATATAAAGTAGCAAAAAATACATTAAAACAATAAGTGCATGATGAGATCTCATAAAAAATTAAATGAATATATATCCTAATAATTATATTAGAAGTATAAAATAAGTATTTTTAAAAAGTACTCTTGAATTTATTAATTTTTTTTTAAAATAAAAAATTATTATTTTAGTGCAAAGAATTATAAGACACTGAACTTTCGAGAGTTTTCAGAATTCTTTACTAAAGAAATAAAAGAGAATGTCGAAAAATAATTTCACCAACACAAAAAATAACTTATGCACTTCAGTGTGACAATAATACATTCTTACCTGTATCAGATGTTGTTTGAGTTGAAAGCTTGGCTCTAAATGATGCACAGGAAAAGATAAAATGTTCCAATATAAGAAAATACATTTTAAATTTCAAACTTAAAAACATTACTAAAAGAGAAAAGAAAAAAAACATAAAAATTTCAGCATTTTTTTAATTGAAGCATTTAAAATTTAGGCTTCAGAACAGGTGTTTATTAAATTAATATTTTACTCAGTCATCATAAATATCTTAACATTTAAAAATTTTATTTGATATATATGTATTATACAACTGACCAATTTTGTGAAATTAAAAGATGTCACCTAACTCTGTCATCAATGTTATTACTGAATTCAAACATGCATAGGAACAGTTTCCCTGATAGGCAGCATGTCGCTGTATTTGGCAAAGCTTTTTGATCTGATGAGAGAAATTGGTCAACAGTATAATATTATAAATACCAATGGTGTTAAGTACACCCCCACAATGTAGGAGGGGTCCAAGGTTCTAGTGGCCCAAAACCTGACATTGCAGGAGATCCCAATGTTTCCGTCACACCACTGATAAGTATCCTTTGTTTTATAATAACTCTTTGAAGTTAATTAAACTACGGAAGCTTTCGGAACTAATTTGATATCGGGGGTAATTGCGCCTAGCAGCGTTTGCTGTAGTTGGAATAGAATCCAATATGGCGGCCTAACGGTAATTTAATGATACACAATAATTTTAAAGAATTGTTTTGAAATATATTGAAATGTATTTCAAATAAAGGATATAGGAAGAGATTGAGAATAACCTGTAGTAAGAATAGTATTATAAGCATCATATAATAATCTTATAATATTATTTTATCGTAATTATATATAATATTCATGTAGTGCAATTTAATAACAGTTATCAGCAATAATAATCATATAATATAATTTAACAGGAATTATAAAAAAGAATAATCAGCAAATTGTAAAAAAATAAAAATGCATAAGATTACTTGTATTACATAATTATAAATAAATAACATAATAGCTTTAATTAAACAACAAAAATAGTTATAAATAACATAATTATAAATAAATAACAGTAATAGTTATAAATAAATATTAATTATAAATAAGAAAATATGTGATAATATTCATAAATAAATGTTAAAAAAACAATTAAAAATAACGAATATTAGATGATTATTAAAAAAGTTATAATTGCATTTTTGTATTAAATTATGAATTAAATAATTACATAATATATGTTAAAATTAATTAAGAATTCTAATTATAAGGTAGTGAAAGCTTGCAATATGAAACTTGCACAGCAAGTTCCTTCAACGAATTGCATCGAAAAATGAAAGTAAAAAAAATATTTTTAAAACGTAAAATAAAACGAAAGTAAATGATTTATAGCGATAATTAAAAGCACAACACTTATTCTTCTAAGAAAAGAATATTCTAGTACTCACTCATTTTAGAAATATCCATATTCAAAAATAGCACAGAATTATACAGAAGACGTAAACATTAGAAAAATTACACTGTGAAAATGGTTCAATTTTTACAGAAATTAGAAATTTTTATTAAAAGCGTCTGAAATTAAAAGGGTTACAGTGGGAAAAAAAAGTTATTTCTAATATACATTATCCCCATGGCAACCCCATCGACAGACGATAAAAATATTAAGGTAACAATATTGTAATTTTATCGCCTATCTTGGCGAACATAAACAACTCGGCACTATTACCCCCAATATCAAACTAGCACCAAGCTTTCTAATGATACCTTTACAGTTATTACTTATGCTTGCAATGTATTAAGTTTAATTTATTCTGTAACTAATGATTAACATAAATGAATAAAAAAAAATACACTTGAGTACAATGTAAAATCCACAAAAGAGTGGAAAGGTAAGCCACTTCAAAAAAACATTCCTTAATTCCTTAACACTGTTGCATGAATAAAGTATATATAATTTGTGTACTTAAGTTATTTAGTATTTTATCATATACAGTGAAATATATTTAATGCAAAAACACTAAAGATTAAATATTGAATAACACAAAATAATACAATGGTCCCTACAAATGACTACGTATTTCTATGCATTTTTGAATGAACAAAATATGGTAAACACCATACGTGGAGACAAGATTTAAGAGGGGTGTGAAATAAAAGAGAAGTGGTTTAATAAGTTTCAGAGAAAGGAGGCTAACTTGGCTTTGAAATACCCTCAGAATAGCCTATGACTAATATTGCTTGTCTAAGCTACCTTCACCCTCCACCCCTACAAACACCACACAAATACATCACATCTTGCTTCAGTTGGCTTAGGAATTTGTTGATGAGTAAAAATCAATGAGTTTTGTTTGCTTTTTTTTAAATTCTATTTTCGAAAAAAAAATTTACAAGCACAATGGCAAAGAGATCAGTAGGAAAACAAACTACTATTTTGCTTTCAATGAAGATGAAACTTCTTAAGGCTATTGATCAAAAACAGAAATCTATAAAGATTTTGGTATTGTTATCAACAATAAAAAAAGAATAAAACAGAGTTTGAACAGAGTAAGTTTGAGCCAAAGTGAAAATGAATAAGAACAGCCATGCACAAGGATTTAGAGACTGCTTCCTTGTTAGGTTCAAACAATCGAGATCTCAGAAAGGGGTTTTCATATCAGGACCTTTAATGCTAGACAAAAGCAATGAACTTGCTAAACAAATGGATATTACATTTTCTGCAAACCTAGGATGGTTGGAACATTTAAAGAATAGAAATTACATATTACTAAAAAATGTTTGTGGTTGCACTAATCAAGTTTTATCGACCATGACAGCAAACTGGTTTCAGTCTCTGTCTAAAAAATTTGTATTTAAGTCTTGTGAATGCCTTTGTTTCATTGTTTTTTTATTAAATACAGGCATACAAACAAATTTACATACATAAAATATACTCTAATGAATTTAATTTTGTTAAATACAACATGAACAGGTAACACGAAATATCCTTTAACTCGAAAAATTATTTTGGTTCCCTCAGTTTCATGTTAAACAATTTTCCCTATATTTCACTTTTTTATTCTTAGTATAAGATAAATTATATTTGCCATGGAGTTTCTGATAGAAATATGAATCCATATTACTATAAATTATTGATGATTAAATTTAATAAAAAGAATAACAATATTAATTTTGTTAATAGCTTTTTCATACGATGGACAAAAATAATCATTTGCTAACAAGGTAATACTCATTTGTGAATTCTTAATTAATATTGCCAACAATTAACTTAAAATCACACAATTTAAAAAGATAAAATGAAAACTAAATGAAATAAAATTTTTCATCTTTTTCAAGACATTTTTTATCTAGCATGTGCACTTTTTGGAGATATCAAAATTTTGACTAGGTTACTAACCAAATTTTTGTATAAAAGCCTCTAAACATTATGTACAATGCAGTGAGCTGTGGTTGCTAAAAAAATATACTATATGCATGAGCCAGTATATTGTCAAATAAAAATACCTCTAAGTTATATATACTTTTTGCACATAGCAGATATTGGTTTGACAACAATATGCACTACAAAAATATTTAATTCAATAAGAATCATTTTAAAAAAATACAAGAAATATCAAATAGAAATTTTTTTAATAGTAAATATTCACTTTTTCATAGCTTCCTTGGCCTGATCTTCACTCATGTCTTCTTCAGCACTATAATCAAGAATGCTTTTGACACCAAAGGAGCGCAGTCTATCCAGCAAAGGCTTGATGGATTTGGCATCCTCTCCAGCCACGAAATGACCATAGAAGGTATGCTTCATCACAAAATTAAATAAAGCAGGACCAAGAATTTTTTTGCCTTGTGCGATAAGCTACAAAATCAATAAATTACTTATTTCTTACAAAATCATGCTTAATACTTTCTTTTTAAAAATATTGCTTTGCTTATTACTTTACTGGTGCATTGTTTACTAGGTAAAACTATGTTATTTTATTAACTATATGCTACTATTGTAATAATTAAAGAAACATAATCAAGTCTAACAGAAAATGTAGCTATTTAGAAATTTCAAGTTTTATATATTTTATACAGCTATATAAGATGTTTAAAATAATGAAGTATTAACAAAAAAAAATTGTTTTATTTGGAGCTACACAAACATAACAAAATTGGTAACTTATGTATTATACTGCAATTTTATTGAATCAAAAGATGTCAAATGCTACGATATACAGCCAATAGTGGAAACCATCTCTAAGCACATTCAAACATGGTACTAATAACAATGACAGCATTTGGCAATGTTTTTTTAATTGGCAATGTCTTTCCATTTTGCTAAATTTGTCAATGGTATAATACATAAGCAGCCAAAATTGCATTTTATCTTCGACCAGAGATGAAAAGAATAGAAATACATTTTAGAAAACATATATAGATGGTGGCCATCAAAGGTGTTCATACACTTACAATTTTCTATAAAATTTAATGTTTTTGACTAATAAAAATTAATATATTGGAATTACAATGCTTTTATAACATTTGAAAATTGTTCTTATTCAAAGAACTTAATCAATTTTCAAAACATAATATAACTATTATTTTAAAAAATTAACAATAAAAAAGCTACTAAGAAATTAAGCAACAAAAGACTTCCTACACTTAAAACAATCTCAACATAGCTTTAACTTAGCTTTAGTATTTAGTAGGATTCTTTTAGCATCCATAGCAACTTTTAAACATCTTAGAATAAATTTCATCAGGTTTTTTTTTTGTAATTTCTGCATTGTTATTCTTCCATTCTTCTGTGATTGTTTTTGCTACATGTTTTTTATATGTCATGATTTCTTTTTTAAATTCAAATTCTCACGAAATATGTTCCACTGGGCTTAGATAATTTAGGAGATGTTTTCAGAATTTGGAGAGAGATAGGCACCAGTAGAGAAACATTGAGAACATTTCCACATCAAACATGTTTTTTAAAACAAAGCAATACTTTTAATGCAATCACAATTGTATTTTTCTAATAAAAAATGAATCAGATACAAAATATTAAGCTGTATTCGGTAAAATCAGATGGCGCCAAAAACAATCCATCTATATATTCGCAAAGATGCTGTAAATTTCATTATAAAGAAACACTGAAAGTATTGACATTCATTTTAGTAAAAATAGCAATTTACATTTTAAAAAAGGACGAAAGGGGCGTTTCGCAAAGATTCGAAGAAATACATGAAAAATATAAAAAATAACCTTACGCTTGCATTTCTTCATGAATTAAAGGAATTTTGCATTTTTAAATACATGTCTTATTAACTTTGTCATAAAACTTTCAAGCTATTTGTATCAAATGTATAATTGTTATTTAATGAGCCATGCCATATCCACATGGTTAAATCCAATGAACAATTTTGACTCACACGCCATTCTTAACAACAATGGAGAGCAAATTTCCAAAGAGACATTTTTTCGGAAAAGGCGAAAAAAAGGGTTGCCATTTTTTCGGTGATTTGAAAATCCAAATTTTTTGATGCAATGGAAGGGTTACCATATTGTAGCTGAGTATTGACATTACATTTAAGAAAAAATGCTTTTTAAATACACATTTTTCAAATGTATAATTGTTATTTTATCTATTTATTTTTTGCATTTAAGAGAAATGAGCTCATTTTGGTTTTGTACTAATTTTTTTATCTATTTATTTTTTGCTCTTTTGGTTTTGTACGTGTTCTTTTCCCAGATAAACAAATATTTAGATCTCACTGGAAATTTAGAATTTGATTAATATTTGAATAAAAGTTTAAAAAATAAGTTCAGACTTGCAAAAAGTTTAAGATACTTAAACATTTAACTCTTAACACATTCTGCCCTCATCATTAACCTTCAGAACAATCAGTGATCTTAAACCATGGGAGAATAACTCAATCATCTAAAACATGAAACATTTATTTTTCCAGGACTGAGTTATTTAAAAAAAAATTTTTTTTTTAAAGAGAATGGGATGCAGAGTATGATGAAATCATTTCATATTTATCTTGTTTGTGAAATTTCTAATCTATGTGTTGATTTTGAATTCAATAAATGGTTACTTTTATAATGATTAAGAGAGTTTACACTTCTGATACAAAAACTTACATTTGGTTCATTCTGTTAATGTAAAGATAAAAATATAGATATATTTACAAAAGTATTACTGTTAATACATAATTACATTTTGTAATACAATGTAGTGATGCTGGTTATCTGAATAAAAAAGAAATGTCAACTATCTACAAATTAACATCGACACTTATCAATTATATGGATTATTATTAGAAATCATGAATTCTCACCAACAAAAACACTTGACAATATTATCTAAAAAGATATATTCACTATAAATACAATGAAATAAAATTTGGTGTGCTTTTTACATACTGTTGTGTTTGGCTTCATGGTCCCTTTAACCCAGATATACTTCATCCTGGGCTGCCGTCTAGGACAGGGGTGTGTCTGTCAAATAGTACCAGTACTCCCAAAGAACATTAAATTATTTCTATTTTATTTACTGTGGAGTATTTCTATCAGGTTTGTGTGACTTTTTATGGAAATTATTTTATATTCCTTTCTTTGGATGACTGTATTTTATTCTGAAGGCATGTTTAAAAACAACTAAACTAAAATTATTAAATTAAAATAATTTAAAATATAAATAATCAATGCTCTCTCTCTCTCTCCCCCTCTTCAGCAGAGAGAGACCATGGTAAAATGAGCCCACATTGACCTGTCCACTGTGATAAAAAGGTTGGGGAGCGCTGCTTTAACCAATAAGTTTTCTAATGGTAAAAGTCCTTCCAAATAATATATCTGACATAAGAAACAAGTACTTTTTCATTAATACCTACCACTCAGTGCAACTTTGTTTTTGTTTTGGTACAACATGAGCCAACAAAATAATTTTAAACATAATTACAGCTTGAAACTTTCCTATATATTTTTTAAAATAGAACCCATTCTATAAAAATAGTCTGTATACGACACTGACTATGGCTAGCTTAGACAGTGTTTCCCCTGTCACCTCTTCCAATAATGATGGTAACAATTCCTCACCAACATATCCAAACAAAAAAATCATGAAGAATTGCAAAAGCTCATCCACAGAAAGAAGAAAACAACATAACATAATTTTATTAGTCTTCTTTAAGACTAATAAAATTCATTTGGTACTGCTTGTATTCAAAAAGAGAAATATTTTCTGAAGTGATAATTATTCACATTATTTTACAATCCAAACATTTTTTTACACAAATTTGATTCTTTTCAGTGCATATTCTTTCAAAATGTTAAAACTAAACAATGACAAAACAACTGAAAAGATACATACTGTACCTTTATTCAAGCATGTAAATTTCTTTGCAAATAGTTCAGTTTTCAAAAATATTAATTTTTTCTACAAATCTTTCATTTTTAGAATGTTAGAATAGAAAATTACAGAAAACGAATTTCAAATAGATTTATCCAATAGACTACAAACTAAATGTACATTATTACAAAAAGAGCTACTCTAAGAAATAAACAACTATGTACAAAGCACATGCTAATATTTACGCTCAAAATATGAATGGTTAACATTTGGTTTTAATAGTAGCCAAATGTATATTTTTCTATGATTAAAAGATATTTAAAAAAGTATTTTTAGAATTAAGACATAAGAAAAAGACTACGTACTTTTTCGTGGTTTTCCACCAAATAAGAATATGTGCTTAATTTAAGAACCAAAAACGCTCTGAACAACTCCCATGTAGTTTTGCTTTTAAAAGCATCTTTAGTATTTTCAAAGGAGAGATCTAATGGATCTCTCTGAGGCGTACTCTCAGCTCTATGAATTGGATCCTGTGGTAAAACAGCGGACGACTTGAAGCGCAGATTAGAATTCCATAAAGCACAAGAACATTTTGCAAATTTTTTTTTAACTGTTAATGACCGAAATATAACAGCCATTCTTTAAAATCGACGGAATATATATGTCTAGCGCTATTTCAGCATCACCGCTTCGACATTCAAATAGCTCATGCGACACCGTACCGAAACTAAATCTTCCAAACATCCCTATGTCAGGCTTTACCAGAAGTAATTTAATTAAAGAATATCAATTGTAATTTCGTAAAATGAGATTTAGTAAAACATACTTAATTATGTCAATATTCCCTGAATAAAAAAATAAATGTGAGTGGAGTCTTAAAGAAATTAATGCTTATATTATTAGTGGCTGTCAAGAATCAATCCTCAAGAAAGACCTCCCCCCCAAAAAAAACATGAGATACACTGCTGGACAATTGCTAAGAACGGATCACAAATTGCTATGTAGCATAACATTAAGCGAGACATGAGGCCTAGTAGGATAAAATATAGTTGCCACACTGTTCAGACATTAGAATAAAGAATATTTATTGTTCTGGAAAGTACAAAAGCTGTGAAACATCTGAAAGGGGAAAAAATGTTCATTTGATCTGCGTACGGAGAAATGGAACAATGCATCTAAAAGTCAGCAGGCACCTTAAAGAAAGGTATCAGTACGGGATATGTCCACCGTGGAGTGTGATGCAACATTCCACACGTCGTACCATACTTTGCACAAAATTATCCAGCAGCTGTTGAGGCAATTTATCCCATTCCTCTGTGAGTGCACGGATGAGGGTGTTCTTGTTTGTCGGAGGATAGTTTCGACCAGCAACTTGCCTCCCCAAAGCATCCCACACATTTTAAATGGGGTTTAGATCTGGAGAACGCGCTGACCATACGAGATGTTGAATACCCTCGCTGTCTAAACAATCCTGAACAGCGAGTGTTCGATGACATGTTGCGTTGTCGTCCATAAAAACAAATTTATCACCGACAGCACCACGGAAAAGACGAACATGAGGAAGTAGAACTTCATCAATGTATCGTTGGCCCGTCATAGTCCCATTCGCAACCACATGTAGACGCGCGCGTCCGGCCCACACCATGATACTACATGTCGGATATCGGTCCTTTTCCTGGATATTTTCTGGACGATAAGCAGTACCACTTTAGCGCCAGATCAGTTGGCGTCTACAATCCGATGACAGACTGAACCTACTCTCATCTGAGAATAGTACGCATGCCCAGTCCTGTTCAGTCCAATTGTGATGCTCACGACACCATTGCAAACGGGCAGTACGGTGCTGTGTGGTCAATGGGACACACACAACAGGTCTGCGTGCGTATAGTCCTCCTCCCCTCAAACGTCTGGCAACAGTTTTTCGGGAGATCTGCTTTCCTGAGGCAGCAAGAAACTGATTTGCCACCTGCTGAGCTGTGGTGCGCCTGTTCCTTTTTGCTGATATAGGACGATATATCTGTCTTCTGCAGGCGTCGTACTTCTAACACGTCCTCCCCCATGCCGTCTACTACACATTCCAGTAGTTTTAAATGACTTCCACAGCCGTGAAACAACGCTGTGAGCGATGTCGAACTCCCCTGGCAACATGTGTTATTTTTCGCTCTTCTTCGATCTTTCCAATAATTCGGCCACGCATAAAATCATCTATGTGATGTCGGGAAGACATGCCAAAAATTTTAAGTTCGTCTATTAAATCTTTCCTGTAAAACTTTGACTTGAAACAGCAACTGTCCACATGCGTCAAAACCTTTAAAGCTCTTATGAACGCTATCACGTGATGAACAGACGTGGAAAAAAAAATTTGCATACCCATACTTCTTTTTACTAATATCCCGCACTTATTCTAATTTTCCACATTTTGCTTCCTTTCATTTTGTGGTTGCTATGGATGATAGTGTTATCCATCCTTAGCAATTGTCCAGCAGTGTAGTAGTTTGTTGATCCGTATCCCACAAAACCTATAACTAACTATAACAAAAAGTGTTAAATCTTGATGGAACAAAGTCCCGTTTATGAAAAAATAAATTGTAGTTTAAAAAAAAAATTTGGAAGACGTTTTTTTTAAATCGAACTAAAAAGTAAAAAAAATAATTCTTAATACAAGAAACTAAAATGATTAACGAGAAAATTAATGTCATTGGGGTAAAAGTGTGTGGGGTGTTCTATATCAATTGTTATCATTTCTTACTAGTTCTATTCCGAAATGCAGAGTTAATGTAAAAATATAGTTCAAGCTTTTACCAAAATGACATTCAATTTCTCGTTAATCATTTCATTCTTATATTAAGAATTATTGTTTTACTTTTTAATTCGATTTAACTTAAAAGCGTGTTTTTTTAGTTTTTTTTTTTTTTATGATTATAATTTATTTTTGATTTTTTTATTTCAATCTACAATACAAGCATGCACGTTTAATTTTTTAGACTATCATTTATTCATTGATGAATTAAGCTTAAATGCGTCATTTTTTAGAACCTGGATTGCCCATTAGCATCCTATCAGTACGTCGATACGGTTTAGTTTGCAAAATGTAAGATCAGCCAACTGAAGAAAATCTGGAAGAGCTAAGGTTTAAATATTTCATGCGGAAGAAGGTGTTAAGTCATTGACATTTTTCACTAAAAAGAACTCAATATTCTCTCTGAAACTTACATCAACACTAGACATAAAAGTGCACTTTTTGAATCAAAGAGTTTGTGAGAAATTGTTTAATCCGGTGAGAGACCTCTGAATGAAATCTCAGCTGTTTTGGTAAAGTGAAGAAATGAATGATGTTTCATTCCATAGATCCGACAAGAGAATTTAGAAAAACAGACTTTATGTCAGAGTTTAGCGGTTTGAACCGAGCTTCTCGAACTTTCTGTATTTGCGACCCAATTTTCATCGGACCCCTTTCATACAATAACAATGTATTGAATGCAATAATAATGTACTTCGACACTGAAGGTACAATGTGACTTTAATATTATAAACTGCACATGTTATCAATATATGTGTTACATTTTGTATATGACAAGCCTATGGAAGTCACTAGTAATTACTAAACTTGCTATTAGCTGAATATCGATAAATCAATTATTAAACACTTTTTACCGCACTGATATCAGTGTGAATACGTATTTTATTTTTTATCATGTCAGAATGCATGTTGCTTTGCTTCCTTTCGGTAAATTAATAATTATTTTAAAAATTTTACTTTGAACTTTTCGATATGCTCGCGTCCTCCCCCCAAGGGAGGTACTCATAGTTTGAGAAACAGGGGTTAGAGCATAATTTTTTTCAAATATGTACGCACGAGTCTTTTTCTTTCTTTTTTCCCCCATTTTCAGAAAAACGAGACAATTGTTTATATTCCGGTAAGAAATTGCTGACACAAACATTTTCTCTTTCATAGGGTAGTAACTTAATCTTCTAGCCACCAATCTAGAAATGGGATCTGGAATTGGTTGCCAAATCTGGGAACGGTATGATGAATTAGTCGCCAAATCTAGAAAATCGTTATTCTTGAAAATCCTGATCAGGACAATGGAACAAAATCATGAAATTATTGTATTGTCATCGGCAGTAGCACACACAGGAACTTTTCAAGGGGGGGGGGCGGGGTCGAAAGTTCACCATTCTTGTATCATGCTCCTTTTGATTTTGTCGATTTTCGGGAACAAAACACGGTAAAAAACTAATTTTTGAATAAATAATTAGCATTAATTAATAAAATTAATCATTAATAGCAAGTAATTAATTAAATTTTACGTACTATATACTTAGAATTATAACCAATCGGAAAAAAAGTCAAGTGCTTTGGGGGGGTCCGGACCCTAGGACCCCTCCCCCCTTGTGTGCGCCACTGGTCATTGGTCCTTGACAAGTGAACGAAATTTCAAATTAATCAGACCTTTTAATTAATTTTTAACCTCACCGGGTGGGCCTTGGTTTTCTCGAGAATTTTCATTTAGACCTCTCTTTTTTGGCCATGTTCTTCCCGTTAGTCACTCTTAGAATCCTTTTTCTAAGCAGTCAACCCACCTGAAGTTGTGTCAACCCCTACTAGTACCAGTAGGCTTAGCCAAAAAGATTTGATGTGTTGAACGTTCTTTGTCCATTCTAATAAAGTGGCCAGCCATTTATTTGTTTGGGTTTTTATAATATTTGATAACGTCTGGTTCCCTGAAGGCACGGTAAAGCTCTAAATTTGAGCGTATGTGACAAATGTTATCAACTTAAGTTTGTCCAAAAATGGCTTTTAGGATCCAACGCTCAAAGGCACCAAGAATATTTTTATCATTTTGTGTCATTGTCCAAGTTTCTGGCGAGTATGTGAGTATAGCTCTCTCTCTCTCTCTCTCTCTATATATATATATAATTAGACATTTGTAAATTAGTAGTTTAGTTTTCCTTTTAATTTTAAATTTGATCATAAATACCTACTCAAACTGTAGAAGCATGTATTGACAGTACCAATTCTCCTCTGTATTTTAGATATGTTGTTATTATTAAAGTTAACTTAGGGGTCTAGATACACAAAGCTGTCAACTTTTGTAAATTTATTAGTACTAATTTGCAGGTGAGTAGCAGAGTCTGTTACCTTAGTGCGCTGCTTGTATTTAGTTTTTTCCTAATTAGCAGTAAGGTTTATTTTATTTGCCTCTTTTTCCACGGCTAAGAATGTACACTTCAGATCAAAAGGTGCTCTTGCTATATCATCGACTAACAGAAAAATTTTTGCACAGATTTAAAAAAGTCTAGTATTGATCTTTGAGTTGCGAATGACGTTTTCCAATGCTACGGTGAAGAATAGACATGCCAGCTCGTCGCCTTGTCTGCTCTTGTTACCAATATCCATTGGCTCTGAGAGATGCGCCTGGATCTTAACTATTTTCATTATTGGCATTATGCACAACAATGTTACATTGTATTACAAATTTAGATCTATATTGGTAATTCTCTCATATACTTGTACATATGAGTGCAAATCAAATAAACTCTTTTTAGTCATCACTCACCTCATTTCAAAACACTATAAATATCCGATGTGATTTTTTAACGAAACAAAATAAATCAATGAATAGTTTGTACTGTGATGATTTTATTCAAAATGAAATTTAAAAATTATACGAATCTTAAAATTAAATTCTAAGATGAGATTAAATTAAAGTCATTATTTATAGAGTTTGATCGATAACTTTATTATTTTTCTTTTAAAAAAAGAACACTTGTTCAAAATTTTTTTTTCCCTTGGTTGGACTTTTTTTTGTTAAAGCCCTGTCACACACACTTGGCTTTTTTTGTTGTTGTTTTGGCGTACTTTTTTTTTCGTGTTTAATCGAGCATAGTTTGGTTTAGTTTCTTTTCTATTGATTATTACACATATTTCTCGTTAACCTTGAGAACTTCTAAATTTAGAAAAAAAATTAATAAAACCCAAGAGCAGCGTTTCTCAAACTGTGGGGCGTGCCTCTAGGGGGTGGGGGGCGTGATAACTCTACCATGGGGAGCGAGCATATTGAAAAGTCGAAAACAAAAGATTTAAAAAATTATGAATTTACTGAAAATAAACAAACAAAATACATTCTGACATAATAAGAAATAAATACACATTTACACTGATGCAATACACTTATAAATGTATCAGTACTGCACACAATATTTTACAATTAATTCAGGAATACTAAGCTAAGAATGATTTTAATAATTACCACTGACCCCATGGACTTGTTCTAAATAAAATTATATACAAAAATTAACACTTCTCATGATAATTTGAACGGTTTATAATTAATCCCTTTACTGCTGTTTAAAAGATACGTGATTCACTCCCCAACGCTACCGTTTTCCATGCAAGAGTGTGATGTATGTGATGTATTGCAGGGGTAGGGGAGACAAGGAATCAATAAGCAAATTCTCTGAAGTAAGTAAATCCTTTGCAAACACTGTCAAGGCCTTTTTTTGCATTCCAAAGACTTCGGAATAATTTTATGAATGGCAGTGCACAGAAAAGATCGTACATCGGAAAAACGTATATATACGTCAAAGGAAATAAACGCTTTGACTGGGTGAGACGTTTATATACGTTTGAGGCACTTAAGAAGTCGTATTGTGCAGCTTTAACGTCAAAGTGCAGTATTATTGAATTGTAATTGTATGGAAGGGGGCGTGATGAAAATTATGGTTGAATATTGGGTCGCAAATACTGAAAGTTTGAGAAGCACTGCCAATGAGTATTTGTGCGTGCGAAAATAATTTCCAGTATTCTGCCAAAGGTAATGGTAAAGAAGGAAAGTCGTTGTACCAATTTTGAAGGGTAAATGCCCTTAACCGTTTGCGTATCAGAAGGGTTTAGAAAAAACACGATCGAAAAGCACCAAGTTGTATTCACTGCGGTAATATAATCATCGTTTGTCTGTATTGACCAAATACGCTGACATTTTTCGACACGAAATCCAAAGTGCACGAAAGTAGCTCGGGGTACTCAAACGGTTAGTACGCCTCAGGATCTCGCTGTAGTTAAAGGAGGTAAATTTTTTTCTTTTAAGTGTCAGACTCTCTAGTTCGATCTTTATTCGTTCTGAATGTTTCAATTTTTTTACTCCAGAGGTAGATAAAACCTTCTAAATACTTGTTGAGAGCCTCGGACTCTCCGGTTCACTCAAACGCTTTGATGCAAATAGAATGTTGCCATCGCCCTCCGATCTTGAATAGAACGATATCGCTCGTGAATTCCTCATTTTTAAGTGATTCTAAGAATATGTGCATATTCAAACCTCAAGGCAATTTCCGCTTGTGTATTCAATTGTTGTGTCCCTAATTTATAGGTTTTTACATAAATGAAACCAAGTAACCAATTTGAAATAAAATTTTAGGTATACTGAAACATGGATTTCAAAAACAAAGCGTTTTTATGCTTTTTTAGCTGTACACCTGGTTGACCGAAAAGGTTATTAAATACGAGGGCATGTCAAAAATTACTCAAACTTTTCGCTCTATTACTTTATTCAACAAAAATAGGTGGCGGCCGCATGCACATGCGTTGAGTTTCGGTACTTATGGTCACATGAGCGGAATTTAATTACGATCGCTTTAGTGGTTGTCTAGCTACAAAAAGCATAAGCACGTAAGCTTCACTGTCACATTGCACCAATGAGGAGCAACGACAGTAATCAGATTTTTGGGGTAAGAGGGTGTGAAAGGTGCTAAAATTCACCGGAGACTTGCGTCATAATACGGGTGCACGGATCTAACACTCGCACCTGGCAAAATATCAAGCATATATAAGGGATCTGGCAATGGGTCAAACATGAATGGAAATATCTGTCAGCCTGGCAGGTATGGATAGAAGACTTGGCAACGGGAGGGGTAAGCTAGACTGGATCGGACGAGACGGAACGGGGAGAAGCGTGAACGAAAAGGAAGGAGTTGAAAAACGTGGCCGGGTGAAGAAAGAACATCGGGCTATGTATTTTCAGTCGATCTGAATCTCATTAATATACTTGTTTTTGTTACGTGTTCCTTAGGAAGATTAAAATAAATTATTAGGACTAAATATGGCTGTGATTGTTTTTTTTATTTTACTGACCGGTGTCATTTTAAATCGTAAAAATAAAACCCCATGAAACAGATTAAACTAAAATTAGACGGTCGCGGGCACCTTTATGTTTATAATGGAAAAAGTACTTCATCTGGTAAAACTTTTGTGTGTGTGTGAATTGAAATGTTTTAAAGCGACCGAGCGAGCATAACACTAGAAGTGGTGTAGTGTCGTTGGTTTTTCAATTATGAAGACTCAATGGTGCTTTAGTGGTTTATTAAGTCACGATCGCACACAGCATAAAATTATATTACACTTTGATTACATTTTAGGAATAAATAACAAATCTCCCGAGTTTTTGACACTTTTAGAGAAAGCAAAAATGGACTAGGATTGCATCCAATACATCTGCCTTCAACAGATAGAAAATCTCCACACTTAGCTCACTGGAGGAGCTTACCAACCTCTTTCGTTGAGGTAGTCACAGAATTCCCAAACCTCCACACTAAGGTCACCAACCTCTCTCGTTGGAGTACAGTCATCGAATACTCTCTCGTGTGCCACTCACGCAGGTGCAGTATCTCAGACCAATCTCTTTGCTACCTAAAGTTCTAGAATGTTACTTAGAGTTCGTTACAGTGGGAGTTGGTCAACCATCAACCTCAATAACTGACGACAACTTTCAACAAGCTGGAAAGATGGCTGCAGGAGATTGGCGAGTTTAAATAAATGTGGAAGCATCTTTTCTTTTTAAACATTCGCCACGGTTCTGCTTGTCAAATTGTTCACAATAAACTCAAGTTCCTTAAAGTGCGTGTGTGATGAGTAACACGAATGCTTACCACAGCAATGAACAGGGTTTTGAGACCCTGGAACACCCTCTCTAAAAGCCTATATCTCGCTCCCTCAGACTTTCACCTCTTTGGATCGCTAAAAGTTTTGAGGGATTGTCGATTTGCCTTAGACAGGGTCATTCGGGATGCGGCGCAAAAATCGTATCATGGCCAACTGAAAACTTTCTACCTGGAAGCTTGTGGCTCGCTGGACGAAGTGCATTGCTCAAGGTGGAGACTAAATCAAAAAATATATAATGTATTTTCTGAATACTATCTTTGTTTAATAAAGCTGTCTGTGTGTGTAGAAGGAAAATTGTAAGTAATTTTTGACTTACCTTTGTATCTTCGATGATTAATTATTAATTTAATGTAATGTAAAAATAATAGATGGTGGTTACTTAACATAAAAATTGTACCCCAAAACGTTTAAGGAACAGTAATAGAAATATATTGAGAGAAAAGCGTGACCCAGATAATGGTATTTTCCTAGGGACAAGTATTTTTCTTACACAAGTACAGTCGAACCTCTATATAACGAAGTCACTAAATCCCAGAAAAAAGTTTGTTATATAGAAAATTCGTTATATAGAGGCTCATCTTTTAATTTACATTATAAATCACATAAAATAAATTTTAAATTCATAAACTCTATGCATTAAAAAAAGGAATTATTCGCACCTTTTTTAAAAAATTAATATATGTTTACTTTATATATCTTACCTATCATAGAGAAAGAAAGGAAAACAAGAAGAAAGAATGTCGAAGAATTCACTGTATTTTCAATATTAAGGAAATAGTTTTACACTAAAATTAGTGATTTTTAAGGACATTTTAGATTTTAAAGCATACAAGTAATACTAAACATGCATTATTTTATAATTAGAACATGGGACAACTCCACTGAGGGTGAAAGAGGATATCGAATAATATAGTGACGAGGATATAGTGAACTGGGCAATGGGGGTTAAAGGTTGCCCTTCTTGGATGAAATGTCCAGAATTCTATTGCTCTCGGCGAGTTAGGATCTAATAAAACCAGTTCAAGATTTATGACCCCCATAAAATATGTTAAACAGAAACTACATAACTTTTTTACATAAATACTTTAAAAAAGGGAGAGCAAAAAGTGAATCACAAAAGAAAAAGTTCGTTATATAGAAAATACATTTCGCTATAGAGAGGTTATTTTACATAGAAAATCGTGAAATGGTTCAAGGTTCCAAGAAAAAGTTTGCTGTAGAGAAAAATTCACAATATAAAGGTTCGTTATATAGAGGTTCGACTGTAATTTGATACCTGTTTAAGCATAATTTTTCTTCTTTTATGTCTTTACGGTAAATAATATATGATTATTATTATTCAAACTAGAAACAACTCAATATCATTAAAAATATATTCCTCTGCACGTTAAAATTTTGAACAAGCATAATTTAAAATTAACAAACCCATTAATGCAATCTTTTTTGCATGTAAAATAAAGGGGGGCTTTCTTGTCGAATATCCAGTTTATTTTTTTAAATAATGCAGAAACATAGAGTGTCAAGAAGAAGAAAATGTTTCTCCATAAGAAAATTTATCAAAAAACATATTTAATCTTCAAAATACACATGTTCAGTTAGTTGATATTGGTATAGTTCCGTCTTATTTTAAATTTGAATAGCGCTTGTGATACCTGCCAAAGGAACGATCACAAGCAATAATTTTTAGTCCACTTGTAGTTCTACCTTCTCAATAATTTTAAGCTCAAATTTAATAATTTTAAAGATGAGACAACTGTTAAAATTATGCTGTTATAATTCTATTAAATATGTGATAGTTTTAAAAGCAAAGACATCTCTCGGATATTATACTTTAATAAACATGGATCTTAACGTTCCAATTAGTAATTGTGACGAATCTGTACGGAACCTTTCCACTAATCTTCTTAGGCGTCTTTCTGGGGAATATAAATTCGCGTTTATTTCCAATCAACTCCAAAAAGAAGTTTGAGATATTTAAATTAGATAAGATATTTAAGTCGAGGGTTGCGAGATAGCAAGAGAGATAATGGTAGGCTATTAAGCCAACAACGTTAAAAGCAAAACTAGAAGATTTAAAGAGATTAGATTCGTGAAGACGTCGTGCTGCTAGACATACCAGAAAGCTGATATAAGCCAGCGGTAAATATAATTCACGTACGCTTAAAGTAAGCGTCAGTTTGAGATACTTAGTTAAAGTTAATGACAATTAAGAATTCGAATACGTGTGTTTCTCGGATCTCCTATTTCGGTAAACCTTACTTGGGTTGAGCTAGATTAGTAATCAATCGTATTCTTAGTAATTTAATTTAATATAAAGGCAAATCCCTTTAGAAGACGTAACATTATTATATTACTTGTTATCAGAGATTTTTGAGGAAATTATAACAAAAATAAATAATATTATTATTCAAAATGGCTTTTGGTGGTTCTTTGCCTCAAATTAATCTTGGTGTTCAAGGTGTGACCCAGGGGGGTCATCACATAATTATGTCATGCATATGATTGTATTTCATCTATCCTTGTTCATATAAAATCAAATTATATTTCATTGAAAGAAACAAACTTTATTTATCCAAAGGTACATAAGTATTTAATACTCATGCTATTACACTGTAGAAAAGAAAATAAGGCTTATTTTAGTAGAAAATGAGACAATGCTTTTTCAGTTAGATCTGGCAAAGGTGTTATTAAAAAAATTATTGCAACTATTTCAATGTTTTTGCGTCTCTGTATTTCCTTTTGGAATAAAAAAAAATAGCATGAGTGTATTCTTTGGCAAAAAAAAAAAAAAAAAAAAAAAAAAGCAAGTGTTTCATGCTGTGCACAACAAAGACAGATTTTTGAGTTTCATTCCTCCTCCTCCTTGGGAGTAGATTCCTCTTTCACTTCAGGCTCCTCCTTTCTTTCTTCCTCGGCTTTTTTCTGCTTCTTCTTTGCCTTCTCTTCCGCCTTCTTGAGGGCTTTGGCTGAAAGGAATGAGAGAATTTCGATTATACATTGAAGATTCCAAAAAATTCAAATAATTAACGTCGCTGTAATAAATGTACACTCTATAACCAAAGGGGGGGATCGACGTACAGGGACGCTTAAAACTTCTTGAGTCGCGCTGTTCTAATGCAAAAATAGGTCCCACAAGCTAACCTTTTACCGAATTGGATGTCTGTACATGTGGAGATCAATAAAAGCAATCAATGATGAAATGAGATTTTGTTCGAAAATTCCCTTTCTAGATTTTAATTTCGCAAAATTATTAATTTCGCCTTTAAAATCAACTGTTAATAATATTTCATTTTCAATACTCATTAAGCTCAACTTATTAAAATGAGATTCAATTATACGATCCTCAATTTCTTTTTGACCCATTTTCATTTTTAAAATGGACACTCACGTTAATCATAATCATCGACGAGAAAATTCTCTCATACTACTTCAATAGTCCTGTGAATAGTATTTCATTATGCATTAATTATTACATTTCTGCAGCATAATTGAAGCGTCCAAACTTTGTAGCGGGGCCGCCACTCGATGGTGCCGGGATGAAGTGGCTCTCACGTTTGGGGACTTGCGTGTCTGCAAAGGCTAAGTTGCTAAAATGCAATCCCATTGGAAAAGAAACCATTTTCGCAGCATTACATACTGCATCATTACATTTCTGTAATACATCTGGAGTGTAAAACCCTACAGTAGAGCGTCATTTATCCTAATCAATTGGGACCAGACACCATTCGGATAACCAAAAACCGAATGCGATCCAGCAGTATATGAAGCCGGACACTATACGAATATTGAAAATCGTCACATGCGGGAAATGTGCTTGAAGAAAAAGCAAAATAAGTGCAAAATGTCACAATTTTACCATTATTGTGGAAAATAATCACTTATTTTTCGCTGCACCATTGTGTGTGTACACCTTCGTTTTTTCGCTGCAAAGTCTTCGATTCTCTTGAGAAGCAGTAGTTGAGCAGGATAGCACTCTGTTGTTCGTACCACTCCATGGATGTCTCTAATGCAGAAAAAGCGTCAGCATTTGATGGACCCTAGCTACTTTCGTTGTTGTTGTTGTCCTCGTCTTCTGTTTTATCGTCTACAGGGTCGGATTCTTGCACAGAAGTCTCTAAATCTTTTCATCATTTAGCAATTGAAATCCACAATCTTCTGCATCGCATGCCATCCAGGTTTCTACATCTTATTCATCGCATTCTTGAAATCCTGGGATCGATTGCACATAGTCTGTAATCTCCTCCCTGTGATTGTCATTCAAGTCTTTTTCGCCTTCTAAATCTGGTCACAGCTTATTCCATGCATTTTTCAGAATGTCTTTCGAAAACGCACTGTTCGAAAACGTATTCATATACAGTACATGTAGTTGACGGGGGAAAAAACTGGACCGGATATTTGACGCTCTAAATAAACGACGTTCTACTGTAATTGTATATGTTCTTGCTCACCAACGTGTTCTTGATAGGCTTATTAAATACATTTTTGTTTGTCACAGTTCAAATTTAAAGTCAGTATATCCCAACAATGGGTTGACGATGAGAAAACATTGCAGAGATTTTGAATAAAATCGAAATAAATTGTTCCATTACAGTTACATTCTATTGCTTGAAAGCCAATTTTGGATTATATGCCTGGTGGTATACAGTATAGTTCGAAATTCTCAGTTGTCCTGATTTTATGTCGGGAATAACATTTGACGATTAAAATTAGTTCAATCTGGATTTTATTGAGTCAAAAACAAGACGAAGCCCCTCACGAGGGCGCAGCCCTGGGCCCAATTGGCACATGACTTAATAAGTCCTCCACCCCACCAAAAAAGAACTGCCTGATTGTAATGAAATTTCGTATGGAAAGACATTTGAATCAAACATGCTAATACCATATTTAATCGAATCTAAGCCGCACTATTTTTCCAGTGTCAATGCTACTGAAAATTGGGTGCGGCTTAGAATTGAAGGTAAAGCATTTGTTGGATGGGGAAATTGAATTTCCACCCCTTTAAATAGGAAGAATATAACCATTCATTCTGGTCACTCGCATCGATGACTTATTCCATTCCGCAGTTTATCTTCAGTATTCAGTGCATCGTAAACATCGTTGTCTGTTCGTATTTAGGAATATTTTTCTTTGTATACGCTCTTTCATTTAATCAACTAAACATCAAAGATATCGGTAATAGCATCAAGACGAGTTCATTTTGATGCAGGTATAAAACATGCAGGAAAAAGAGGAAGCAGAGTAGTGGCTAATGAAAATTTGACACGGATGAAACAAATATATGTCGATGGCGTTCAAAAAAGAATATAATTTTTGCTTGTAAGTGTTTAACAGTGCTTAATAATTCTTTTAAATTCTTTTTTGATGCTTTCTTTTTTGAATATGTTGCACAACAAATACATTGGATGGCGTGGAAAACGACACCGTGAGGGAAAATGGCGACGCCAGCACCCATTCCGAAGTCAGCTGTGACAATGGGAGTGACGAATCATTTTCGAAACATGATACTGACGGCTAGAGTCATTAAAGGTTCCTGTATGAAAGTTTTTAATACTGTTAAAATAAATAAACTTATTATTTCTCGTTAAATTTTTTTAAAAAATATGGATACCGATGAACCTTTTTTAGTTGATGACAATTTTTTAGTTTTACTCAAAAACGTGTGGAGAATTGGAAGCTTAGAATCGATGACAACATTTTTTCACAAAAACTTGTGAGAACCTGGGAGAGGGGCTTAGAATAGAGGGTGGTTTAAATTCGAGTAAATATGGTAATTAAAATTTTGTGTCCAATGAATGAATAACGAAAGCTTCAGCGCATTCAGCAGGTGTATATGCGGAACAATTCTCAATCTTATTGTCGTAATTTCTGCTGCATTTCGTCTGAAATCTTACCATGGCAGTGTATATATATATACACTGCTGGACAATTGCTAAGGACGGATAACACTATCATCCATAGCAACCACAAAATGAAAGGAAGCAAAATGTGAAAAATTAGAATAAGTGCGGGATATTAGTAAGAAAAAGTATGAGTATGCAAAATTTTTTTCCACGTCTGTTCATCACGTGATAGCGTTCATAAGAGCTTTAAAGGTTTTGACGCGTGTGGACAGTTGTTGTTTAAAGTCAAAGTTTTACAGGAAAGATTTAATAGACCAACTTAAAATTTTTGGCATGTCTTCCCGACATCACATAGATGATTTTATGCGTGGCCGAATTATTGGAAAGATCGAAGAAGGGCGAAAAATAACAGATGTTGCCAGGGAGTTCGACATCGCTCACAGCGTTGTTTCACGGCTGTGGAAGTCATTTAAAACTACTGGAATGTGTAGTAGACGGCACGGGGAGGTCGTGTTAGAAGTACGACGCCTGCAGAAGACAGATATATCGTCCTATCAGCAAAAAGGAACAGGCGCACCACAGCTCAGCAGGTGGCAAATCAGTTTCTTGCTGCCTCAGGAAAGCAGATCTCCCGAAAAACTATTGCCAGACGTTTGAGGGGGGAGGAGGACTATACGCACGCAGACCTGTTGTGTGTGTCCCATTGACCACACAGCACCGTACTGCCCGTTTGCAATGGTGTCGTGAGCATCACAATTGGACTGAACAGGACTGGGCATGCGTACTATTCTCAGATGAGAGTAGGTTCAGTCTGTCATCGGATTGTAGACGCCAACTGATCTGGCGCGAGAGTGGTACTGCTTATCGTCCAGAAAATATCCAAGAAAAGGACCGATATCCGACATGCAGTATCATGGTGTGGGCCGGCATCATGATCAATGGCCGCACGCGCCTACATGTGGTTACGAATGGGACTATGACGGGCCAACGATACATTGATGAAGTTCTACTTCCTCATGTTCGTCTTTTCCGTGGTGCTGTCGGTAATAAATTTGTTTTTATGGACAACAACGCAGCATGTCATCGAACACTCGCTGTTCAGGATTGTCTAGACAGCGAGGGTATTCAATGTCTCGTATGGCCAGCGCGTTTTCCAGATCTAAACCTCATTGAAAATGTATGGGATGCTTTGGGGAGGCAAGTTGCTGGTCGAAACTATCCTCCGACAAACAAGAACACCCTCATCCGTACACTCACAGAGGAATGGGATAAATTGCTTCAACAGTTGCTGGATAATGTTGTGCAAAGTATGGTACGACGTGTGGAATGTTGGCATCACACTCCACGGTGGACATATCCCGTACTGATACCTTTCTTTAAGGTGCCTGCTGAATTTTAAATACATTGTTCCATTTCTCCGTACGCAGATCAAATGAACATTTTTTTTCTTTCAGATGTTTCACAGCTTTTGGACTTTCCAGAACAATAAATATTCTTTATTCTAATGTCTGAACAGTGTGGCAACTATATTTTATCCTACTAGACCTCATGTCTCGCTTAATGTTATGCTACATAGCAATTTGTGATCCGTCCTTAGCAATTGTCCAGCAGTGTGTATATATATATATACATACAGCCATCGTAAGATGTCAAACAGATGTCAGAGTTTGAAAGAGGTCGTTCAATTGGAGTGGAAGAGGCTGGTTTGACCAGTCGAAGAATCGCTCGACATGTGGGCCAAAGTGATGCGGCGATTAGATGATGCTGGCAAGAGTGGTTCAACAACGGCAAATAGTAGCATCAGAACGACAGTGGTCGACCGAGGGCCACAACAGAGTGGTTATCTGAGCAGCTGTCACAGCAACGGATTCGTTGTAATCAACTATCCACCGTGTGGTCCGCACACATGTCTCCAATATGACCCTTTACAGACGACTAGAGCAGCGATACTCAACCTGCGGCCCACCGAGCCTTTTTAAGTGGCCTGGTCATGACCCATTTTGCTCTGATAAATTCACTTATTTAAGATCAATGAATTAAAAATTTGGTGGGAAAATTTTTGACAAGAAATGAAATACATCAATTTTGCTTTTTTTTGCTTTCGATGTCGTACGGATGCGAAATGGTATTCTTTTTCTATTTGTAATGATTACGGTTAGTGATAGTTAGTGTCGGTTAGCGACAATTTTATGGGTTAAACTAATTTTTAGCAATCTTTCATACCTTGCAAGCGAAAAATATTGGAACCATTTCGAGGTTGACTGTTTTGTAGTGAAAAACAAACATGGATCAGTACTTGTTTGATTTGTCGCGAAAGTGCTCTATTTAAAAAAGACCAGTAAGCAGGAACCATTCAATGACATTTTTTCCTACAAGATCTCTTTGAAGAGATATAAGTAGGCCTTATTGAATCTTCTTTGCAACAGCAAAAAAGTGTTCTGTCAGTGGTAATGTCACAGCAGTAACAAATACATCCTATGAAGTTTGTTATATTATTAGTAATCATATGAAACCGTTTACTGATGCAAAAATTGTGAAGGAACGTTTCTTAAATTCTTTTAATTTAGTGTTAGTGACAAAAAAAAAAAAAACATAAGAAATAATAATTAAAATAACAAAACAGGAGTTATATAATATTTTGATCAATTTTCCACATTTTAAATTTTCAATGTTATCTTGGTCTTAAAGCATTTCTTCCCCCCTCACCCCGCTTAACCTCATGTTGCGGCCCGCGTGACAAGATTGACATATGCATGACCCAGCAGAAAAAAAAGGTTGAGTACCCTTGAATTAGAGAGTAGAATTTACGCTCGCACCTACCATTACGCCGCTTACCTCTCACGCCTAAGCACCGTCAGATTCGATTGCAGAGGTGCCGGCTCGATCAAAGTGGAACTGCATTGACTGGGGATGTGTAGCATTTAGTGATGAGTCCTGCTTCCAACCGTGTCTTAACGACAACCACAGTCGTGTCTGAAGACGTCGAGGGCAGCGTAGGGATCCTACCCTGACTATCGCATTCCCCACTGGTTCATGACAGTGCGTTATGGTCTGGGGCGCCATCCGTTTGGTAGTCATTTCTGGCACACTGACAGCACAGCGGTACGTGGATGATATTCTACAATCGGTTGCGTTACCGTTCCTTTTGCGACATCCAGAACTTTCTTTTCAACTCAATAATGCTCGACCGCAGTCTACATGTGTCGCTATGAATTGTCTTCAAACTTGCCTTATAATTCCTTGGTCAAAATGGTCAACTAATCTCGCTTCCATAGAATCCATTTGGAAAGTTATGGGAGGGAGATTTCAACTATCCCGGAAAGTTCATCCTTTAGTATAAGAGTTGTAGATCATTTGGCATGAAATTCCGCAGGACACCCTTTGGGAACTTTATCAGCCCACGCCATGGTGGGTGACATGCAATCAAAAGTGGATCACCGCCTCATTGACTTCCTCCCTTTGTAACGATAAAACTCTGAAATAATCTCATTCAATTTTTCGGAAATTTTAATCGTTTTTTTTTCTATTTTCTTCACATCCATCAATTTTTATCGAAACTAACTACTTCTCCCTCTTTTTTCGTGCATAGAATGTATTTTAAGGAAAGTGTTTGGTTGAAAAGAAATACGTACAGCAAGAAGGAACTTTACAAAATCTCAAGCATTTTAAGGAATGCGAAGGAAAATAAGACACCAGAAACTTAGCTTTGTTACATAACTTTTTGGAAGAGAAAAGGGAAAAATTCGCAAGTGTGTTCCTTAAGAAAGCTCATAAGGTGTGCAAGACGATGTGCTTATTCGACTCATCATTTGACATGACCACGAACAGAGACATTGATTCTCTTTGTTGGATTTACTCTGGGATTTTTATGAACGACATAGTATGTCTTCTCCCAACCGATCGCATCAGATTTCGCTTGAAGTAGTATCTTTTGGGTTAAGAAAATGTATAGCAAAAGAGAAGACAACCATATTGATAAGCATCCTTCGGAAGTTGTGATAAAATTTTATTGTTGTACAGTCATGATTTGAGAATACAAAAATAAAAAAGACGCACCCAACGAAAGAGAATCCACAGAGTATTATTTCCCCTTGAAGTTTTGAGAGAAGACACCATTTTTCAAGAATCCTTCTCATAAGTTGATCAAACCGTTTGTTTGGGGAGAGGGATGCTTGCGGGTTAGTAATAGATACCCTCTCCTAAAGTAGATCTCTTCTCAACAAAATATATGTCGCAGGGAAATGACGAAATTAGGCATTTGATCAAATCCATAAAGCATATGATGAATTGACGGGATGATTAAATGAACTAGTCAGGATTTGAATTGGCAAAATGTTGTCCGGGGGGAGGGAGGGAGGTATCTGAGAGGGTCGAGTCCTTGTACTTCCTAACCAAACAGGTAGTTCCCCCTATCGATCCCCCAAATATCAACCCTACATCTTTAAAAAAATGGCATTCAAGCTCTGCCTTTTTTTTTAATCAAGAGAGAAAAGTTATAAAAATGTTTTTCGATAACAATCGAACGCTTAAAGTTGGAATTTAGATAATTTATGAACAGTATATATATTCATACAAAGAAATAAAACACCCAGCGAAGAGGGTAGAACGTAAGTATATAAAAGGAAACGAAATTCATTGGAGCTTAGAGGTTTTAGATCTCTATGCTTATTTTTTTCAGAAAAATTGCATTGAACATGATCAGAAACCAAAATATTCTCTAAAATATCTGAATAAACGCTTCCACCATATATTTATGAAGTACGCGGCACTCTTCCGATTGCATCTGCTGAAAACAGAATCATTATCATGCATAGAGCTCAACAGAGAGTGCGAAACTTCAAGCAATCCTCTTGAGGAATCTATTCTTCAACTGAGATTTTCGTTTATAGACCGCTTTCCGTAGAGATGACTTAATTTTATACTAATGTAAATGCTATTTAAATCTTGGTATTGGAGTGTATGAGATTAATCGTAAAATCTCGGAATAGTAGAAAGTGATTTGTGACTAGGAAGTCATGCGGTCTGAAGTTTTTTTCCCTCTTAGCATCCACATACAGCAGTAAAAGGAAATTGACGTGGATTAGTACCAAGCTGTCGTTGTTCGAGAAGGAGTTGTCTAAGGAACTATGAGCAAATATTAATCTTTTTCAATAATCTCATAAGTTAGATTAAGAATTTGGATTTAAGATTGATCCCAAAGTTATAAGGAATAAGTTGTAAAATTGTTCATAAAGTGTTAGATCTAAAATAAAAGTACATATAACGAAGTACATATAAAAGTAAATCTACATAACAAAGTCGCTAAATCCCGGAAAAAGTTCGTTGTATAGAGGTTTATATTTTAATATACTTTATAGACCACATAAAACAAATTTAAAATTCATAAACACTATAAATTAAAAAAGTAATTATATATATATTCCTACCTTTTTTAAATTAATGTATGTTTATTTTGTATATCCTACCCATCAAAAAAGAAAGAAAAACTGCAAAGAAAAAAAAAGAATATCCAAGAATTCACTATATTTTCAATATTAAGAAAATAATTTTATATTAAAATTAATGAATTTTAAGGATATTTTATTGTTTAAAGTGTTCCGCGGACCGGTACTGATCCGTGGATCAAATACTACCGGTCCGCACAAGAAACATTAAATTATTTCTCTTTTATTTACTGTGGTATATTTTTCTTAGGTTTGGGCTACTTTTTATGAAAATCACTTAATATTCCTTGTAGAATCACTTCATATTCATTTTTTGGTGTAACCATATTTTATTCAGAAGTCACGATAAAATAAACAGTTAAATTAAAATGATTAAATCAAAATAGTCTAAAATATAAACAATCAACATCCTCCCCCTAAGCGGGCTGCGGTAAAATTAACAAACGTTGACCGGTCAGCGGCGATAAAAAGGTTTCAGAGCACTGGTTTAAAGCATACAAGTAATATTAACACATACATTTTATAATTAGAACACGGGGACACAGGACAACTCCACTGAGGGTGAAAGAGGATATCGAAGATGTTTCTAGTAAACTGGGCAATGGGGGTTACAAGTTGCACTTCTTGGATGAAATGTCCAGAACTCTATTGCTCTCGGTGAGTTAGGATATGATAAAACCAGTTCAAGATTTATGACGCAAGATTATGCACTTAGCGTATCATACAATACATTTACTGAGCGTCATGCGGTTGTTTGGAGACCAACGCGTGATTTTAAAACAATCCACAAGAGCAACGCAAATGTGTGCTGACCATAGATTAAAAATACGAGAATTTTAATCATACAGAATTGTATGATAAGAGTATTTGAAAGGTCTTTTTTTAAACTATTCATACATTGAACAATAACTAATATGGAACTAGAAGATAAACTAAGATGTTATTTTTGGCTATTAAAACGGATAAAAATAATTTTAACCCTTGCTGTACGTATCTTTCTCCAGCATTGAAGAGGTCTCAGTAGCCTAGTGATTAACCCTTAACTTCGCACTGTTGCATTTCTGCAACATGATTTATTTTAATTTAACAGACTCAATATTTTTTTTAATTACCTACAAATCACTTATCTGAAAAAAAGATTACTATGCTGATTTTGTCACTAGATGGAAGTACATTTTTTCCAGAAATCACAACAATCATAAAAAGTCTCTGATGCCTCAAGAACTGTTTTTTTTTTATAAAAAGAATCCATTATATTTTATGCTTCCTCTTGTTTATTGACGAAATAAATTACCAGGTAAGAAATTTAAACATTTTATGATGAATATAAATGAATCATAAAAAAATGTTTTGTAGTTTACAGCACTACTGCGCAATATTGGACTTCTGCAACAAACAAAAAAAATGACTGAAATTCAATTTAAAACTGCTGAAATTTTTTCTTCGTATTTTTCCCTTTTATTATTACTTGAGAACTAGCTGATATACACTCTGTCGCAAAAATATATGCACCCAGAAGAAATCAAGCTACAATCACGAAACTCGGCAAGAATGTAGTCTGGTAAGAGATATGCAAATGATTAAAATTTCGAAGCCAATGAGACAAGGCTAAGTGTGTTATGCGCATATTAGTTGCGCAACTGGGAGAGTTTAAAAGCATGAGTACAAGCGCCGTACGGCTATCCAAACGAATCTGATGACTTTGATAGACGATATTGAGACTTAGGATGCCTCTAAGACGTAACCGGCGGCAGTACGAGCAGCTGATGGACTTTGATAGGGGCCGTATAATAGGCCTCAGAGAAGCAGGTTGGTCGAATAGACGTATCGGCCGCCCCCTCGGTCGGAGCGATATGGTAGTTGCTCGGTGTTGGCAACAGTGGATCACAGAAGGTAGAGTGTACCGTCGCGGAGGGTCAGGACGTCCCAGGAACACAAATGATCGCGAGGATCGTGCAATCAGAAGAGTGGGCACTTCGGCATCAACAACGTCGCTAGCATCGATTCAACGCCACTTACCTCCTTCCAGACATCCAGTGCCATCAAGAGAAACCATAAGGAGACGACTGACCGAAGTTGGCTTGAGGAGCCGACGTCCGCTAAGACGCCTACCACTGACCCCACATCATAGGCAGTGTCGACTGGATTTTTGCCGACCTCGGGCGGCTTGGAGTGTGACAGACTGGAGACGTGTCATCTTCAGTGATGAATCCCGATTCAGTCTCAGTGATGATGACCACCGCACACGTGTCTGGAGGCGCACCGGCCAGCGGTCCGATCCGGCATTTATTGTCGAGCGGCATACAGCAATTTCACAAGGTGTGACAGTGTGGGGAGCAATTTCTTGGGACACACGATCATCTTTAGTGGTCCTTCAAGGCACTTTGACAGCTCGCAGATACGTGGACGATATTTTAACGCCGATTGTGCTACCCATGCTATCAAGTCGCCCAGGTGCCATTTATCAACAGGATAATGCTCGTCCACATACTGCGCGACTCTCCCAACAATGTCTTCAAGGATATGACGTCCTACCATGGCCTGCCAGGTCACAGATCTTTCGCCAATAGAGCATGTCTGGACGCGCTGGGAAGGCAACTGCAGCGTCCGAGATACAGGAGAATTAACTGCGCAGATGCAAAGACTATGGCAGGATCTTCCACAGGGGGTCATAAGTGATCTAATTGAATCGATGCCACGCCGAATTTCGGCTTGTATAGCTGCCAGAGGTGGCTTTACTACTTACTGATTTTAACCTTTTGCAAGCTGTAACCGCTTAATAAAATGATATTTTGTTCTGAATTTTTAATCATTTGTTTATTTTCATATACACTACATGCATACCAAATTTCGTGAATGTAGCTCAATTTCTTCTGGGTGCATATATTTTTTTGCGACAGAGTGTAATTTTTTCATAGAAATTTAAAAAATTCAGAAGTTAAGGGTTAAGGTCACAGACTCGTGGCCTGCTTGTCACGAGTTCGATCCTAGTACTGCCGACGACCCCCATGCCGATGCACGTTCAATATGTTGAGGCTCAAACATCCTCCCGTTGGTGTGGTGTGGGAGAGGGGGATGCCAGCTGAGGTGTCATCTTCGTCACTTGATCATGGTTCAAAATTGCGGGGTCCGCGCGTTGCCAAAAGCCCTCGAGTAGCTAAATAGTTGTGACCTTAATATTCACTCACTCACTCACTCAAGGGTTGAGTTATTTTTCGCATCCTTCAAGGTGCCTTTTTTTTTCAGAGACGGGAGTTTAGAATAGTTTTTATTTAATCCTAATCAATCAAAACAATAAATAATTTTAATAGCACAATAAATAGTATGTCAAAAAATAATTAGTATTAAATAAAACCTTTATATCAAAAATATCAGAATAATTACTTGTCTCACTCGTCTTTAGTTTTCGAACGATTGAAACTGTCTGTGTGACGCCGTTTCATACCTAAAAATGAAACACCAATTCTCGAGAAATATTTTATTCGAATCTCTATCACTCAGTCAAGTGCTGCCCGAGATACGCGTTTTTGTAACGTTTGAAACAGTACAAAATCCAGGTTGACGCGTACAGCGCGTCCTTAACTGTCCTTAACATTAGATTAAAATGAACGCGCTCGGCACGTTCGTAACGGCTAAAGGGTAGAAACTCTTTTGATCTTAAAAGCATTTAATAAAAGAATGTGAGGATTAATTGTGTTATTTTTTTTCAGAGATTATGTGAAGCAAAAAGTTTGAGGAATGTCTCCATCTTGCTTTGGCACCTTTCCATTTCGAAGTTTTTATCGAATTTTTCGGATATCTAATAAGTCCAACTTATGTTACCTGGACAAGGGAAACACACAGAAGAAAGAAAAAGAAAGACAGACAACATTCGCTTTGACAAGATAATTTATTTCATCGATTCTACGCAAAAATGCATGATATATAGATAACCTCATGATACATTTGTTAATAAATAAATTTTCAGCAATGTTTCCACATTGCTGTGAACTTGAGGTAGCTTCATTTGTACCAACCAAGAACGGCCGCTAGCGTGGGCCATCACTCCATAGGAGTTTTAGGATGGGATACGACTACCCAGCCTTCCAAGGATTGCTTGACAGCTAATTTATACTTTCGCTTGGGGCTCCGTGGTAGAATGAATTGTTTTTCTACAATCAAGGGAGACATAATTCAAAACATACTACTGACAGAATCTTAGCATCTGCTTAAGGTTCAACAAGGATCATGAGGCTTTGAAGCCTTATGATTGTAGCTGAACCGTATTCTTAAATGTCGCAATCACCGCAAAATATAGATCACCAAATCCATTACAATAAATATATGCATTTCAAAAGTCCTGCACAAGAAAAAATAAATTAAATAAAACTATGAAACAAAATATTTTTATTGATGTATTTAGCTCGTTGTTAGACTTAGCACTCTTGCTTTGCTAGCACAAATTATTAAATTAAACATTTGAACTCTCCCACAAATTAATCATAAATGCTTTTCAACGGAGCTCGGAATTCTTTCACTATTCATAATAATTTGATTATCCTAACTTTAATTAAACTATTATATTCAATCTTAAAAATGGGTTTGGATGTCTTTGAATCGCGGAAGGTTATGTAAATTAAATGATTCAAATAATATTGAGTAATTGATTTTAAAAAACTTAGATATAAAAAATCCTTGCTAAAAGATTAATTTAACTTTTTTACTCCAAATATCCAAGGGGTTTTCTTTGTAACAAAAATAGTTTACACACCACATTTTGATTTCTCAACGCGATTTCACGTTAACGGAAAATGCGTTAAACCGTCTTGATTGGTACTGATTCAGGAACCATGGTAACGAAGGTGACTATGTATACAAATGACAATTCTATGGAATGCAAAAGTGGCGCCGACAGAGAGGAATCTTTTACACAACACTCGCCATTCCTAATAAGATATCTTTTTGGACAAAAGAGTGATTTTGTGTTTCTTATTGGTACCATAGCAGGATTGGAACGAGGTAAATTCAAAACAACTCAAATATCAATGATCTTCCGAATGTACATTCAGTTTGGAACCAGAGAATTTAGATAATTTCATTTCTGTAGAGCAGTGGTTCTTAAACCGAGATCTTGTTTTTTTTTATCGTGGTTGAACGAACAGAGTGGTATATTAATTGTGAATAGAGTCTAATGTTCTATTGTTTTAACTATTATTCAGCAGATACTGTAGGTCGGCTTAGTTTCTCATTTTTTTAGAAAATATTTAAATTTTTGAAAATGAAGCGGTTGCTTTTCGTGTGATTCCTCTCTGTTGGAGCTCACGACCGATGGAAAGCGAAATCATCCATCAACTACAAACGAACACACAATGACTACTACAGAGTTTGAGGTATTTTTTTGCACGATGGCCTTTCTTTGAAAAAAAAAAACAAAATGCCATCCTTTGCAGGCTCGAGTTGACTAGATACAGTTTTCTCTTTCAACACACAATTGTTACTTTTGTACGTGGCAACATTGAGGAGTGGACGATGGGAGCACTTTGAATTTCAATGTAAACTTTTCAGATTTCTTTCTTACCAGCAAGAAAATACGCGATTTCAAATTATTTATGATTTAGTTTAAATTCTATTTCCCCAACTCCCCATACAAAATTAGTGGTTTGTTTTAAGAGAGAGAGAACAGGCAGGGATGTCTTAAGACTTTTTGAGGCCCTGGGCCCATACACAAATGTAGGCCCTCACCCAGTGGCGTAACGGAGAACATTTGGGCCCCCTGCAAAGTCAGGGTTTTGGCCCCCCAGTTGGATTTTACAAAGAGGAGGTACTTGGTAGCAGTCAGGCTTCGGGGTTCCTACCCTCCCTCGCAATGTGGGAAGGGGGCGCAGTTCCATAGCAAACTGTACACACACACATAGTACATAGCAAATGTTTTCAACTACCCTTACAAACAATTACCCGAAACAAATGAAAGTGCATGACTTACAATCATAGAAACCAGCTCGACCAATTGCCCTCTTTTGACTGAATGACTAATTATGGTGTATGGTGGTAGACCTCAGCCTATACAAGGACGACGGTCATCACATGTGTGGTCAGTTGACATATCGTCCTAAATTCCCAGTTTTCTTAACAATATAACCGAAAAATTATTTGACCGGGAAAATTATTCAAATTTTGATCTTATTAAGGCCGAGTCGAGGCCCCCCATGTGGTCGAGGTTCAGTTGGCCCTTGTCTTAAGACGTCCCTATGAATAGATCTGTGGCGGTGTGATATTTGGATAAAACCAGTAATAGCCTCCACGTGATGAAGATCCTTTTGGAGTGATGGCTAAGATACTCGTTTTCGGAACGGATGGTACCCAGTTCTCATCTTCCTTCATTGGTGACCCGGACGTTACGTCGATATCACAACACCACAGATACTTAAAATATAGCTTCTAAACTGGTGTTTCAAAATATAATTCGAACATTGCATTTATGAATTGAGCAAGCGCAATCTTCGTACATGAAATAGGATTGTATGATAAATCACAGGAACATAACTCTATCAAAATTCAAAGTTTAGCACCATCGTCCAGCCCTGACCATTTCTTTTTTTTATCAAAAACTCAGTCTCTAGGAACAGAAAGTGAGAGGCACAATTTCGTACTAGAAATGTTACGAATGGACTGAGATTCAGGTAGTAATGGTATTGTTACGTTTATCATTCGATCCAGTTTGTAGAAAGTCTTGCCCTTCCCTCCAGTAGGGAATGAATCCTCGACACACACAAGTGCCCTTCACACTCATTTTAGGAGAAGTTCATTACAAAAGTTTCTATGGTGATATATTTTGCATTTCAGAAGTTAAGAAGTAATTCAGTTGATAAAGGCATTCCCTTTTCTAATTGATGCACACGCCCATAAAAGAAAAAAATTTTCAGCGCACAAAATTTGATGTAAATAATGCCTGATTAGATCGGCCTCGTGGATACTCCTTCACATACGTCTCACGCAACTGCACTCAATGGTTGACTTTGTTTCTCAGTAAACACTAAACATTCCGAGTGAAAAAAAAGATAATTTCCTTAAGAAGTTTAAAAAAATACTCATTGAATAGAAATAATAATAGACATGAATTCACAACAGGTTCTTGTGGATTTAATCGTGGTTAATTACAGATATCTCATTCCCCATGGTGCTAAGCAAACATTGACGAACTTCAAATTGAATGACTATATTCTCTCCAGGGATACAATAATCCACGTTCTGTTACGATTCTTTTCCCACAAACACTTTGGATCTGAATTCCGGAGCATCTTTAGGACGCGCAGCAGAAGATTCATCACAACGTTTTAAGATTCATTCCCTCGAGGGGGCCGGGGGCTAGGGCGCATGTTTCGCTCGGGCCCTGAGCATCCTGCGGCAGAGACTGCGGATGCGGACGGGCGCTACCAACCATTGAATGTAGGTAGGGTCGACGCTGTCGTAGGCGGCACGCACGGCGGCTACCAGCTCAGGGACGGTGGAAGGGGTTCCGTTCCCGCTCCCTACGCTCGCCTCCACCTCAGGCCAGAGCAAGTCGCAGGGGTTGAGGTCCGCTGGCCACTCGGCGCACTGCACCTGTTGCTGGCGCAAGAAGTCCTGAACTGCGGGGCTCGCCTGGATGGACGAGGGGTCCTGTGCGAACAGGAATCTGTACAATGGGAAAAAAGTTTAAGTACTTGTTACGGTACAAAAGCACAGGAATCAAAGGATTAAAAGTAAGAATAAATGTCTTTAAAATAAAAAGAATATATACATCATAAACTTAAAACTGGGGAGTTACGAGATCGGAGTATATTTGCTTAAAGAGTTGCAAATGCTGTGCTGAAATAAGACTGTGGAAACATTTAAAAATGAATGTTTGCAAAGAGTCCAAGATGATAACTACGATTGCATGTTTGGTATTTTCGGAATTGTATCGACTGTGGACGAGATCAAGACGCTCTTTCAGAAATGAAAAAACATATCTCATTGTCTTGGTCTTCTTTTCACGGATTTTAGCAGGATGATGCCGCAACATACAGCAGTCATTTCAACTGACCGTTTGAATTCTTAGATCCCTTAGACCGCTAGATTTCTTTCCATTGTATCACCTTTTACACGATAAAGTAGGACCGTTTTCAATAGCAATCATTAGCTATTGCTATAATGGCCAACATAAAGCTGGAAAAATATAATGCATTTATTTTCAACCTTATATACTATAGGATTATTTTTTAAATATTCAAGTTGTTTTATAGTTTTCTCCAATCCACCACCAATGAAGGTAGTCCTAACAGACAGAAGATTTTGCGAGAGATATGATTGTAACAAGGACAGGTTGGTTCGCATGTAGAATCTCAGTGGACACAAACCTAGATGCTTGCACGGTACACCAAATATGGCCAAGACGGTTGGAACAAAGTGACGTCAGCTTGCGTAGAACACCGAAATGGGGGTTCCTTTCAAGCCACTTCTGTCACCCTTTTGTACCTTGCGCAGGACACTCTTGATGCTTTCATATCGATCGGAACGATTGCCTTTCGATTGGTTGTGCAGCGAACTCTTCCGCAAAAGTCGAAACAATAAACAGCAAGAACAAAAGCCCTTGACGACTGATATGAATAGGGATCTCCTTTCGTCCCAGTCGCTTAACACGTGCGCTTCGGATCTGAAGATGACCAGTTTAAAACAAAAATCCTGTCCTCAAGTATTCCAAGGTCAACAGCTTACGGCTAAAGTGGTGACCCAGGAATTAAACACTAGATGGTAGGACAGGCCTAACGCTACTGGATGAATATGTATTCATTCCATTGAGAGATTAAGATATTCTCAATAAATCACAACCAGTTATTCAAACGTCAATTGCGCATGCGTTAACTAGACCCACGACTTCATCAAGAGACTGCCTATAATGTCAACAGAAAAACGTTCTTGCGACCCTCTAAACCTACCGGAGATAGGTTTATCCATTTGTATATCCTTTGCAGTAATGGCTATAAAAATAACATTCTCTAAATATCACTCAAAAGGTCCATCAACGACAAAAACAACGTTCTTCTCTAGGAAGGGGGTATGCGATGAACACTTTCGAAAGAAGCAAACAACAGGAATAAAAGCCCTTAACAACTAGCCCGTATCCTTTCATCTCAGTTGTGTAATACGTACCATTCAGACCAGAAAATAACCAGGATAAAACACACTGCCCTCAATCAGCACTTAAAATCATCATAGGTCAACCTTCCCTACGTCACTAAACCAGCTTCCGCCTAAATTGCTAGACGTCTGCAGTCAAGGAGTTTGTTAAGCTTTCATCAACGGCAGCACCGTTCGCAATGGTTCCAGACTACAGTGACGTGGACGATAGGAGAGAGCAGAATCATGTTCTCTAATAAGTCATGCTTCCGTCATTGGAACGAGTTTACCCAATGATAGTCGTAGGGCACGAACGTTACCCGATAGGGTGACAAGTCCAATCCAGTCACATCTGTGAAATACCCTACCGTTCAACCATTCATCATGGGCTATCGCATACAACAGGAGGTCCTTTTTGATTCTCATTCATGGTACTAAGGTAATCTAACGATATGTGGATGCTTATGGCGTTTCAGTTCATTCTAGGGGTGTGGGGCAAACATCAGGATGACAACGCCTTACCACAGACTGCACGTATCAGCCAATGTGTTCTGCAAGAGTGAGGTCTCTCTGACCCCAATTCTTTCTTAATCTCCCACCAAAAGAACTTGTTTGGGACAAAACAGAAGCCTGTTTGCATGCACTGCCCATATCACATTCAAAAAGGAACTTTGGCAAGGGAATGACAGGGGCTAGAAAAAAAAAGCTTTGACACTGCCCTTTGATGCATTGCTTAGCTTATCGTCCTTCACGATGGTACTACAGGTAGCTGTGCTGCCGTTGTTCTCGTTTTATGTAGAGTATAGTCACAAATAGACATTTCTTCTAGTTCATGTCTCTATTGGAGAGTTTCTTCCCTTTTTGACTATTCCTTCAAACTGCATTTCAGCGTCAAGTAGAATATAAACAATTCATAACTGCGAATTTTCTGTGCTATTGATTCGCTTTCTGGATTTTGAAACAACAGTGAAATTTAAACAATCGCTCTGCTTTAAATACAACCAAAATTGAATTACTCTAATAACTGTACTTTCTAACTTGTTTGAAATGAGGGATTTCTTTCCTCACCTATCTTGAGTCTGCACTTATTATCTCCCTGATTATAAATCTCGTTAAATACTTTAATAAATATTCAGCTTTAAAAATAACGTATAAACTCAAATGTTGTAAGCATTTATGAGAACAGAGTTTATTTCAAAGGCATGTACAGTGGACGTTTACCAGTATAAAATGAATTGTAGAGAAAATGCTTCACCGTAAATATTTTTGCAGCAACATAAAAGGAAGTGTAATGTCTAATCACGTCATCATTTTTCCCTGTTGTATTTTATTTGATACTCAATGTAATTTGGAATTTTACAATTGTCTTCAGTCAAATTGATATTCACGAAATAGAGACGCATGTATTTTGTAAACTATGAGATATTCTACTGCAAAATTATCTACATTTCATTTATTACTGTATTAAATCCTGATAAGATCTACAGCAATGATAGATTTTCAATAAAATGTAATGAGCTACAAATTATTCCAGAAGCCAGCTGGATAAGGCAAACTATCTCTGGCATCGAATAAAAAAGAACGTCGAAACATAAACCATTCTTGTTAGAAAAATGAAAAATGTAATTTCGCTCTATTCTCAGCAATGATGGCAGGGACGTCTTAAGACTCTTTGAGGTCCAGGGCCCAGAGAAATTTTAAGATTTTTTAAGCCCAGGACCCTTATGTAAAAGTAGGCTCTACCTGAGATCTTTAAAGTTAGACAGTTTATAGTATACGTATAGTTAAACACTTATTGAAACGAATAATTGTGCAAGACTCAGTCTCAAAACCATAGGAACAAATCGGCTCGACCGATGGCTGGAGTTCGACTAAATGAGGTGAATGATTGTTTATGGTATTAGGACTAGGCCTAAACATGGACAAAAGTCATCACATAATAATACAATCTTGCCACTTTTACCTGTTGACATACAGTTTGAAATTCCCTGTTTTTCGGCAAATATGTACGGGAATAATAATTAACCAGATCATGGTTATTATTAAGGCAGAATCGAGAACAAAATGAGACATCCACAGAGAACGAGGCTCGGGCACAGTTATTCCATGCCTTAAGACGTCCCTGAATGATGGGTGTACTAAAAGCGTTGGAAGTTTGGATGAATCTCTTGGAATGATTTTTAATCTATCGTAATCAACAAGAGCATGGTGCCGTAAAGATTACTGATAGCACAGTAATAGTCCTCCAGTACAATTTTTCAGCATTACTTTCGGGCCTCCATTTGGGTTTAATTTCGAGTGAATGCATGTCTAGCACCTTTTAAAAAATTATTTCCCTTTGTATTGATGCATTTCTTTTCTCGGTGGAGCATTTCCTTCAGTAAATACACTGACCTGTGCGCGTTGAGACCATAGATGGCCGCAGCCGATGGCAACAGACCATTATGCAGAATCTGGACGTAGCGTTCCTCCGTCAGCTCATTGGGAATGTGTAACATCTGGCCCTTTTGGCCCGAGCCCGACACACACACCCAGAAGGTTGCTGAAAGTCCCCCTCCTTGAAAAAAATCCCTTAAGCCTCCATAGCTATGGAGGGGAGGCTGGCCTAGGCGCCAAACGCGCACCCCTCCCTCGCGGTCACAGAGGAAGATCTTCATGTCACTGAACACCATGTGACTCAGCTCCTCGGCCGTGAAGCCTCTGATTTCCTCCAGGGTGCGGGCTGGCTTTCCCTTCTCCTCCGGGGCACTTGGTCCCGGAGGAGGAACGTTGATCGGCCGCTTCGGACTGGGAGGTGTTTGGATGCCTAGTTGCGATCGCAGTTCCTTGAGTCGTCTGCGAACTGTAATGGTTGTGGAGCGTGGTGTAGATGCTGGGGTGCGTCTGTTCTCCTCCTGCCACCGGGACTTGAGGGGGTGTGGAGACGGGACAAGCCTGCAAAAGAAAATGTAAAAATTCAATGAAAAATAATGTTATCTATAGAAAAAAATTCTCGCAATGCCTGTAATTAGTATCAAAAAACTAATAAGGAAAAGATCCCTTTTCGCATATTTCAAAATAAACACACCAGTGTTTTAAGCGAATTCATTTAATGTTCCTATTTTGCACCCCATCAAGGTTTTCCATACGACAAAGAGTTAAGATAACGATGTCTCGAGAATACAAAAATTATTTCTGATATGTATTCGAAAAGTAGGAACACACTTTCAAATATTAAGTACAAATAAATAAACAAGGATATTTACACTTGCGTCCCTAAAGAACATGCAGAAGTTTTCTTACAATGTTTTGTTGCATGATTTCAATATACACAATAATACAAGGGTTGCCTCAATGAAAAGCGGACACGTCAGAATAATCGCAGCTGTAGAAGCGCGAATGGATACAAAGGCGGGTAGGAGGAGTGCGACGAGTAGTAATGAAACCTGTTCGTGGTAGAGGAAATGGACCAAAAGTAAAGTCGTGCTGTTCATAGATGCATCCACAACGGAAAGTTACTGTGGTTTCTATTATGGAAGGTGAGCTGGATGCGGGTATCTATCAGCGAATGGGGACAATTTATGACGAGCACTGCTTAGCTTGAACAATTGGTGTAAAAGTTTTCGTGAAGGGTGGTAGGCGATATCAGATCTCCATGACGATGCCGATCGAAACGTCTTCCGTAAAACCCAGACAGCCTTAAAAAACTTCCATTGAAAAGTTTTTGGACATCGGCCGTACGGTCTGGATTTGTGTGTGTCTCCCTGAAACTTTTCCATCAAGAGAGCGTTACGTTTCCATTCGTACGATAAGGTACGAATGCAGGAAACTATGCAGGATTTCCCCAAGAATTAACCACGATTTTTCTACAGCGACGGTATAGAGTCGAGGCCGAAACGATGGGATCTGCGTTCCAACTCCCATGGCGATTTATTTTGATTTCCAATAAAGATATTCGTTTTATTCAACTTGCCCACTTTTCATTTGGGCAACCCTTATAGTTTCCAGCAAAACATCGAGTTTATACGAGAATTTGGGTCACGTTCTATGAAGCATTGCAAGATTAATATTCTGAACGGCTACTGTAATTCTATTTTTCAATTCATCAGTGTTACGAATGAAAGATTGGTAAACAATGTTTTTTGTATCCCTGCAAGAGAAGTCCAAAAGTGTTATGTTTCGAGATCCAGGTGACCACGGTATTGGACTTCCTCTTTCGATCCATCGCGGGGAGCTTTTTCGCACTTCTAAACTCGAGTGGGGTGCTGCCCTATGTACGCTGTTCTTGCGCTGCAGATTTGAATTCGATAAGTCCTACAGTTTGCGTTTGTTCCTGTGGTAAAGCCATTTTGAAACAAGGAGGTTGCAAAACATTTAGTTCATTCTCACTAACTTTTATCTTTCCCTTATGGAATGTAAAAACCGTAAGTGAAAATCTCTGTTTATTTTTAATTCATTTTTGAAAATGTATCCATACTTTTCTGCCACCCTATATTTTTATACAGAATGTTGTTTTCATGTACGCAGAATTATTCTAAGGAAGTATTGATCACTTTTATGGAAAATCAATCATGAATAATAAAAAAAAAATCACGAAACTTGAAAATACAACGGAGCTGGAAGTTTCCTGTCCATTTGGAAATATAAATTATTTGTGAAATAATTTTCATGATGAAAAGTCTTATCCTAAAAATAGTTGACCATCGGAAGGATCAAAGTCGTGAAAGCATTAACAACACATCAGAGAGAGAATGTATTTCTACCTTCTTTACAAATAATTTCACTTCTCAGATCGTAGCGGTACGTTGAACGTTTACTCGAACGGCAACCACCGCCATTTGATGCACACAAAAGTCCTCCTCAGTCACTCACACAATTTTGCGATCTGTTGCGACACTCCAAACTTGTACGTCACGCCAACATAAGAGCCTTGACATTTCTTACCCAGTCATGAAGAAAATGGACTGCTCTGAACAATTTTCGTAATATTCATCCCAACAGAATAAAAGTGGTCTCGATGCTAAAAAGAAATCAGAATGCTAGTGGGTAGACTTATAAATGCCGTTAATAAACTTCGAAAAAGAATTTCTTTTTTTTAAATTTTGAAACTAATATTTTTTTACTTATTTCTGACCTTTCTTTTTTTTTCATTTTTTTCCTTATTTTTTTTTCTTTTTTTTTTAATTTCAAAGAAACTAATTGTTAAATTTCGTAAAACTGCCGTGAAAACTTTCTGGGATATAAAAATGACTGTCTTGAACATTTCATTCAGCAAGTAAGAAATTTCTACTTAACACTTTCCGTATACTGATTAAATCATTTTTCCGATCTGGAATTTGGTGGGGATTAAGAACCTGTGAGACTTCCAACTGAATTCGGGCAGTTTTTTGCCGCCCATTCGGTATAGAGTTTAGTGACGTTGACTGCTGTGCCATTGGCAAGTGAGTGAGTGAGTGAAGATTAACGTCGCACTGTTCAGCTACACGAGGGCTTTTGGCGACGGACCACATGCCATTGGCAAGGATGTTTGAAATGAACTGCCCGGTGAAGGCATGGATGCTTGTAGACGTATAGTGCCTGTGTGGCATGGGGGCACTAAATATTCATCGAGCAACAAAATCCTCTCGAGAAGTTGGTGGAACAGAAGAAGAGAAGGGAGGTCCCCCCTAACCACCACCAAGAGTATTGGTCTCTTTCAAAGTTAGGTGTAAAACCGAGTAAAATTGCGCTGTCATCTGCATAGTACTCAAAGCTGCGGCTAATGACAGACGCAAAAAAATAGATCCTTGCCACGAAGAATTTTGTGGGCTTCGATTTAACACCATCTATTAAGTGCCATCAGAGATTTTTTTTTCTCTTCCAACTTCTTGAAGTGCAAAAATTATCACAATAAATACAGGGGGATTCATAAAGAAATGTACAGTTTTAATCCACTATAAATCAAAAACAATGTAAGAATTTTTGTTATTTTTACAGAATTGTATGGAATTATTTAAAGTTTTGTTAGAGACAATCACAGGTGTTTTTCGTGAGAACCCTTAGACGAACGACACACATTGAGCCAGTAATCCATTTCCGCCCAAATGCGTATTAAGACATCTGACTCAAATCCATCTATTCATGCGGCGGTTGTGATGCACTAGATCAACAGGAAGGGGAGGTTGTCCTTTACGTACCCCCAGAAAGAAATCACACAAGGTTCTAAGACAATACTTCTGGAGGGCTATTGATTAGTGGCGTGTTGTAGTCCACGAGTCGTCCAATCCATCTTTGAGGGAAATGTTCATCGAGGTAATCTCACACGTTGACCGGTCAATGTAGTGGTGCACCATTCAATTTGTCAATGAAGTTGTCAATGTTTTCCTGCATCTGTGGCACCAGCTAAAGAGAGTTAACATATCCCAAAAAGCGGTTTGCATGACATTTTGCTACATTCAAGGACACAAAAATCCTATTCGACTGCAGACGCCACCACTTTGACCGACGAGTCACATGCCACGCATACTATCGCCTACGTCACTTCCTTCAGGAGCGAAACACAAACTTTAAGATTTCATGCATGTTACTATTCGCTGAGCCGCTGCTTATCTTTGATTGCTACTATTTTACAGGCCCTGGAAAGTGTATTCTTTACGAAGCACCCTATACATTTATCCCAAATATTTCTTGAATTTGATGATCTAGTTCAACTGAAATTGAAAACATGGTTACCCTCCAATTGTGTAAAAAATTTTGTTAGAAACAGAAATTCTATTTCAAAATTAATTTACTATGTTAATTAAGTAAATATATTAACATCCTTCCCCTGATAATTTGAATCATAATGAGATGAAGCTCTTCAGAGTAATTCCTTTTTTTTTACTCCTTTCCATACCAAGGCCATCCACACAAAACGACCTTGGTAATAGTGGAAAGCTCGTGATTTCTGTTGAGTCGTGGGTCCAATTTTGGCGCCAATAAAGAATCGTCGTGTAGTGGGGCTAGTACTAATTAAATTTGCTGGCAATCAAAGTCCTCACGTAGGCATGGTGCAGAAATTTGGAGAAAGGAATTTCTGTTCAGGTGTCCTCCTCGTCACTTGATCAGGTTTAAAGTTATGAGGTCCGTAGTTAATATTCCCTGAGTAAATGGGAGTATCAACGTCGCACTTTTTAGCTACTCAAGGGCTTTGGCGGTGGATCTCTTAATTTAGAGCCATGATCAAATGACGAGGATGACACCTCGGCTGGCACCTATCCCTCCTAACTTCAAAGCTATGCCAACGGAAGGACATTGAGCCTCAACAGATTTAACGTGCATCATCACCACCACCCCCTCATCTACACGGCGAGTCTTCAGCGGTACTGGGCTCGAACTCATGACACACTGGTCACGAGTTTGTTACTTTAATCACTAGGCTTTCGCAGCCCCATTAGTATCCACTTGGCTGCTCAAAAAACGACATTAAAAAAAACAATTAATCAACCCTGCATATTATGGGCTTTGAGGCATTTCGGAATTTTTAATAACGTATTTGTTTCCCTATTTAGGATATTTTTCTTGCAATTTCTAACCATCTAGCAGAAATTTATTACGAATTATGTTTGATCACTAAAAACACGTGTATGAAGCTGTGAAAAGAGTTCAAGAAAATACGTTCTTTTATTGATTGGTTCTACGGCTGTCACTTAACCACCCATCCAGTAGAGTGGCTAGTTAGTGATGCTGACTGCTGTGCCGTAGGGCCTGGATTCGTATCCCGGAGAAGGTATGGTTGTTTGTAAATATATAGTGCCTTTGCTGCATGTGGGTTCCCTAAATATACCCTTCGAGCCGCAAGTCATCTCGTGAAGTTAGTGGAAGGTTAGGAGAGGTGAGAGCCCTTTGACCCCTCCCAGAGTGATCTCCTTCAAAATTGAGAGGGAACCGTACCAAATGGTGATATCACCTACAAGGTACTCAAAGTTAAGGCTAACGACAGTTGTAAATTACTAGTCCTTTACCTGGCCTCGGTCTAATACGTCAGTGAGTAAGTGAATATTAACGTCGCACTGTTCAGCTACACGGTGGCTCTTTTGGTGATTTTTTTGAACCATGGTCAAGTGACGATGACGACACCTAATCTAGAACCCCAGCTCCTAACTACCACACCACAACAACGGGAGGACGTTTGAGCTCTCAAAAGATTTAACGTGCATTGCTCCACTATACGGCGGATCTTCAATGCTACTGAGCTCGAACACGTGACATGCCAGCCAAGATCGAAAAAAGTGTCCCACGATGATCATAAGTTAATTTGTAAGAATTCATAAACTGTCATCCATCTGCAATGTTCGTTAAAATTAATTCTAAAAATATAGTTTATATCTCGATACTTTTGACCGTTCACCATCTCCTTCTGGTAAATCTGGAGAAAAAGTGATCACTTTCTAACGTGAAAAATATTTCTACAGACATTTTGACAAGTTTAAAAGTTCAAGAAACTTTTGCAAATAATCCGATGATTTAAAAACTGGTGAATTCGGTAGAATCCCTGTTCTCTTCCTTTCCACGTGTACGAAGTGCATCCAGAAAATAAGTATCATTTTAAAAAAAACTCGTTTAAAAAAATCTTTTTTTCAAAACAAAATTTATTTTTTACATGAAAGAGCATATCGCGGTTTGTGGAGTGAGTGAGTGAATATTAACATCACACTGTTAAGTTACTCGATGGCTTTTGGCGACGGACCTCGACATTTTGAACCTCGGCGAAGGAAAGAGGACTAAACCTGAGCTGACAATCCCTCTCCCAGCTACCACACCACACCTACGGGAAGACATTTGAGCCTCGACAGATTTAACGGGCATCAACCCTTACACGGCGGGTCTTCAGCGGTACTAGGCTCTAACTGATTACACGCTGGCCATGAGTTCGTTACCTTGACCGCTAGGCTACCTCGGCCCTCAACGGTTTGTGGAGACTTATCACAAAGCAATCTTACAGTGAACGCCGATTTTTTCTCGATGTTTCTCGTTTACTTTTTCAACCAAATCCTCACGGACAACAGAAGGCCACCCACTCCGAGCTTCGTCATGAATATTGGTGCGCCCATCATTGAATTGTCGAACTTACTTTTTCATCGTTTTCACCAGAAAGCGTTTCAAGTTGAAGATGAATTTCAAGCGGCTTAACGTTCCTTACTTTCAATGAACGCATTACAGAAGGCACTTCATAGTTGGTGGGACCGTCTTAAACATTTTGAACACTCACAAACATGAGTAAATAAAACAATCCGTCTGTTGTAGCGTCACTGGACTGGCAATCAACCAGAGACACGAGTGCGCAAGTGTTTAACTGCAAAACTACATCTGCGGTTTCGGTAGAATAAAAATATATTTAGTTTCAGGACACGCCTCGTAGTATCGCTAAAAGATGACGTTTTTCCTGTTTGCCGCACACAAACGCTTTCCTTGAATTTCGTTCTTCAAAAGCTCAATTTTCGAGCAATAAGGAGCAGCAATGATGTATCCATTTTATTTCAGCAGAGAGCACTCCCTCGAGGTCTCTCCAACATCACAACACAATATTCTTTTTTATGAGCTGCTGCCTTAGACTTTTGACGCCCACGTTTCCTGACACCATTCTTTTTTCTTTATCTCTATGCTGTTTCACTGTCTACTTTTCATCTCCAGCAGCTGAGAGGTCGACAAATACATACTTTTTGATGGGTCAAGATTTGAAAGATCTGGATTGATTGATTGTGCGTATTAACGTCGCACTGTTCAGCTACACTAGGGCTTTTGGCGACGGACCACGTAATTTTGAACTATGGCCAAGTGACGTGGACGACACCTTACACACCCTCTCCTAACTACCACACCACACAACGGAAGGACTTTTCAGCTCTCGACAGATTTAACGTGCATCGCTGCCCTACACGGCCGGTCTTTAGTGGTACTTGGCTCGAACTTGTGACAAGGCAAGCCATGGTCCGATACCTATACCACTCGGCTACCGCGGCCACTTTAAAAAATCTGGAGGGAGACTTAATTTTTGTTTCGCTTGCCTCACACAAAACCAAGCCTATTACACATTGGTTGTTCTCAAGCATTCCAAATTTGCAGCCGTGTTCTATGAAAGTCACTTTTTAATTTTGTCGAGTCAAGTAATATGGCACCCCATGTCCAAAGGCCTTCGACTCATGCTGCTAAGAAAATTCCCTTAATGGAGATCTTACGAAGCAGCTCTGGAGAATTGGACGGCAGTTTTAACAGCCTTTTCGAACATTTTTGCACTCCCCCCCCCTATCTCCATCTGCGTTTATTGCCTTTTGTGAACTCATATTCAGCTCTAAATTCAGGCATGTTATTAATAGTAAAGTAATGGGAACTGAATGATGAACGTAAAATACTGTGAAGAACTTTAGTAGAGGTGTTCTTTTGAACCACTGACATACCGGTCCCTTGCTGCTTCGTGCATGCCTTAAAACATGGTCCCCATGTCCGCGGACCGGTACCTGGATCACATGGTCGCCCAAGGAACATTAAACTATTTCTATTTTATTAACTGTGGTGTATTTTTCTCTCGGGCTTCTGCGACTTTTACTTTACATACATTTTTTGGTGTAATTGTATTTTTTTGAAGGCATGTTTAAATAAAATTAAATAAAAATTGTTAAATCTTAAAAAAACCATCAGCACTCCTCCCTTCAGCGGGCCGTGGTAAAATTATCAAACGTTGATCAGTCCACGGCGATAAGAAGGTTAGAACTGCCTTAGATGACTAGGAGGGGGGAAAACTTTAATCGGGCCAGTCATTAAGCACTTTTATTCTCGCTCTTCGTTGGTTGCGACTCGCGAGAGATACCCCATTCCTAGAGAAGAAAGAGAACCTGCATGGTACTTAAAGCTGCGAATAACGTTAGACGTAAAACTAGCCCCTTCTCACGATGAATTTGGAGGCCCTCGATTAGACACCGTCGATAGGGGGGCCTTAGAGAAGCAACAACATTTTTCAAATTAACAGCAGCTAGAAATAACATGTAAAAAAATTTCGCGTTGCAAAGAAAAAACAGCGAGGGGGGGGATATCCAAAATAGTATCAAATAGAAAAATGAACACACTTGCAAAGCTGACATTAAAATTAAGACATTTTCAAAAAGTATGTTTGGATTTAACTAGCTATTTAAATATGGCGGCTCGAGTCACACCGACCCGTTAGAAAAAGAGAAAAGCCAGTGTAATTTTTTTTAAATATTCAAGAACAATCAATATTTGTAGTAGAAAAATGTGTTTGTTTTTCATAATTGAGCGTGACGAATCGAATGGCAAATTTTTTGGAGTGCTTTTTGGGAAATCAAAATTAGAGCCTAGTAAAATGCTGGGGTTGGGAGTTCGTGGGTCAATGAATTGCAGAAGCAAAATGACTCCATTACTGATCGGGAAAAAGCTGTCCTGATGGTGGGGGGGAAGGAATTGGATGTATTTCTAAAACTTTTAGATACCTTATTACCAAGAGAAATTAGAATAAAAGATAGAAATTTGTTGATTATCAGAGCAAAGATTTATGGTTGTAATGAGTTAATGGATCTGTCTTCTTGAAAATTACGTTTGTTGGTAGTTGAAGTCCAATCAAGTCCAACCAAAGTTGAATTCCTGTTGTTTTTTCTAATGCCACCTGTCTGACGTAGTCAGATTGAGGAGTACGAAATTTATCATGGCAAATGAGTGAGTGAATATTAACGTTCAGCTACACGAGGGCTTTTGGCGACGGACCTCGTCATTTTGAATCATGGTCGGGACGAGGACGACACCTGAGCTGGCACCCCCTCTCCGAACTACCACACCGCACCAACAGGAGGACATTTGGGCTTTCGACAAATTTAACGTGTATCGCTGCGATCGAACTCATTAAAGCCAGCCACTATCCCATACCTTGACTACATGACTACCGCGGCTAGTTATCATGGCAAAGGGGTAGCTTGTAAGCATGTCGTTAGCCGTAAATTTGAGTACCATGCAGGGGACAGCACGATCTGGCTCGGTTTCATCCCCCAATTTTCAGAGAGAACACCCTGGAGGTGATCAGGTCTCTTTCCATTCCACCAAACTCACGAGAGTACTTGTGGTTCGACGGCTATTTAGGTTAGCGAAGGCACTATACATTTACAAACAACCAAGCCTTCTGCGGGATTCGAACACAGGCCCTACGCCACAGCAGTCAGCATCGCTAACCACAACACCGGATAAGTGGCAGTTGAATTCATAATGACATTAATAAAACGAATTTTTGTTTTCTATATGCAAAAGGGTATTGATAGTGAACGTATTTATCATATATTATAAATGTTTTCTACTCTGAAAAATCTCAGTTTCTGGAGTTTTATTACAGTTTTCAATCGATCTGCCCTTTGGATGTTGATAAAAATGAACGAACACATTATTTCATACGATGAGACGAGTGTTTATTAACGTCACGTTTAAAAGCATCACGAGCGTCATTGACGCAGGACCTCCCCATTTTGAAACTCGATCAAGTGGCAAGAGTGACATCTGAACTGACTGTCCCTTCTCCTAACTGGCACACCAAGCCATCCTGAGGAGCTTTGAGCACCAACAGATTTCAACTGCTTCAGCCATTCTACATGGCTGAATGGGTCACTAGGGCTGTCATGACACTCCGTGACCATAACAGGCTGCTACAAGTGCAGATGAGATTGGAGAGTTCCAGATCAAGAGATACATTCTTTCTATCTCTCTCTCTCTCTTTCATGATACATTTCAAATTCAAGAGAGACAGAAAACCTAGAACAGAGGTCGGCAACCTAAGTAACGCGGTACAATTATCACAATGGCACTCTGCCCTACTCCACAAATTTTTCAATTTTAACGTGAAGGGAAGTTGATAAATTTGTAATGGAACTTATTTAACAAAAATCTTCTGAATCATGGACATTTAAGGAATTTCGAAAACATCTTAAAGATAACTCTAAAGATAAATTTACAGCTATTTTGTAAATTATTGAATGCCATTGCTGTAGAGATTTGGTTGTTTGTAGAGAAAAAATTGCATGTACTTATCTTTATACTTTGGGTTCTACATATCTAAGTAAAAAAATCGTTCCATGTTTTTGAAAAATAATCCGAGTCCACACAGAAATTGTTTAACAACTGGATCCTCAGGATCGTGTTAAATTGAAAGCCACATATTATACCCCCGATTTTGCGATATGAAAATAAAGATATGCAAGCACTAGTTTCGCATTTTTGTATTTAACTATAATGGAAGGAAATACTGATATTTTATGTTATCTTTTTTATTTTAATGAATATGTTTACAAAATACACAATATATGCACTATTTTAATTTTTTTAATATTGGCTGAAGAAATAATTATATTTTATACAATTTATTTTTTTGTTAAGAACTATCTTTAAATGATGCATAATTAATAGATCAAAAAAGTAAATCTATATTATTGATCTCTATTCTGTAACTCTGCATGCACAATCGAGAGAATCGAATTGTTTCAAAAGCGTCCTAATGAGTGGCGCGCTGTGTGTCGGTGGGTTTGGCAGGCCACAGCTAAATGGCTACCGACCCCTGACCTGTGCCCCTAGTAAATTAAAGTAATTGGAAACATGATCCCACGAGTTTTTAGCTGGTTTCCCCAGAAACTGCGATTTTTCAAAGACTATTCTACTCGAAAGGCAAGCAAGAAAGAAGTGACTACTCACCTGTTGTGGGCGGGTAAGGGCTGTCCACAGGGGGTCTGCTGTTGAGGTCTGGGCCTCCTCCTGTGCGGCAGGTCTCCGATGCAGCCCGTCTGTTGCCACTTGTGCACCAGGCGCATCACGGTGGTGCGGTGGCAGCCCAGCTCGGTGGCGATCTTCGTCCACGACCAGCCCTGCTGGTGCAGAGAGAGGGCGCGGGTCCGCATACCTGCGAGCAGAACAGCGCCTCAGAAACCTTGCCATCAACTACTACAAACATCAAGATAACGCTGCCACCGACACGCACCTGCCCCCGGAATAGAATCCCTCCTCAACCGTTTCCTGATTGGTCTATTTTCATTTTTGCTGCTATCTTATTGAAATATATCTAAGTAATTCGTTGGCTTCAACACGTGTCAAGTGCATTTTTTTAAATTATCATCTAATCCAGCGGCCTTCAAACTGTGTTACACGGAACCCTGGGGTTCCATGAGTCACAATAAAAACTCTAAAACAAAACTATAAATGCATATACACAAAAAATGGATTCCCGTTTTCAATAAAGGTTGTATAACCACAAGTAACTAAAGCTCATCCAATCATTCAAACCGAATTTTATTTATACAAAATTGCTTTACTTTGTAATATTTTTTTAACTAATGTGTGACGGGGCTTTACGCGACTTTCAACTGCTAATCATCTTGGGGAATCTTTAGGCCAGCAATCGCGTTTATTTCACAGCCATCCCTCTCAAGAAGAAAGCATGAGATGCAAATGAGCGAGTGTATATAAAGTTAGAGTTTAATAATCGTAGATCAGAAAGAGCGGAGCCGCTGAAAGGAGTGTTACTACGCTAAGGATTAAAATTACGCATCATGACTAAATGACGGATTTTAGAAAATACTAGACGGACTACTAGAATAAATCAAGGAATTTAGAATTATTAAGAAAGGATTGATTCAATTTAAGCTATTCGGATTTCCTACGCTTATTCAAAAAAGTTGTCGCTCTCTTTATATCACTCCAATGATTCCCTTTATAGATTGCATGTTCTGGAATATTATCTTTGATAATAATAAGTTAGATGTATCATGGATAGTCTTGATTATTCATCGTTCCCTCCTACAGCTTCTGATCGACAAGAGGATGAGGAAGCGATCCCAGAGGTAAGATCATTACAAATGTAATAAAAAAAGAATATTATAACTTTTCTTTTTATATGTACCACCCACTAGATTGCGAATATTCTATCATTTACTATTCGGGACTATTGTGCCTTATTATTCAGTACCAAACTAAAGTTGCGGAGCTCATTTTATATGGCTGGACTGTGGCCATACAGTAGGTTTCAAGTCATGTTGGGTTCCCCTGCAATGAAAGAGCGACCAAAGAGCCAAGCAGGGAATCGCGTGGTCTCAACCGGAAGTCCCCTTGACCCTCAGAAGAGCAAAGAGTTTCATATCTGTATACATTGACAAATGTACTACCATGACCCAAGACACTTGGAAAGCCATGGGAAACCCTGGACACAGTGGGTTCTATCCCGGGGCTTATGAAGATAGCCGAGGCAATTGCCCGCTTACGTCTAACCACTGGGTGAGTGAGTGAATATTAACGTCGCACCGAGGGCCTTTGGTGACGGATCTCGTCATTTTGAACGATGGTCAAGTGACGAGCTGGCACCCTCCTCTCCTAACTACCACACCACACCAACGGGAGGACGTTTGACAGATTTAACGTGCATCGCTACCTCACACGGCGGGTCTTTAGTGGTACTGGGCTCGAACCGATACCTTGACCACTGGGCTACCACAGCCCGTCTAACCACTGGACATGACTTTTTGTGAGTATACCTCCACTGGCTTAGTCTGGCCAATATGGATGGCGACCATCTGCTCCAATGCACTGTACTCAATGAATACCCGACTGGTGACATCGTTAGTTGGTACTGGGAGGCTCGGCGTCAAATAATCAAGAAACCAAGCAAGGGCGGTGGATAAAAAAAAATCGGGATTCCCCGAAATAATTTAAACTTCGTTAGTACGATGTTTTGGGAAAACTAAATAGTTTTCTAACGAAAAATGCACCTTTTTTTTCATTTGTGGGGGAGAGATTGAATATTAACGTCGCACTGTTCAACTACACGAGGGCTTTTGGCGACGGACCACGTAATTTTGAACCATGGTCAAGTGACGTGGACGACACCTGAGCTGGCACCCCCCTCTCCTAACTACCACACCACACCAACGGGAGGACGTTTCAGCTCTGGACAGATTTAACGTGCATCGCTGCCCTACACGGCGGGTCTTTAGTGGTACTGGGATCGAACCTGTGACAAAGCAAGCCACGGTCCGATACCTATACCACTCGGCTACCGCGGCCACTTTTCATTTGTGGGAGAAAAAGCCTATAATGAAGGAGAGGGAACGACTTTTATCGACGACGGGAAAATCTAAATTTAAGCAAGAACAGCTCCTAAATTTTAGGTTGAAAATTCATGTAAAATGCCCTGGAATTCTCACACACAGCTATAAACATTCTCTTACCATTCAGAACAATGTATTGAAATGAAAATTATTTCTCAACTTGAGTCCCTACAAAAATATGCATAACAATAATATAAAAAAATAAAACTTAAAGTCAATTGCTAATTAAGTCAACAGAAAACTTTTTATTTTAGTTACTTTTTATTAAATAATTACAATTAATATAAATACGTATATTAATTGACATAATCACATTATTAAATGGCAGAAAAGAAAGATTTTCCTTTCTATATATGGTGCTGGGTAATTATTTTTGTTTTTACTATTTATTCATTCATTAAATTTAATTATTCCAATAAAATTGTACAGTGAAAATAAGAGTAACATTTACAGAAATTAGTCCATCAAAGGTGGTATTCGAACCCACGACCTTTGGATTAGAAGTCCAACGCGTTTATCTTTTTTCTCTACAGGGACGCAAAGAGCGATTTTCCTTTTTATGTACGGCGTTGGACTATTATTTTTTGTTTGTTACTATTTATATATATATTCCTTAATTAAATATAATAAATAATTTAATATTAAAAAAACTGTATTAACATCAAGCATACATTGCAAGTTTTAAAAAATGTGTTTGAACTTGAGTGAATGAATAAAAAGTATTTTATTAACGATTGAAAATTTGAACAAGATATATATATATATACTAGCCGTTACCCACCCGCTTCACTGGGTATTTCACAATGTTGTATAAATGTATACTGTTTACAAATATATGAATTATTGATACCTAGCATTAAGAATTCGATTGTATTGAAAAATATATTTATAGCTGTTACACTCTCGCCCCTTGATATAAAAAGAACATAAATTATAATATCTAATTTCTATTTATATCTAAAATGGAAGGAGAAATATTTTTTTTCGCTCACTTAACCTAATAATCAAGTGGATTTCCACCAAAGCAACTTTCAGTGGATCTCTAATCCATAAAATAAACATGCGTGCTAAATTTCAAGTCTAAATCTAACAGAGCAAAAACGGAATTTTTATCATCAGTACCTCGTTGAGAGCACTCTTAGCGGATACCAATTCAACAAAAGAAGCATGCAAACCAAATTTTATTATTGTAGTCTTAGCAGTTCGAAAAAACGGGAATTTTGTCTATCAATATACGCCCCAATAACTCTTCCCGCTTCACCCTGGAGTTGATTTCCGTAAAATCCATTCTTAGTGGAACTCTATTCAACTAAAGAAAAGTGCTCAACAAATTGCAAGTAAATGAGTTAAATTCAAAAACAGTAATTTTTCTATAACATGCCTTAATCCCTCGCAACCCCACTCCTTTGGGGGTCCGTTTTCGCAAAAATCTTTGTAAAAGGAACTCCATTCCATAAATGGAACATGCCTTCTAATTTTCAAGCAGGTGGGTCTATTAGTTGAAAAGCGGAAATATTTATCTATTACGCCCCTTAATCACCCTCAGTGACACTTGGGGATCAATTTTCTCCAAAACTATTTTGCAGCGGATCTCTACTCTATGAAAGGAATCCGCTTACCAAATTTTTCAAGACTGTACGTCTAATAGTTTAAAAATGGAAATAATTATCGATAACGCCCCTTAAGCCCCTGCAACGCCCCTTGGAGATCGATTTTCGTAAAAATCATTATGCAGGAAATCTCTACTATATGAAAGAAATCTGTGTACCAAGTTTCAAGACTGTACATATAATAGTTTAATAATAGAAATAATGATCTATAACGCCCCTTGGGGTTCGATCTTTGCAAAATCCGTTCTTAGCCGATGTCTACTTCATGAAGAGAACCTGCCTACCAAATTTCAAATCTGTAGGTTTAATAGTCCCGGAGATATCGTGATTAGTCAGTCAGTGAGTGAGAGAGAGAGAATCGCTTTTCTCCTTATATATATATAGGGTACGCTGAATCATGCTCGTAGATTGGTTTGGCACGCCACAGCTAAAAAGTTGTGTGTGCTGACTATTGCTATAACTTAATGCTGTTACTTACGATCTATTAGAGTTTGCTTAATGTGTCAAAATTACCCGTTGGCTTCAAAGAGGATCAATGTGGATCCACTGAAGGACCCATCGTGTAGAGAGAACTGATGCTCGTTTAATCTTTCAAAGTCCTTCCGTTGATGTGATGCGGTAGTTAGGAGAAGGGGAGGAGTACCAGCTCAGGTGTCGTCCTCTTCACTTGGTCTAGGTTCAAAATTATACGAGGTATCTCGCCAATAATCCTGTTTTCTGGTGCAACATTAATATAAGTCTCCCTTAAAAAGGGACAAAATTATTTATTTGAATTTTCCACGATCCTTGATATTAAATGCATACATTTTAGATTGTCTAAAACTAGATGAAGTAATAAAAAATGCATTATTTAATGTGTGTGTGTGTTTGTGCGTGCGTGCCCCCCTCATTTCACTGGTTTGAACCAAATTTAAAAAACATCACAAAAAATATTAAGTACGGTTTTTTAAAGGTTGTTGTAGAAAAAATCCGATTCACATTTGAAAGATCGCTCTTTCAAATGTGACACTGACACACAAATAAAGAGAAAACCTGTGGTGTATTTAATTCAACTGTATTCGATTTTCATTGGCTTAGATTGTTCAGGATAATTTTTTGAATAATTCTACTTATTGTAAGTAGCTACATCTATTTCGAACAGACCTCGAAAATATTTTTCCACACTCGAGTAGAATTTAAAAAAGATGGAATACACACATATACATATAACACGTCATTTCCGTGTAAAAATTTTCCCAGTCACTGCAATCTGTCTACGAATGCAGCTACAGGTGGTATCACACTTTCCTCTTCAAAGAGAGGAGGAGACACGTTTTTCCTTTCCGTCTCGGTTAAATAACATGATTTTATTTCTTCCATAAAAGTGATCTTCGACTGTTGGAACTCTCAGAACATTAAGGCAGTGCTTCTCAAACTGAATATTAGCGACCCAATATTCAGTCATAATTTTCATCGCACCCCCTCCATACAATAACATTATATTGAATTCAATAATACTACACTTTGACGCTAAATACTATACTTTGCGCTGATTTATTCCTCTCCTCCCCTACGCGAGCCCACGAGGGGGCACTGGGGAGCGATTTGCGAAACTTTTACCGGCAGTTAAGGATGTGATTATAAACCGTACAAGTGATCAAGATAAATATTAATTTTTTGGTTATCCTTTTTTATTTGAAATGCCCGTGGGGGGGGGGGCCCCCGGTAATTTTTAAACTTGTTCTTAACTTAGTATTGTTCAATTGATTATCAAATACATAGAGCAGAACTGATGCATTTCGAAGTATACTGCATCAGCGTGGTTTTATTTTTTATTATGTCAGAATGCATTTTGTGTTTGTTTACTTTTCATAAATTAATAATTTTCTTAAATAATTTTTTTTGTTTTCGACTTTTCAATATGCTCGCGCCCCCCTCGCACAGTTATCAAGCCCCCCTAGGGAAGCGTACCCCACAGTTTGAGAAACGCTGTATTAAGGGGATTTCATGCGTACCCCATTCCACACACACTTAGAATAAAGTCGGACCCGAATTAACGAATTTTTCTCTTTTCTCGATTAAAATGAAAGCAAAAAGACCCTATTTAAGGAATAATAAACCCCGAATTAACGAACTATTTTCAGCAGCTACAAATGTTTATTAGTTTGACTATTAGAAAAAAGTGGATTTTTTTTTTCAAAAGCCATATATTTTTTGAAAGGAACAGAAAAAGACTACTCTTGTTCGCAGCAAATTTAGACAGGAAAGAGTCAAGACCATTATCAAACTTAACAGGTTCGCATGAGTCAAGAGTAACCTATCGTGTGAGTCTTCAGTAGGTCATGAAATTCCTTTTTATCTCATTCCAAACATCATCTCTGGGAATATTTTAAGATTTTAACGATTATAATACATTTCGTAATAGACTGCCTACCTGTACAACTCAAGTTGAAAAAATTGTTGAGATTTGTCGGGGCCACAATGAATAGCGATTTTAATGCAAAAATCGATAATGAAACTAACAAAACTGTTACATTTTTTAATGTTTTACATTGTTTGGAAACTGAAAACGGTGGCATAATAGTGAATATTAGGGACGCCTACAAAATGAGATTTGGGGTCCCAAGCTTGTCTTATAAAGGATTGCGTAAATGGTATCCGTCAGGCTTTGGGCCCCCTAGAGTTCCTGGGATCCCCCCCCTCCGTGATGCGGAGGTGTACGTTACGCCACTGAGCGAAAACATGCTCAGTCTCTTGTGCAGCAAGATGCAAATGATGCAGTAGTTTCTTCTCAGCATAGAGTCGAAAAACTAACTCTTTCGAGTCAGGAATCAAAAAAGATTTTCAAACATGTGTTACTTAGTATTTTAACCAGTGAACTGCGATTGACGAGTAGACTCGTCATGGAGAAATTGCAGGATTTTGTGTCATGACGAGTATAATCGTCATGCTTAAAAAGTAGTGACCATTGACTATTTAAATTATAATTTTTGAGAAAAACAAAACATATTCTGAAATTTCAAGTTTAGAATATTTGAGGTCTATCCGAAGTAAAACAAATAAATTTAAAATATGAAACATTTAAGATGAACTTAACTCTAATGCACAGTATATTTATGCTTCGAATGCACAGTATGCGCCGGCTGAAACAGCGTTAAGGTTGTTATAGATGTTTAAGGTTGATAATGTTTTAGATGTTTGCCTCAAAATGGTAAAGGCAAAAGTCCGTGGGTTGATTTTTATTGATTTTTTAAAATTCTTACCTTTATATGTATTTAATTTCTCTTGTTTTTTCGAATATGCATGTAATATACGTTTATGTCAACCAATTAAGTATTAGTAATAAAATGGGCAATTTTATAAAACGAACCCATTTTTGATGCAATGTTTTAAAAGTGACACTGGGATCGACGAGTAGACTCTCCATTGTTGGATTTCCGTAACGCTCAATCAGGGACGCCACAGTTAACTGGTTAAAATTTACATTTAACTGGTGCTTAATAATTCACTAATAATACTTTTAGCTGTTGAATAAAAAGTGTGTTACTTTTAACGATGGATATTTTTTGTGTAATTGCTTCTAGAATTTACAAAAGGCAATTGCAGAAAATGTGTAATTTGTTTGGACTTCGATATAACGAATAACCTGGAATTAAACAAAATGGTCAGTCCCAATCAATTCGTTAAATCGAGGTTCGACTGTATATCTTAACATATTTCAAGTAGAGATCAAGATGCCTTTATGTAAAGTACGTATAACACAATTTTAAAAAAGTATAGTATTGTTAAAAAACTTTAATATAATTTACTCCTTATAATAATATTAATTTGTGATCCAAGTGTCACCTACCCATGCATTATATTTAGTAACTGGGCCCATGTGCTTGTATTTTTTTTTTTACTCAAACTAATCGAAGTCTGGGTTTATTAAAATTTTCTGCAGTCACATATCCTATTCTGCGCTTGATTCCTTTTTCTATTTTATTTTTGTAACTCACACATTGAGAAATATTTTTTACTGAAATGATTATTCAGAATGGCATTAAAATATTTATAGCTGTGAGAGAAATCCTGTGTATTTTGCGTGAATTTACAAAAAATTTAACTGTTCTTGCTTAAATTTAATTATTAACTGAAATCCGTTGATATGTCGATAAGTGATTTCCTCTCCTTCATTATAGGTGATTTTTTCCCATAAATAAAAATGGCGGTTCATCCAATATAAAACTACTTAGAGAGAGAGAGAGAGATCTGCAGAATATTGCTCTAAGGAGTATAAAATTATTTTGAGGGACCCAGGAGAGTAAACAACAAAATACTTGCAATCTAGTAGATGGCCCATATAAAGAAAACTTTTTAAAACATTCCTTTATTATATATTATTAAAAAAATTTTAAAAGTATGACTAAATACATAAATGAAATTTTAATTTTTAATGACTGGAATGAGCTTCGTGTATACTTGCACAGTTACAAAACTTCATAGAGAACGTGAATTCATTTTTTATACACATTTATAATTTTCTTATATATTTTTTTTATTGTGAATCATGGAACTCCTGGAAATGTCTAGTGAAACTCTAGGGTTCCGTGGAACAGTTTGAAAGTTACTGGTCTATGATTTTCAATCGGCAAAACGGAGAGGGTTTGCTGTCTATCCAGAGGAAAACCGCGTGCTCCTGCGCAGCGGATTGCTGCTTCGGATTAAAGATACCTTATGTAGCCTTTGCATAAAAAATCAATCTCGAAGCAAAACTTTCACTCTGCTTCCCTTGTTTTGTAGTGTTTTTTTTTAATAAATGAAACAAAAAATCGACAAAAAAATTTAAAGTAAATGAAAAAAATGAAGTACGATGAGACAAATTAAGAAACAATAATATTTATTAGTAACAAAATGAGATACATGCATTGTTACTGAACATGCCGACAATTCGTAAGATGCAAAATAAAAATACAGATTCATTTGAAAACAAAATTTTACAAACAATAAAAATCAGTAATGAAAATGATACAAATCATGCAATAATTCAATTTCTGTAGCACAACTACAAGTAGATATCGCGAACGATTTTTAACAAACAAAACACTTAAAATAAAGAACAGAAATAAAGAAACTGGACACAAAAAAGTGTCTGTAAACAATTCATTTTTTTTTTAATTTTTAAATTAATTATTTTTTAAAGGCCCCGCATCTCATTATGGATGAGCCAGTTTCTCATCCGCAGCAGTGTAGTTAATGAACAAGTCACGAACGAAGTCTTTAATTGTCATCTTGCACACTTCGTTAAATCCACCTAATTACATCGATGCATTTGATTTTATCGATGCCTCTTCAAATTTGGTCGTTCGAGAAGCTATTTCCGAATTCCGTTTTATTACGTCATTTTTATTCTTCAGAAATGTTCCATCCACAGAGGACTGCAATCACAGATATTGTTACGCCTGGCAACACTTTCCACCAATGATTGGCCTCAATTAAAGCATGCGCATGGAACTATGTTTGTTTTGATTGTTTTTCGGTAATACCTCGACTTCCGCTCCCCGACTTACAGGAACCCGGAGTTATGCTATTTTCAAATCTCGTCGATTCGTCTTTTGTTTGAGCGCTACACTATTCGATTACTCACTCCGTGCTTCATGTTTAGCTAATACTTTCGAACGTATCACGCGAAATCGACGCTTAGCCATAATAATTTATTTTCTGTTATGTATTTCTTATTTACGGAGTGTATGTTTATTAGTACATGTTATAATTGCTATATGTATATATTCTTTCAGATTTGAGAGACGGCTATATCATCCAAATGAATTTATCTTTGGAATGGAGAGAGAAATTTAACATAATTAGAAACTTTAATACAAAAAAGATCCTCAGTTTAATTGAAAAGGGGTTGCAAATTTTAGAAATTTTTTAGACTCAAATGAAGAGCGCATTTTTTCACCAAAACAAGGAATAAAAAAGTTATTAGCATGCTACGATGAATTTTTGCGAAAGAAAAAAAATCCTTCAGAATCTAGACTTTTTTGTTAGATTTTATGAAACCTTATCAAAATAACTTTAGGTTGCGGTTTTGTATTGATTCACATTGATTTTGTATATTTGTTAAGATTTCATTATAAATATTTTTTTCCAAATTATTTTTTTTCCATCTCCAGCCCCAATTAAAAATAATTTATATGTATCTGTATGCGAAATCAAACTATCGCATAAGTTAGGAATATTGCAGAAGTAGAAAGAGGACTTTGAATTTTTTGTTCTAATTTTAGGTTTAATTAAATGTATTATAGATTTTTTTATAGTCTGTGTATTCGTGTAGTATTAGTGTTGCGTAGATTTAAATTATTAAAATGAAAATATAGGCTTCTCTGCTTATTATGCGATCTTTTTTATTTTTATTTATTTTATTATTTTTTTGAACGAAAAGTGTTTGCAAAAACAAAAACAAAAAAAAAAAAAAAAAAAAAACGTTTGCTTTCCCGATTCTCGCAAACGTTCTATAAGGAAAGAAGAAAAGACAGCAAAAACAGTATAAATTCTCATTAGGAAAAGAAAAATTAACTTTTTTTAATTTAGCATAAATTTTGATCGAATTTTTGCGACAATTGTCAAGAGTACACAATGCTTTGAAATTATGAAATGCAAATTCTCCTTTTATTTTATTTTCAAATCAAAATGAATATTTTTAATAGAATCTTGACTTCAACGAAAGGAACGATTTACTTGTTTTATGTGAGGGATAAATAGAGGAAATAATTAATGTATTGATTGCATACACCTTCCATCTGACTCAAGTAAAAATATATATTCCTAATCGATTGGATCGAATCCCGAAATAGTTTGAATTCAAAAAACCATTTCACAAAGTCTCCAGCTATTTTCTGTAAGAGCTCTAATGAATACACCAAATATTCTAATCTCTAATAGCCAACGGCTCATCCGTTTCAGAATGAGGTGTCTTCTGTATTTCTACGAGAGAAATGAAATGAAATCGACGCTACAACTTTCAGACTCAGAACTACGATATTCTCGATTCCATCAAGAAAAAATGCGTTTGACGGCCCTCGGTGCAAAAATGTTTGTCTCTTCGGAGGCGATGGCAGCAGGAATTGCAAATGCGGTCTTTCTGAAAGACAGATCATTGTACTGTGAAAGCATCTAAAAATTGGTTATTTTGTTCTCCTTCGCCCGGAAGCCACGCAGTGCCACTTCCGGCCATCCCATCCGAAAGAGCTTGTTCCTTTCTCGGGAGGCTCTTAAAATATTTTCAGAAATGCACTTCCCCCTTCTAGCGAACATCATCGTCTTAAAATACTCCCTTTCTGTCGTTGCCTCGAATCCCAACGAACTGTGACCCAGGATATTGCAATCAGCTTTGCAACTTTTAAAGAAACTAACAAAGAAATTAAGGTGTTTAATTCTGTTTCATATTGTATTTCTGTCATTCAGAGAGAGGTATCAGAAGTGGATTTGTAACAAATATCACACTCTTCGTAGTATTTAGAGAGAAACTCTTTTTGTAATTCCAAATCTGTAATCTATTCGGAAGGATCCAAAGATTTAGTGCTGTCGAAAAGATCTTAATTTTGTTATTTAAAGCCTTGTTTCAAATTTGCTTAAGAAATTTATATATATATAAAATATAAAAATAAAATAGTACCAAATATTTTTAAATTAAATGAAACAGCTATTAAACATATATATATAATTTAATAGCTGTTTCATTTAATTTAAAAATATTTGGTATTATTTTATTCTGAACACAAAAAGCGAAACTTTATTTTCAATTTATTTTACATTTTAAAATGCACTCTAAGAACTTTTCAGCAGATTTTCAAAAAAGAAAAATTATATCCTAATTTCTGAAGTGATATCTTCTTTATGCGAGTTTTGCTGAAGAGTGAACTTAAACGAAGCGTCAGATTCGGGTGCGTTAAGGTCATTCGGATCCAATCGGAAATGGCTCTTGGGTCGGCAACGCGTGTTAAGTTTTGAATTAAAAACTCTTTAAGCACGTGTTTCTTTTAGTAAGACTTAGAGTGGGGTGAAGTAGGGTTGAGCTTGCCCTATGGGATCTCAGCCTTTCCCTTCAGAAGAAAATGTATACATATTAGCGCAAGAAAAATTGATAAAAACAAACAAAAAAAAGGACGCAAGCCGAACTACAGTACGAGTAAACTTACATTATTTGAAAAAACAATTAATCTAAAAAGAATGAACTGTTGTAAAATTGTAGAAAGCAAAAAGAAGGATACACACAATAAACAAACATATATTCTATAACTTACGAAAAACCTTTTTCACATCCATGTAGAAACGGTAAATAATCCATATCTAAACCTACGCTCCAAAATGTGGGACTATGATTCACACATAGTAACTATGGCGCAATCTGTATGACGAAGTATATATGCTAGATCTTTAGATGAGAGATAAAGATTTAGATACTAAAAACCGAAAAAAAATTGATATTTTAAAATTTGGATGCAAAAGAGGTGTATTCTGCAGTATCTGTACGCAAACCAAACCAAAGACTGCTCGTAGGTTAAATCCAGTTTTACGTATAACTAACCCCTTTCTGTTTACATTACTGAGCGAAATGATAAAGATACAGATATATATATTAAAATTATATTGATACGCTAAAATTTTAGAAATTTTCCAGGTTATTCATCTTTATATAGCATATAAAACTATAATGGCCAAGTGGCTGGGTGGCGAAGAAAGTAGGTCTCTTTCTCGCTACTCACTCCTGTGGATTATTTTTTTAAGAAAAGTCCTATAAGCAGGGACATCTTAAGGTCTCAGGGTTTTTCTCGAGGGGTGAAAATTTAAACAATTTTCAAACAGGTATAATTCTTTTAAATTTAAATTAAATAATTCGAATCTTTTACACATTTACAAGGGATTATGGCTTCAAAAAAGTACAAAATGTTTGAAATATAATCATAATTTAAAAAATTATAAGGATATGAATATTCTGTAATAAATATTAATTTTTGGGTTGCGCACGCTATTTTCTAAAATAGCAGCTTTTGATGTATAAAACTTTATAGAATTATAAAATGTATCATACTCTTTAAACCTTACATCATTTAAGAATAATATATCTTTTGTATTTCAAAATATTTGAAAAATATTGAAATATTTTTTAAAATTTTGAAAATGTACTTTTTATTTTTTAAAAAATATAATTAATAATTCTACTAATATATTACTACAGTGTAATAAGGATACATTTAAATTTTTAAATCAACTTATAGCTAGTAATTAAAGCTACTACTTTAGAAAATAGCATGCGCAACGTAAAACTTAATAAATATTTCTTATAGAAAAGATTCTTATTTTCATATGCTTATAATTTTTTAAATTGTGATTATATTTTAAACATTTTATACTTTTCTGAAGCCCCATTCCTTTATAAATAATGTGTAAGATATTCGAATTATTTAATTTAAAATTAAAATAATTATACCTGTTTGAAAATTGTTTATATTTTCCGCCCTCTAGAGAAATTTAACATCCCTGAGACTCCTTTAATACATGGGCTAACTGGGCCCGGGCCCAGAGCCTCGCCACAATGGTGACTTTGCCTCATTCTCGACTCCGTCTTAATAAGATCATGGTTCGAATAATTTCAACGGTCAAATGTTATTTCCGGTTGTATTCGCCAAAAATACTGGGAATTTCGGACAATGTCAACTGGCTACATGTGATGACCGTCGTCCATGTACAGGCCTAGGCTACCATCATACTTAATCTAAAGGCAGTAGTTGATCGGGCCGATCTGTGCGATTGTAAGTCATATAAATTTGCTTCGACTTATTGTTTGTAAGAGTATTTGACAACGCGTATGCTATGTACTGTTTATTTTTAAAGCTCATAGGTGGGGCCCTACATTTGTGTAGGGGCCAGGACCTCAGGAATTCTGGACGGCTGCGGTAGCCTAATGGTCAAGGTAATGAACTCGTGTCATGAATTCGAGCCTAGTACCTCTGAAGATCCTTCGTATAGAGGAGCGATGCACGTTAAATCTGTCGAGAGCTCAAACGTCCACCCGTTGGAGTGGTGTGGTAGTTAGGAGAAGGGATGCCAGCTCAGGTGACGTCCTCGTCACTTGAGCGTGGTTCAAAAATACGAGGTCCTTTGCCAAAAGCCCTCGAGTAGCTGAACTGTGCGATGTTAATATTTACTCACTCACTCACTCAAGAAGTCTGGTGATGTATCTGCAAGTAAGTATGATGTGAAACATGATATAAAAAAAACCTAATTTCGTGTAATTAAAAAATACTGATGTAACTTTTTCTACAAAAAATAGAAATCAGCCTATATAAGAAAAACATTCAATAAATTACTTATTCTAAGGAGAGGGTTACACACGACAATTTGTATCGTACTTGCCAAATATTTCGACGTTATATATACACACAGTGCTTTGAATAGTTATTTATACGCTGAGACATGTAATCCTTCACAGTATAGACTTTTCAATTAAATAATAAATAGTTTTTCCATTTTAAATTTTTCAACTATTTTACCCGTTTTTATTTATGGTACATTTCATCTACTACGTTTTGTTTATTAATATCGTACTCTGAAGGAGCAAGGGGAATATTAGGATGCGGAGGACTTCACAATTTAAACCAATGTCAAGAGTCAAGCACGACACCTGAGATTGTATCCAACACTCCGAACTTTCTCACCACACCAACGTAAGGAATTAAAGCCTAGACAAATTTAACGGGCATCTCAACGGCACCAAGACTCTGAATTCGCCACAGGAGAGTGAGTGAGTGAATATTAACTTCGCACTGTTCAGTTACTCGAGAGGTCATTGGTGACGTCATTTTGAACCACGGTCAAGTGATGAGAATGACACCTGAGCTGCCTCCCCTCTCCGTACTACCACCCCACCCCAACAGGAGGACGTTTGAGCATCAACAAATTTAACATGCATCCCCCCTTACAGGGTGGGTCTTCCACAGTACTAGACTTGAACTCATGACACGCCCACTTGACCCCTAGGCTACCAAGGCTACACCGCTACTATCGAAGAGATGGAAGAAATCACAGCATGTCAGGAAAAAAGAATCATTTCGATTTACAAAATATCCCGAGTAAAAATTCGACAGTGAAAGTATCAAAAATGGAACGCCGATTAAAGGATACTTGTGTGCGCCATTTCAAGTTACCGTGACCTCTAATCGGCGTCTTTTCCTTGTGAGCGCATCTGCGTTACGAACTACCAAGCAGAACGAGTGATATTTTTCCTCTAATAGACACGCTGTCTGAAATTGCAGCTGGCTCACCCTTTGTGCACGCATCTCCTGCTGCACAAAGTTCTGAGAGATCGATGCTGTCAACTAGTGAAGGAAGCCAAATTGAGCAGGGGAAACGCCTTTTTCGATCGAAAAGATTGAGAAAATCATTTTTTAAAGTACTCTGTACAACAGATGGGATCAAATTAGAGCAAAATGTGAACTTAACACGAGTTATTGAATAAAAATGCTCAAGCGATTTAGAATTAATGCAACACGAATAGCTACGACGCTGATACAAGATGCGTGTTTATTATTGTTACTTTTAATTTTAAGCATTATACAAGCGGAGAGGTTTCAGTTCACTTGCACTACTCTAAAAACAACACGAGGGTTATTAACGAATTTCCGATAAGTGGTTCACCCCCCTTTTAACTTCCACAGAATGCACATGAGGATTTTGAGTCTCGACATTGATCTGTTTCGCTACATGACGGATATTAGAAGAATTAATCCGTTGTTCCATGAACCAAGATAACCACCTTAACCTGAAAAGTGTTCCAAACTAGCATTCGAACCGAACGGTGTAACCTTAAGCTTATTGTATGCAAAGTAACTGAGGCAAAAATATCGATTTTACAAGATATTTTTTTTAAGCTGCATCGGGGCCATTGGCAACGGATCTCGTCATTTTGAACCATGGTCAAGTGACGAGGACGACGCTTGAGCTGGTATTCCCTCTCCTTACTTCTACACCACACCAATGGAAGGACGTTTGAGCCTCGACAGATTTAACGGGCATCTGCCCCCTCTACACCGCGGGTCTTCAGGGGTATAGGCTCATGATACGCCAGCCTTGAGTTCGTGACCAAACTTTACATAGCTACCCCTTCCACATTGATTTCAAAACTTGAAGGATAATTACCCGAGCCAATATGGAGTCACATGTTAAGGAACTCAAACATGTGTCGGCAACCTTTTAACTGTGACGTTCTAAACCGCTGAGATCATATGACTCAGCGTGCCACTGATTGATTGATTGAATATTAACGTCGCACTGTTCAGCTACACGAGGGCTTTTGGCGACGGACCACGTAATTTTGAACCATGGTCAAGTGACGTGGACGACACCTGAGCTGGCACCCCCTCTCCTAACTACCTAACTACCACACCAACGGGAGGACGTTTCAGCTCTCGACAGATTTAACGTGCATCGCTGCCCTACACGGCGGGTCTTTAGTGGTACTGGGCTCGAACCTGTGACAAAGCAAGCCACAGTCCGATACCTATACCACTCGGCTACCGCGGCCACCTCAGCGTGCCACACAGTAGGAGATTTTTGAAATAATTCGATTCCCGCGACAATGCATGAAGAATTAGATAACAAATATCAATAATGTAGATTTACAGTTTCATTATACAGTTGAACCTATTTTTGTGCGGTAGATACGAATCGCATAAAAAAAAAAAAGCACAAAAAAAAAATTCAAAAACTTCATAAATTCTTACATATAATGAACTAATTCGTGGAAATACTACAAAAAAAACTTTTTTTATGCGGTGGATAGGGACCGCATAAAATAAGTCGCATTTATAAAATATGCCTATTATTTACGAAATTTATGTAAGGATACTTCTCTATAACAAAATAAATATTACACATGGAAACATTTTAAAAACATAGTTTCTCATTGTATACACGGATAAGTTTTCAAAATGCACATACATAATTTATTGGTACTCATCGTTGTCCAAAGTCCTGTAATGAATAAGTTCAAAATCGCTTTCGTCACTTGAAGGTACAAAATATATTTCAATTGATTTACTTTTTGGCAACATAAAGTAAGAGATAAATTTTTGGTCGAAGGTCGGGTGGTCAGTTGCTTGTAAATGTCATGATTGAAGCCCCTTTTTGGAAATTTATACTCCTTTCTTAACGTATCTATTTTAAGAAAATGCTTTTCCAATTTGTTGGAAAGCTGGATCCCTGCATATTTTTATCCACGCTTAAAGAATCTGGCTTCTTGTCCGTCTTCATAATTTTTCAAATCATTGATAATGTCACTGTCATTGAAAGTTTCGTCTTCAATCAAGCGCGGGCTGCTGGAGCGTTGAGAGAAAGCAACTGAATGCGCATTGTCGGGAGACTTTATAACAAATGAACAGAGCGTCTTGAAGTGTCTACATTTCAGTGGCATAACGTACACCTCCACATCATGGGGGGAGGGGGGCAAGGCTCTAGGGGCCCAAGGCCTGACTTACGCTATATATAAATACGTATTTACCCAATTTAAAAAATATAAAAGGCAAAACTTGACTTTCAGGGGGAACGGGGGCCCTAACATTCTCCGTTACGCCACTAGTAAATGGATAGAAAACATTACAGTGGAGCCAAAGTCATTGAAATTCATACACCGCACAAAAAAAAATATAAAAAATCGCATAAAAAAGACTGCATACAAACAGGTTCGACTGTATGTTAATTTTGCATTTTTTTACTATATTTCTTAACATAAAAATAATCAACATAAAATATAACTATTTCTTCAACAAAAATAAAAAATAATTCAAATTGTACATACATTATGTATTTTAAAACGTTTTTATTGTAATAATAAATATTCAACATAAAATATATCAAGGAAAATACATAGTTAAACAAAAAGATAAATAAAAATTTTAATGCTACGTAATACTTGCACAATTCTATACTTTCAGATCGCAAAATTAGGGGCATAATTTGTAGCTTTCAATTTGACACGATTTTGAGCATTCAGTTGTTAAACAATTTTTTTTTTGGACTAAAAATAATTTCCATACTAGAAAAGACTTTTTACTTAGATATATGTAGAACCAAAAACGGAAGCCCGAGTATATAAGTAGGTTTTATCTCTTCAATGGTAAGCAATAATTTACAAAATAGCTCAGTAAGTTTATCTTTGGAGTTATTTTTCAGATATTTTCATAATTCTGTAAATACCCATCATTCTGAAGATGTTTGTCAAATAAGGTACTCAAAATTGTACCACATTCTATAGGTTGTCAACCCCCCTCCCCCTGAACTAAAATAAAAGGTTAAAATTATTTTCAGGTATTTAAAAGTAGCCAGGTGAGGTTCTCAGACGAACAAAATCATTTGCTTTTGAAAATTTCGAAACGAAATTATTCAGGCAAATTTTCTTCGCCCACTCACAGCAATGCTACACTTATTTTTTTAATTCTTTGTATTTAATACTGTGTGTCAATTTTTATGCAATAATTTAAAATAGGAGTTAAGTTTCTAAGTGCAAAATTTGTGATCACGTTGATCTCTCAAAAGAGTTTCCTTTTATAAAATATCATTCGAAAGCGGAAAAAAAGGCAGACATTTGTTTCCCGAAACATCGCAAAGTCGAATGAATGAATAGTTTCGGTATTTTATTTGGATGTCCTTTATTTTGACTCCTGCTATTGTCTATAGCCATCGTAACTCACAGCAGTTCTCAGTTTTTATGTCAAGGAAAAGCGTCTCACGCAGAAGAATTATTTCCAACACAAAGCGATTTGCAGTCTCCGAAAGTGAATCCCAATAATAACTACTAGCCGAATATATGTGTTTATAGAGTCTGCGGTCGTAGCCGGGACAGGACTTCAAATCGCATTTTGTTTGAATTTAACTTATCATAAAACCGAAAACCTAAAATCAATTATGAATTCCCTTTTCAATTCCTACTATTAGCTCACACTCCGTATTTATTTATCTTCCTGGAATTTTCAATCGTTAATTAAATACATTTTAAAGCGCTCGTGTGAGCTGCAATTTTATATACATGATTATTTTGGATGTGACAATAGAGTAATTTAATTATAACTAATAAAAATTAATTGATTAAAATTAATTATTCAAAGAATTACAAATACAGCCACATTGGCATAATTTTTGGCGACTTGTGTCAAAACTTGAAAAGGTTTTTTTCTCACATTTTAAAGCACTTGTTTGAGCTGAAATTTTCTATACACTACTGTTGGGGTAAAAATGCGATAATTTAATTAGGATTAAAATTTACTGAAACTAATTATTTTAAGAATTACAGATACAGCCACGTTGGTTTCATTTAAAAAATATTTTTTTTTTTCTCGCGTTTTTGACCCAAGTTGCTACCACTAAAGACCCGCCGTGTAAAAAAATCTGTCGAGAGCTGAAACGTCCTCCCGTTGGTTTTTTTTCTCAGGTGTCGTTTTAAACGTGGTCCGTCGCCATTGAACAGTGCGAGTTGAACAGTTGAACTGAAATTTTACATATACGATTGTTTTGGATGATAATACGATACTTTAATGATAATTAATAAAAATGAATTACCACTTAATGTTGTGATTCTGTCGTATGTAAATACATATTTATATTAATTGTAACTATTTAATAAAAAGTAGCTAAAATAAAATTTTTCTTTGCTGATCTTAAGTCCTTCTAAGACTTAAAAAAAAATTTTATATTGTTTGTTTAAATGTCAAATCGTTTTACTTTTCTACTGCCACTCAAAAAGAGTATTTGTATTGTTATTTGTTTATATTCAAATAAAAAGGAAAAATATATACATCGTATGCACAAACAAGTAATATTGAAATCAGGCCAACCTAAAGGACTTTGAGGGTCACTTCGGAAAAACATTGCAATCTAGCGAGCCGCATATAAAAATATATATCTTTATATCAGATTTGGACTCTTAACAAGTATTTATTGGAGTGAAAATTTAAAACAGAATGCGTTATTATTGTTTTATTACTTTTCATGTTTACAAACATAGATAATGTAATAATAATGCTATGATCAAATAATGTTTCATTTAATTATTAAAATATTCGTTTCTCAACTCTTTCACCTAGTTTTTCCAAGTCGATCTCAATGTATAATTGATGTATGTTTTCGTCCTTTAAGTTTGAGAGAGATTATGCATGAGAAATTTCATTTTCTACAAAAAAGATACGCAGGTGTAATTAGATCCAAAAGCGCTCCCAACTTTTTGGGCTGGTTCTCTCAAATTGGGAAATTTTTGAAATGCTGCCATGCAATATACTGCCCACTTCAAAATATGTATAAAAAACAGAAGCAACGTGATAAAATAGAAACAGTTATAGGACTTATTTATTACAAAAAAAAAACACTAAATCGCAAATATTGCACAAAATAATCGTATTTTGTAAAGTTGTAATAAATCTCGCGGGTTGTCCACCCTGGTTTAAATTGTAAATAAAATAAACAGATCATTAAAAAAGTTTATGGTTTGATTTTTTATAAAATTCACACCATAAAGCAACACGGGGGCTATTGGAAACGGACCTCGTCATTTTGAACTTCTGCCAAGTGACGAGCACGACATCTGAGCTGGCACCTCTCTTTCGAAATTTCACACCAACATGGATACTTTGGGCCACAACAGATTTAACGTGCGAGTGAGTGAACATTAACGTCGCGCTATTCCGATACTCGAGGGCTTTTGGCGACGGACCTCGTCAGTTTGAACTATTGTCAAGTGACGAAGATGACATTTGAGCTGGAACCCCTCTCCTTACTTCCACACCACTCCAACGGGAGGACGTTTGAGCCTCGACAGATTTAACGTGCATCGCCCCTCTACACGGCGAGTCAGGTTTGTGAACAGGTATTGGATTAAGATTTATAAGAGAAAATGAAGCTTTCGGCATTTTTTTAAAACTCAATTAGAATCTGTAGAAAAAATCATAGCAAAAAACAAAACACTTGAGATCCTACAGAAGATATCCAGGAATCACAATATCCCAAAATTCATTAATATGCATTTATTTTCCCCCGGATATTCAAAATATTCTTGAAATAAGCTTTTGATAAATATACGGCTAAAAATGTGAAAAATTATGCTATTCATAAAATACTGGAAGTGCGTGTGAGGACATAAAAAAAAGTGAACTGTACATTCCCAGAATTTATGCTTTTGAGCTTCTCGGGAATTGTACGGACTCCGCCCTGATATACTCGGTTTTTTTCTGTTTGAAAGCTTTAATTCCCTCCCTCTTAAAATTTGGTGAAATCTAGAGATTATTTAAAATCAAAGGTGTTGAAAGCGAAAAAAATGAATGTTTTAAATGCTGCCTTTATGTTCTGTACAACTGCATCCTTTATCATGGGTTTTTCCAATGTAGAACAGCTTCATAGCCTTTCTCCAGATTTATAAAGAAAAAAGTTTAAATCTTTTACCGTGATCATGAACTGTCTTTTTCTGTAGACCACAGCACGTGCGTTATACTAAGTACAGCTGTTGAAAATGTAATATTTATTTTTCAGATGATTAACATTAGCTATAAAATTGTATTGATTCACTTTATCATTTGTATAATTATTTATTTTTTTTTCTACGAGTGGCAACAGTGAATATAACTTTTTCATTATTTGTGAATGGCAATTAAAAGTTTGTTCGACTGTTATCAAAAAGAAACATTTGAATAAAGCTTTTTTTTCTTCGAAAATATTTTATATCTTTTAACTGAACTGACTATTCACCTCTTTTATGAGTTTAAATTAAAACTATTTCTACTCTTATAACTATGGGAAGAAAGTAATTGGGCATTCGTACAATTATTTTGGAAAACTAAGAAAATTAGTCGAGATTTTCTTTTGAAGCTTTATATATAACGACAGCTATAAAAAAGAACCTAGCCTTTAATTGAAAATGCTCAGCATCAGCACTTGTAAAAATTCCTAAGCAACTTTTTACGCAAGAGAACAAAATTTTAAAAAATCCATTGCTTTTCGAAATCATACGAAAGTAATTTATGAAAATAGATAAATGACTTTCCATTCACAAACTGCCATGATAGTATCTTTTTGTGAATGATAATTTTACTGAACACATACTACAGTTAGAGAAAGAATACACATATTCTGTGAGCTTTCATTTCATTTTTAAAACCCCATTCCAGTTTTTAAAGTAAAAGGCATCTTCTGAAGATAAGTTCAAAGTAAGCTGATCGGGAGGCGACACTCATTTCAAAAGTTGGTTGCGTCACCTTTGAAGATTCGATGACAATGGAATGCCATCGCTTAATGACTGAAGCTTTATTGGAATGCCCTTTTATAGAACATTTTAATGGGCGCGTCTGATTACTTCGTTAAAACACGCGCGCAAATGAAGATTGCCTCTTCCTTCTTTCAGGTTGCGAGCAGTGTGAATACTAACGTCGCCCTATTCAGCTACTGGAGGGCTTTGGGAGACGGACCTCGTCATTTTGAGCATGATCAAGTGATGAGGACGACACCTGAGCTGGAACCTCATCCCCTCTTCTAACGTCCACGCCACACCAACAGGAGGACATTTAAGCCTCAGCAGATTTAACATGCATCGCCTTCCTACACGACAGGTCTTCAGCGGTACTAGGCTCGAACTCATGACACGCCGGACACGAGTCCGTTACCTTGACCCCTAGGCTACAGCGGCCACAGGTTGCTAGCAGCCCGACTATATTATAAGAGCACCACAAACAATTTAAAAACCGAAGCTCTCTTCTTTCGCATTCATCCACATGAATCAACTTTACTCAAAAATTCTAAAAGTAAATACTGATTGCTATTACCTGATTTCAGAGCAACATCGCTAATAATTAATTTCTAATTTATCAACGAGCGTTTACTTTTTGACCTCTTGAATATGAGTGAGTGGGAGTAATATCAACGCCACATACCACAAAGCAACACGAGTTTTATTGGCTTGGTTTGGTTAACGGACCTCGTAATTTTAAACCTCGGTCACATGACGAGGCACCTATCTCCCAAGTACCACACCACACCAACAGGAGGACATAGAACCTCAACAGATTTAACATGAATCGGCCCCTACACGGCGGCTCTTCAGTGGCACCAAGACTCGAACCCACTACAAGCCCCCTACGAGTTCGTGACTTTTACCACTAGACTACCGCAACCTTCTCGAATGTGAAACAGCACTCATGAGATAGAAATTATAATCTAGTGTAAAATAATCATCTCCTTTCCACTTTGTCGCTCAAAATACCATATAAACGAAAAGATCTTACCCACAAACTGATGATCTTTCCCGGTCTCCGAAGAAACTGCATTTTTGAGTCAAAGTTCCTACCGAAACCCTGGAGCACCACGAGACTCAAAAAATAAATGAATAAATACGTAGGCTGAACAGATTCACGTTCTCTATAGGGTTTGTATGACCACTGGTATCTAAAACCTTGTTTCCCAACGCTGGTCCCAATAACCTGGGGGGGGGATAAATGTGGCTTTCCACCAGTTGGCCCTTTTAGTAATTTCCCGATATTTTTATTACAATGAATAAAAAAAATAATAAATTTTTTTCTTTTATTATGCATACAAACTAAATAGTGAATAAGCTCTCGTATTCACACTCTATACTCTTGTGTATGTGCAGGGAAGTCTTACGGCATGGGGTAACTGGGCTTCGACTCGTTCTTGACTCAACCTTTATAAGATCATGATTCGAATAACATCAACAGTTATTTCCGGTTGTATTCTCCGAAACACTGGAAATTTCACGATATGTCAACTGACTATATGAATGACCATCTTCCATGTATAAGCTTAGGCCTGCCATCATTACTCTTTCAGTCAAAAGGTGGCAGTCGGTTGAGCCGGTTCGTGAGATTATAAGTCATACACATTTATTTGTTTCGGGTTATTGATTGCACGAGTATTTTGACACGTATGTTATGCACTATCTACTTTTGAGGGTCGTAGGTGGGGCCTACATTTGTGTAGGGAACCAGAGCCTACTTTTATGTATTAGCCCAGGACCTCAGGAAGTCTTAAAACGCCCCTGTGTATATATGTTTTCTCGCATATTTCTTCTCATTAGGGCTAAGTTTTGAAAAACTAAGCAATGGAATAAAATAATTGTTAAAAATATCAACGCGCCAGAGTTAAAAATTACACAGTGAATCCCTTTTAAGTATTTGTTTTATGAAAAAAAAAAAGACTTAGAGAACGTTTTCAAAAAAAAAAGACCTATAAAATAATTTTTTTCCAGAGGAGAAAACCAAGCAAGAATGGAAAAATCAGAGTGAGTGAGTGACTGAATATTAACGTCGCACTGTTCAGCTACACGAGGGCTTTTGGCGACGGACCATGTAATTTTCAACCATGGTCAAGTGACGTGGACGACACCTGAGCTGGCACCCCCTCTTCTAACTACCACACCACACCAACCACCAACGGGAGGACGTTTCAGCTCTCGACAGATTTAGCGTGCATCACTGCCCTACACGGCGGGTCTTTAGTTGTACTGGGCTCGAACTCGTGACAATGCCAGCCACGATCCGATACCTATACCACTCGGCTACCGCGACCCCATGGATGAATCTTACTTACTCCAGAGAAGGTTTGCCGATGAAAGAAAAGGAACAATTTATTTGTACATATCAATATATTAGACAGACTTTCTAAATTTAAGTAGAAACAGCGCCTAATTTTTAGACTACAAATTTACAGAACACACAGAAATCTCACACGCAATTATAAACATTTTAATGTCATTCTGAACAATGGATTTAAAATGAAAATATTTCTCAACGTGTGACAAACTAAACAAAATATATAGGCAAACACGAGTGAGCGAGAGTTATATTAATGTCGCATGATAAAGCTACACGAGGATCATTGGCGATGGACTTGGTCATTTTGAACCATGGTCAAGTAACGATGACGACACCTGAATTTGAAGTCCCCTCTCCTAACTTCCACACCATACCAACAGAAGGACGTTTAAGCCTTGACAGATTCAACGCGCATCAGTTCCCATTGCACGGTGGGTCTGCATCGGTACTAGGCTCGAACCCACGACACGCCAACCACGAGTCCGTGAGTGAATATTATCGTCGCACTTTTCAGTTACACAAGAGCTTTTGGCGACGGACCTCGTCATTTTGTACCATGATCAAGTGACAGGGATGACACTTAAGCTGCCCCCTCTCTTACCACACCACATCAACGGGAGGACGTTTGAGCTCTCGACAGATGTAACGTGCATCGCTCCCCTACACGGCGGGTCATTAGTGGTACTGGGCTCGAACTCGTGACATGCGAGCCCCAATCCTTGACCACTAGGCTACCGCAGTCACAGTTCAATTCAGTTCAGTACAGTGATTATACTGTAAATCTGGAGACTTGGCCAACGCCTTATGCTCCGATAGAATTTGGATTAGTTTTTTAACTTAGGTTGCAACTTACAGCTAGTGATTGCGCTGTGCATCCCCCCGCAGCCACATAGAAATAAATGCACAGTATGACATACGGTTGCAGATAGTTTTAAGTACCTAGACTTGAACAGTTTCTGTAAAAAAATACAAACATATGTATGTCCCAATTACTAAATACAATGGAAAGTTAGATGACATCCGGAGTACGGATCAATACTATGAGTAAATTGCATAATATTATGTTAATTTTTTTTAAAAAATACAGCATTTTTCTTAAATTGTCTTTCTTCAAAGTAGCTTCGCATGTGTTGATCTACTGTCGATACGATTTTACGATATATTCTTTTTTGCCCAGGAAACAGTTTTGTCTTAAGTGTACCGACAGTTTGAAGATCACTGATTTAAAGAATCGTACAGAGGAGAATGAGGTGTGAGGGAATTCCGACATTTTGGCTCTGTTTGTAGCTGGTAATTCGTGGGAAAATCTTGAAGTACTGAAGAAAAACTTTCAGGATGCTTGCAGTGAGAGTTGACCTTTTGTTGTTGCCACACCACCCGCTACAGAACAAAGTGCGTTTTGCAATTTTCACAAGTTTTCAAACGTTTTAACCTACAAGTATACATGTGACTCGAATATTAAAGCTAAGCACAGTGTACACTAATAGAATTGTAATTTGTAATACTGTGGTCGTTTTTAGTTGACAATGTTTTGTCCATCAGTTTAAAGGTTGATTTTCCAAGATGGCGTGGAAATTTTGGAATACAAGGAATTCCATGATACCCAACGTGTACCAATGAATCGTTCCATTCTGATGTATCATTTGTAATAGACTTCACGCCATCCTCTAAATAATCAGAAAACAAAGACGCTGAATATATCTTGTGACAGGAAATACTCCGAAGATCAACGAGAGGAAATTGGATTCAATACTTAAGCTGTTTTTTGTGGACTCACCTCAACTGTACTGGACTGTACTTATTGTTAATAAATTCAATACCAGGGCCGTTTTTTACTTCTCCGGCACCCTAGGCACTTCGAATCGTTACGCCCCTTCTCTCTATTTTCACATCCCCCCCCATTCAGTTCTTGCCTTGACAGTATTGGTCTCTGAATTATTTTCCCTTAATTCTCTTACTGTTTTCGCTTTATTTTTGCTGTAAAGTATTTCCATTATCCACCATCTATAAACAAGTCGTATCCTGAACTAACAACCAAAAGGAAAGAATAGTGACATGGTTTGATCACTCTTGTTCATTTCTTACCTTACAACATCACATATCATCTTCTCACACTTTTTTAAATTAATATAGTAAATTAATGAAATTGATTTTTACCCCTGCTATTACAGTATAGAGTATACATTATTACCGTTTATTATGAACCGTTTTCAATTTGTTAATTATTATCTTTTTCATCGCTTATCGTGTTACTATTTTTTACACTTTTCAATATCCTTCTTAATTGTTGAGTCACTGTCATTGTACTTGTACAACAAAGGTTTTTTTTCGAGCTTTAATTATTGCAAAATCATTAGTAACATCATTCTAATCAATTTCCCTATAATATCATTTTGAGGGTCTAGCAACATCAAACTGTTTACGTTTTTCATTTTCTATAGTAGATCTCATTTCAGTCTATTCTCTTAAGGATGGAGAATTGCTTCTCTCATGGCTCGCTAGGGGGTCGGTACGTTCACTGCAATTTTAAGTTTTTTTCCTTTTTTTCACCCTTCAGTTTTTTGCGCCCTATGCACGTGCGTATTGTGCCTAAGCGGAAAAGCAGCCCTGTTCGAAACAGAAATGACTATCATGTATTCTAAAAAATAAGGCTTTTGTAGTTAAAAATAACTACATTTAATGAAGTCTTAATTAGTTTCCCAATGGCTTAAACCACGTACTCCATATTACCGTCCACATTTATCGTTTTTTTTAATAGAAAAAAAATTCTATAACAAAATAAATGTTACTTTTTTTTTGACAAGTGATAATTCCTTACAATCGCTTAAAGTATATCCTTAGAAATGTAAATGGTATTCCACAATACCCGATTATCATCTATATATTCGATATTTTCCCTCTGCGCCGTGAAAAAAAAGGGGGGATATCTGATTTCCGACTGCGCAGTAAAATACTGCACTAGAAGGAAGATTTTACCCAGAAAATACTTTCTCCACCACAATGGCAATGGTGAAAATAATGGAGCTGAGTGAGATTGTATCCGGGAGTGAATGCTGGGCGTCGTCACCTTTCTCAGCTCTAATGAGTTTCAAACACCTCTTTTGTGAGGGGGTGTGGGGATGTTTAGAATATTTTCACAATAAAAGCTTTTTCAACTTGCATCGGTTACCTCAACTAGGAAAAGTGTTTTCTTTTTCTTTGTTTTTTGAGCATCTACGATTACAGAAATTAGAACTCAACATTGTTGTTTAAGAGTTGGAAGTTCAGAAAGATTAAGTGTTCCACGAATATCTCGTGACCACCATAGCTGAGTAGTCATGATCGCGAACTCGTGACAGACGTTTTTTCGGTCGAGTTTTGGGTTCGAGTCAAGACATGCCATGTGAAGGGGCTGTTGCACGTTGAATCCGACCAAGCTCAAAATGTTCACGCTGAAGGGGTGTGGAAGCTTGGAAAGTGGAGCACCGGCTCAGGTATCGTTGTCATCACTTGACAAAAGGATCAAAATTAAGAGTTCCGTCACCAACAGTCGAGGTGTGATATTAATAAACAATTAAACAGAGAATACCATTCAAATTTCTACTTTGTTGGCTATTAAAGAATTCAGTTTCAGAACAATTTCCCCTGGAACGTCACGAAAGAAAATGTTTTTTTAAAAGTTTAATTGATTCATTTTCATTGGATAAATTTTAATATTGATTTAATTTTTTACAAATTTTACTACACAAACAAATGTGAATTTTTAATCGAATGAGCAGCAAAAGCAAAATCGAAGCATCAGAGTGAAAATTGTTCACATGAAAAAGTATCCTACTCGAGTGATCTCTGGTCAAAAAGGCTCTTCGCCCTCATCTATCTTAACCACACCCGGGTCGCAAACAAATTTTTAGACTTAATATGACAGATACGAGAATAAAATGGGGACAAGAAAGAAATATTATCGTATTGAAAGCTCTGAGTTTATTTAAAAAAAAGAAAAATCCTCCGTAATGTGTCCAGCCTATCGAATGACCGTTGCAGCAGAGTTGGCGAGAAATCAATCGGACGGCGAAGTCGCCAACTGGTGTCCGTGCGATATTCATAGCTGACCGATCGATGCTCCCTTCGATCCGAATGTCCGGATCGATGGACAGACACACCCAGGGGGGGATGCACCTGCCGAGGAGATCGCGTTCTATTTTTGACAGAGATCTGTCCTCCTACGCCCTACACACGATACCTCCCCTCCCCCGAGGAAACAACCATCGGCTGCTGAATGTGAACGAGATGCCCTTTGTTGAAAGAGTGAGCTCAAGCAAAGGAAAAGAGAAATCGGTTCATTACCTTTGTTTTACGTTGTACCTTACTGAATTTGGGGTGTGTGTGTTTTCCCTTCCTGAATATAAATATCTCGAATAACTCGCCAACACACAACATTTTCGTCAAGGATCGAAAAGTATATAGAGTGATTATGCAGAATGAATGGGAAATCCTCGTTAACGGAAGCTAAGTTAAACGAGTATTTAAAAAGTTACAGCTTACTAACAGGAGAGCAGCTAACGCAAGGGATGTCTTAAGGAACGGCCCCAGGGCCTCTCCATTTGTGAGACCCTTGTTTTGTTCTCGACTCTGTCTTATAAAGATCATGATCTGGATCATTTGAATGGTCAAATATTATTCCTGTACATATTCTCCGAAAAACAGGGAATTTCAAACTGGATGCGAAAGAGGTAAGATTATTTTTTGATGACCATTGTCCACGTCTAGACCTTGGCCTAACACTATAAACAATCATTCAATTGATTCGAGCCTTAGGTCGAGCTGGTTTGTTCCTAGGTTTTTGATATTGTGAGTCGTGCATATTTATTAGTTTCAAATTATCGAACGAGTATTTGACAGTGCATGCTATATAACGTAGGGCCTATTTTTTCATTGGGACCTAGGACCTCCAAAATTCTTTAGGCCCCAGTGCCTCAAAGAATCTTAAGACATCCCTGGCTCTACCGCCGTATCAACCATAGCAATGATGTGGAGCCCCAAAACTCATAAGCAAAAAATCTTTAAATGTTAAGGGTCCCCAGAAAAGGGCCCCAACGAATTTTTATGCAGGACCCACTCAGGGCCAGTGCTTCTAAGTTTATTAGTGACAGACATTCATTATGAATTGAGGGTTGTATACGGCCCAAACAATACGAGTAATACGGGTACTGTATCAGTGTGGATTAGATTTACGAAAGAAGAAAGAACCATTATTCCTGATGAATTTAGAACTGGGAAGCCGTCTGTCTCCCCTACAGTTTGTTCTTTCTGATTATCATCTGTTTACTCACCTGCAGGGGTGATCCTAGCAGGTGTGCAGCGCGTGCACTGCACGAGGCCGGCCAAACTAAGGGGTGACAGCGTGCCTCGTGTAATTCTCTATCAGTCAAGCAATTTTTTTACGAATTTCTCAAAATTCAAACTAGAAAATCGAATAAATATACTGAGTTTTTAGTAGAGTTACTGAAAAATCAAAATAAGTCCCGATTTCCCGATAGCATAGCATAATTTAAGAAAAATAGAATGTTAGAACACAGTGGGTTGCTCCATTGTCTCTTTACACACATCCTTCATCTGATAGCAAAATTCGTAGCAGAACCAGCAATACCGCGATGAAAAGAGTTATTTTGCTTCTCAGTGGCACTGACGGCGCACTGTGGATAGATGCTTCACAAAGGCGTCTCAAAAAACGATTTCTGCGAAAGTTTCCAATATGGTTAAAATTATCTAAGACATAAAAGTGTTTAACTTCAATATGCATTTGAGGAAATTAAATGTTTTCAATTTAATAATAGCTTCACAATTCATAAAAACAATAAACTTAACTAAGTAGTGCAACAGCCCATGAGGGCCAAGGTTTACTGTGCCCATCTCAGTATACGTGACTTTGGGTGCTGGGGTGCATGAGCAGATGTTCCGGCCAAGTGGTCAATCTGATGCGAAACCCCCAGTGTTTAGATCCCAAACAAGCCTGGTACTCATTTATAGATCCGCCGTAAAAACAAAACAGAGATCAGAAATGATTTGTATGTCTATTTGCATTTTTATAAATGTTTCATCTATTTTCTCTTATGCAGGTAAATGAGTTTATAACATCAACGTTAAGCATTAGTCAAAATATGAAAAATTCTCTAGAGGGGCGGCACATAGATGTTTACACACGGGTGACCGACACCCTAGGATTGGTCCTGCTCACATGGAAAAGTGTCTCAGAACACAGCACTTCTCCATTGTTGAAGAACTTCAAAACGCCATGTCATTAGGTGGCCGAGTTTCATACGGAAGAGCACTCTGCAACAAATGCTTCAATGTACAGAGTGCTAGTTATCTCGAGATATATCAAACAAAAAACAAAAATTTTCAAAAAAGAGCCGAGTTCAAAAATGTATTCAAATTTTAAAAGTAACGACAGATATTTAAATTTAGCTCATGATATGTTAGCCAACAGAAAATAAGATGTAACGCAAACGAAAAGCAAAATTCTATAAAATTCGCTGAGGTGTCGAGATATTGATGCTTTCGAAGACCGTCAAAGAACGTCATTTTTAACCTCAAAGAGGGTTTCGGGATTATTTGAGTAAACTTTGCCTTTAACCCCTTTCGGACCGGGCGATTTTTCCTGTTAAGCCTAAATCTGTTTAAAAAAATCTTTACTTTACATAAAATACGCCAAAACTTATTAAATTTGGAATGATTAAAAACTATAAGTACCAAATTAAAATCATACAGATGTGATCACGGACCTCAGAACGAAGAAAATGCAATCTAGCATATTTTATACCGTGTTCTCTGAAGCGATCACATATTTGTGATAGTGGGCCTGAATGGGTTAATACTGCCTCACAAAAAGGAGTCACAAAGGATGAGATCAGAATATGGAGACCAAGCGATTCCCATTCCAATAGCCTCTATGTATCCCAAAGCCCCACAACCCGCTCGCAAAAATGTGTATTCTTTCTTCTTCCATTAACTTAAACTCCATCAGTCCTGTGGGGATAGTACTCGATCCTGAATGAATCACATTTCAAAATTTGGTTCACTCTGAATAGGTATGAAATCATTTTTTTCTTAAACTTGACACAACATTCAGTTGTCACCGTGCCTTCAATGAATCTCGCACCGACTATTCCGTGACTTAACAATACATGCCATTCATTTGCCTTTTTAGGGTGGAAAGATTTCTCGATCCCAAAATGGGGATTTTCCGTCCTCCCAATTGTGTCAATTCTGCTTTCCGACGTACCCAACAGTCAAGGACGTCTAAGTTATGACTTTTTGAAACCCTGGGCCTTTACGCAAATGTAGTCTCCACCTACGACCCCTTAAAAGAACATATAGTACATAACACGTTGCCAAATACTCGTACAAACAATAACCCGAAACAAATATATGTGCATGACTTACAATCGCACAAATCGCCTCCATAAATTGCCGCCCTCTGATTGAATGAGTAATGATGGTGTATGGTTGTAGGCCTAAGCCTATATGTAGACGATGGTCATCACATGTAGCCAGCTGACATATTGTACGTAATTCCCAGTTTTTCAGAGAATACAACCGCATCTTTTGTCCGTTGAAATTATTAGAATCAGGATCTTATTAAAGCTGAGTCTGAAACGAGACGAAGCCCTGGGCCCGAGCTCAATAGCCCATGACTTAAGATGTCCTTGCCAACAGTAGTATTCATCACTAAGCCAATCCATATTCTTGTTTGTCAGTCGCACCGACTATGGTGTTGCCGAAATGCGAACGCTGTTCAATGACAATGTAGCCATGGGAAGCGTTTGTGCTCAGCTCAATGGCTGATGAGTTTGAATTTTGCCAAGGAAGAACTGTAGGTATTGAAAAACAATTTAGCGCTGTTTTTTCCTGCTGATTCCGATCAGTAATGAACCTCATCCCATCGTTATCATTGAGCTATTTTGAAACACTGTTCGTGTTTTCTCGATATTTTCAGGGGGTTTTAAATTTGTTCGACGACCAATAATGCAAACGTTCTTTTATTATAAAAACGCTAACAGTTCTCCTTAACTTTTCTATCACATTTTTGGTCATTATAACCTTTGCACCGGATGTCTTATGCTTTTATTTGGTCTTAAACTTCCTTTCACTCAGATAGTAGGCCTTGATGATCGATATGCGTTCAGAGTGAATGAGTGAATATTAACGTCGCACTGTTCAGCTACACGAGGGCTTTTTGGTGATTCACCTCGTAATTTTGAGACATGGTCAAGTGATGTGGACGACACCTCAGCTGGCATCCCCTCTCTTAACTACCACATTACACCAACGGGAGGACGTTTGGTTTCTCGACAGATTTAACGAGCATCGCTCCCCTACACGGTGGGTCTTTAGTGATACTGGGCTCGAACTCATGACATGCCTGCCATGATCCGATACCTTGACCACTGGGCTACCGCGCCCCCAATATGCGTTCAGAAGCGTTGTGTTTCGAAATTTTCAATGAAAAATTGACAATATGAGTACGCATGCTAAAAAAAACCAAACCAGCATGCCCTGCATTCAACTGTCAAGTTTTAAATGAATCTTGCCAACTGTCCAAAAATTGTCAATTTTTTTCCCATATAACTCAATAACTGGCGGGGTTTTTTTTGCTTATAGCGAAACGCAAGCTATATTTCCGAATTGGCTTCGGGGATCACCAAACAACTGTACATAATTGCTGCTAACCAAGCTGTGCAAGTGTAAGAAGTTTCACTGTATGTTTTGTAGTAAAAGGTACTGAAAATCTTTTTTTTTATTGCATATTCACTGCTATATAAAAAACTGGGGTTTTTTTTACAAACAATTTTTATAAAATAAATGCTTATTCTTTTTACAAATTTTAGCAGAATGGTAGTATCAAAAAATCGAATTTGTCTGCTGAGTAGTTGTGCATATTTTCATTAAAAATACAAGCGTATGCCAAGTTGTACGCAGACCTCATACGCACATTTATTATCTGGCTTCTTACCACACGTATCAGTTGCTAAATTCTTCCTTGCTCTAATACTAAAATGCTGTTTCATATAGGCAAAAAATTATTTTGACTTTTTGCCATTCAAAAAATCTCAAATAACTAAACTTCATTCCCCATGTGTGGCAAAACATAATTTTATTTACCCCTTTATTTATTATATTGGAGAGCATCTTTTCCGCATTCCACTCCAAAAGAAATTTCTATACATCCTGATGGACATGCTAATGGAGTGAGTGAATATTAAAGTCACACGATTCAGCTACTCGAGAGCTTTTGGCAAAGGACCTTGTCATTTTGAATCATGGTCAAGTGGCGTGCACGACACCTGAGCTCTCTTAACTTCCACACCTTTGTTAGTACGCTTCAGCTTCTATAGATTTAACGTGTATCGCCCCCTTACACAGCGAGTCTTCAGTGGTACAAGGCCCGTATGATACATTTGCCAAAAGTCTATTAACTTGACCACTAGGCAACCACAGCCATAATGGGGTGAGGGAGGGAGAGTTATGTTACCGACGCAATGCAAAGCTGCACGAGGGCTATTGGTGACGGGTGGTGTAATTTTGAACTATAACCAAATCACGAGGACATGACACATGAATAGGCACCCCTCCCCCTTGCCTAATTTCTACACCACACCAACGGGAGGGCGTTTCAGCCTCAACAAATTAAACATGCAACCGCCCCTTTACACGGCGGTCTTCAGCGGCACTAGGTTCGAACTCGTGATACGCCACGAGTCCGTGACCTTGACCCCCTAAGCTACTGCGATCATTTATATATCAGAGAACATCTTTTCTGCATAGGTGGATTTTGAAACTCCGAAAAAAAAATTTTCGATCCTCCTTAATGGGCAGGCTAAAATATCACTGGTCTTGTCTTTTGATGCCGGGGTGCACGTGAGGTAAGAGTAAGCGGATGTGAGGCTCCTCACACGCGATCTATCCAAGCGTAAGTGTGCGCAGATGAATGTGAATATTTAAAATCGAGATTCCCCAGAAGATCGGAGAAATGTTCCTGCTTGCTTTGGTCGCGGGGACAGTTTACCTTTTCAAAATTTCACGTGCTTTATTACGAAATGACGCATAAGAGCACAAGTGAAGATTTTCAAAATGGATTGTCATAAGAGATTTAAAAAAAATATCCCTAATGAACTACTTCTCAATAGAACGCCTCTTTGCATCGCACGGTTCACTGCTTCCAATTCATTTGGGGTCCGCCGAAGAAAATCGCTCAAAGCCACCCGGCCGCGAAGACAATTCCTCTTTCCTTGGGATATCACAAAGGAAACCTTTCCTTTCAACCTCTAATTGGATGCACGTGAGAGTTTTTCCCGAAAACCAAAGTCTTACTCTGCTGTTTATGAAGTCTCAACAAAGTGTAAGGAAGAGAATTTTTTTCCTTTCATTCTCTGAGACGCAAAATACTCGGAAAACTTAATAACCTCTGCATCTTCTCTTTCATGCGCTGAATTTTGGACAAAAACAATCCACTAGAGGGAAATAACTACAAATATTTTAGATAAACCTCACAAATCTATAATTATTGAACAATACCTGGTACATATTAATAATATTAAGCACTTTTTGATTAAAGGTTGTCCAAAGTTTTAATAAATAGGTGGTACATATTTTGTACCACCTCGCTTCAAGCAGCATGATAGTTGTGCAAAAATGATTTTTTCCTCCCTAGGCACAATGGTAGCTTTAGCTAGTTATTTTATAATTGGAAAATGCATAAATACACATCTTCGTCTATAATGCTGTTATCCATCCGTATATTAAAATAAATTCAGTTTTTCCTAATTCAATGTTGTAAGCTTAATTTTTTAGTGTATAGTCCTAATTAACCTAACGTTAATTTTTTATTTTAAATATTCTATTCTATCTATTGTTTTATTTTACTTAGACAACATATAGAATAAGTGTATTAGTTGTATTTATTTTTCCCTGAACACACGAGCTATAACTCATTCAGGACATCTGTATAATTATGTGTATTTACTATTATTTAATAAATATTATTATTATTAAACAATGTAACTTGCAACAAATCTATCTGGTACAGTAAACATGTCCATTGTTACAAAAAAATAAGCAGAATGTATTTTGTATTTGTAAAGAGGGCCTTCAATAACGTGGTGGTACATTTTTAGGACTCATATTTTCATCTAGCAATGCACATGTGAGGTACTAATTATTGTAATATTAACTTATTTAGTTACATAATATATGTACTTACCTGATTTGCATAGCACATCACAAGAATCACTTTCATTTATACTTAAAATACACAATACAGTCCTTTCCAAAAAAATACCACTCAACAAACTCACAGCTGATTAAAGAATGAACTCCTGCACAATCCCATTGCACACAATTAGCTTCTAACATCTGTTGGAAACTTGAGTAACTGCTAGGAATTGACTTCTGTGGTGGTTCAGAGAATGCTAGCATCGATTTCTGAGGCATTCAAACAAGTGGTACGTTTTATGTACTACCACACAATAAACAGATAAGAATGGGTGGTACAACATATATATGTACCACTAAGCATGAAAGAGTTATACAATTTAGTGTTCCGATTGAACTGGGTCTAAAGATTCACGTTCTTCAATGTCTTGCTTTTCCATGAGCTCATCCATTATTAGCTCCTGATTGTGCAAATCCAGTAGTTATTGAACGTCATCACTATTCGCTTCTGAATTTATTTGCCTAAAAAGATCGACAACTTCTTCCATCACATCGCCAATTCATTCTTCCCTCCCTCCCCCATTTGCTCAAATAGAAAAATCGACGAGATTTGAAAATTGTGTAAGTCCAGGCTCGCGTAAGTCCCAGTATTATTGTATTTGAAAAGTGTGTGTTGCTACACGGCACTAATGCATGTTAAATCTGTCGTATCTCAAAGTTATCACGCTAATGTGGGGCGAAAGTTTGGTAAGAATGGTGTGACCTCAAGTGTCGTCCTCTTCAATTAACAAGGGTTCCAAAGTACGAGATTCGCCATCAACTTCAATAAACTATCTACTTGTATTCCTTATTTTTTTACGAAACGCCAATAGAAGAATAGCTTTAATGTCCATTTTCGAAGAGCATTTCTTTAATTTCTGGAATGGCGTATCTAAAGAAGAAATTATTGGGGCGAGAGGCACGTCTCTTGTAAAAAATGAAATCGAAGACGCGAATTAGGATAAGTTTCCCAAACGAAATATGTGTGTGTGTGTGTGTGTGTGTGTGCGTGCTTGCACAGATTCCCACTAAAGAATACAAATAGAAAAATATATATTTTGAGTGATTTTTTGGTGAGAGAAAGTTTTAAACTGTCTACAGAATTATAGATCATGATTAAAACTGATCTTCTCATAAATCTCAAATACTTTTACGAAAAAGGAATGGGAAAAAGAATTGTATCTATTTCTCCATTGAAAAATTCCTTTTCTTTCGATAATAAGTTTTGTTATTTTTGACGAGTTAGCTTTGAGGTAGTGTGCCCTTCCCCCTACTTCGTAAGCCCAAGGTTGCGGATTCGATCCCGGCCGGAGTCGACAGATTTTCTGCATGCAGAAATCGTTGGCACACATGTTATGTGATTATGTGGTATGTAAGAAAGCCCTCGTGTGAACAGTGCGACGTTAATATTCAATCAATAAATGTGGTATGTAAAAGATCCTTCGATTAACAATAAGGCTCTTGTACTCTGGGCAAAATTAAATCACGACAATAATTTGCATTCCATGCGAACTTGAATTAAAATTAATTCAAATGTCAAAAGTTGGTAGAGAGAGTCACCACCAGATGATACCACCATAAAATGTCTCTCGCATTTGGGGACTTTCCGTGTCTGCAAAGGCTTTATTGTCAATATGCAGCCCCTTAGAGGAAAAAATATTTGACGAGTTTCTACTTTTACACTTTGCCGATTCGTGAGTGAAAATAAACTTAGCTCTATAAAGCTACACGGGAGATATTGGCGACTAACCTCACCATTTTGGACCTCGGTCGAGTGACAAGGACAAAACTTGAGCTGCAATGTACTTTATGCGAAGTAGAAAGAAGCATGTCCAAAAAATGGGACTTTATTACTACATTTTGTGGGGAAACAGGCAATCCTTCGATTCGAACCCCCCCATTTAAACTCAGTTTCTATGCTTAAAAGAGTGTTTAAAAACTGCACAATTTAAATATTAGAGGTATAAATATTTAACTGTCTTCTGGGAAAGGAATATATCCTTCCAATTAAAAATCTCAGCCATGTGTAGATTCAGCATTTTACTGTAATTTCCCGTTTCAATAATAAGTTCTGTAAGGAGTGAGTGAGTGTTAACGTCGCACTTTTAAGCTACACGAAGGCTTTTGGCGACGGACCTCGGGCTTTTGAACCATGATCAAGTGACGAGGACGGCATCTGAGCTGGCACCCCTCTCTCTCTTCACTACCACACCAACGGGAGGATGTGCGTTTGAGCTCTCGACAGATTTGTCGTGCATCGCTCCCCTACATGGCGAGTCTCCAGTGGTACTGGGCTCTAACTCGTGACACGCCAGCCACGATCCGATGCTTTGACCACTAGACTACCACGGTCAGTTGCGAGATACAAACTTTAAGAGTACATATACCTCACGGTTTGCTGAGGTGGCGCTTGTCTTTGATTGTTACTGTTTGACAGCGTCTGGAAAGTTTTTATGAAGCACCCTGGATACAAAACATTTCTTTTGTATTTCATTTCTGACTGCCTTGGAGGGTCGCTATTTTTCCACCCCTGAGGTAGGGAAATCGATGACAAAACAGCGAGAATGGCAATTTATCTGGCAGCTAATCCATGAAGAGTGTTGGTTTAATGCTGCGAATTCGACGGAATTTTAAAGAAATTAGTTTCAACCTGCGTCGAGTACTATACGTAAGCAAATAAAAAGTAATAATTTATATAAGCTATGGTAATAAGCGTTTCTGTTTCATAAGATCTATTCAAAATAAAAAACAATGGGGAAAATATCCGCTTTTTCTTCAGAAATATCTGTAATCTTAAGAACGTGGTCACATTCGGATATGCAACAATCGTAGGGGAGGGGGGAGGAATTTATTCGAGAATAATAACGCAAATTAGTTTATGACGCAGAATATCACATTTTATCTCAACAAGATAAAATGAAAAATTCGAACAAGTGAAAGACAAAAATTTATTAAGCAGGAATAAAGGTTTAAAAAATCGTCCCTAAATGAGAATTGAAGAGAGTTGAAACATTTTAGGAAATATGCAAATGTATGACTGAATGTAAAAATACTGAAATGGGAAATAATTCTAAAAATAAATCCGCAAAGGAAATGAATTTAAGGGGACACGGCACGATTCAATTGTGTCATTTGAAGCATAAATTATTCTTTATATAACTTTCTACATCACAAAGTTTGAGTGAGTGAACATTAACGTCACACTGTTCAGCTACACGAGGGATTTTGGCGACGAACCAGGTAGTTTTGAACCGTGGTCAAGTGACGTGAACAACACCTGAGCTGGCACCCCCTCTCCTAACGACCACACCACACCAACGGGAGGATATTTCAGCTCTCGACAGACTTAGCGTGCATCGCTGCCCTACACGGCGGGTCTTTCGTGATACTGGTCTTGAACTCGTAACAAAGCCAGCCACGATCCGATACCCAAGCCACTCGTCTACCGGGGCCGTCTCACTAATTTACTATCACTAATCACTATGTTAAGAAAATCCAGAATTATGATAATTTTTATATTAATTTTTATTTACATTCCAGTGTCAAATAGAAACTTTAAATGGATTTTTCTCTGAAAGAAAGAAAAAACTAATTTAACTTCATTTAAAATGCTAGGGCTTTTTTTTTTGTATTGGGCTAAATGCTTCGATATTTTTTAAACTATTGCTTAGTGCATGTAACAAGAGTTGGTTTACAATTTTGAATCAAAGCAATAATTTTTTTTAAAAAAAAAATGAACTTAAAATTTATAAAAAAAATTTTCAAGGAATTTTTAATTATCATTCATAAAAAATGTATTTTAGGAATACCCACCGTATTACACAACTTTTATCAACTATTGTTATACATAGTATAACGTGCTTATAAATCAAATTTCATTCTGTACGTCAATTATTGTAAGAGGGGTAGCATATTAAAATCTCTTAAAAAATGTTAATTTTTCTTTAAAAAAAATAAAATGGTCAGCTTTTTGTACCATTTTTTTACGCAATATATATACATGCATTGGTTACAAGCAAAAAATTTGTGAAAAGCATTAAATAAATTATATATATATACATATAAATCGTATCATGTCCCCTTAAGAAGAAAAAAGTGTTAGTGAATAAAACAAAAATGAGAGAATGCTTCTCGGGCAAGTTCAGAATCGACAACTACACGCAAACAACGAATGACTGAATTAACTGAATTTGATTGGTTTTTCTAGTTTCGCGAAGGAACGTATAGCGAGACACCCCCGGGGATGTCTATTTTTAATCCCAGTTACCGTTTCGTTCCGTCGTTTCAAAAAATTTGGCTTCAACCCTGAGAATTCAAAACAAACAAATAAAAACCCGCGAGAGATCTGGAGGCTTCATCTTATTCCTTGAACCGATCGCATAATATCAGGAAATCTAAAATTAAAAGTTTGGAATTGGACGATTTTAGCGCTCAACTACAAAGAGTGAGGATAAAATATACATAGCATGTGCAAAACAAGAACTGCGAAATACTTCAAAATTATGTTTCAAAAAAATTGTTTTTATTATTATGGTTGGTGTAGAGGAAATTGTCAAAAAGACTTATGTGACTTTAAGCATTATAAAGGTGGAACTGTGGATGGTAAAAAAATATATACTATGCGCACATCAACTAGAATATTGTCAAATAAAAATATCTCAAAGCAATCTTGATAATTTCTGATCATTTCGTTTATATTGGGTTGTAAAAATGATAATGAGGCTCATTTCATCATTTACATTTAAAAGTTTGTCTTTTTTTCTTTTTTATATTTGTTAAAGCTAACAATTCGAATTCACGCAAAAAAAAGTAGAAAATTGTTACAATATGTTTAAAGTCTTTATTATTATGAGAATCGCGTCTAATTTTAATCCAAGATTAATTAACATTTCTGAGAGTTTTGAAATTAAATCGCAATTATCACAGAGCGACATTATATATATATATAGTTTTTCCTCTTCATTCAAAGTTAATTCATATACAAATGGATTTTCATATACAAATACAAATTTATATACAAATGGATTTTCATATACAAATACAAATTCATATACAAATGGATTTTCATATACAAATACAAATTCATATACAAATGGATTTTCATATACAAATACAAATTCATATACAAATGGATGTTTTTATCACAAATGGATTCAAACCTAATCAAATTTTTTTATATACATCTTTCTACGAAAGGATGAGTTAAATGTACTTCGAATACTCTTAGTTTATTTCTATAAAACGGCCAAAAGATTTGATTAAGGAATTTATTTTTTTCAACAGAGTATTGTTAGTAATTTTTAAAAAATTTGACGACACACTTTAAAAATTTCTCAGAAGTGGTTGAGAATCACTGGCTTTGACAATGACGATTTCAATTACATGTATAATGTCACAAAATTAAGAATTAATTTTGAAATCTGAATGTCATGAGAAAATATGGAATAAAAATTATGTAGAAACAGTAAATGTACTGATACAAAGGTGTGAAAAGGAGTGATACAAGTAGGCCAGCCTTAAAGAGATGCATTCCTTGCTTAGTATTCATCCTTTTAAAAAAAGTTATCAGCATAATAGCTGAATAATTAAACGATTCGATAGGATCTTAGAAGATCAAAAACATAATGCCACTTTTCTACGACAATAACTTTAGAGCAGTGGTCTTCAAACTGAACCCTAGGGTTACCACAAGTCATAAATAAAAGTCGAAAAGAAAAATATAAGTGCATATACTAAATGGATTCAAAAGTCGAAAATTTTAATTATACGCTTTATTTTGCATAATACTTAGCTCCGAAATTTTAGATTACAAATTCATGTAAAATACGGTAGCGTATCTATAAACATTTAAATGCCATTCAAAACAATATATTTAAGTGAAATATACTTTTCAACGTAAATGGCTTCAAAAACAAAATATAAAAACAAATGAAATACAACTCCAGATAATTTCAACTGACGTAGACAAACTTTTTGTGTAAAAAAAAGCAAATATATACTCCATTTAATAAATATACTGCTTGGATCATAAATTATTATTACAGTGTGTGAGTAAATAATTCTAAACTTACATTAAAATTTTAAATAACAAACACCATACTTTTTAGTGGTCTTTATATAAAATACCTATATCATAATCTATTTAAATATTAGTTTAAGATATATTCTTTTATATATGGAATGGGGTTCCCCAAAACACCGTCTATTTCTAAGGTTCTGTGAGTCAAAAAAAAATTTGAAGACCACTACTTTAGAGTAATCAAGGGGATTATTCGCAGAGAATTGGGCTTTTCTATACATGAGAATGTACATAAACATGAAGAGGGGGGTGGGAGTAAGAGCAGAGAACTCTCACAATTTTCCCCAAAATCAATATTGCAGCTAATATTTACGATTACGTCTAAGCACACGGTACATTATCTCGAAAGAAGGTACTACTGGAATAAATATCAAAAGATTCGATCGAAAAGGCTCTTGTGTTAGCTAGTGAGCAGTCAACACAAAAGCGCAGCGGCTTAACAATAAAATATAAACTGTCTTCCCAGTACGAGATGACAACACAAACATTTCGACTTAGAGTATTTCACACTGGGCAAGGGACTCAGATTAAAATAGGGTAAACATCATCACACACAGACCATAAACAACGAATTTATGTGATTTTGGGGGCGTTCGTGTGAGACAGAAATAATGATTGTGGGGTGGCGTCTGAGAGGGGTGGAGAAGAGTACTCACCTTTTTTCTTCTCCTCTTTCTCCTTCTTCTCGATAAGAAACGCTTCCTTTTCCTGCTCCCCGTACATCATGAAGCGCACCTTGTCCATGAAGGAGAGGGCGACCTCCTCGCTGCTGCCCTCCGCCATTGCGCCCCTGTTCTTTCACGCGCGCGACATGCGAGGGAACGTGTTGGTGATTCGCAGCGCTCCTTGCACCTGACCGAGCTCTCTTCTCCCCAGAAGCGAAGGAAGCAGCGCGCATGCCCGAGAGGCTGCGCATTGGAGGGACGCATCCCATCCAGTCAGCGTGCGAGATGCGGATTTCCGATTTCGCATCTTCGAAACATTTTATTGGGTTGAACAATAGTCATTTATCTCTAAACATCGATTAAGAGGATACGGTACAATTCAACTGACCGGTCAAAAAATGATTTATATAATTTCTACCTTTTATCACAAAATTTGAAAGCTCTTCGCTAATAAATTATAGTTAAAAAAACTAAAAAACACGCTTTTATAGTGTGTGTGAATCGAACTAAAAAGTAAAAAATAATTCTTAATATAAGAATAAAATGATTAACAAAAAATTTAATGTCATTGTAGTAAAAGCATGTTGTGCTCGATATCAATTGTTATATAATTTCATACTGGTTCAGTTCCGGAATGCAGAGTTAGTGTAAAAGTGTAGTACAAAGCCCCCCTCGCTTTTACCCCAATGACATAATTTTTTTGTTAATCATTTTATTCTTATATTAAGAATTATTTTTTACTCTTTACTTCTATTAATTATAAAAGCGTGTCTTTTAGTTTTTTTAAGCTAAAATTTTATTTTTCATTCTTTTAGTTCAATCTACAATAAAAGCCCGTTTTTTTAGTTTTTAAAACTATCATTTATCCTTTGTTGAATTTATCCTTGAGTTTGATATTTGGGGCCAGAATTATGTGACTGCTGGAATTAGTCGTGCTCTTTAATGGATATTAATGTATCTGAAGGGTATTTAAACTATAATTTAACTTAACTCAATGGCGTGACATCCCATGAGGGACATGCCCAACTCAGTATACGTGACCTTGGGATCTCAGGTGCATGAGCAGATGTTCTGGTCAGGTGGTCAGTCTGACGCGAAAACCACCAGTGTTAAGTTCTCAAGTAAGCTTGGTGCTTACCGACCCATTGAAGAGATGAAAGGCTGAGTCAACCTTGCCCAGTCGGAGTTTGAATCTCGGACCTGTGGTGTAGAAGCTAGATGCACTAACCACTCTGCCACTGGGCAAACTATATCTTATTTTTCCTTTTTTTTAGTTCAATTTACAATAAAAGCGTGTTGCTTTTTTTTTTAGTTTTTTAAAAATTATGATTTATTCATCGATGAATTAATCTAAAATGCGTCCTTTTTTTTGGAATCTGGAACACAAATTGGCGTTTTCGCTTTAGGGTTATAACTTAACCTTTTAGTTGCCAAATCTGTAAATAGGATCTGGAATGAGTCGTTAATCCTGATGATCCTGATCAGGACAATTGAACAAATATATTAAATCATTATTTTATCATCGGCTCTTGACAAGTGAGCAAAATTTCGAGTTAATCTGACCTTTCAAAGTGGGTACAAATCGAGTTCCAAGATTCTGTTACATACAAGTGAAGCTTATAAAAGGGTGTTAAAAAAACCCAGAACTATGATAACTTTTACGTTCATTTCTATTTACATTCCAATGGTAAATAGAAACTTTAAGCTGATTTATCTGAGACAGAAAAAAAATAACTTCCGTAAAATCCGGCGTGTAACGAGCACCTATACTTTCAAGTGCAATTTTTAATTTTTCGCTATATTCGCCGTATAACGCGCACTCCCCCTCTGAAAAGAAATCTGAAATGTACGTGTGCTATGCTCTTATGTTTTGAAGTTTATTCAGGGTATTATCTCAAAGGGTTTTGAAAAAATAGTATATTTAGAAATCTACAGTCCAATTCATAAGGTATATCTTTTCTTTTAAATAAACGATATTTCTAGGGACGTCTTAAGACTCTTTGAGGCCCTGGGCCCAGAGAAATCTTAAGATTTTTTGAGGCCCTGAGCCCCTATGCAAAAGTAGGCCCTACCTCAGGTACTTAAAAGTAGACAGTATATAGCATGCATTGTCAAATACTTGTTCAAACAGTCATTTGAAACAAATAAATGGGCACGATTCACAATCTGAAAAACCTAGGCCCCAACCGGCTCGACCGATGATCGGATTTCGACTCATTGAGTTGAAGGATTGTTTATGCTATTAGGCCTAGTCCTGAACAAGGACGACGGTCCATCGCATATTAATAGTCTTACCACTTTTGCCAGTTGACATGCAGTTTGAAATTTCCTGTTTTTTGGGGAATATGGTACAGGAATAATATTTAATTAAATTATCCGGATCATGATCTAATGAAGACAGAACTAAACGAGCCCCGCTCCTCAAGAGGGAGGTCCTGGGCCCCTGCCTTCAGACATGCCTGGGGGTTCCGATCTAATTTTTTTTTTTTCTTTTTTGTCATGCTTATCTCTTTTTCTTTTATTTGTTAGGGTTTTTTATTTTTGAAGCTCTCCTTTTTCTCCCGGGGCGTAACATGTGGTCTTGCAAGTTTTGATCTTATTCACAATTCCTCTACTCTCTTAGTTAACCCTCTTCTTATAGATATCTCTTGTTCAAATTTTCAGTCGTTAATAAAATACTTTCTATTCATCCGTTCAAGTTCAAATACATTTTTTTAAACTTGTAGTGGATGATACTTGATGTTAATACATTTTTCAATTGCTAATTCATTACTTAAATTAAAAAATGATTAAATAATAACAAACAAAAATAATAGTTCAACTCCATATATAGAAAGGAAAATCGTTCGTTGTATACCTGTAGCGCAATGGATAGTGCATTGAACTTCTAATCCAAAGGTCGTGGGTTTGAATCCCCCCTGGGATGGCCTAATTTCTCAGAATGTGATTTCTTTTTTTTTAGAATAATTAAATTTAATTAATGAATAAATAGGAACAAAAAAAGTTCAACGCCATATATAGAAAGGAAAATGGAAAATTGCAAGAAAAATCGCTTTGTATTTTGTCACTGAATAGAGTGGTTCTGTCATATTTCTATACATATTTATATTCATTATAACTATTTAATAAAAAGTAACTAAAATAAAAAATTTTCTTTGTTGATCTAAGTAGGAATTGACTTTTTTTTATATATTACTTTATGAGAGAGAGAGAGAGACGCTGTGGGCGCCAAATTATGAGGAGTGTGACCCAAGGTAATAAAGGGACACGCGGGGAAGGGGTTATTTACAAAGTCCACTAGTTAATTAAACACATTTATTAGACAAAACAAACATTTACATACATAACTAGAGAACTAATAGTTGGCATAGAATTGAAAGGGATCGGAGCACATGCTCGTACATCCTTACAGTTCCGAAACTTGGCCATTACTGAAGATTGTTCTGTCCGCCAGAGGGAGCGACAGTCTCTCTACTGTTAATATGGGACGAGTAAACAACGGGGGGTTACAATCTCCCCCTATGGATCTAACGACGTCCTGGCGAGGAGACAGAATCAGAAGAATTAGCTGTTGTAGTAGTAGCTTTTGTTGAGGGATGGATGGTTCTGCTGGAAATGGCTGTTGAAGCAGTTGACGGGCTTGGAACATATGTATTTTGTGTTGATGTGGACGTAACTTTTCGTGGTCGGCCTCTTTTTCGAAGTGGAGCGACAGGAGAAGTGACTATGTCTTTAAAAGGTGTTAAAGCAGAAGTATGGTAAGTAGCTATATATATATATATCGGTTCAGATGGATTGGTAAGACTTGCGATAACATAAGTGGGTGACTTTTGTGTGAGAATTAAATATGGACCGTCACGCTTTGGCATGAACTTGGAAGTTTTCTTGTTCTTTGCATTACTGATGGGATGTAAAGTTACCCATACTTTATCTCCAGGAGAATAATAGACTGGACGACGATTTTTATCATATTGCTTCTTTCGCTGATCTTGTTTTGTTTCTATTCTTTCTCGTATGTCTTCGGTAATAGTTGCGAATCGTTTTAAATAAGGTGTTATTTCGGCAATAAAATTGTCATTGTGAACGACGCTTTTGAAATCTTGCACCACATCGTCTATAGTTCGTAGCTCTCTTCCGAAAAGTAGGTAAGCAGGAGTGTGGCCTGTAGTGGCACAGACAGTTGTGTTCATGGCGAAACGAATGACTGGGAGTTTGGAATGCCAATTAGAATGATCTTCTCCGACAAGTATTGCAAGGCGGGGCTTAAGGTCTCTGTTTTTTCTCTCTACTGGATTAGATTGTGGCGAATAAACTGGTATTAAGTTTTGACTTATATTTAACGTAAAGCAAATCTGTTGTAGAACAGCACTGACAAACTGTGTTCTGTTGTCATTGATAATTCATCTTGGTTTGCCATGACACATGAAAACTTCTTCTATGAGAGTTGTAGCGCATTGACGAGCACTGGCTGGAGAAAGGGCAAATAACTCAAACCACTTTGTGGCACAATCCTCAACAATAAATATCCATTATTTACCTGAGTCAGTTTGAGGCAATGGTCCAAATAAATCAATAGCAATGACTTCACATCTCTGTGAGTAGACTGGAGCTCTAAGCAAACCAGCAGGCCTTTGGTTTGTAGCCTTAAAACGAGCACATTTTGGACATTTCTTAATGTAATCGGATATGCACTTTTTCATGCCTGTCCAATAATATCGTTTTGCGATTTTCTGGAATGTTCCATCTTCTCCATAATGTCCATCCATCGGATCATTATGATGTATTTGCATTATCAGTTCACGTTCAGCATTTGGAATGACTAACTGAGCTTCTGCGGAATCAGCATCAGGAACATAACGATATAAAACACCTTGATTCATCAAAAATCCACGTTCAGTCCAATTTGCATATTCTTCAGTTTTCAGAGGGGATTCGAAACTGTCGATGATTTGTTTTTTAAATTATCATCTTTAAGCTGTGCCTCGCGCATGTCCTTAGAACTTCGTGTTGGCATATCAGCTATCGTGATATTATTGGCTTCATAAAAGGATTCTTCTTCTTGAGTAACTGGGCGGGATAACAAATCTGCAACGACATTTTCTTTACCATGAATATACTGTACTTTCAGGTTAAAAGACTGGATTTTAAGTGCCCATCTTGCAAGTCGTCCGATTGGAGACTTGAGGTTTAGAAGCCATTTCAAGGGTTGGTGGTCGGATGCCACGGTTATTTCCGTTCCTCCAATATAACCACGAAATTTCTTCAAAACCCATACCACAGCAAGGGCTTCCCTCTCTGTGGTAGGGCTGCGGTAGCCCAGTGGTTAAGGTATCCAACCATGGCAGGCATGTCATGAGTTCGATCCCAGTACCACTAAAAGACCCGCCGTGTAGGGCAGCGATGCACGTTAAATCTGTCGAGAGCTGAAACGTCCTCCCGTTGGTGTGGTGTGGTAGTTAGGAGAGGGGGTGCCAGCTCAGGTGTCGTCCACGTCACTTGACCATGGTTCAAAATTACGTGGTCCGTCGCCAAAAAGCCCTCGTGTAGCTGAACAGTGCGACGTTAATATTAACTCACTCACTCACCCTCTCTGTGGTGGAATAGTTGCGTTCTGCTGGAGTTAGCAGTCGACTAGCGTATTCTATAGGATGTTCATCAGATCCTTCTCCTTGAAGTAAAACTGCTCCAAGGGCATAATTGCTTGCGTCTGTTTGAATAATATATGGCTGAGTACCATCTGCTTGTTTTAACACATGAGGTGTTGTATAAGACAGTTTTTAAGGATTTGAAATGCATTTTGTTGATCAAATCCCCATTGCCACTGGATTTTCTTCTTTGTAAGATAACTTAGTGGACGTGAAATCTTTGCAAAATCTTGAATATATCGTCGAAACCAAGAACAAGTTTGCAGGAAAGATCGTACTTCTTTGACATTTTTAGGAGTTGGAATATCCAGTATAGAGGCTACTTTTTCTGGATCAACTTCTATTCCTTTTTGTGTAATCCAAAATCCAAGATATTTAACTCGAGAAGAGGCAAAATGGCATTTTTCTCTATTTGCTTTAAGTTTGAAAAGTAAGAGTCTTTCAAAAAAAGCTTTAAGATCAAACATGTGTTTTTCAAAAGTTTCTGACAAAACAATTATATCGTCTAGATAAGGTAATGCTAGAATGTCTTCCAGACCATTACAAAAACGGTTCATCAGTATTTGAAACGTAGCAGGTTCGTTGCGCAAACCATATGGCACGTGAAATACCACTGTTTTCTTTGGAGATCTAAGACGATCCCTGCAGCTGTTAAAAAGTCTATACCCAAAAGTGTTCTGTTGCCTTTAGTATTTTTCAAAATTATTAGCTCTGTGGCAATGACTTTTCCTTGGATACCAATGTCTACAGAAGTTGTCAGTATTTCAATGGTTTGAGTACGACCATCAGCTAGAGTCATCTGCATAGTTTTTTCTTTAAAATTCAATCCTTTTTGTTTAAGTAAATGATATAACTTTTCACCAGCCACTGAATGTGTAGCACCAGTATCAGCACAAACTGCTGCTTCTGTATTACAAATGGAAATTTGAATTATACTAATTGGATTATTTTCACTGGAGAAACTATAAAAGTTTGATTGATTCAAACTTGATGACAATGTATCTTTTTGTCGAACTGGGTTGCAAGTGTGGCATCTTGATCGAATCATTCCGGGAGCACCACATCCATAACAAGATACAGGAGTTATATCTTTTGTATCCACAATTTTCTTCTTAGGTATTATGTCATTTGAAGTGGGATTCCGCCTACGGTTACTGGGAACCCCGGTTTCCCGCCTACTTTGACTGAGGAAACCTGACAGAGAATGCTCATGTGACAGCAACTTAGGATTTTGTGTGTAGTTACTTCTCCAAGGATTGAACTTCATTTCTTTTTGTTTCCAACTAAAGTTTTTGTTATTTTTATTTCGCATGTTTCTAACTTCTTCATACGAATCCAGCTTATCCACAAGTTGTAAAGGGTTATTCCAACTACACCATTGGTCCAAAAAGTGATCTTTGTAATCTTGAGGGGCTTTCTTTTTAATTTGGTCTGCCACAATCAAATTTTTCAATTCTTCAAGCGTGGTAACTTTTGATTCTTTGAGCCACCCATCAAAATATGTTTGAAAATCAAAATAGAAGTCACGCCAGGTTTTTACAGGATCTTTGACGTGCCGGGAAAACAACTGCCGAAATTTCTCTGCACTTAATTTAAAGCGTTTTAGTAAAATTTGTTTAACTTTGTAATAGTCTTGAACATCAACAACAGATTCTTTTGTGATTAAATTTTAAACTTCAGTCGGTAAAAGACCAACAAGGTACACCACCCACTGAAGAGCTGGTACTTTTAAAAACGTTAACTGCCTTTCGAAGAGGTCTAGAAAATTGTTACATCAGTGGTCTTTGGATTAAAAATCTGTAATAGCTTATGGAGTTCTAACTTTGGCATATTGGAGTCTGCAGAAGAAGACACTAGCGCAGAGTCTGCAGTTGTAGAAGTATCAGTTGTAATTTGAAGTTTTTGCAGTTCAAATATTCGTTAGTTTTCCTTATCTCTTTCAGCTCGCAATTCGAGCTCCTTTCTATCACTAATAATACGATTTAAACATTCTTTAGTAAAATCTACATCATACCCTTCACTTTTTAAGATTGCGTCTTTTATGTCAAGAAATTTGAAATTGTCTGGTATTGATATGTCTAGCGTTTCCGCCAATTCAAGGAGGTCCTGCCTGCGACTTTTGCTAAATAGGCCATCGTGAAATGTCGCTTAAAATTAATATTTTATGATTTTTGGAAAAGCACAGAGAGCACTTTGAAGGATTACTAGGCCAAGATTTACTTTTATGAGTATTCCCGAACATATAAAGCATAATGAAAAATGTTTCACACAATTTTGTGAACATCCATATCGAAATAAATACATTTTTAATCCGGGAGCGATCACGCCGAGCACAGAGTGCACGAAATCGGTAATTCTGGCAAAACTGTTTAATTGTTACCAATGACCCTGACACTATCCTCCTGTTTGGCAGTCTTAACGTGGACTAAAATATATTCGACACATAGCTCCCTCTTTTTTGGGAGTGACAAACGTTTTTTTACAATCTTGAGGTATTTGTTTTGACTGAGTTCCCGGTGCGATCACTTTTTTTCCAAAATATTTTCTGTGTTCATGCTACATCCCCCTATGAATAACTTAGTGATTTTAATTGCCTTGTTGTACGGCTTATTGTGGTTTGGTAAACAAACATATATATATACATATATATATATATATACAGGGTTTGTATTTTAAGTAATGAGAATATTTTTGTCCTGACTCGGCTGTACGCCAGAGGGCGTCGTTAGTGGGGCCTTCAACCTTGATAACGCTTCACTCCGCAGTCACCTGCTGGCTTTGGTTGAGGCAGGAGCACGCGTGGCGTAGATGTCTTCAAAAAAGTGTGTGCAAGTTCAAAATGCAACAAAGCATTGAACAGCGTTACGCAATCAAATTTTGCGTTCGCCTTGGAAAATCGGATTCATCGTCAGGGAAAGCTTATCGCAAGCTCAAGTTTTTAGATGGCACACAACATGTTTAAAGAAGGCCGGGAGAGCGTGGACGACGAGCCCCGTACAGGTCACCCGTCAACATCAAGAACCGCAGAAAACGAGCAACGTGTACGACATTTGCTGAACACGGACCGGCGTTTAAGTGTTCGCATGATCGCAGAACAGCTAGAAATGGATAAAATGGTTGTGCACAAAATCATCAGTGAGGATCTTGGGATGAGAAAGATTTGCGCTAAACTCGTGCCGAAAGTTTTAACGGACTTTCAAAAGCAAAACCATGAGGCCATTTCAAAAGATCTTTTGGAACGCATTGAAGAAGACCCTCATTTTTTTGGCAACGTCATTACCGAGGATATGGAAGTTGGTTCTTTCAGTACGACCCCGAGACAAAACGTCAGAGCAACGAATGACACACTCCGCAATCACCTCGGCAAAAGAAAGCTCTCATGTCCAAGTCGAGAATGAAAGCAATGTTGATTGTCTTTGACAAGAACGGTATTGTCCACTCGGAATTTGTGCTCGAAGGACAGACAGTCAATGGTCCCTTTTACGTGGAAGTGTTAAAAAGATTGAAGCGACGGGTCAACAGAGTGAGACCAGAAATTTCCGCCAATTGGAAGCTCCACCATGACAATGCACCATCTCACACCTGCTTCGTGGTTACCGAGCACTTGACAAAAAATGGCATCGTAACAATTCCATAGTCTCCGTACAACCCCGACCTCGCCCCAGCAGACTTTTTCCTCTTCTCCAAAGGGAAAACCGCCCTCAAAGGGTGCCACCACGAGACCCTGGATGATGTCAAAAGGGCTTGCACGCATGCTCTGAAGGATGTTTCCGTTGGTGACTTCCAGGGAGCGTACGAAGCGTTGAAACGTCGACTGCAGAAGTGTGTTCATGCTCAAGGAGCATAATTTGAAGACTACTAAAGTTTTGTAGCGATATCTCTAATAAATTATTTTTTGAGAACTTATTCTCATTACATAAAATACACACCCTGTATGTATATATATGTGTAATAATTCCCCCTAGCATCCTTTTAATTAACTCTTTTAATAATATTCAAATAATCTTTTAATTATTTGGTTCGAAACTAACACCCTGATCTTAATCGTAATCGACTAATAATATTACATCATAAGTCCCTTTCCCGCCCCTTGTAGCCAATCAGAGCTCTTATTACAAAAATGTCACGTGGTCTTCACCATCGGGTATAAAACCGATGTCTCTGAAAATCCTCTCTCTCTCTCTCTCTTCGCTCGTTTCTCTGTAGTCATGTAGCCGGCTGCAGCGCGTTCTGTGTGTGTCTTTGTCTGTGCCATGATGTTTGCTTCGTTTTATGTTTTGTGTTGTCCATGTTCATTGTAATTAATATGCCTAGGTGTTTCAAGATATTCAATAAATTGGATTTACTAATCTACCAGACTGCCTAGTCGATCTTTCCATAGAAAATGCACCAACATACAGGAATCCCTCACCACCGGCCACGCCCTACCTTTGGTTTCCCATTGTTTAAATCAACCACTCGCCACGACAAATTATGCACTGCTAAAGTTTTATTATGACATATATATATCTATATATATAAAGGAGAAAAGCGACTCACTCACTCACTGACTAATCACGATATCTCTGGAACTATTAAACCTACAGACTTGAAATTTGGTAGGGAGGTTCCCTTCATGGAGTAGACGTCAGCTAAGAACGAATTTTGCAAAGTTCGAACCCCAAGGGGCGTTATAGATAATTATTTCCATTACTAAACTATTAGATGTACAGTCGTGAAACTTGGTACACAGATTTCTTTCATAAAGTAGAGATTCCCTACCTAATGATTTTTACAAAAATCGACCTCCAAGGGGCGATGAGGGCACTTAAGGGGCGTTATAGATAATTATTTCCATTTTTAAACTATTAGACGTACAGTCTTGAAATTTGGTAAGCGGATTCCTTTCATAGAGTACAGATCCCCTACAGAATGGGTTTTGTGAAAATTGACTCTCAAGTGGCGTTATAGGCAATTAACTCCTTTTTTAAACTATTAGACGCAAAATCTTCAAATTTAGTAAGCTGATTCCATTCATTGAGTAGAGATGCACTATAAGATGTGGGTTTTGTGAAAATCGTTTCCAAAGTGGCGTTGCGGGGGATTAAGGGGCGTTATACATAATTATTTCCATTTTTAAACTATTAGACGTACAGTCTTGAAATTTGATAAGCGGATTCCTTTCATATAATACAGATCCCCTACAGAATGGGTTTTGTGAAAATCGACCCCAAGTGGCGTTGTGGAGAATTAAGGGGCGTTATAGGCAATTAACTCCCTCTTTAAACTATTAGACGTAAAATCTTGAAATTGAGTAAGCAGATTCCATTCACTGAGTAGAGATATGCCGTAAGATCGGTTTTGTGAATATCTCTTCCTAAGTGGCGTTGCAAGGGCTTAAGGGGCGTTATATGGATAATTATTTCCATTTTTAAACTATTAGACGTACAGTCTTGAAATTTGGTAAGCGGATTCCTTTCATAGAGTAGAGATCCGCTGCAAAATAGTTTTGGAGAAAATTGATCCCCAAGTGTCACTGAGGGGGATTAAGGGGCGTATAATAGATAAATATTTCCGCTTTTCAACTAATAGACCCACCTGCTTGAAAATTAGAAGGTATGTTCCATTTATGGAATGGAGTTCCTTTTACAAAGATTTTTGCGAAAACGGACCCCCAAAGGAGTGGGTATGCGAGGGATTAAGGCATGTTATAGAAAAATTCCTGTTTTTGAATTTAACTCATTTACTTGCAATTTGTTGAGCACTTTTCTTTAGTTGAATAGAGTTCCACTAAGAATGGATTTTACAGAAATCAACTCCAGGGGGAGGCGGGAAGAGTTATTAAGGCGTATTGATAGATAAAATTCCCGTTTTCGAACTGCTAAGACTACAATAATAAAATTTGTGGTTTGCATGCTTCTTTTGTTGAATTGGTATCCGCTAAGAGTGCTCTCAACGAGGTATTGATGATAAAAATTCCGTTTTTGCTCTGTTAGATTTAGACTTGAAATTTAGCACGCATGTTTATTTTATGGATTAGAGATCCACTGAAAGTTGCTTTGGTTGAAATCCACTTGATTATTAGGTTAAGTGAGCGAAAAAAATCTTTCTCCTTCTATTTTAGATATAAATAGAAATTAGATATTATAATTTATGTTCTTTTTATATCAAGGGGCGAGAGTGTAACAGGTATAAATAGATTTTTCAATACAATCGAATTCTTAGTGTTAGATATCAATAATTAATATATATGTAAACAGTATACATATATACAACATCGTGAAATACCCAGTGAAGCGTGTGGGTAGCGGCTAGTATATATATACATAAAGAAATGGGCATCTTTGATATCTATTGAAAGAAGTTAAAACTGATAAAAAAGAAAGGGATGAATCTGCTGAAATAATTCATATTAAAGTAAATTTAAGAAAAGCGAAGAACATGAAACGAAAGAAACATTTTCAAATGCTACCAAACAAGCAAAAGTTCAACATGCTATTTGTCGACCATCAAAGGACAGTAAAATTACAATAACTTGAACAAAATATGACAGTTTTGCCTGCAAATAACATTCTTGTAACGTTAGCGAAAAGTGTCTCTGTAATTTGTCTTTTATTAAGGCCACGCACATTTGAAATATTTTAGTTCAGTTTTCTTGGATTTTTTCCTAAAATTATCAAAGAAAAATTTAAAAGTCTTTCAAAGTAGGTAAGAGTAGTATATTTTCTCTTAATAAAATTATTCACTGGAATTACGATTTTTATTGTGTACTATAAAAATAAAAATTATAGAAAAAGGATTGGGGTGACTCAATTACCCCATTTGACCATTAGTATCGAGCGCGCGCCTGCTCCAGGGTTAAAACATGTTGAAGTCTTTTTGCTTTAAATATTAAAAATAATGCAATTATTCTTCATCGGAATTTTATATTATTGCTCATTATTCAACATCAATTCTAAATGCTAATTCTGTGAGGCTTAAAATTACAGGTCGATTAAAACTTATAATTTGAGCAATCATTTAAAAAAAAATCATTTTCAAGCTCTCGTATTTTACCGAAAAAAGCCTTAATCATGCTAGAATGACTCTAGAGTTGGAGCTTCCACTCCAAATCATGGTGGATTTCGATCTAAAGCAATCCCCATCGCTCCACAGGGAGGATCTGAGGAATTTCTCACGACGGATTTCTTTATTCATTAACGGCTTTTCTGTGAGCACATGCTTCTTTCTACCACACCAAGCCACCGTGAAGACTTTGAACCTTTCTATACAATGGATCTTTAGTAGCATCAGGACTCGAACACACGACTCCGTGTAATTTTTTCTTTTCGATGTATAAATCCACGAAGTGAAAGAAATGACACATTCATAAAAAATAAATTTCTTCCATTAAAAGAACCCATTACACTGCTTTTACCTGAATACTCACGACGAATTATTTTGAGTGAGTGAGTGAATTTAACGTCGCATTGTTCAGCTACACGAGGGCTTTTGGCGACGGACCACGTCATTTTGAACCATGGTCAAGTGACGTGGACGACAGCTGAGCTGGCACCCCCGCCCTCTCCTAACTACCACACCAACGGGAGGATGTTTGAGCTCTCGACAGATTTAACGTGCATCGCTCCCCTACACGGCGGGTCTTTAGTGGTACTGGCCTCGAACTCGTGACAAGGCCAACGACGATCCAATACCTTAACCACTAGTCTACCGAATTACTTGGAATGAAACCTTTTTGACATTGATGTCGTACGAGCTCAACTTTTGAGACAAAAATCTCATTATATACAAAGGTAAAATGACGACACCCGAGAAATAAATTGGCAGCCTTTTCATCGTTTTCTATATTACAAGAATCAGAATTTATTGTTCAACATCGAGAGTTACATTAACGTCACTGTATGAAGCAACATGAGGGTTATTGGCGAGGATGACATCTGAAATGGCACCCCCTCTCCTAACTTCCACAACACGCCAACGGGAGGACTTTAAGCTTGACAAATTTAACATGCATCATCTTCCTCTACACGACGGATCTTCAGGATTAACAACGTTGAAGAAACACGTGGATCATTGGCTCAGGTCATCCCACTGGAATTCAGAGTGAGATGTCATTCCATACGTGTTTTTACCTGATCATGATTTAAGACAACAAGGTCATCAGAATGAGTGCAGCTATAGTAGAGCTACCAAAAAGGGAGTGGTAGTCTATGGCGAGAACTGTTTAGGTCGAACGTCTTAGATCAGTTGGTGTAGAAGTTTTCGAGAACGTCAGCAACGATATCGGATCTCCATGACAATGTCAGCCGTCACATGCCTCCCGTGAAATCAAGACTATTTTAAAAAAGTCAGACGGGAAATATTAGAACACCCACCGTACAGACCGGATTTCTAACACTGATTTATAGGCCTTTAGGCCAAGAAAGACAGTATTAGGTGAAGTGAAGGAAGCTGGGCAGGTCTTGCTCAAGAATGAACTTTCTACAGTGAAGACATATCTGCTGCCGAAACGATGGAACCTTTGTTACAACCCTCAGAGCAATTTCTTTTGATTTCCAATGAAATAATTCTTTTCATTGAACTTGTCCACTTTTTATTTGGGCAACACTTATACATGGATGCATCATTCTAAGCAAGACAAAAATGCTTCCTCTCATCCGAGGGTTCTATTTGAATTGCAAGGGAGTTTTACTCTATAACAGGGGATTGCCGAGACGATTCGAAACAAATTTCACAAGTTCCTTCTTTATCTCAATTATTCTATATTTAAGGAAACGCTTAACTGCGTTGGTTATGTTAACAATATTTCACCCACTTTGAGATGCCACGCAGCAAAATTTCTAGAACATTTTTTTTTTTTTTGTAAAATTTAATAACTTCTTATAATATTAAACTTAAATACAAGAAAACTGATAAAATTCTTGCTAATTGCAGTGATTATTTATAAACACATTAGCTCCTTTCCAACAGTCTGGGTAATACTTTAAAAGTTTTGCTTATTTTATAATTGCAAACGGATAAAAACTGGTACATATGTGAACAAAAACAACCAAGGTAAATTGTAAATATGCTCTTAATAATTTTGAAAAAAAACGCCTCTTTTTCTATGACCTTAAGTTCTTGATAGTTCCAATTTCAAAAAAAAACCAATAATCTCAAGAAACTTTATTCTTATTATTAACTTTATTATAATTAAAATCATTTTGTTGTTGTTACTAATGCCACCTGTCAAACGGTGTCAGATCAAGACCTACGAAATTCATTACGACAAAGGACTAGATCAGTGATTCCCAAAATGGTCAATATACATGGAGTGACCTGCAAGGGGTCCACATCAGTGAAAAATTAATTTAGGGGTCCATGAGGTATAAATAGAGGTCTATGATGGTGGCTCTCCTTAAACCAAATCATGATTTTAGTTTATAAAGAAAATTGCATGGAAAACAGATTTACTAATTTTAATAAGGTTAATTTGTAGTTACAAGGTGACAGCATAAATCTTATTAAAAACAAAGACCATGTCTGCAATTTTGGTTTTTAAAAGACATATCTGTCATTTATCACCAATTATGGAATATCGTAAGCAAATTTTTAATGAATTTTTCAGCATGTTTGCCAATCTCCAAAACAAAACACTACTAACCGAGGAGATTTAGGGTTAAACCTGACACAATTGATTCCAAATGTTGGAAAATTGTTATTGAAGCACCAGATTTATTCCTCTCCATTTGATGGTTGTTCATTTATTATATGTATTAAATTTTAATTTAATTAACATGTTTTTTCTTAAGTTTTAAATACCATACTTCACTTCAGTTAGAAATTTAAATAGTTTAAAGTAAGTAGATCGATACCAGCTGTGAAAAACACATTTAAATTGGTAAATTTGCTAAAATTCAATATTAGGTAAGCAGGGGTCTACCACAAACCAAAAAACATGGCAAGGGGTCTATGAAACAAAAAAGTTTGGGAGCCTCTGGACTAGATTGTACACCTGTTGTAGCTTTGAGCACCATGCAGGTGACAGTATGATTTGGCTCAGTGTCCCACCCCAACTTTGAGGGAAGTCACCCTGGGGATGGTCAGGGCTCCTCTTCCTCCTCCACCAACCCCATGAAAGGACTTGCGGCTCCACGCCTATTTGGAGTACCCCATGTCACGATGGCACTATATATTTACAAACATCTACACTTTTCTGAGATTCAAACCCAGGCCCTACAGCACAACAGTCAGCATTGCTAACTACTATACTGGATGGGTGGCCAAGAAATCACTTCGCAAGATTCAACTCCTTGGGAGCATCAGGCACGAATAAGAAATGACAAACACAATAGTTAAATAACAAGATAATTTATTTAAAAATTATCTTACAAAAAAACAAAATGTAGTTGTTGCAGAAAAAACTTTCAAACAATTATGTACTTTTGAGCAATCTTATGACCAATCTTTCATTACAGAAAACTCAAATTATCAACAACTATGTAACTTTTTAACAAAAAGACAAATGCAATTTCTGAGCAATCAGAACAAGTGTGGTAATAAAAAATGATCCATTGACATCAAAACTATGCATTTTTTTAAAATTATATGAAAAGGAAATACATTAATAGCAATAATTGTTTTTAATTAAAACATTCAATCAATTTGACATACATATATATATATATATATATGTGTGTGTATATACATATATATATATTAACACATTTTGATAGGTTTGCAGAGTATTTAAATATGATTGACCTTTATTCATGTTCAGTAGTTGACAAGCTGTTTTTTAATAACACAATGCTTCCATAAACAAAAAAGTTCTTAAGAAAAATCTTATACAAATTCTACTTAACTTTAATTTGGAATTGAAAAATTCTTCAAAACAAAATATTAGGCTAGAAGATAACAGATAAAGTATTTCTTTTTAATTTAATAAAAGGACTGAATTTTTCTTTGCATGTGATGACTTGTATTAGAATTATGGCATTTACAGAAAAATAAAATTGTCAATGGCATTCATTAACATAATATTAACAACAACAAAAAAAATCAACATAAGCAAAGCTTTTCATAAAATATCCCTATATTACACTAAAAACGTATAAACAAACAATTTTTATTTGATATATTAATAAAGCTCTATTTTAGAAAAATCTTTGCAATGTTTCACGATTAGATAAATATTATTTTAAATTTGATTATTTGCCAGAAGAAGAATAAAAAAGGAACACACAATATTTAAAACTGGATTCATCAAGATTATCAAATTCAGCTAAATACATTTTTTAAGCATAAATACCATTTTCACATTGAAAATGAAAATCTCATTATTCCAGACAGAATTCATTTATGAAGGATAGAAAATAGAGATACTTTTACATCAAAATGTGTTCAAAAATATTCTTTTTTTAGCTTACCATAAGGTACATAATATTTACAAAATCTCCTGCACTCTAACAGCAATAAGAAGCCGATGGAGAACAGAAAATAAAATGACTTTATCCAACAATCAGTAAAAATATATTAATTTTTGAAATAGTTTCAAACACACAGAGAAACAAAAAAAACAACAAAAAAAAATTGAAACATGTCAAGGTGCTTTATGTACAAAAGGCAGTAGAGAATATTTGCATTGTGGTTTCCATACTCACATTTCCGACAATGCAACTGCTTGCTGACGCGTGACTGAACAAAAACATGTTTAATGTATGGAAGAGACAACAAAATGAGAGATTGTGGTGGTGTAGTTTAAATGCAATAGATTATGAGCAAGAATTTATACTTTTTCAATTAAAATTATACATTTCTCATGAATGCTTTACAGTCACATTACAATGACCACAAATATTCAATGGTGACAAAGAACACTTAAAAACATTCTTTTCAACTAAAAAAAAATCAAGGCAAATGGAGTTAATCATTCATTTGAGCAATTGATAAATATCTATTAATTAAATAACTACCGTTAAAAATATCTACTAGGTTATTATGTTTAAAACCAGTAAATGAAGGTGACAAAAGGCAATGGTTTGGAACATAAATACAGCTACATATATATGCTATGCCCAATATATAGAGAAGGAATAATAATTCAAACACATTTTGGTAATTTTTTTTATAGAGAAGCAGTTAAATAAAAACTCAAAGTGAACAACATTTTAAATATGAAGTAATTAAAAATTTCTCAAATTACATACAAAAGTAACACCACAATCTTTCTCTGTAGTAGAATGTCCAAAATGCATGAAAGAGCGTTTATACATATTTACAGAAGTTGTGAAACTTCATATTTTATTTTCTTCAGCCCTCACGTACAAGCATAGAATTCGGAAATGTTCGCTTCAAAATGAAAACCACAATGCAGTTTAGACTCTACTGAAAAGATTTTGGACATTCTCACTACAAGACTCTTCCATACAAGCACAAGCTACAAACTACTCAAAAAGACATATTTCATTAGAGTAAATATTTTGAGTTCCCATTTAATTGAGGAGGAAACAAATTTTCAGCATTTACAGGAAAAATTAACATCAATAATGAAATAATTATCCGTTATAATACACAATTTTAATCCAGTGGAAAGATATTCAAGAAATTATGGTAATAAAAACTCACTAAAATAGAAAATGTCTACAAATTCAACAGTATTTTCAATTATAAACATATTTTTGTGAATAAATATTCAAACATTCTGAAAAAATAATTATAATAATACTCCCATCCCTGATAGTAAAAAAACCCCAATTTCTCCAATGAATACAGTAGAGCTCATAGGAGAAATCTGTTTAGTAAAGTCTTCTAAAATTTAACATTGTGAAGAGTGATCTAAAATAAAAATCTGAAGTTTTAGATGGGTAAATTAAGAGCCCCCTAACCCAAATTTTACAATAAATCTAAATTGGAGTTGATTCTACAATTAAAAAAATCAAACACATAATAGGAACAATATAGAGAAAAATGGATTTGTGTTTACTCTCTTTCTAATTTCTCTACCATTTTTTTATAATTAATTTAAAATAAATACAAATTATTAATATTTTCCTAAGGATAAGGTACAATTTTATACATTCAGGATCTTAAAAAAAATATATGTGGTTCAATTAAAAGTTACATGTAAAGTAGATTGATTGCCATACAAATTGGAGGTTACATCTTAATAGTCCACATTTAAAAAAGATTACATAATTAAATCTAAAAAATAAACAATTTCTTTAAAAAGTTAGCAATTTAAGAAAACTACCATTTCTTAATTAATCCTCCCCCTTTTTTCCCTTAATTTAATTACCATTAAATTTTTTGAATATTATCTCATTAATATTTAAAAATCAATATGAATATTTTAAATTCATGAGGAAATGAATCATTGAAGTTTCCTGGGGCAAAATCTCATGAGACAACTTTAAGTTTAGAGGTTTAAAAATAAAAAAAAAACATTTTTTTTTTCAAATTTAATTTTTTTTACTGTTAAAAATCTGTAAGATTTTTACAATGTTTTGCAGAGTAAGGGGAATTCGTATCAAACTAAAGCGTTTCTGACAAATATGGATATTTTTCCTATTCGTTAATTGCTTTTGATTATTATGCTTCAGAAAAGAGATTTATCACTAAGGCAATAGAATGGTGCATCTCGAGGATCACATACACTTGATGGAAATATTTCCTAAGCTAGTTAACAACTAAATATTAAATCCTTTAATAGGCAACAACAAAAAAAGGATGAAACTGCACAGAAAAACATTGTTCTTACCTAAGTATATGATACAAATACCAAGAAAGTTTTTTTTCTTGTATAGATAGAAATTTCACACAAATGATAAATCCAAAAGTAAAATTCAAAAATTAAATGGGAACAATGGTGAAAATTAAACAGATTTTCATTAGCAATATTGTCCGTTTTTTACTAAGTGGCACTTATAACAAACTGAATTCATGAAAAAATAAACATATTATGATTACACATTGAAAAAAAAGTTATTCATTCAAAATATACAATGTAAAGAAACAAAAAAGTTTATATAAAACTCTTGATGACAAAAAAAATAGTCTTTTATGTAACTCATGTACAAAAATGACATGATCAAAATACAAATATTTACACAATATTCACAATCTTTTAACCCCTCTTTTTTACATTTACCATTAGAACAAAACTGGAGAGGAATTGGTTCGGGCAAAAATCGAACCAATTTAAAATAATGATAACATATCTGGTTTGTTCAGTCCAAGAATGGTATAGTTTGCACAGAGAGAGAAAGAAAGAGCTGCTATTCTCAAGAGACTCATTCGTTCTTTTGGCAATAGAGCTCTTTGAGGGACTTGAGCTCCTCAATGAGAGCCTTGTTCTGGTTCTCAAGCACTGCAACTCGATTTTCTAAACACTTAATGTACTCTTTTTTCTTCCTTCGACATTCTTTGGCTGCTTCTCTGCAATAAAAGAGATTGTTAAATGACTTCATATTGCTGTATACAAATGGTTAAGGGTTCAAAAATACAATATGGAAACAATTATGAAATTTTTACCATAATACACCCATCTCCATACAAATTTGTACACCAAGAAGTAAAAACAGGATTGTTATGAAACTTGGCATGAAGGTACACATCAGGTGATAAGAAATGATGATATAAGATTATAAGAAATGCAGCAATGTTAATAATTAGAAATACAGCATGACTGCACATTGCATAATGCCACCAGAAGGTGTTGAGCTTTGTTCTCCTTGGATCATGAAATAGGTAAGTAGAGTTTATCTGCATGTAATTAAGTCTGTTGCAGAGGAATGCTTCATAAATAGAGATGCCATTACACCACCATCGGAAACAATAAGAGCAGTTGTCATTCAAGAGGGGGGAAATCATAGAGATGATGGAAGTGAAGTAATTATCTCACCACCTAGGCTGTTTTGACTTTATTAAGAGGTGATGTTGGGACCAATGGACAACAATTTGTTAAACGGCAAACAAGCTCAGAACGCCTTCTACAAACCAAAGGTCGAGAAGACCATCACATCTCACGACACACATGAACAGCACCAGCTGTCTCACTGACCGTCATCCATACAGAGGAGGAACCTTCATCACAGGCATCTTTGTCAATCTGTACCATTGCAAGTTGCCATTGCAGCACCCATAATATGTAGTGCCACTCCTCATTGCCTCCATTTTCAGACTCTAAAAGATTGAACTGAAACCAATGGAATCGAATCCTTTTCAGCAACGAATTCAAATTCAGTTTGGGCAGTGGTGATAGTTGTGTAACTGTGTGGAGGTTCTGTGGTGAACATTTGAATCTTGCCTTCACTGCATAGCAGCACAACTGGTGTAATGACATACAACACATGATCATCCATAAAACTGATCCACTGCACCATGACAACCTAGAACTTTTGTGACATTCTACCACATGTGTTCCGCTTATAGCAGGGCTCCCAGGAGCCATCTTTCAAAAAAATAATGTTCGTCCACACACAACAAAGGTTTCACAGGACTGACTCTGCCATATTTCTACCTTTCCCTGGCCTACTCGATCCTCAAATATGTCACTGATAAAGCATACCTGGAATCATTTAAAACAGCAAGTTGGACAGCATGCAAGTTTGGTCCAATTAGTAAGGAGTTAACAGTAACTGTGGAACAAGATGTCGCAAAACATCATATAGGATTTGTATGCTTCAATGCACACCATGCATTCATGCTAGAGGTGGTCCAACATAGTACTAAAACTGTTCTTCATTTATAATTTTTTCCACAGTACTTTATCATTTTGCTTTGATCTTATAATCACTTACATCACTTTACATCAACGTTGTACTTACTGATGTAAAAATTCATTTTACTCTGAAAACTCTTTCTTAGTGTGCAAATTTTTATGGCAATGAGTGCATAATAAAAACAGTGATATGGGTTTATGTTTAGAAAATAGAGAAATTGACTCATTCCTTATATTAATAAAATTAGCCTCTGACCTGTTTTTGAGGAGCCTAAGCTCCCTCTTGCGTGCAGCCTCCTCCGCCAACTGCTGAGGGTTCTGGATGGTCTGGAGGCTGCCCTGAGAGAGGCCCCCCGTAGGGGTTGACGCACGAATTTGGTACGTCTGCAGGTCCGCAGCAGATACTGTCACTGAAAAGTTATCCAATCTATTAACAGTGACAAATTTATGAAATAAAAAAAAGAATCAAAAACACAATTAAAATAATAGAGAAATAGAACCTGCAAAGTATAAGGAATAAAATGATTGAATGTGCACATATTTTAATTTGAAATAAGAAATTCTGACCGATAATGTTCATTTGCTGTGAGCTAAGAGTTGAGGATTCTTGGTTCACAGTAACTAATTAAAATGCAAAGATTAAAAACTGTACTTATTATTCAAATATTTTTAATTACTATGGATATTATTTCATAATAATTTTTTTAAACCATATTTGTTAAACTATAACAATTTTTTCTGTAACTATTTTGCTTTGGCAGATTGTGAACAATTCTAATGTTTACATTCTAGAATTCCAATGGTTTTTTAGAAGTAGCTAAACCTAATAAATAAAATGATTTGACAAGGATAATATAATTTTACTTGTATTTAAATCAAGCTTAGCCAACAACTGACAGTTCTATTTTAGAATACAAGAATAAGTTGAAAATAATAATTGATTCAGAACAAATGAGGCAGAAAAGACATTTAAATTTCTCCATTCTGAAGTAATAGATTGGAAATATGGTAGTATTAAATTGAAACTCAGTTCTCAATTTCATCAGAACAGAAGAAATTAAACTTAACTATTTAGTAATCCAATTAGAACCAAAATATGTTGACAACATTTGGGACATTGATAAAAAATACTAAAATGTAATCCAGTCAAGGCTTAAGAGAACATAATATTGAAATTTCTCATTCTCAATCCCAAAGCCGATCTAGCAAATGTTTTAATCTCATGGACATTTATCATTTCCATTTTAGAGTTCAATGTAAGCCACAGAAATGCACTCCACCTAGTACATGGAATAAAGATTATTCCAAATTAGAAAGCTTCAATCTAAATTAGATATAGCAACAAATTCTGTTGCAGAAAATAAAAAATTTCGGTTTTCTAGTAAATTATGAAGCTAATTGCTCAATATGATACCTAACACATTTAAAAATAAACAACAATCAGATTATAAATTATTTGCTGCAAATGAAACAAATTTCAACCTATACTCAAAATGCTAAATATTTATTTCAGACTGAATCAAGAATTTCAACTCCCAGTTGTGATTGCAAAATTTTGTAAAGGAATCTTAGGAACTAACGTCCCCCACAAAAAAATTTTATTTATTGATATTAAAAGAGAACATTAATTGATGGATATTCAAGGGTGATATTTTCTGCAGCGCAAAGTATCTTGATATTGTAACATTGTGTAAATGTAAGAATGTTTCTACTTAATTTTTACAATACCCCCCCTCCAAATTAATAACCCAGTATTTTGCATACTCAAGTCAAACATTTCACAACAATCAAAGGTGCTATGACTGAATCTAAATTTATGCTTGACAATGAAATTATTCACCCATCTAGCAGACAATGGTTCAGTTCACTGTATCTTATGACTAAAAGAGATGAAACATGTTAAGACTGTAAACAACTTAATGCTAAAATAGTTCTAGACAAGCACCCAATACCACTGAATAGATTTCCCACTACATTTTAAAAAACATCACAACATGTTCTAAACTGATTTACTTAAAGTGATTTTAAAGTACCTATTAAAGAGGATGAATGTAAAACTGCACAATTACAACACCTTTCGGCTTATATGAATTTAATGTAAGGAGTTTGGCTTTAAAACTTTGCTGCTACATTTCAAAGATTTAGGTGGAAGTCTTTGGAGGATTAGATTCTGCATTTCTTTTTTAACACATAAAAGTTTTTGAAAGATTAAATGATTATGGATTATGAATAAGTATTTCCAAATCTGTTTGATCTTTTGGAATTGAATTTCTAGGTTATTTTATCACAGAAGAAGAGGTCAGGGTTCTCTGTGGACAGATTTTAAAAACAACTTAAACCTGTGGCATACACAGACTACTTTCATGGAATGGGTTACATTAGTAAAAAAACGTAGACAGAAACACCAAGATGAAGTTTCAATGCTAAAAACTAAAAATCTGTTGGTCTATGAGAGTGGTTAGAGCCCCCAAACCATACCCTTATGTACGGCACTGACTTGAACCACCACACAAAGGTCCATATCCAGTTATCAACAGTTCATCAATTTTAAACTCAAGATAAAATATAAATAAATAAATGTATTAGTAAACAGACTGAAACCCAGTATATATTCACCCACAACAGAGTATGGAAATTATTGAAAAATAAAAATCTATACAACTCTATATTGTATGAACAATAATCTTGTCAGTGGTGTAACACAGAATAGTAGGCCCCCCTGCAAAGTCAGGTTTTGGGCTCCAAGCCAGAATTTACAAAGTACTTTGCGTCAATCAGGCTTTGAGCTCCTTAAAACCGTGGCCCCCAGCAATGCACGGGTGTACATTACACCACTTGAGTCGTGTGGCAGCTATGATTGAAACTATAACAACTGTGACTGAACTACTGTTTAAATTTGCTTCAAGGCAATATTAAACTGACTGAATTCATAGCCTTCCAGTGAGATTCAAAGATTGATGTATTTTAAATAATAATTTATATTATATTTTTGCTGACAAGCATCATTATACTTACTTTCAACCTTTTAAATGTAGCTGGTAGGGGCATAAATTGAACAGTTTAAAATGTAATTATTACTTTGCAATTAATTTTTAAAATTATATTTGTTAAAATATATTGATTTCTTCTGTAACTTTTATCTTTGACAGTATGGCAACAGTTCTAATGTTTATATTCTATAATTCCCAATGGTTTTTAATATTACACAATGCATCCATTAAACACAATTAAAATAGTAGCCTCATGCAAAAAGTTCATTCAGGTGAAGGCACAGCGAATGAGCAATGCAGCACCATGGTGAAGTGACTAAAGTAGTAAAGTGATTTTGCACAATCATCAAACAAAGCAATAATAAGCATTAAAATTACTATAAGTGGAATTAAAGAGAAATAATTTATTATATATTGCTCTTTCAATCTGTCATATATATATATATATATAACTTAAAATTAATGTACATGCTAACTGGAGTATTATATCTACAATACTTAAATGCATCTATTTATTAAAAAAATATTAAAGCACATTAATTTTTATAGAGAAGAGCCAGCTTTAAAATTAAAACATTCCAAGCTATTGTCCTCATAATTATTTGATTCCAAGTTCACTTCACTAACAGATCCCGCTCCCCCCACCTCTTTTGCTTTATGTTCTCTCTCTCTCTCCATATATATATATAGGGGGAGAGATATTCACTTTCTCCTTTTTTAACATAGAATTTCTCGCAGATAAGCATCAAAAAGACATGCATCACACTTGTTATACTTGAAGATAATACACCCAACTCTTTTTTTTTTATCAGGGTATATATTTCCTTAAGAAAATTGTGCATTAAAAGAATTATGTAAAAAAAATACAAGTCAAATGTAGTATATTTAGAGATGTGTGCCACAACTTTAAAAAATCATGTTGCTGACAAAACCCTTAAATATTTTCCAAAAAAAAACATGCAAAAAAGTAAAAATGAAATCCACACAAGTTATATATTTATAAAATAAAAACAATTCTTTTCATTACAAAAAAAAATTTTTTTAATTAGTGTGCAGTGAAAGTTCAGTCAATAAGTACATAACAACCAGGGGCATAGCTACTGCTGCATCAATGATATAGGGCCCCCAATCTCTGGAGGCTTAAAGGCGCGTAATAAAAAAAATTGCAGAATGTTAAGGAGCCTCCAAGGAACTTTGATACATGACCCCTGCAAGACTAGCTACACACTGCATAAAACACATAAAAATTAGGAATAAAACTACTAACTATCAACTATTCATCGTTACTTGATAACAAGCATGTACATTTATGACAAACAGGATAAAAAATGCTATCCTCAGTAGATGTGTCAGATATGTCAGGACAAATGTCGGCTATGGTTCAAATGAAGAATTGTATTTATTTTAACAGCCTCTGTTGAAATGAACGAGTTGCTTACATAGTTTTCCTCATATCCTGCTACATAAAACTAAAGATTATGTTGAAATTTTAATGACTGCTCTATGTCAGGATCACAAGTAAGCAAATTTCATACTTGTAGCAAATTTCAAGCCACAGAAAATTAAATCAGCTGTTAACCACTTAACAGTGGCACCCTCGTTTGACAGCACGCAAATATGTGTGTCACGGAAATCGAGCGATGACAAATATACTCAAAAATTGCATAGTAAGTGTTGCTGTGAAAATATAGGATTAAAAAGATGGGTTTGTTTTATAAAATTGACAATTTTATTATGAATACTTTTCTATTTGGTAAATATAAACATATACATTACTCCAAAAACTAAAGAAAAATTACATATAAAAGTAAGAAATTCCTCCTGAATTTTAGTGACCATCGAAATTCCCAAGCTGAGAACTAAACACACAATGATCTACTTCCTTCCTTATTGACAAAATATTTTCTACCTGTCTTAACACTAAAGAAATTCTGAAGTAGGTGCAGTAGGGTTTTGATCAAGGTCCTCTTACCAAAATGCATCCTTACCTTTCCAAAAAAAAAAAAAAAACTGAAATAACTGAGCAGCACAGCATTACTCTGATGTCAACATATGGCTTAACATCAAGCATTGGCATTTACACTACTCAATAGCTGAGTAACTACAGGCCAGCAGCTATCAATGGGCTTAGTGCCTCGTAAGCATCACCCATTAGTTACAGGGCTGACTATACCTGAAGGAACACTATTATAAATCAAATTTCCAACTTCTGCCTTTGCCTTTTTCAGACTAACATCTAAAAATCCTTATTATCCCTTACAAATAAATTTGTTATGCAGACTTACAGGCTGTTTCAACTGAAGCATACACGGACACACAAGTTAATCTTAAATTTTTCACATTTTTTTATTTGTTTTACTCCAGCTTAGCCTCAAAATATTCTAAACATCTTAAAATTTAAGAGTATGTTTTGTTCTTCTAAAAAATTGCGATTTAAATAGCCAACAGTCACTTCTTTTTTTACACATGACGAATATACTCATCAACACAAAATCCTGCAACTTCTCCATGATGAGTATAATCTTCAATCACAGTTAACTAGTTAATAGCTTATCTTTACCTTCAACTTAGTCATTATCAACTTGAGACTTCTGAAACCATGATTCCTACAATATTACATTTTTAAGAGTAAAAAAATTATCATCAACACAAATTATGCAGAAAATTTCACCATTGATTAAAAAATAATTTAATTAACTTTTAGAACTTTATTGAAATTGTTTTTTGTGTCCTATGAACTGAGCATTAACACAAAATACAATTATACTGAAGAAGGAAATGCCACATGTAAGTTGAAGAAGGCAATTATAAAATTCAGGTATTCCCCATAGCTCCAGATTACAAAGTAAACGAGCCATGAAGTAGACCAAAGTCCCTCACACATGTGGACATAGACCATCCATCTTCTGATTACTCTGTCAAAATTATAATTAAAAAGAATTGAGGAGATAGGGATTCCTGCTGGAATAAAAAAAATTTTGTAACAAAGTTTATTGGTGAACAGTGATATTTCACAATCTTGTAAAAAAAAAGAAAAAGAGTTGGGTGCATTTAGAAATAAGATTTTAAAAGGGTTTTCTCATGGAAATAAATTTATTGTTTTTATAAAAACACAGATGCAAGTCCCTATGCTTTTGTATTGATTGTTTTCATAAGCAAAACATTATACAAGAGAATACTACCTGGAACAAAAAACTGTCCATCTTGGCCTTGAGTGTACTGAACAATGGCACTCGCTGTTCCACTCCCTGTGTTAGTCATTGTTAAGGTCTGCAAACCTTGAATGCCACTATCTTGACTGTTTGTTGCTAACTGGATAGCTATAATAAATAAACAAAACAATCATAGAAATAATTCAGGCCAATGTTTATACATTCAACAGTACATAATGTTGTAGCCATTTAGATGAATAAGTATTTTAAAAAAAATTGTATAACCTGGGTTCCTTCGAAGAAAATTTCAATAAGTAATATTTATTTTTAAACTTGTTGCGGGCTCTATCTGTGGATCTTCCATTAATCCTCTTGGGGAAACTATTCTTTAACTGTATTTTTAGTTTAAAAACCACTTTCCATACAGCTGACTTAATTTTATGCTAATGTAAATGCTATTTAAACCCCAGCAATCGGTGTGTTAGAAAGAAAGTTAACCATGGAACATGAATTGAGAATAGTAGTGAGTTATTAATTCTGAAGTTTGTATTCAACTATAACATCCATTCAGAGAAGTTGACTTGAACAAGGCTGTTGCATTTCAGGAAGAAGTTATCAAGTGATCTCTACAAGCAAATTAAGAGATAAGTTATTTTGAAAAATCTTATAAGTTAGATAGCTTAGATTAAGATTGCTTCCAAGTTATTAAATTAGCTGTAAATTGCTCATTAAGTGCTAAACCTCAAATAAATGTAATTATTTTTAAAACAATGTCAGCTTTTATTCCCCAAAACTTCTTACACCTGCAACCTTCAGGTTGCAACAAACTTTTTAAAAATAATATATGTTGATTTTAATACATTAAAAATTATTCATTTAATATCTTTTTTCCCAACAATATAGAAATATAATCTCTAAGACTTTATCATTTGGATGTTCTTTTTTTAAGGCCTATAAACATTCTAGCACAACCTTATTGAGGTACTTAAATGAGTCTGTGGTTTTGTATTTGGATACTTAAATTGAGCTGAGAAATTTATTGACTCACTTAATTCTTCTCTAAGAAATATGCATCCTTTTCCCAAAAACAACAGTAAAAGAATTCAGTGTGAGTAAATGAGAGTTATATTAACATCACACTATAAAGCTACATGTGGGCATTGGGCAACAGACCTCGTAAATTTGAACCATGGTCAAGTGATGACGATGACACCTGAGCTGATACACCTTCTCCTAACTTCCACATCACACCAACAGGATGACATTTGAGCCTCAGCCCCCTCTACAGGGTGGGTCTTCAGCAGCACTAGGCTCGAACTAATGAAACTCCACCCATGAGTCAGTGACCTTGACCATTAGGCATAAAAGAATTCAGATAGACATTCTTTAAAGAAACTGATAGACTTACAAAGAAATATCAAAATAGAAACTTGGTAAGTTTACAGTAAGATATACTTGTAAAAAAAACATGATTGCTTGTGATAAATTTTGTGTACCTGACAAATAGATACATATACAACATCAGGCCAAAAATATCCAATTATTCCTGCTTCAGAAGTATGAAAACAATTTAGGGATATAGATGATTCATCAAGATGACTGACTCATAAATAAAAATTTGCAAAAGGATTCTTTAGGGTGATTATTGGCAGCATAAGAAACACTTGTTAATTGATATAAAAATGTGTTTTTGTAATTTATACAAATCAGTCAGAAAAGGAAGAAAAAAGCAGATAAAAGCAACAAAATAAAGAAAAGAAGATCACTGCAATGTATAGGTTCATCTCTAAAATGTGTTAACAAAAAATAATTATCATCGGAGGAGAAAGGAAAGTTCCCTCAAATACTTCAGAGATAAATGTTACTTTTCTATAAAGTTCTTTTCCAAAAATTATAATTCTTAAAATTGTTTAAAAAAGAAAAATGAAATTTCCCTACCTTTAAGCAGTCCTGAGGTGGAGTATTGATTTCCACCTACTGTAATGGTATTGTTCTCCTGCTCTTGGGTCTCCTGAGTTATGTTGTGGGGTTCCTCTTCCTTCAGCACAGCAGTAGTACTGCCGTCTGTTGCAGACAGCTCATTCAGAATTTTTCTATACGAGGGCCTACGAGCTAGAATCTCTCTTCGCTTCTTAGGGTCCTCAGAGGGGGTAACAAGGGTTACTGTGCCGTCCTCATCCTTGGCAGTTGCAATTAACTGCAGAACACAAAAAGATGCTTTTGTTTTTGACATATAAAGCTTTCAATAAAACAAGGATAAAACTACTGACTAAAAGACTTCATTTTACAACCAGATAACCATTCACCTTTTAATAACTTTTCAATTTTGAAGACATATATAAAGCAAATGCTCCAATTCCTTTTTTTCTTCTTCTTATATTTACATTATTTTCATTCATTACTTTAGAATTAATACAAAATTATTAAAGGTAATTTTTAAAAAGTAGCCAGCAGTGAATTAGGGAATTTCTGTTGTTGTTGTAACTCATGCCGCTTGCCTAATGAAGTCAGATCGAGGCCCGCGAACCTAGGGCCGCGCGCCTAAGGGCTAGAATTTTTACACCTGCAGGTGACAGTACGATTTTGCTCGGTTCCACCCCAATTTAGAGGGAGAAAATCCTGGGGAAGGCCAGGGGCCTCCCACCTCTCTTCTATTATATTTCTAGGGTATTTCTAAATAGTATTAGCCAGACAATTTTAAAAAAATACTCCAATGTATTTCTTTTTTCTTATATTTAATTCTTTTCATACATTACTTTAGAGTTAATACAAAATGATTGGAAGGTAATTTTTAAAAAGTAGCCTGCAGTGAATTAGGTTATTTCTAAATACATGACAAATTAAAAAAAGGGCTATTCATGAGGTTATCTTCTAACAAATAATGAAAGCAGCAACTACATGTGTTGAATGCAACCCCATCAATTATAAAGAGTGCAGATATCACTGCTATATAACAAAGAAGTGTTGAAAGAACGAGCATCACACATAACTGTGTGTGAACATAGCTCTGGAAGAACTTGTAATTAAGTGCAAAAGAAAATATACAATTCACTTCTTTTTCTAGTTATGATTATTTACAACTAGTCTAAGATAAACAGAGCTATAATGGACCAAAACAAAATTACTAATAGCATATTTCAGCATTGACATTTAAATCATCATGGTCATTTACTTTTTTATATATTTTTTAAAGCTTTTGGTATTGTTGATTTCAAATCAATCCAAAATATCACAATTTCAGTAAAATCTAAAAAGTCATATTTCATAATCCTAATATATAATACTTACTAAAAATTATAATATTTTTAAAAATATGAGGGATTTCCCTTAATCCACATTAGTAAAAAAGGGGTTTCTTTCCATTTTCAAGAATAATTTGCTTTTAAAAGGATATTTTCAAAAAGAACAATTAAAAGAAACTTAAATAACATTTTTAAAAAATTAAATATAACTGCTTAATACATATAACCTTTCTTGGTTAAAATCATACTTCTTTCAGATATACTTACCTGTACAGGATGAACACTGGCATCACCATCTGTACTATGAATCACAGATCCTGTTCCTGTCAACTTATTCAGTAGGATCACATTTTTCGAGAGCTGAAATTGTAGTATGCATTGAAATAAGTGATAAATTACAATACTTCCCATAAATGTGTAAAATATTAAGACAGTAACATAGGACATTCAACCAATTATAAGGCATACAAATGACTGACATATAATTTCAGATTTAAAAGAGGTCTGTCACCATTTTTTACTTCAAACACTGATGATTACACAGATTTTGAGGAAATTTATTTAATCAGATGCAATTTAGTGCAAAATATGAAGAAAGCTTTATTAAGAGAGACTTCATTCTTAAGAACAGAAAAATAAATTTAAAAATTATTTTAAGGAAAACATACCTAATTATATCTTATAAGATTTTTTTTAAAAAAAGGGAGTAATTTTTAAGTAGGGCAGTTTACAGAACCGTAAAAGAGAAAACAAATATCCATAATTCATTAGAACCAAGTTAAATGAAGAAGCCCATTTTGTCTAGTTCCTGAGGGAGGGAACAAATTCGTTTGGGTAGTCTATGAAAATAATCCCTTTTAATAAAAAAAAAAAATTATAATAAGACATTCTTTTGCCAATTTTATTTCCCTAAAGTTTAAATTTAATAGAAGAAAAGTAGCACATATATTTTTTCCCTCCAAACTTTGTATCTCCTGCCATTTCTTAAGCCTAAAAGATGTAACAAAATATCAGAAAATGACAAAAGAATTTTTGTGAATGAAATTTTAAAATCAATAACAAAAATTTTTTAAGGAATTCAGGAACTTCTGAAGACTTCACTCAATCATTCAAATTTTCATGTTGTGAATTTCTAGAGGATAGGTAGAGCATCAGCATATGAAATGCCTCCCTGGGAATTTACACTACAGCATGCTTCAGGATACAAGAATTCTACAAAAGTTTATTTTGTACTTCCTTTTCATAGATCCCTTTAGGACACGATTTGGAATATAAAGGGATGATTACTTTGACAAATTACACACTTAAAAGCAGTTGTGCACTAATCACTAGCATGACTAGGTGTAGCATGTCTTATGCAGGTTATTGTCATAAATTTTTTAAGGCACAACTTGGGCACTTTGGGGCAACTTGGCCTAGAATCAGAGCCTCGGCAGGGATCTTCATCTTGTTCTTGATTCGGCCTCAGTAAGATCATGATCCAAATAATTTTAATCATCAAATGTTATTCACACGCATATTCTTTGAAAAACTCTATGAATTTGAAACTTATGTAATCATTGTTTGTGTCTAGACCTAGACCTTACATCATCAATTAAGTGAAGGGCAGCAGTTAACCCAGTTAGTCTGCTCCTAAGTTTATGAAACTGAAATTCATATGCATTTATTTGTAACAGGTTATCATTTGTATGAGTATTTAACAACATATGCTATATACTGTCAACTTAAGAAAATGATTTTTTAAAATTGATTTAAGTTTTTTTTTTTTTGTTTTTTTTTGCATAGCGGCTTAAGGTACCACAGCAAGAAATCTTTTAATGTCGTAAGTGCTGGCTCTGGAAACAATGGAGATGATTTGAGATATGGGATAGAATGGAGTAATAAAGAAAGCTGGCATCGATAGTCGATAAAAGATTTAGAGTTGAATGAGTTGTGTTCAGTCCATAGAATGTTGCCATTGCTAAGTATGATTAAAACGTCAGACAGCACACATTTTGTTCTTTCAGGTTTGCTACATTTTTTCACTTGACACATAAATAATTCTGCCTTTGAAATAACACCACTTGGCAAGTTATGAGGTATATAAAATTGATTTAAAGGATGAACAGATACTCATTGATTTGACTGCTGAACATTACATACATTCACCAATAAAATCTTTTACAGTTTCTTGAAGTTAGAAATTTTTAAGTAGTATCAGTTTTGGTGCATTTCTTCAAAAAAAGCTGTACTTGATTCGAAAGTCAAGAACAATTTGCCCATGAGATAGTAATTTGTTGCGACAGGAGTACTCTAGAATTCTCTGGGCCCTGGGGCTTAAGCAAAATACTGATGTTTTACTCCATTGTCACCATAAAGAATAAATTCAATAATGTGTTGTCCCACTTTTAACCTGGATGAAAACTTCCACATGACATGGCATAGAGTGATAAAGCACCCTGATGGTCTATGGTATTTCTTGCCAAATTTGCTCTCAATTGCCAGGCCAAGGCATCAACAATCCCTGGTACATGCCTTCCCATCATATCTCAGATATGCTCTATTTAAGAGAGATCTGGCTGGCCAAGGAAGTGCTTGCCAAGCTGTAAGACAGTTCATAGCAACACATGCCATATATAATCTGGCATTATCTTGCTGAAAAATATGGCCAGTGTACTCCAAAAGGAATGGTAACAAAACAGTTCCCAGAATGTCGTCGATGTACCGATGTGCTGCAAGTGTGCCTCTAATGACGACCAAAGGGGTCCGGTTCTCAAAAGAAATGGCACCCCATATCATAACTCCTGGTTGAGGGCCTGTGTGGTGTGCAATAGTGAAAGCAGGATCAAAACGTTGTCCTGGACATCTCGAGACACGTCTTCGATGATTGTCAGGACACAGTTGGAAGAAGGATTCGTCGCTAAACACTGTACATCCCCAGTTAGCATGATTCCAACCTGATCGAGTAGAGCACCACTGTAATCAGGCTGACAGTGTGCAAGCATGAGTGGCAGGTAGCGTAGTGGTCAGTATGAGCACTAATTTCGCTCCATCAGCCAGCCGCCTGTTAATGGTCATGGTGAACACTCGTGTGCAGGTCACATGTCTGATGGTTGATAACGATAAATCAGGCACTGTGACAGCAAATCTGACAATCAATCTGTCCTTCCCATCAGCTGTAGCCTTAGGCTAACCACTAACATCATGACACTGAAATCTGTCATTGTTCACCCATTCTTACCAGCATCTTCTAAACGCCACAGCGCTTTGCCCCATATGATGAGCGATTTACCCCACTTGCCTCATTCAATCCAATGATACTACCTCTTTCAAACTCTGACAGTTGCTCGTAATGAGCTCCAATCCTGCGGCGAGACATTTTTTCAGTCGTTGAAAGGTATCCTGAATCACAATGCAACAGAAATTTTGACCATCTGATTGAGAATTGCTTCTTATAGACACCTGCTGAGTGCGCAGTTCTAATGTGCTGTAGCTCCCACTATTCATTCATTGGAAACTAAATTTTAATCATTTGCATTCGAAATTTCATGACAATCGGGCAACTCCTTCTTGGTGCGTCATTTTTTATTTGTAATAGAGTGTATGTCTGAATTAAAAAAAGTTTTTTTTCAATGAAAGGTTTATTAAAAAAAAGTTTAGTAAGGAAAAAATCAGCTTGAACAAATGGATCAACAGAATGTGTCAAGAGACCCACAAATGCTGTTGCATTGTACCAGTTTTGAATAGAGACAATTACCCTTTGGGGTAAAAGAAATCAAAATATTAAAAATGATCCACAAATTTTTCTAATATTCTAAAAGCATAAAAAACAAACTCAAAGCTGCAAACTAAATATTTTCCAGTCAACCACTAGAACATTTTTACTGATCCTGATATCAGTGTACAGTGGTGGCCAAAATTGTGGACACTTTTTTAAATTGTTAGATTTTTTAAGTTTGTATGCTTATAGAAAATTTTACGTAGCACAAAACCCTAAGTATTTTATATAAGACAACCAATACCATCTGCTGATATTCATGACTAAATGATAAAACTATGTGGGTACTTCACAGTTGCCTGGATGCAGTCAGGATGTGGCATTTCCGCAATTCTACGTCTTACATATTTTAGACTATCGCTACCGAATAACGATATTTTAGTTTTGTCCCTCTATATAACTAGTGACCAATAATCATTTGTCCAATTAATGTGTTCCATTGCCCACTGTAGTCCCTTTTTTAGCACTGCTGTAAGTTGAGATACAGCTTTTATCGTGGAATTCTACCTTTTAGTCTTACATCTGGTAATCTACTCCTGATTGTTTTTGAACTGACAGAAACACCAGCATCACTCAGATCACTTCTGATGGATGTCCATAAAATTCTTTAATTTCTGAAACATAGTATTTTTGTTCTTCTGTCATTAACAGGTGTAGTGCACCTTTTTTGGCCATTTCCTTCTCTTTTTTTTTTATTAAATTTGTCTCCTGATATCTTAAACAAAATTCTCAGCCTCCAGATGTAGTCATTAAACTACCCACCTGTTATGTAATTTTAACAAATGAAATACCACTTTCTCGTCACACAAGGGTCCAATCTACTCTTTTATTTGATGCCATTGCTTTTTGACAAAATATCATTGTTATCCTGGCCAAAAAACAATCCTGACCTCAATCCTATTGAAAACTTGTGGTACCGTTTCAAAAGTCTAGGCCAAATTAGGTACCCATGAAATAAAAAGGCACTAATTGAGGATATAATTGTTTCCTGTCATGTATTAATGAAGGGAGAGCTTAAAACTGTTTTCAGCTCACTGAAACATCGATGTGAAACTATAATAAAGAATAAAGGCAACCTCATTAAGTTCTGATAACTCACTGCTATCATGTGGCCGCGGTAGCCGAGTGGTATAGGTATCGGACCGTGGCTTGCTTTGTCACCGGTTCGAGCCCAGTACCACTAAAGACCCGCCGTGTAGGGCAGCGATGCACGTTAAATCTGTCGAGAGCTGAAACGTCCTCCCGTTGGTGTGGTGTGGTAGTTAGGAGAGGGGGGTGCCAGCTCAGGTGTCATCCACGTCACTTGACCATGGTTCAAAATTACGTGGTCCGTCGCCAAAAGCCCTCATGTAGCTGAACAGTGCGACGTTAATATTCAATCAATCTCACTGCTATCATCAGTATCTAATGTATATCGACAGTTATTACAGCATAACTCTTTTTGTGTTGCAAATATTTGAATTTTATGTTTTGTATTGAATTTAGTAATAAATTCCCCTTAAAATGATATAAAATACTCAGCATTTTGTGCAACGTAAAATTTTCCATAAGCATAAAAACTTAACAATTTAAAAAAGTGTCCACAATTTTGGCCACTACTGTATATGCACAAAAGTCGACAGAATATGGATTTGAGCAAAATTTTAAATACATCATGAAATTGCACAACAGAATTTAGACTAATATGTATGCGAATTTACGTTGTGTTGTTTTTAAATGAAAGACTCATTTGCCAGGATTTTGAATGCCTTTAGGGAGTTTTTGACCCCTGGAGAATGCGGGTGTTTGATACTCCATTTCAAAATGGTTCTTTAAAGGAAGTTAAGTAATTAAATGCAATTAAAATTTAGGTTATTTATGTAAATTAACTTTGGAGCAAATTCTTCAAAATATTTGCCAATTTACGGATTGACTTATACTCTTTATCATTCTAATATACATTTCTAATACTGTATTTTACATAGAATTTAACTACATAAGCTATTAATATTTTATTTTTAAAAAAATGGCTACGTAAGCAATTTAATTAAATGTACATAAATTCAAAATTCCTAGAGAGAAAAAAAATATTTAATTTAAAAGTCATTAGTAAATATCTCTGATCTTGATACAAGAGAATGTATTTTGTATTAATCAAGCCTCCTTTCAAAGAATTAGTTGTCAGTCCAATTACTTCACATTTGAAGAACTTCATATAGAAGAAACATCCTTTAAAATAGTTTTAAAAAAAGACAATTATAATACATCCATAAACATTTTATATATCACTATGAGCTCACCTGAACAGATTGTAAGGTGGCACCTCCTGGTGCTTGAATAACTGACTGTTGGTTGGGTCCTGGCTGAATGACCGACTGCACATGCACAGGCTGATTTGGAATGGCCACATGGACAATAGATACTCCTCCACCTGCCTGGGGGACAGCAATGGCCTGTGTGTTCTGGGGGATAGTATAAGATAAGTATATAAAACTAGATACACACACATGCACCCAGATATAAATTATTTCACATATTATGAGCAATACAACATGAACAATAAAATTGAAACAAACTCCAAACACATTTTAAGAAACATTTCCCAACATGTAAGCATTCTAAAAACTTCCTCACCCTAAAACAAAAGTCCATGTTGAAGATAAAAGACCTAAGTGTTTTCTCCAAAGAGATCAACGAACAAATAAAGTTTTGACAATGACCCATGTTCCCTTTTTTTACAATAATTGATTCAAAGACACAGCATATCAAGCAAAAAGGTTTAAGCTTAAAAGACTGGAGAGAGAATTACTTAACTTTAAATAACATTTGAGTGCAAACAAAAATAATATTTGTTCAAATATTGATAAATTGATATTGCATGTTCTTAGTTAACTAAGTTTGTACATTATTTTTTTTCCAGTAAAATTGTGAAAATAGAGAGCTGCTCCTACAAGTGGAAAAATTTATTCATAGAAATTATATAAATATTAAAAAGTAATAGTGAATCATTTTCTTTGCACAGATATTTTGATTAAAAAAATTTACAATAAAATTCTTTCATTTATAAAACATACAAATCTCAATAAAAAGCATATTATTTGATTTCTCTATATTCTGTTTATTTTTTATTGCACTTTCTTGTAAAACAAAGAAAGTACACCCAACTCTTTTTTACACGACTCTGAAATAACCCCGTATATGAATTTAAAGAATTTTTCTTTTTTTTCTAGAACGAATCCCAAAATATTTTGGGGATTCATGCCCTATGGATGAGGACGATTTGATCAAATTTATGATAACTTATGATGCTAAAGAAGTCGATACAGACAACATCAAAGGTGAAGTTCAGCTATTAACAGCTAATTTAATTAGAGAGAGATTGAAATTTGTCACAAGTATGTACATATAACAACATTTTCTTACTCATGATCCTGACAGAGCGTGAATTAAAATTTTAACGTAATATTAAGTTTTGTTGTGTAGCAGGATATCAAGAATTATATAAGCAACTGGATAAAATAAAAAAAAACAGCTGCTAATATATTTTGTAACAATAAAATAACCAACTGAGGCTGTTAATAATGAACGAAATTCTTCATTTGAATCAAAACTGACAGTTGTGCTATATATATGACACATTTTCTGATAACAGCATTTTTTATCTGCTTCATAATTAATGTGCACACTTGCTATCAAGTAGCAATGAATAGTTGTTAGTTAGTAGTTTTATTCCTAATTTCAATTTGAATTTTCATATGTTGTATGTACTTACAGAGTAAATTTTCCTTGTACAGTAATTTTAATTTTTTTTTCTCATAATAAAAAATAATTGACTTGTTTTATAAATATGTAAGATAGATTTTATTACTACTTTTTTTGCACAGTTTTTAGGGAAAATATTTAGAGCTATTTCATCTTGCACGATTTTTTAAAGCTGTACAATCTATCCCCGAAGTTTGCCATGTTGCATGTATTTTTTTTACACAATTTTTTTTTGCACAGTTTTTTTTTTTTTTTTTTGAGGGGAGCGTATTTAAACTAAATTAAAACTATAAACTCAGAGGTGCAACAGCCCATGAGGACCTATTCCTACTGTACCCATCTCAGTATAAGTGACATTGGGCACTGAGGTGCATGAATAGATGTCCCAGTCAGGTGATCAGTCAGATGCAAAACCTCCAGTGCTTAGTTCCCAAGCCAGCTTGTTACTCGTCCACCCCCTGAAGGGATGGAAGGCTGAGTCGACCTTGACAAAACCTGGATTTGAACCCCGAACTTGTGGTGTGGCAGCGCAAAACACTACCACTCAGCCACTGAGCTTCGAAGGAAAGTATCTACTGTGTAAAAAAAAAAAAAGAGTTGGGTGTATGTACAGATAAAAACTTCTCATAACCAATATTTGTCTGTACAAAAAAAACAATAAATATGTAATAGTATTATGAATAATGAATGTAGTATTATCAATAATGAGAGTAAAAGTATGAATTGCTGGTCTTGGAATACTCTGACATTTTCTTATTGTTATACATTAAAATGTTATTGATATAATGCTCGGACTAATGTAAAATACAGAAATCTCAATCATGATAACTTGATACTCTATAAAAGCAAAACTTTAAACTATCTTGATGGCATTTTCTAATAACAACAGATAATGTTTGTCATGTAGTTACGAATGTAATACTACACAAAATTTTCTATTTTAGTGTTTTAGTTAGTTTAGTATTTATTTAGTTTTGAACCTATTTTGTGACTTTATGAGAAGTAAAAGCAGACTAAGCATTTTCTATAATTTATTTGCAGGTCATACATTTTTTAACTGCATAAAAACTTTTTTTAAGGGGACACAGTACGATTCAATTGATAAGAATCGGTCAAAAACTCTATTTTCCTAGCCTAAATTATTCTTTATATAATTTTCTATAATCTCACAAAATTTGTAAGCTCAAAGTTAAAAAAAAATTCAGAGTTATGATAGCTTCCATGTCCATTTATATTCACATTGCAATGGCAATAAAAACTTTTAAGCTGATTCATCTCAGAAAGAAAAAATAACTAGCTTATTTTCATTTCAAACACTAAGGCTTTTTTTCTATTGTGCCAAAAATGATATTTTTTCTACTAAGTGATATTAATACATGCAGCAAAAGTGGGTATGCATTTTTGAATCAAAGCAATACTTTTTTTAAAAAAATAATAAAATTTAGAATAAATACACAGACATAAATTTAGAATTTTTTTAAGGAATTTTCAATAAGCATTCATAAAAAAAAGTATTTTACAAATAACAATCATGTTAGCAGAAAAACCCTAACCAACTTATGCTACACAAAACTTAAAGTACTTATAAATCAAATTTTACATGTGTATACCAATTGTTGTAAGAGGTGTAGCATTTTAAAATATTTCTTTTTTTTAAAAAAAAATTCCTTAAAAATTAAATGGTTACATTTTTGTAGCATTTTGAGTATAAAAACTGTTTTACATAATACATATACATAGATCACAAACAAAAAAACCTGTGAAAACCATTATATGAAGGATTCTACAATAAATTGTACCATGTCCCCTTAAATAATGAGATTTTAATTCAACTACATTAATTAAGCTCCCTCTCTCTTTTTTAATTTTAAGAATGTCTTTCAGCCTTAGCCATATTAGCTTAAATAAGCCTTTACAATATACTGTTTTTTAATATTATAATTCTCTCTCTCAATCAACACATTTTAGAATTATAAGTATTAAAATGTAATAACAAAATCCAATCTCAATTTTTTAGGAAAAAAAATTAGTTATTTATTTTGTGAATCTAAAAAAATGAATACATTTACAGAAGAAAAAAATGCATAACAGAAAATTTTTTCAGATAAATGTTAAATACACAGAAAAAAATGTATAACAAAAGTATATGAACAGTTTTAATATTAACTCATAAATTTATTTGCTGCTAATAAATCATAACTATTACTAGCAAAAAAATCAAAACTTTCAATCTTCTTTAAAGCAAAACAAAAAAAAATAATTAAAAGAAAGGAAAGTTTTTAAACAATTAAGCAGGAGGAGAATTTGTGCATAGCTCTAAGGAAAACATTTTTTGCCCTTCAACAGGGGGGGAAAAGCAAGCAGATTCATTCTTTTGTTTAACATAACAGTAGATTTGCACCACTAATAGATTGTTTCAAATCATGAACAACTGTCCCTATTCAGTACGGTAGTTAACGCATCAATGAGACCTTTAAATTTATTGTAAATTAATCAATGGTACTCTTTCCACACTTTGTATTATTGAGTCCATTATTTTTATAATATGCAGAATTTATTCTTTAAGGGAAAGACAGTATTTATTAATATAAACAATTTTTAATCTTTAGTCCTTCCAAAAATTCTTTTATACTCATTTCTAAAAAAAAATTATTATTACTCAAACTTATTTAATGCTTTTCAAAAAGAAAAAGTAAACATTGCAAAAAAATAATAATAATAAAAAAAACACATGTATCTTTTTAAACACAAATTCACCTACGAGATCATATTTAACAAGCAGAATTGTAATTAAAATACTGGACAAAAAATATGTATTCTAACTTATTATGCTTCCTAAATGAGTGGCTTCATATTAGTTATCTTTAATTTTTGTTATTTCGTGTGCTACTTCGCATGATTCAAAGAGCACATGATGAAAGATCAGTGGTTCATGATTGAGAAAGGCAGAGAAGCGAGAGAAGCAAGAGAGGGTACCCACATGCTTCACCTGGGCAGGGGAGGCAAGGACCACAGTCCCATTGGCCCGGACCTGTGCTCCTGTGGTGCGTGATCCACCGTCGCTCTGTCCGCCAGATGACTGTTCCCCTCCCGCTTGTGATGTCTCGACATTCTGGTCGGCCACCAGCGTCTCCATAGCATGCTGTGGAGAAAGAGGGGAAGAAGAGCTTCAAAGCATGAGGCAGGACACATACACAATATGCTCTTACATTCAACACACAATGGGATGTTACATTGTACGAAATGGACCTCCTTTCCCATACACACATCTCAACTTAACTCATCTATCCAATATATTAATTAATGTATGTAAGATATATGTTTTAAAAGGCAAAGGGCCCCTTAATGGAGTTGAAGACATTGGCCCCTGCAAGAATCCATTGAACACTAAAATGTATACAATGGCATAACGGAGAATTTTAGGGCTCCCCTGCAAAGTTGGATTTGGGGCCCCAAGCCACAGATTTTACAACGAGTTACATACTTTCTTTGGGTCAAACACTGGGTCCCCTAAAATTCTGTCCCCCCCGCAATGTGAGGGCTTCAGGGGTATGCCACTGAATATATATTGTTTTAGGTACTAAGATACTTATAAGCTGAAAAAAGCGCCCAACTCTTCCATAGCAAGATGACTTCAACATAGAATAAATAAACCAGGCACAATTAGTTTTTGATGCACACTGGACTTTTGTACAAAAATTGGGTGATGACCAACGAGCAGAATCTTTTTTTGTGACACCTTGACTTTTTTAATTCTTACGACAGGCTGAACATGACAGAATCAACATAAATTTCCTAATTTGTCTAGGAGAGAAGAATTGAGGGGAAATTAAGTGTTTATACATGAACACTATTCTGAAATTCGGTAGAATTGATAATAGAAAAAATGTACTCTTTTTATTGGTTTCAATTTAGCTCAATAGTATGCACACTGGTGACAGTACTATAAATTTCCAATCACTAATAATTAAACAAAAAATATTTTATACACCAGGAATTTCATTCTTTTTTTAATCGAGTGTACTTAAAATATTTCAATCTGCTATGTCTCAAACGAATCCCATCCCCTATGTTCTCGAATTAGAGTTTTGTATAAAAAAATAAGGTATAAATTAGAAACTTAAATGAGTTAATAAACAACAAAAATGTCAATTGCCTTTTATTCTAAATTTCATTACTCATCACAATTTCCAGATTAGTATAATGAATTTAGGAATGAGCTCTAGGCTCTTGAATGAGACGGGGTGGGAGAGAGGTTAGACTGTGGGCAGTTCCCTCTTTCCACTGCGAGCTTCGCAGGGCGTATGAGTCAGGCGCGATGGAAAGAAAAAAATAATAAACGAATGCATGCGTGGGTGTCCGTTCTCACAGTTAATTTCTCCTCACAAAACTCTACTACAATGTAGCCTAACCTCTAAAAGTAATGGATGAAGAAATTCGATTTCAGTTTCAACCTTGTAAGAAAGACCATGCGCAGTGGAGCAGTTTTTACTTCCCGCTGGAGAATCGTTGTCATGACGTCATTTCACTTTAGTGGATGACATCACCAACTGCGTCACCGCGAGACGCGGGGAAAGAGGTTTGAGCGGTGTACCTCGCCTTTCCCAATGTCTGAAAATCTAAAAAATAAGGATTTAATTTGAGTGAGCCAACCAATTTAATGTTTTCCTTTAGAATTGAGAATTAATTATACATCTTTAAAGAGAGAAAACATAAAAAAAGTAATCTTTTGAGTAAAAAATAAGCGGACGTAGAATTAAAAGGGCATTTCTAATTAAACATATTCACTACTCACAAATGTAAACTACCCTTTTCAAGTACGAATTATTTCAATAAAAGCATTACTGATGATGAAAAGGTTTCGATAGGATCTCTTTGCTTCGGGTGTTTGCATTTTACCTCCTTCCCCCATTTCATTACTGCTTACTTCACTATATTCATAAAAACAAATGCAAATTTATGAAATTTAATTTCATTATTGTCGCAGAAAACCATTGTAATATACATATTGTTTTGTAATAATATTAGAAGCAATTTGAGATCTACATAAAATGCAGCACCGAGCCCACATTATTACAGAATTCTGGAAAAAAATTTCTGCTTCTGATGCCACCTGATCGGTGGTGACAGATCGAGGACCACGAAATTCATCACGGCAAGGGGTAGTTTTTTTTTGCGCCTGTCGTTAGCTGCAGCTTTGAGCACCAAACGGATGACAGTGCGATTTGGGAGAACACCCGGGGGTGGTCAAGAGCCTCCCACCAGCCTCTAGAGAGAGCTTGTGGCTCGAAGAATATTTATAATGTCCTCGTATCTCACAAACAGCCATGCCTTCTCCGGAGTTGGAACCCTGATTCTACGGCACAGCAGTTGGCGACAAAAAACTTCAGAAAGTTCTAAAGACAACCTACACAGCTTCTTATCCGCAACATTACATGCGTAATATTCACGTAAAAAGTCCAGACCATGTAAAGCTGAAACTTATTTCATGGAATGGCAGAAAAACGGCTTTTTATAAGGACGCGAGAGAGTCGCACTATAGAGGCAACAGACCAACTAATTTTGAGCCATGGTCAAGGACGACACCCAAGTTGGTATCCCCTCTCCTAACTTCCACGTCACACCAACGGGAGGACTTTTGAGCCTCCACACGATGGGTCTTCAGCGGCACCAGGCTCGACGCCAACCATTAGTCCGTGATTTTGACCACTAGGTAATCGCTGCTACTCTACAATCAGTGTTTTCGTTCGTCGAGAAACCTGTAAAAGCTCAACAATAAAGACATTTTTATTCTCAACCAAAAAGATTGGAGGTAGGGCGATCGTTGCTTCACTTTGTAACTTTCATTTCGTAGGAAATAAAAAACAAGAGGCAAAGAATTCAAGAGCTTTTATTTTTTAAAGTTTCAAGAAGGGATCTAGTCTATATGAACCAATTCTTCTAATTTCAGAATCAAGTACTAAGTAACTTTCAAAACAGCGAGATTTTTTAAGGCTCTTTTCGGTTAATGTTAAAGAATAGGACCCGAATTTGGAACATTTTTTCAGATATAAAAGAAATGAAACATTAATATGATATTCTGGCTTCACACTATCCTTTTGAGAGCAGCATTTGTTATCGTACTTCCCATTTTTAATCAAGTTCATTCATTTTTTCTGCTATAAAATGGGTTTCGCATTTTTTTTATCCTATACCGTAATGTTAAATTGGCTTTGCCTTCACGTATTAAAACAAAAAAAAAAGAAAAGTATTCACGGAATACTTTTCTGCCGTGAAAGTATTCACGGAATATTTTGAAAAACACTCTATTGTTAACAGAGGTACGAGTTATATAATATTGCAAATTTCCATGGAAATTAGGTCATTTTTCTGTCTGAAAATGTGCTTCACGTTTAGTTAGAGCTCTCGTACTTTTGCCGAAAACAGCCTTAACCAGTCATTTCCCACTTCTGATTCCACAAATCCATGAAAGAAAATTTTTTTCTTACGAAGACTCCAAGCAGTATGATCCAATCACTCTATTGAGCTGGGGGGGGACCACAATTTTAGTATAGATCACCTTTTCTCTATTAAATATTTTGCGATCGAGCAGAGAAAGTATTTTTTATTATGCAGTCCATTCAGTGTGTGATCTAAAAATCAGCTTCGTGATCGACCAAAATTAGCTTCGTAATTGGCCGGTCGTTCGCGATCGACATGTTGGCTACCCTTGCTGAAGAGCAGTAATATTCAAACTGTTTTCCACGGAACCCGGGCTTCCACGCGAGTCTCAATAATAAAAAATAATTATTATTATAAATGTGTACGCAAAATGGATTCTCGTTCTCCATGAAATTTGTATCTACAGCTCATTGCAATAAGCTGAATTTTTTCAGAATTTTCAAACTGAAACTTTTATTTATAAATAGCTTTATTTTGTAATGCTCTTATCAACTTTTATTGTATACATATTAAAACGTTTTTTCTTTATGCAGCCACTCAAAAAAGTATATGGGCACTTGGCATGTGCATAACTGTAAAACCATTTATCACATTAAAAGAAAAACAAAAGAAATTAAGAAATATTTTAACATTTGGTGTACAGTGTATAAAGAAAATTTTATTAATATTATAGAATTATAATTTTAGATCCAGCTTTTCAAGTATAATTCAAAGGCACACCGGAGTCAATAAAGTATTGGGATACTTTTGAAAAGAGAAATTTAACAAATATACAGCGAATCAATAGAATTTCATTTCTCCCCATTTTTTTAGACTGGAAGTTTAAAACATAAATGCTTCAATAGATAAGATTATTTTAGGCGAGAAACCATGATGAAACCGGTGGGTGAGCGAAGGAAGGGAAATCAGTTCGCTGTATGGTAAATGGAGTAAGGTCTACTATTTTTAACATCATTGACAGGTTAAAGAAAGCAAATAGTGTTGAAAACAAGCAAAGATCAGGACGTCCAAGGATAGTTAATGAACGCGAAGAGGACAAGTACGCATTAATCCAATTACTAGTGCAATAAAAATGACTATGCAATGTAAAAGTAGGTTCGGAAAATCAGTAAATCCTGAAACTGTCAGAAACGTTTTAAGAAAAGATAAGTATCGTGGCAGAGTAGCTCAAAAAAGCCCTACAGCAAATAGACAAGCAAGGTTGGCATTTTCTAAAATGTATGTAAGGCAGCCAAAATATTCGGAAAATGTAATTTTTGATGATGAAAGCAAGTATAACATTTTCGGATCGGATGGCAAGCAAAAAGTTTGGCGGAAATCAAATACAGCAATGCATGGCAAAAATTTAAGGCCAACTATCAAATATGGAGGAGATAACCAAATTGTCTGGGGCTGCATGGCAAACTCTAATGGCGGGAGCTTACATTTTATTGTTGGTATAATGAATAAATATGTCGATCTTGACTTTATTAAGCGAAATTTAAGGCAAAGTGCGAGCAAGTTGGAAATCTCGGGACATTTTAAATTGCCCCAAGATAATAATCCGAAACATACTGCAGATATTTGCAAGTTATGGGTCCTCCACCACTGTCTCCTCCTTATTAAGACTGCTGCACAAAGTCCAGACCTAAATCCCATTGAACATGTGTGGGATTATTTGCAGCAAAAAGTATATGAGCACCAAATATCTAACAAGCAGGATTTAAGAAAATTTTTGGTCGAAGAGTGGACCAAAATCAATAGATCGTTTTGCAAAAAAATTGATCCAATCCATACCAAATAGACTTCGAGAAGTCATAAAAAGCAAGGATGGCCCAACAAGATATTAATTTCTAAGTTTGAATAGTTTTTCTTAATTTGTTGGGAAGTGACCCAATACTTTTTTGAGCACGTTTTTTAACTCGCTTTCTTTTATAATCAATTTTAACTATATTGCATTAATGTATAAGTTTTGTTTAAATTATTATTATTTGTATTTACAAAAATAACATTTGCTTTTTTTGTTGTTGTTTCATTTATATGTTTAAGTAAAATAGTACGATAAAAATCTATGAACTGGTAGTGTGTCCCAATACTTTTTTGAGTGACTGTATGTATGTATGTAACTACTAGATTGTGAATATTCTGTTTACTATCCAGGAATCCCTGAAATAATTTCATTCTCGTTAGTACAATGTTTTACCAAACTAAATAGTTTTGTAATGGAAAATGTACCTTTTTTTCAATTATGGAAAAAACATCTATATAAGGATGGAGATAGAACAACTTAACGATATATCAACAGGTTCAATGTTAAAATCCAAATTCCAGCAACAACAACTCTTAAATTTTAGATTGAAAATTCATGCGAAATACATACGATTTCTGATACGTTAAATGCCATTCAGAACAATGTATTGAATATAAAAATATTTCTCAACGTGTGAATGGCTACTAAAACAAAATATAAAAACAAATTAAAAATAGAATATTAAATGCGACTGCAGACAATTTCCACGGACCTAGACTTCTACACTTTGTGTGAAAAAAAATGCACAAGCACATATCCCAGTTATTAAACATAATGCATGGGAACGTGACCCTTGGATCACAAATTAATGCTATTCAATTCCTACTATTAGCTCACACTCTCTCTATATATTTATCTTGGTGGAATTTTAAATCGTTAATAAAATACATTTTAAAGCGCTCCATTGAGCTGAAATTTTATATACATGATTATTTTGGATGACAATGCAATAATAATTTAATGATAATTAATTGATTAAAACTAATTATTTAAAGTTACAGATACAGCTACGTTGGCATCATTTTTGGCGACTTAGCGATCCTTTTGGCGACGTGTTAAAACATGAAAAGGTTCCCCCCCCCTAACTTTTTAAAGCATTCAGTTGAACTGAAATTTTATATACACGATTGTTTTGGGTGATAATATGGTATTTAATGATAATGAATAAAAATGAATTACCACTTAATGTTGTGATTCTGTCCTATGTATATACATATTTATATTAATTGTAACTATTTAATAAAAAGTAGCTAAAATAAAATTATTCTTTGTTGATCTAAGTAGGAATTGACTTTAAAAAAAATTTTATGTTACTTGTTGTAATTTATTCATAATAAAATTACTATATTTTCTTAATTAGGAGCTGATATTTGATGAGCTCATAGAAATGTAAGAGCAAGATATGAAAACTGGAGTCTTTAAACCCAGTTCAATCAAAAGATCGAATAATGGTTGAGAATTTGACAACGGCCTTTGTTTAATTGAAAAAGGGCTGCAATACTATAAAATATTTTTTTTTCTTTTGTATAAAGTACCTGAAACACGTTGATCTATTTTAAATATTTTAAGATATATTCTTCAAAGTGTAGTGGAATGGGGTTCCACGAAAACACCTTACAAGGGTTGAGTAAATCGAAAAGGGGGGTTTGCAGAACACTGCAGAAAAGAACGCCACGATTTTTTTGGCTTTTAACGGACCTCAAAACACACATGAAAGATGACTATTTAAACAACCGCCCTGAGCCCTTTAATTCATGTATCCAGACGGAACAGTCTTCGACCACTTCCATCCGCGCCCAGTCAGGTCTCAGCCCAACTAGAGAATTCACAGCGTCAACTGACCTTGGATACAAAAACAGCATTTTTGAATGAGTCAAAAAAAAAAAAAAAAAAAAAAAAAATCGCACGAAATCGTGTTTCGGAAAACAACGAGTGAAAAAATTCGTCAGGCCGTTTCCGGAACCGACATTCGAAAGTTTGACTGCTTCTCGGGAAGAGATGGCAGTTCTAAAGAGAAAAAGAAGTCGAAAAAGCACACAAAAGGAAACGTTCAATTTTTCAAAAATTTCACAACCAAACGTTTTCACAAAATCTCTACGAAAATTAGTAAGTGTTTCTTAAAATTTCGATTGCCGTCCCCCCAATTATGTATCAGAATGACATCGCGGACCCCCAAGATTCTGAATGCCCTTCCTGACTCCCAACATACGGCTGAGTGATTTAAAGGTTCCTCAAAAATCCTTAGACTGCCTCTGCTACTTATAGGTTTTTTAACGCTTCTTTTTTTTCCTTTAATAAATCAGTAAACATCTAACTATAAAAATAGTACAAAAAATACTTATTTCAAATAAATAATGTACTTAAATGTATTAACTAAAAATTTTAATGAGAAGGATGGTGCTGTATTTCTTTTATTAGTGTTGTTTACATGAGGTGCAATGTTTGAAATTTGCATTCTCAATTTCGGTTCCACGCTTTTGCTTTTCAGACACTTTCTTTACTTTGGTCTTTCACATAAGTAAGTAGTTTGGTCAGAGCTTTCGTTGACAATTCGAAAAAACCTTCCTGTACGAGACCCCCCAAGTTTGGAAGGGATTTATTGTAATAACGGCCACATGTAGCAGTAAACAATGAAAAACTGACAATATTTTTGATCGAAATACATGTTTTAGTAGTTTTTCGTTGGGGATAATTTAGTGATCTAGTGTAGGATTGCAAATCTTTCCATTTTTTCCACAGGCTTTTCAGTCTGTAAAAGAAAGAAATCTTAGCACTACGGGCCCCCTAGATAGGCTCTGGGGGTGCGTGGGCCACAGTTTAAGAAACGTTGGTTATTAACTCTCTAAAAATTGTTCAATATCAAAAAGAATGTTTAAATGAGAACAACAAAATATAGTAGTTTGAAAGTCCCCCCCTCCCTTCCGAAGATTACTTATAAGTGTAGAACAAACAGAACTTACAAAAGTAAATCACACGGAATAACATAACTCTCGAAAATTCCAGAATGAAGAACAAAAATAAATCACATTCAAATTTTTTAGCGAAATTAGAAGTAAAAGAATTTCTTATACGACTATATAACGAAAAAAATTACTTTCTGCAAATAAACAAAGAAAAACTCGACAAAAACAGCACCTGAATTTCACTCATAACTTCGTTCCACTTATCCATAAATCAAAAATGGACGGAGATAATATTCCCAACTGATAATTTAAGCAACTATCACCAAGTTCGAAAAGATCATCCACTCGTTATACACAAAAAACTAACATATAATAATAAACTTTAAAACATTTGTAATTATACTTTCTTGGTGTAAACAAATGTAACGGAAGCTTAAAAAGCAAATTCTTCCGTTATTGATGGATACGATAAATAAAAAACGGGATTAAAAAAAACATTTTTCATCATCGTTTAGTTATTTTGTATTTACCATTCATTCATAAGGAAAAGATGTTTCCACGAAGAGCATTTGACACGAAGTTCCATCGACGAGGAGGACACCTTAACTGGTACCAAAGACGAGGAGAGGTAACATTCACACAAATCTCTGAATGGAATGAATGTCAGTTTTCAGGAGCTTTTCTTCCAGTGGCTCGGTAACATTTTCGGAAATATTAAAAATAATGGTTATATCATCAATATGTTTCACCTTGAACAGAAACCATCGAAACCGACTGATAGAACTAAAAATGGTGAATATTCAAAAATAATTCTCAATTATTTACCAATTCTCACTTCGGTAAATATGTATGTGGTGATTGATCATCCCGAAGCATAAATGGTCCTATTTATTTGCAGATTTCAAATAGAAAAATGTGAAACTCGTCATCACAAGTATCTAAAAAAGCACGATTCATTTTTCTCCCCCTACACGCGGGTTCGAACATTGGTGCCCTAAAGACCCCACAGTGTAGAGGGAGCCGGCACTCGTTAACTATGTCGAAGCTCATTGTCCTCCCATTGATGTGGTGGGGTAGTTAGCAAAAAGAGGTACCAGCTCAGGTGTCATTCTCGTCACCTGACCGAGGTTGTTCAAAATTGCCCTCGTGTTGCTTTACAGGCGGACGTTACAACTCTCACTCACTCACCCGACTCACATTTACATAAACACTGTCTCGAATTTTGAACTATGGCCAGGTGACGAGGTCGACACTTCAGATGGCACCCGTTTCTCCATGAGAACACATACACTGCTGGACAATTGCTAAGGACGGATCACAAATTGCTATGTAGCATAACATTAAGCGAGACATGAGGCCTAGTAGGATAAAATATAGTTGCCACACTGTTCAGACATTAGAATAAAGAATATTTATTGTTCTGGAAAGTACAAAAGTTGTGAAACATCTGAAAGAAAAAAAATGTTCATTTGATCTGCGTACGGAGAAATGGAACAATGCATCTAAAAGTCAGCAGGCACCTTAAAGAAAGGTATCAATACGGGATATGTCCACCGTGGAGTGTGATGCAACATTCCACACGTCGTACCATACTTTGTACAACATTATCCAGCAGCTTTTGAGGCAATTTATCCCATTCCTCTGTGAGTGCACGGATGAGGGTGTTCTTGTTTGTTGGAGGATAGTTTCGACCAGCAACTTGCCTCCCCAAAGCATCCCACACATTTTCAATGGGGTTTAGATCTGGAGAACGCGCTGGCCATACGAGACGTTGAATACCCTCGCTGTCTAGACAATCCTGAACAGCGAGTGTTCGATGACATGTTGCGTTGTCGTCCATAAAAACAAATTTATCACCGACAGCACCACGGAAAAGACGAACATGAGGAAGTAGAACTTCATCAATGTATCGTTGGCCCGTCATAGTCCCATTCGCAACCACATGAAGGCACGTGCGGCCATTGATCATGATGCCGGCCCACACCATGATACTGCATGTCGGATATCGGTCCTTTTCCTGGATATTTTCTGGACGATAAGCAGTACCACTCTCGCGCCAGATCAGTTGGCGTCTACAATCCGATGACAGACTGAACCTACTCTCATCTGAGAATAGTACGCATGCCCAGTCCTGTTCAGTCCAATTGTGATGCTCACGACACCATTGCAAACGGGCAGTACGGTGCTGTCTGGTCAATGGGACACACACAACAGGGCTGCGTGCGTATAGTCCTCCTCCCCTCAAACGTCTGGCAACAGTTTTTCGGGAGATCTGCTTTCCTGAGGCAGCAAGAAACTGGTTTGCCACCTGCTGAGCTGTGGTGCTCCTGTTCCTTTTTGCTGATAGGACGATATATCTGTCTTCTGCAGGCGTCGTACTTCTAACACGACCTCCCCGTGCCGTCTACTACACATTCCAGTAGTTTTAAATGACTTCCACAGCAGTGAAACAACGCCGTGAGTGATGTCGAACTCCCTGGCAACATCTGTTATTTTTCGCCCTTCTTCGATCTTTCCAATAATTCGGCCACGCATAAAATCATCTATGTGATGTCTGGAAGACATGCCAAAAATTTTAAGTTCGTCTATTAAATCTTTCCTGTAAAACTTTGACTTGAAACAACAACTGTCCACACGCGTCAAAACCTTTAAAGCTCTTATGAACGCTATCATGTGATGAACAGATGTGGAAAAAAAATTTGCATACTCATACTTCTTCTTACTAATATCCCGCACTTATTCTAATTTTCCACATTTTGCTTCCTTTCATTTTGTGGTTGCTATGGATGATAGTGTTATCCGTCCTTAGCAATTGTCCCCCCAGCAGTGTATTACTTGGATGGATTATTCAATTTAAATGCAAACTAAGTGGTCTCTAGGGTAACGTGTTGCCATAAAAAACGATATTTGGTCCTCAGTGAAAGCGATGCTGATTTTTAATTCTGAAACGCGACATTGTACCCCCAACCCCTCCGTATTTTGAACTGAACATTCAGCTTTGGGATGGTTGAAGGGACACGTGAATTTTCTAAGCTGCATGTAAAAGACTTACTTTCTACAAACACTGAACCTATAGAATTTTGTTTCGCAGAAATCTAACGTTAAAGGCATTCGAACCCTTTTTTTTAAACGTTTGAAAGAAAACACCTCCCCCCTCCCCCCAAAAAAGGCAATGCATGCTTCTATTAATGAATGAAACTACACCAACATCATTTTTTAATAAATCATGTACTTTTTATTGAACTAGCTTTTTGTATTTCTGATACTTTTCGTTTTACTGTGCAGTTTAGATTTTTTGTTGAATAAAATTATTTCGAATGTGTGTGTGTGTGTGTGTGTGTGTGTGTGTGTGTGTGTGTGTGTGTGTGTGTGTGTGTGTGTGTGTGTGTGTGTGTGTGTGTGTGTGTGTGTGTGTGTGTGTGTGTGTGTGTGTGTGTGTGTGTGTGTGTGTGTGTGTGTGTACAATGAGATCATTAAATCTTGTTTTTCTCCACTAATAGTATCAAAACTGTTCTGAATCCTTAATTTTGTGATTTAGTGTACACCTCAGAAATAGCGTTTTTGAAGTATCTAGTTTCAATGAGAAGTCTTAAAACACATTTTTTTGGTATTTGTGCCAAATATAAAAGGACGAAAAAGGTTTTCATCTATCACCACCTGCAGTAATTTTTAAAGCAAACTGTTGATACTTAAAAGTGGCATCCTGTGTGTTTTGTGTCGACGTAAAACAATTTTAGAATCCTTCAGGATTTGCTTTTAAACCAACGTTTTTCTTAAATAGCTTGTCGAACAACTCAAGGTATGACTGCGCATCAATCTTGTCTAACAAAGGTTCGTTGTAGGGCAGTAGTCTAAAAACTTATTTAACTGCATATCCCTAAAATGAAGTTACAAGTACCCAATATATATATTTAAACTAGCCGTTACCCGCCTGTTACGCTGGGTATTTCATAATGTTGTATGACTATATGCTGCTTTTATATAGATATATTATTGATATCTACATCGTAGCACTCTGCGTTCAGTTATTTACATTAAAAAAACAATGGTATAACTCTCACCCGTTGATTTAAAAAAAGGAGAGGAAATAATGTCTTAAAGTTGCAGTAGAATTACCTTTTACGCTCCCGTAACCTACCCCTCCCCGGTGGATTTTCACAAAACCTATTTTTAGTGGATCTCTTCTCAACACAATAAACATGCTTGCAACAGTTCAAGTTTAAACCTAATAGTTCAAAAACTTTTTTTAATCAATAAGCTCCATAAGCTAGCTTTGAGAGAGAATCTATTTCTGCAAAATCTGTTCTCAGTGGATCTTTATTCAACAAAAGAAACCTTAAATGAATTTCAAATATGAGGATCAAACAGTTCAAAAATAAAAAAAAAATTATCTATCAAACCCATTAACTCCTCGAAATCACCATGGGGCTCCCTTTTCGCAAAACTCCTTTCGTAGCAGGGCTCTACTCCATGAAAGGAATGTGCCTACCAAATTCCAAGTGCATATCTGATAGTTGAAAAACAGAAATATTTATTTATCTGTAACACCCCTTATACCTTTGCAACACACTTTTAAGGTCGATTCTATATAAATCCGTTTTTATATAGCGGATCTCTACTCCGTGAAAGGAACGTGCCTTCAAAATTTCAAGTCTAAAGGTCAAACAGTTTCAAAACAGGAATATTTATCTGTAACGTCCCTTAAGCCCTCGCAACGCCCCTTGGAGGTCGATTTTGCCAAAACCCCTTTCATAGCGGATCTGTTCTCCAAAAAAGGAATGTGCCTACCAAATTTCAAAAGTCTGTAGGTGAAATAGTTCCAAAACAGCAAAATTTAATTGTAATGCTTAAGCCCTCGCAACGCCTGTTGGGGGTCGATTTTCCCAAAACCCCTTTTATGGCGGTGCTGTTCTCCAAGAAAGGAATGTGCCTACCAAATTTCAAGTCTGTAGATCTAATAGTTCCACAACAGGAGTATTGGTCTGTAACGCCCCTTAAGCCCTCCCAACGCCTTTTAGGGGTCGATTTTCACTAAATTCGTTCTTAGCGAATCTCTACAGAAAAATCCTTACCAAGCTTCAAACCTGTAGGTCTGAGATATTCCGAAGATATCACGATGAGTGAGTCTCTGTTCTCCTTTAGAAATAGATTTAAACCACATGAACGTATCCCCTGACGATCACTGCGGTGAGTGAGTGAAGATTAACGTCGCATTGTTCAGCTACACGACGGACCACGTCATTTTGTGACGTGTACGACCCCCTCTCCTAGGTGGGTCTTTAGAGGTACTGAGCTCGAACTCCCGACAATCCGATACCTTGATCACTCGGCTACCGCGGCCAAACGATCACAGCGGTGGGGAACGATAAAGACGGTGTGAACAGTACGGGTGCGTCCTCGATTCCACGTTCGAAATGAAACGGCCCTTTGCAAACTGTCCTCGTGGGAGTATTCATTAGTAATGAAAAAAAATTCAGGGCAACTGAGACTGAACACTCTGTTTTGTGAAAACTTTATTGCATAAAAACCCCGAGATTCAAATTGCTCGATGATGGACGAGAGAAATTTCAGATTACAAAGTACTGTACCAGTAGCAATTTTAATGTTTTGAAGAACTGAGCCCTACAGGGTTTTTTTTTTTTTTTTTTTTTTTTTGGAGTTTCAAAATGATGTTCCATTTCTTGCACCATTCTCTACGACTCTCTTCACAACGTCAACCAAGTTGAGTGAGGGCGCGGAAATCCGCATCCGACGGAAACTCTAAACGGCACTTTTATGCTGAAAAAGAACCAGGAAGAAAAACCTAGAATTTGAGTTACCTTCATACAAGATCATTTTTAAACAAAAGAATACATTGGTGTCGACTTAATTACAGATTTTCTTCCCACAGTGAGGAGAATTTCAGTAATTCGTACTTGAAAGATTATTTTAGAAGGATAGATATTACATCCCTTAGCAATTTTAACCTCTTAAGGTTGTTTTCTCCGTATGTAAGAGAGCGTGAACACATTTACAGACAGAAAAAACGCCTCAATTTTTATGAAAATTTGCCACATTGTAACTCAGGCCTCTGTTTATTATATAGTGTTTTTAAAAAATTTCAAAATATATATTTCATAAATATTTATTTTTCCTTTTAACATGTTATAGGATTGCTCATTGAGCATTAAGATACGGGGAAAAATGCGAAACACATTTTATAAAAGAAAAATGTGTCAATTCGGATAATGATTAGTATTATAATGAAATAAGTGATTATTCTCTCTCTCTCTACAGCACAGGTTCCCAGCCTTTTTCAAAATGGCGCCCCTTTTTCTAGTAAATATTTCGATACCGTCCCCCCCTCTCCCATTCCAAAGAAATAACAGCACACATAATACATGGTGAAAACCCGAATTAAATTTTTTAAAAATATTCTATTACTAATAGAATATATTTTTTAAAACCCCTAATGTTTCTTTACTTGCAAATCTGAAATAACTATTGCCACGAATATACAATTTTAAATACATACAATCAACATTAGGGGTAACCAGTATTAAAATTTACTATTGTTAGTACATAATGAGCGTGTTTTTTTAGTCTTTTTTGGATTATACTTGGTTAATCTGCCCATGCCACTCCATACCATCTCAAAACCCCTCAATTTATTCTGGGTATTTTACTGCCTCCCTGAAAGCCTCAAACACCCACAAAGGGGCGTTACCACCCACGTTGAGAACCTATGTTCTACAGGATAGTGAAGCCAGAATATAATATTAATGCTTAAATGGTTTTATATCTGAAAAATATTCCGAATTCGGGGGGGTCCCTATTCCTTAATATTAGCCAAAGACAGCCTTAATGTGCACGATCGCGTTAAACTGGAAAACTGTGCGCAAATGAGAATTCTTACAAAGCCGTATTTCCCCACTCGAAGAGAAGCGTCTGTGCTCGTCAGACTGCGATCTGTGTCTTCGAGATTTCGTAAACTTAGTTAAAGTTTATAGTAAATATAGATTTCAAAAAATATTTCTAAAAAGTGTTCTTTCATCATTAAACATCAGCATTTGGAACGTATATGTTTAGTATTAAAAAAAATGGAGGTAAAAAAATTAAGATTCCACAAGCAAATTAGTAGAAGACAAACAAAGTTATCATAGCGATACAAATATAAAAAAAGTCGGATTTACCAAAATCTTCTGAAATCCTACGACAATCGGAACGTCAAATTTTCCCAGTTTTGTTCCCCCAACATCAAAAGGGGCCAAGGGGTATCGGATCATGACTAGCATGTCATGAGTTCGAGCCCAGTACCACTAAAGACCCGCCGTGTAGGGCAGCGATGCTCGTTAAACCTGTCGAGAGCTCAAACGTCCTCCCTTTGGTGTGGTGTGGTAGTTAAGAGAAGTGGTGCCAGCTCAGGTGTCGTCCTCATCACTTGATCTTGGTTCAAAATGACGAGGTCTGACGACAATAGTGCGACGTTAACTCTCACTCGCTCGTTTGTTTTAGAGAAAACCGTCGTATAACTAATTCTATAATGACACAAGTCATGATTAACAGTAAAATGATTATATGATTCGGAAATCATGATTCCTCCTCCCCCACACACACCTTTGCATCAGGAACAGCGTGAAAAAGAAATATCTTTTCTTCTTTATTCTCGATACTACAGCGCAAGCTTTCAAGTCAGGAATCGGCATTAAGTCGACCGCCAAGACATTTTTTGGGTGACCGCCCGAAGATTAGCAATTAGCACACAGATGCCGAAATATTAAAGGTTGGCTGACAGTAAGTCTTCGACTGATTAAAACTATGAACACTGACTTGAGTTGAAAAGAAAATGTTTTCCTTTTTAATGTACTTTGAATCGTTTTGTTACAAATGCATCGTTTGATATTATTATGCTTCTATTTTCGTTCTGCTTTAAACGCGGTCTTAAAAGTGTAGGCTTATGTGTTACTCATGCCACCTGATCGACTGTAACATCTGATCACGAAATTCATCGCGGCTAAGGGCTAGATTTTTACGCCAGTCTTTCAGCACCATACAGATGACAGTACGATTTGGCTCGGTTCCACCCCAACTTTGAGGGAGAAGAACCCTGGGGGTGTTCAGGAGCCTCCCACCTCTCTTCCCCTTCCACCAACCTAACGAGAGGACTTGTGGCTCGACGGCTATTTAAAGTACCCCCATGCCGCAAAGACACTATATATTTACAAAAATGCATGCCTTCTCCGGAATTCCAACCCAGTCCCTTCGGCACCGCAGTCGGCGGCTGTAAGTTTATTTTAGTGTCGTTATGTAGGTAAATACATATTCCGTGTATTTATAAAAAAAGCTACAATAAATAGTATAGACCTTATATATGTATCACCTACACCAGTGGTCTCTAACCCCCGGTCCGTGGATCACATCCGCACATTAAATTATTTCCATTGGATTTACTACGGTGTATTTTTCGGGCGTTTGGGCTACTAATCACGAGTGACTGATTGAATATTAACGTCGCACTGTTCAACTACACGTTATTTTGAACCATGGTCAAGTGACAAGGACGACACCTAAGCTGCCCCCTCTCTTACCACACCACATCAACGGGAGGACGTTTGAGCTCTCGACAGATTTATGTGCATCGCTCCCCTACACGACGGGTCTTTAGTGGTACTGGGCTCGAACTCGTGACAAGGCCAGCCACGATCCGATACCTTGACCACTCGGCTACCGCGGCCACTTTATGAAAATCACTTTATATTCCTTGTTAAATCCCTGTTACGATCATCAGTGGTTCAGTTAATCAGTGGTAGAATGCTTTTATATCAATCAACTTTCATATCATCCCAATCGTTAGACTCCATTAAATTCAATAAATCATCGAAGACAAGTGTAAGATTAAATAATGAGTTGAATGGAATATGGAGTGCGTCTGCACTCGGTCACGTACACAAGATCTCTGGTGTCAACAACGCATGTTTTTACAAGCAGCGCCCTCTATACTGAGGGGTTCTACCAATCCCTTTATATTCACTTTTTGGCGTAGCTATGTGTTATTCTGAAATAACGATCAAATATAATTAAATTAAAATTATTAAATCAAAACAGTCTAAAATATAAACAATCAACGTCCTCCCCTTCAGCGAGCGGCGGTAAAATTATCCAACAGTGACCGGTCCGCGGCGATAAAAAAAAGGTTGGGAAACACTGACCTAAAGCACAGGGAGGACCACAACACCTTGAACAAATTAGAAGTAGTCCGTACCCTGCAAAAATTTGTCCGCCCTGCTCTACGTTATATCCTCGTATGCGAGTGACATTTGTACAAAATAAGAACGTTATTAAACTTCTGTAGAGGAGAGAAGCCCCCCCACACACAGCAAGGAATCAGTTCTCACCCACAGGAGAAAGCGGTGATTCTAAAACGGGAAGGGAGTATTTATAGACGCACGGCAGGAAACGCTCACTTCTCCAGCGCTTGGCCTGGTGGCAGACACTCCGCCATCGTCCAAAGCAGCGAAATCCACACACACAATCAATCATTGGACCAATTCTTAATGGGTGGAAACATTTCCAAGAAAGGTTCATTTTTGATTGATACCGGTTATATAAGTGGACACGGTCAGACGAGGATCTTGGGCGTAATGAGAACTTTTATTTTGATACAAGACTACCGACGACAAGCAATGTAATTTTGGAGACGCCATCAGGTGACGTTTGAGAAAATTAATGGCAGCGTGAGGAGTTAAGAAATTAAATAATTGATTTATTTACGTCATCGCTGTAAATTACTGTATTTAGATTAAATAGAAGTTATTCGTATACTTTGGATTATTTCAATACCGCAGAATATAATATCGTGAAGGAGGAGACAAACACAACCAATCTTCTTAGTGTTTTCAAACGGACTGTCCTTCCCCTCTACGGTCTAGGGTTAGGCGATTCGTTTCTGACACCTCGAATTACACTCGGAGTTTCTCGGCTCGCAGGTTGGGTTTCTCAGGGTCATCGGTTTCGACGTGGTGTCACATGAAAGGACCCCGCAATATTTAGGGGTGCATGGGTGTATAGGAACTGTGTTACGCTACCCACAAAAAAGAAGCCCATTTTGCATTTGTGGGACTAACAGCCCCATACACACGATTTGCAAATGCGAGGAGCTTCTCAATTCTATTTGATTTTCAGGCACAGTCGCAATTCGGGATTAGTAAGGAATTGCATCTACGAAAAATATCGGTTTGATTGACAGCTTTATAAGCGTCGAACTTCAAAACAATGTGACGGACATCGATCAAGTGATGGGGGCAAACACCTGTTGTTGTTGTCGTGTGGAAAAGTGCAAAGGTGGTAATAACAAAACATAAAGATATAGTCAAATATTGCCTATGGCGTGAATCACTCGTGAATGTGCCATGGCAACATTCACGGCACGATCCGAGTATAGAATGTCCATGCTGCAGTCATTGTCTATTTTAAAAGGGCACCAACAATGGAAGGACAGCTAAAAAGGTGTTCGGGATTCAGTCGCGTGCCTGCATTGCGGCAAGGGCCAATGTATCAGGTAAACACCTGAACTCGAAACTTCCACGCCTTCAGGTCGCGCTATAAAGCAACACGATGGCTACTGGCAGCAGACCTCGTAATTTTGTGCCTCGGTCAAGTGACGAGCACAAGGAACGTCTTAATACTTTTTGAAGCTCTGGGACCAGAGCAGTGGCGTAGCAGAGAACATTTGCTCCCACCCCCAAGTTGGATTTTACAAAAGGAAGGTACTTGGCGGCAGTCAGGCTTTGGGCCCCCTAGAACCCAGGGCCCCGCACGATGAGGGAGTTACGGGATGTACGTTACGCCACTGACCCAGAGACATCTTAAGATTTTTTGAGGTACTGGGGGCCCCTATTTAAAAGTAGACTCTACCTGGGACCTTTTAAGTAGGCAATGTACAAACAGCATGCATTGTCTAATACTCGTACAAACGATAATTTGAAAAATACATGTGCATGACTCGCATCTCACAAACCAGTTCGACCGACGGTAGCATTGCGACTGAATGATTTGACTGATCGCTTATGGCATTAGGCCTACGCCTAGGCATGGACAACGGTCATTCCACTGTTGCCAATTGACACGTAGTTTGAGGTTCCCTGTTTTTCGAAGAATATGTACAGGAATAATTTTCGAACATAAAAATTATTCAGATCATGATCTCATTAATGATGAGACAGAATGAAACGAGGCCTTGGGCCCGGTTGGCCCATGCTGACGAGGACGACACCTGAGCTGTAACCTCTTTCCCCTAACAACCACATCACACCAATGGGAGGACATTGAGCTCAGACAGATTTAATATGAATCGACCCTCTCTACAAGGCGAGTCTTCAGTGGCACCAGGACTTGAACCCACGATCACTTTCACATCAGCCTCTCTACAATGCGCTTTTTTAAAGGCACTGGGACTCGGACCCACGATTCGACAGAAACAATGGGAAAATATCGGAAGTTGTCGCTTTACTCTCGACAACCGCTCTACGAATTAACAAAAAATTAACGATCGAGTCTAAAAAAAAATAAATCGCATCTAGACGTCTGTTTCAGATGAAGTGGACAATACATACAATAAAGGGAAAATATCCCACGATGAATTCAGAATCATAAATAAAAAGGGGAATAAAAAATAAAACAACAGAAATTTGATAATTAATTCCCCTCCCCCTCAGAGAACTGGTTCGTAAACACCATCTTGTGTAACCCAGTTTTCACATTCGAAAATGTTTAACAGAGAATATGTCGACAAATGAAGAATTACACTTCTCCCCGTCCCTTTTTTAAGTAGCAGGATGTCCTAGATTACACATCTCCATATCTAATCACCTCGACAGAAAACGATTTCTTTCCAAAGAAAAAAAACTATCAATTCTAATTTTTTTAAAAAAAAGAAATAGATTAGATAAGGCTGAAAAAATTAAAAGGCAGATCAGTACGCGCGCAGTTTGGAAAAGGTGGTTGGTTCCCTGTATGACGTCACGGACGATTGCCTCATCCGAATCGAGAGTGACGTCACGCCTGTCACGCGCTCAGGCTAAGTGACCTCATTCTGAAGCACACAGTTCCTTCAGCTATCTTTTCACTTTCGTCTGTCTCATTGGAACAATACGCGTGTGTTTGTGACTCGCACTTTTTCAACTTTCACTCCGCCATTTGTGGCGAAGTGCGTTTCTTAACTTAAAGCGGTCTTGATCATGAATATGCACAGAACGCGTTTGAAGAGAAAGCATCACGGCTTTCAAAAAACACCACACCATTCTTCAAAAATGTTTTATTTTATAGTCAGAAATTTACCGCTTTGTGGTCACCAACTTAATAAAAATGATCATTGACGTCTTAAGGCACGGGTCTACTGGGCCCCTCAATGAGATCTGGATAATTTTTATCGTCAAATGGTCATATTCTTGAATTAAGAACCCTATGCCAACTGGGGAAAGTCATACCCGTCGTCCGTGTCTTGGCCTAGGTCTACCACCAGAGACGTCTTAAGGAATGGCCCAACTGGGCCCAGGGCCTCGTCTCTTTCTCAGCCTTAATGATTCCAATAATTTCAACGGTTAAATGTTTTTTCCGGTTGTATTCTCCGAAAAACTGAAAATTTCGAACGATATGTCAACTGGCTTAATGTGATGACCGTCGTCCATGTGTTGGCTTATGCCTACCACCATACACCATCATTACTCATTTAGTCGGTTTGTACGATTGTAGTTAGTTAGGTAATATTAACGTCGCACTGTTCAGCTACACGAGGGCTTTTGGCGACGGACCACGTAATTTTGAACCATGGTCAAGTGACGTGGACGACACCTGAGCTGGCACCCCCTCTCCTAACTACCACACCAACGGGAGGACGTTTCAGCTCTCGACAGATTTAACGTGCATCGCTGCCCTACACGGCGGGTCTTTAGTGGTACTGGGACCGAACTCATGACATGCCTGCCATGGTTGGATACCTTAACCACTGGGCTACCGCAGCCCCTTGTACGATTGTAAGTTATGCACATTTATTTGTTTCGGGTGATTGTATTGTCGAGTATTTGACAACGTGTTATGTACAATCTACTCTATTAAGTCTCATAGGTGGAGATTACAATTGCGTAGGGCTTGGCAGTTAGGTACGTCCGAAAGTAGAATTGACGCATTTGAGAGGACTGAAAATCCCCATTTTGCGATCGAGAAATCTCTCCACCCTAAAAAGGCAAATGTTTGGTATGCATCGTCAAGTCACGGAATGTAGTCAGGCACACGCATTTGTTTCGGGTTAACGTTTGCACGAGCATTTGGCAATGTATGCTGCATACCAGTGGTCCCCCACCCCCGGACCGGTCCATGGATCAAATGAGAACATTAAATTATTTTCATTTTATTTACTGTCGTTTGTTTCTCTCGGGCTTGTGCGACATTTAAAGGAAATCACTTTCTTTCCATGTTAAATTCCTTCATATTCATTTTTTGGTGTAACTATATTTTATTCTGAGGGCATTTTTAAAGATTATTAAATCAAAATAACAATCGACATCCCCTTCTCAGTGGGTCGCGGTAAAATTATCAAAAGTTAACCGGTCCGCGTCGATAAAAAGGTTGAGAAGCACTGCTGTCTACTTAAAAGGGATGCAAGTTGAGGCCTACATTTGATTGGGGCCCAGAACCTCAAAAAGTTTTAAGACGTCACTGCTGAACGTCAGTAGTTTTTTTAATTAAATCCCAGAAATAAAATATTAATTTAAGGGGCGTATTAAATAAATAACTTGTATGATACGAGTGAAAATGTTTTCAATGTACAAACACATTTTGGGGCTAACTGAAATGAACAGATTGAAGATGGGACGCAAGCAAGAAGGATATGAGATATGAAACACCTCTCAAAATGAAGTGGCAATGTGCATTCGAGAAGGAGAAGAGCATATGTTTCACAGTAGCGCACACAGGAAATTTTTCGGGAAGGGGGTCCGGGGTCAAAAGTTTACCATTCTTGTATCATGTTCTTTTTGATTTTGTCGATTTTCGGGAACAAAACACAGTAAAAAACTAATTATTGAATAAATAATTAGCATTAGTTAATAAAATTAATCATTAATAACAAATACTCAAATTTTAGGTACTATATACTTAGAATTATAATCAATCGAAATAAATCAAGGGCTTTGGGGGTCCGAACCACATGACCCCCCCTTGTGTGCGCCACCCTTCGGCTTGGATAAGAAACTTTAACTTTGCATCGTGTGAAGCATGAGTTCAAATAAATATGAAACCCTTTTCAAAGCATTACTTTTGAAATAACTGATTGACGTCCAAGGGCGTAGCTACCACCATATCGGTGATACGTGGCCCCCAAGCTACATGGGGCCCAACAAGTGTAAGGTCTTATCATACGTAAACGTTTGGAGCAATTTTTCGTCAAACTCGTGCAATTTTTACTCAGTTGCCATAGCAACGGCTCAAACAGCTTTTTCCCTGTTAGTTGAAAAAGTTGTTCCAAATAAAAGTTGCTCGAAATTCAAGCCAATGGGGTTCTTCGGCGCCCTACGTCATAAAAAAGATGGCGGCTTTGATTTCGTCAAACGCATCAGATATGACGTATAATATTTTAATGGTGTATAATATTGTAACGGCGTATAATACTTTAAACAGAATGGTGCTCCATTTCTGTTAAAGCCCATCAACAAAAGCGCGAGCGAAAATAAAAGAAATAATATTGGATGTTCGTTTTCCGAAGCAGAAAAATCGGCGAGTAACTTTTCAATGTGGAGATAGAGCGCGGCTGATGTCAGAGCATGTCGTTTTGTTTTCGGCAACCCTTTACCCTTAGTTGGGTGAAAAAATTTTCCTAAACGGTTGCTCTAAATATGCATGTGTGATAGGACCTTAAGACTGGTCGTGTTCTGAAGCAACACGAGGGCTATTAGCGACAGACCACACCTGAGCTCGCACCCTTCCCCTCTCCGAACTTTCACAGCACACCAATGCGAGGACTTTAAGCCGTGACAGATTTTAACACACGCGGCAGATCTTTAGAGGCAACATGAGTTGAACCCAAAAGCCGACAAAAGCAACTCCAACCACCAGTTCATGACCAAAATCACTCTTCTATTGAAGCCAGAAGTACATATCGGAACCCTCCCTCCTAACTACCACACTACGTAAGATTTACATTCAAATTAAAGCCTATCTAAAAAAAAAAAAATTAATATATGCTTTGGGTGTCAAACCTCTTAATTCGACAACAATCAAATGCCAAGGATGACACCCAAACTGAAAATTTCATTTAAAAGACAGTAGCCTATATCCCTTGCGATCGGGGACACCTTAAGGCATAGGTTATCCACCTTTTTTGAACTGGCGCCCCCTTTTCTAGTGAATATTTCGATACCGCCCCCCACTCCAGAGAAATAAGAGCGTACATAATACATGGGGGAAATCAAGAGCTAATTTTTTTTTTTACTTGCAAATCTGAAATAGCTATTGCCCCGAATATTACAATTTTAAATACAGACAATCAACATAGGGTAACCAGTATTAAAATTTACTTTTGTTAGCACATAATGAGCGTGTTTTTCCCGTCTTTTTTGGACTATATTTGGTTTATCTACCCATGTTACTCCATACCATCTCAAAACCCCCTAACTTATTCTATGTCTTTTATTGCCTCCCTGAAAGTCAAACGCCCACAAGGGGACGTTATCGCCCACGTTGAGAACCTGTGTCGTAAGGTATGGGTGAACTAAGCCCGGGCCCTGCCCTCGGTGAGAGCCTCGTCTTGTTATCGAATCAGTCTTAATAAGCTAATGATCCGAATAAATTTAATAGTCAAATATTATTTCAGTACATATTCTCTGAAAAACAGTGAATTTTAAACTGCATGTCAACTGGCAAAAGTGGTAAGACTGTATTATTATGCAATGACCGTTGTCCATGTCTAGGCCTAAGCCTAACACCATAAACAATCCTTCAACTCATTGAGTCGAATGCAGCCTTCAGTCGAGCAGGTTTGTGAAATTGTGAGTCGTGCACAATTATTTGTTTCAAATTATCGTTTGAACGAGTACTCCATAATGCATTTTTTTTTCAGTCTACTTTTAAAAATCACAGGTAGGGCCTACTATTGCATGGAGTCCAAGGGCCTCAAAAACTTAAGACATCTCTACTTACGATGATTCTTAAATGAAACAGCAAACATGCGGGCGCGACTCAAGCACAGAAAAAAAGAAAGAAAAAAAACATCTATGGCAATAGTGAGTCGAAAAGAACAATAAAGCTCCCCGGCTCACAGATCTATACAAAATTGTAGAAAATATAAAGTAAAGTTATCCACACATGTTTTGTAAGTTATGCTCTCTCCTTCAACTAGAAGCAATTCACTCTGTAGAAAATATAAAGTAAAGTTATCCACACATGTTTTGTAAGTTATGCTCTCTCCTTCAACTAGAAGCAATTCACTCAAATTCAACGACTGAAAACCGAAAATTCCGCAAACAACGATTGCACCTGCTGTTATCTCAGCTGTCGTGCGTCAGTGCCTTATCACCAAATAGACTTTCGACACAGCGAAAGCGCTTAAAAATAGATCCCAACCAAATCAACTCAGTACACTGTATAAAAACAGACATTTTTCGGAGTGTATTTTAATTACTTTTTGCAAAATTGGTCCCATTAATCAATGTTTTGGGAACAGGGGGGATTATTCTCCATACACATGAGAATATGTATGGAAGCTAACTCACACAAAAAGGGGAGCACTTTTTTTTCAAGTTCTTTCCTGAGTGAGTCGTCAAATTTCACTTTTAACGAGTATGCAATTTTTCCGAAATATTAAAGTCACATCTTGTATACAAAAATTCAAAGTATCAAAAAGTGGTGTTTTGGATATATGAACAACGCACGCACGCGTCTATATTTCCCCCGTTACAATAATTGTTTAAAGCACGGGTGCACTTCGGAAACGAAATATATCGGGAATGAGAATGAATGAATATTAACGCCACACTATTCAGCTACACGAGAGCTTTGTGGGCGAAGGACCTCATCATTTTAAACCATGGTCAAGTGATGAGGACGACACCCGAGCTGGCACGACCATCTCCAAACTTCCTCACCACACAAACGAGAGGGCGTTTAAGCCTCAACATATTTAACGTACATCTACCTCAACACGACGGGTCTTCATTGGTACATGGCTCGAGCTCATGACATGCTGGCCACGAGTCCGTTACCTTGACCACTAGGCTACCGCGGCCCAGAAAAAAAATGGACACAACCAACCGAACAGGTTTCAGGTTAAACCTGACAAGATTGATGCCAAATGTTGAAAATTTGTTACTGAAGAACCCGATTCATCTTTCCCGTTATAAACATTAGTTTGTTGATCAATAGTTTTATGAATTAACTAAATTTAAATTTGATTAATGTGTGTCTGTTAAGTATTATACACTATACTTCACTACAGTTAGAAATCTAAGCATTTTAAAGTAGCTTAATACCGGCTGTCAAAAAGACATTTAAGTTGATAAATGAGCAAAAATTCAATAGTAAGTAAGCAAGGGGAAAACCGAAAAACATAGCAAGGGGGGGTCTAATTAAATTTCATAAAGCATGATATACGAATATTTTTAAAATTTCATGATAAAGATACTCTGATGAGAAAAGTACTCGCATAAAACTTTTCAATCAACTTCATTTATAAAATCTCATACAAACTACAGTGAATTTAGAAGGATATATAAGGTAACATACAAGAAAGTAATGACTTTACAGTCAAGATACTTTTATAAAAAAGAAAGAGAAATTATTATTCAACTTTTAGGTATTTAAAAAATAACATAGAAGTTATAACAGTTAAGTTAGAAGTTGTCTTCAAAACTACGACTAAGCTATAGCACCGAATAATTTAAAAGTTTGAGAGCTTTGAAAAATGTATGCATAGCATCCCATTAACTTTAAAAGATAAAGTAGCAGCACTTTTTTTCTAATGCCACATTTATTAAATAACACGAGCGCGCGCGCAACACATAATTAAGTTCTCCCTTTCTTTCAAATAGGTAATAACTCCTACCCCTCTGTCACAAATAAAGCTAAATGTTCCAAGGGTATCCAGATTTTTTTTTAATTCATCCATAATAAGTTGGATACTATTTTCTCCGGTAAAAATTACCAAACAAATTCGGAATTGTAACAAGGTATCTTTCAATTAAATATTTTAAAGGATCTAAGTACACTGGTGAAAACAATTGAAGTGACAAATGTTTTTTTTTTTTTCTACTAACCAACTTCAGTGGTCTATTTTCTTTCCTTACAGTGTTAGATGAATCTCTTGCTTTTTATTTGCATAAAATCAAGCAATAATTTTGAACATTTTTCGTCTATTTGTAATAGCTAATTAATGGTTTAATGTCTTTTATTTGCAATAACTTCCTAACTAAATGTCATTTCACTCCATTCTGCTATTATTTTTTAAGAAGGAGATTAAGTAAAAATATGTTAACTTTTAAGGCACCAGTGTTCACACAAAAGGTAAATAAAAATAAATATCTAATCAAAATCTCCATGTTTGAATGTCAGTAAGAAGTGACAAAAATATACAGTATTTTTTAATTCAAGAAGTAATTATGGAGACATATTGCAAAAACAAGCAAAGTTTAAATAAATATACAGAGCTTATTTAACTTTGCCTCCATCAGATAATTCAGAGACAATATACAAATTGGTGAAAACAATTGAAGGGACAAATGGTTTTTTTTTTTTTTTTTTTTGCAATAAAAGAAAAACTAACAAAACAAATAAAACCAAAATATTATCCAATATAAAACCAATGTATGGGAAAACAAAAATGGACACAACCTACACCTAAATCAAGAAACTGGTCACTTGTCCAGTACAACAGCTGACCAACACCCTTTTTTTAAAAAAAAAAGATGCAAATTTTATCGTAATGCTGCATTTTAGATTCAAAGAGGTTTTCAAGAATGTCTTTTTCAACTTATAAAACAGTAACTGGAATGCTTGTCTACAACTCAAATACACTTATGTCTGTAATCCATATATAATGCAATTAATTCTCAATAATATAGAATTTGGATAAAATATATTATACAGTAATTATTCATAATTTGAATTAATATCGATAATTGTGACACTTTATAATTTAAACACTCTAGAGAATCAAAAACTAGATATTATGCAATAGTTTTTAAATATATGAAAATAGTTCATACTATTTTATCAAGATACGCAAGTATTTTAAGTACTGTAATGCAATGAACAATAAATGAAAGTACTTTGAAAAAGCAAAATGTGTTGCTAAATTGTTTATTTACAATAATGCTAATAGCAAGTTTTTAAATCAGCCCAATTCAGTTCTTCAATCAGTCATGGCAGACAAACTACATTTTAGAAAAATGCATCTTGTAAAAATAATTTCTTATTACGAATTAAATCAAATTTTTTTGGATTTGTAGACAATATCTAAGACATTGATTGAAAATTGAAAAAGATCACCACTAATACACTAGTTTAGAATATATAAAAGATCCAGTCTTGAAATTAACCACAATAAACAATTGTGGTAAATGTACAAGAAAGGGCTGGAAGGTCTTTATTTACTATTCTTTTTTTAAAAATTCTACAAAATAAGACTTATGATTAGTTTAGGAACACAACAGTTCACTACCGTTAATTTTCACTAACTAAAATTATTGCTGCCAGAACTGAATGTTCATAAAATATATCTAATTGTAATCTTAAATTTATCTTTCATTGTAGCTACTTACAAGGAGACACAATGGCCCATTGATTAGCAAGATTTAAAAGTTATCTCTCTTACAGGAAAAACTACAGGGTAACATTATGGTATAACGTACTGAAAAATCAACATTACTAGGACTATTACTATCAATGCATATGGTTTTTTTTAAATGATACACGCAACTAATTAATTACTAAATCAAACTGAATATTTAAAACTGATATTTGTTTCATTGAAGTCCAGTGGCTAAGTGGTTAGTGCATCGCACTTCCACACCATAGGTGCGAGGTTCAAACCCCGGGCTGGTCAAGGTTGACTCAGCCTTTCATCCCTTCAGTGGGGCGATAAAATGAATACCAAGTGTGCTTGGGTGAGTGAGTGAGTTTTGGGGTTATTGGCGCAAGAGCCAATTTTGGCTAAACTGCGCCTAAGTGTGCTTGGGAACTTCACACTGGGGGGTTTGCGTTGGACTGACCACCTAATTGGAAGATCTGCTCATGCACCTTAGGGCCCAAGGTCGTGTATACTGAGTTGGGCAAAGTAGGCCTTGGCCCTCATGGGCTGTTACACCACTGAGTTAAGTATTTGTTTCATTCCAGACCTAACATCAAATAAAAAATTTTTTTAATATTTCTGGTAAAAACATCAAATAAGTTACAGATTGAAAATCTAATAAAAATAAAATATATACATTCTTCAGTGGTGTAACATAAGACTTGAAATTTTTCTCATTGCCCCAGTTCAAACTGCACATCCAACTGACTTGATTGGAAGCCGTGATGTCTTAACACTTCTTCAAGCCCTAGACCCTATACAAAAGTAAGCCCCACCTTCAGCCCTTTCAAGTAGCAATATATAACATACGTTGTCAAATACTTGTACAAACAGTAACCCATAACAAATAAATATATGAGACAATCCAGTGTCGTAATGTACACCTCCACAACCCCTGCATTGCAGGGAGACCCAAAGCCTGACTGATGCCAAGTACTTACCCTTTGTGAGATCTGACTTGGGACCCCAAACCTGACTTTGCAGGGGGGCCTAATATCCTCCATTACACCCCTGAGACAATCTCATAAATGGCATCAACCGACTACCGCCTTTTGCCCCAATTATGATATATCTAGTAGGCTGAGGCCTAGACAGAATGGCGGACATAACAGAGCATTGCAGTCTTGCCAGTTGGCATATAGTTCAAAATTCCCAGTCCTTCAGAGAATATGTGTAGGAAGAACTGTCGAAAATATTATTCAGATCATTATCTTATTGAGGCTGAGTTGAAAACAAAGCCCCTTACAAGCCCAGACAAGAGAGAGAGAGAGAGAGAGAGAGACCCAGTTAACCAATACCTTATAATGTCCCTAATTGAAAGAGGACTTTTTTTCCAAATCCTACTATTAGTTCACTCTCTCCCTATGAATATTTATTTATATATCTTGTTCAAATTTTCAATCGTTAATAAAATATTTTCTATTTATCCATTCAAGTTGAAATACATTTTTAAAAATTTGTAATGGTGACACTTGATGTTAATACAGTTCTCAAATATTAATTCATTTATTAAATTAAAAATGAATAAATAGTAGCAAACAAAAATAATAGTTCAACAGCATATATCGAAAGGAAAATTGTTCGTTGTCTCCCTGTAGCACAATGGATAGCATATTGGAGTTCTAATCCAAAGGTTGTGGGTTTGAATCCTACCTGGGATGGCCTAATTTCTGAGAATGTGATTTCTTTTTTACTATACTATTTTATTAGAATACTGAAATTTAATTAATGAATAAATAGTAAAAAAAAAAAAGTCCAACACCCTATATAGAAAGGAAAATTGCAAGAAAAATCTCTTTCTATTTTGTTGCTTAATAATGCGATTCTGTCATATGTATATACATATTTATATTAATTGTATATAACTATTACTAAAAAGTAACTAAAATAAAACTTTTTTTTGTTGACCAAGTAGAAATTGTGACTAAAAAAAAAAATTTATACTACTTGTTAGGTTTTAAATTATTTAAACATGATATGCAAAAATCAGAAAAAGGAATTTAGAAATTCTAGAATTCTAGAAAGACATTAAAACAAAAAAATTGGGGATGAAAGGGACCACAAATACGAAAAATCAATTTTTTCATTACAAACATGAAACTAGTAATCTATACAGAAAAGAATTCTCAATTAAATCAGAAAACACACTGTTTGCTTTCTTCTCTAATGAATCACTTTTGAGAGAAAGCAGGGAAGAAAAAAATCAGCAATAAAAAGGCTTATAAAAATAAATCGAAAGAAAAAAGTTTGAATAAAAGCAGCATAAAATTTCAAAATTTAATTTTAAATTCATCTTTGCTTTGTTTCTTATCACAGAGTACCTGCCAATATGTGTGTGAAACCAAACAAAGCCAGCCTACCATGTGAACCAATATCACTGTCTACCTATAAGAAGCTAGCAAAACTTGAGTTTTATCAAATGGTGAGGACAAAATCGAAGCTCATATCTTATTGTTAACTTTCCCACAATTTAAAAAAAAAGGAATTTTAACACATATTGAAATCTCCCATATTCTACTGAAATCAGGATTTGAATCCCTGTCATGACTTAAAAATAGTCTAACTTGCAACTCAAAATGTGTGACCACAGACCAATCTTTCATTAAAAACCTGATTAATACACATGCATGCCCAAGCAATTATAATAGATATTTGAATTAACATATATGTGAAATAAATATTTGAATCAAACTTGGCTTCATGAAAATTATAGCTCCCAATTCCCACATATTTCTAACTTTTTTCCTTAACATTTTAAACATACTAAGTATTGAAACATATTAAACTTCCCTCTAAGAGAGCTAGACTTAAACACTAAAAATTATTAATGTTTGGTAGAAAATCACCATCAAAACTTTTTTGACTAACTTCAACAAAAAAAATTTTTAATACATAAAAACTTAATAAATGATAATTCTTGCACAGGTACAAATTTTAAAAATCTGCAAAAAATGTTAAAAGTAATTTTTACAAAAAAGAGATGTTATCGGTTACAGGACCCCATGAAGCTAAAAACACCAACACACAGAAAACATTAAATTCTGGCTTATATCGGCCCTATTTTTAAATATTGGGGTTTATACCGATTGCCAATACTTGAAAATAGTGCTCTTATAATTTATAACATTGTCTCTCAACTTCGCTGTCCCCCCCCCCAATTATATATATATATTTTTACCATTTTGTTACATCTGGAAAATGCGTACAAATGAGGATGCAAAAAAGTTTTATTAAATTTCAGGGAAATTTACAGTGATAGCTTTCAAACATGAAGTAATGTCACGAGTAACTTTGGTATTTATGTGATACTTTGTTCTCCTGATCTAAAATTCTAGTTACAGAATCTTTATGCTTATCTCTAGGTCTTGATGTCAATATCAAATGAAATTTAACTTACGAAAAAATGTAGATTGATAATATCACTAATCCTTATGTTTGCAGCAATTCAGAAAAGTAGTCATCACCCATGATCTCTTATATGATGGCGTATGTATAATACCCATGGTCTAAAGCAGGATGTCCAACACACAGCCCGCATGTGGCATGCAAGTACATAAGTTGCGGCCCGCCGACTCTTTTTAAAAATCAGGTTCTTAAAGTTTTTTCATTTTGAAATTTATTTGAGGGGAAATTTATATATATATATATATATAAATCTACAATGTATTTGCCTGTTACCTGTTCTTGCTTTAAAGTAAATCCTTTTTGATAAAAGAAATGTCCTTTAGATTAAAATAGATTTATATTTTATCAAAGAGTTACATTTGATTTTTCTACAATAAATTACTCTTTTAATAAATTCTGAATTGCATTATGCATATCCTTTACTATGGATGGTACATGATTTTCTGTGTGTACGACTTTCATTTCTCCTCCACCTCTTCTGTTTGCGGTGCCAAAAAAGCAAGAGGCAGATATGTTTTTGAAAATTTTAAAAAAATATTCAGGACGGTTAAGATAAAGGGCAACCAGTGGCGCACACAAGGGGGGGGTCCTAGGGTCCGGACCCACCCCCAAAGCTCTTGATTTTTTTCCCGATTGATTATAATTCTAAATATATAGTATGTAAAATTTAATTACTTGTTATTAATGATTAATTTTATTAATTAATGCTAATTATTTATTCAAAAATTGGTTTTTTACTGTGTTTTGTTCCCGAAAATCGACAAAATCAAAAGGAGCATGATACAAGAATGGAGAACTTTCTACCCTGGACCCCCCCCCCCTTGAAAAATTCCTGTGTGCGCTACTGAGGGCAACATATACTTAATCGTTTGAGAATGACGGCACTATTACATTTCAGCAATGAGTAACAAAAGATTTTGCCATTTTCAAGTGGCAACTAATATTTTAAACATTATTTGATCATTGCACTATTATATTATATAAACATTATCTTATCTATGTCTGGGAATACATGAAAAATAATGAAAATAATAATTCATTCTGTTTTAAATTTCAACTCAATGTTGTTGTTTTTTCCAAATCTGATATAAAGGTACATATTTTTATGTGTAGCCCGTGAGATTATAATGTTTTTCCGAAGTGGCCCACAAGGTCATTTGTGTTGGACACCCCTGGTCAAAAGTAACAATACTTGTGTATTATCCCATCAACTATTTGTGCCAAACAAAACCTGCTGTCAAACAATAAGATTTTAAAAAATGTGTTTACTAGTTACTTTAAAATATGAATGATTGTAGGTCAACGAAATTATTGGCTCTTGTTCACAGCAAGCACCAATCATTTCACTCAAGATGATTAATGAAATCATCATAACTAGAATTGTTTCCAAGCTAAAATAAGCATATCTACAAAGAAAGCAAATTGTGAGCTTATTAATTTCATTCAAAAGTGTTAAAATTATTCAGCAAAATAACATGTTAAATCCTAATTCAGTAATTTTTTTCAAAAATGGCAAATTTATTTATTCAGCAGTTTGCATCTATACTAGATCAAAAATAATATGGAAATTGGTTACTTGAACAGCATCCCATTTGTTTATTCATTAATCTGTTTAGAAATTTTTTCCAAAACAGATAACACTCAAAATATTCATGCTTTAATTAAAATTGGAAAGATTCGTAACAGTGAGATGAAGTAAAAATTCTAGATCTACAAAAACAAAAGTATTAATCTAAAAAATTCTTTTAAAATGCATTTCAAAGTTAACAAATTTAAATTGTGTAAAAAAATTCATCTCTAGTTCAATAAACATCTCTTGATGAAGGAAGAACTTGTTTGAAATGCATCAAATTTAATTTCCAATATTTTCTAAAATTATTTAACAAAATCAAGTTATAAGCAAATATTCATCATAATCAAGTCGAACAAATTTTAATCAAATTCTTTAAATTATTGAAAATAGTTTAGATTCAGTTTTTAATAAGGGTTAGGAGGGGGGGTCCAAACCTTACTTTATAGAAAAGCTTTAAATAAAAGTCACTAGAAAACATTATACAAAAAAAAAAATGTTTTTCAAAAAGTGAACAAAATATATACCTCAGACATAAAGTATATATATTTATTAAACTAACGTTAAAACATTTTTAACACAAAATTTTTCTTCAAAAATTGATACATTTTTCATATGTCATAGATATTTTATTTATAATGAAGAATGAACCAAATACAATACACTTCATATTTAAAATGATTAACTTTGGTTAAACTTTTAATACTCTTAAAAAATATATTTCATGTTTAAAAAACTAATGCTTTTTAAGAAATTTTTTTAAAAAAAAATTTTAAGAAACTAATTTTTAATTAAAATGTTCCAAGTGCTTTTTTAATGTTATGATTAAAGTAGTTTAAGTTTCAAGATAAAATGTAAATTTGAATGATTTTTTCAATATTTATCATGATCTAAAATACCAGATAAGACCTTTTCAAAAATATAAAACTTTATAAGCTTTACACAATGAAAGCAACTGAAATATGCGCAATTAAAATACTATATATATTTAAAATAATTAGAACTTCATTGTCTTAACTTTAAAAAATATTTAGAAGAAAAAAAGAATTCTATAAAAAAAAAAAGTCAAAAAAATATTTGTAATTTTTACTAAGTTGCCTTAAAAATAGCTCTATTTTGATACATTTTGCAAATAATTTTTGACAATCACAACTCCAATTTAAAAAAAACATGACATGCAATACTTTAAATTATTTTAACTTCTATAAAACATCTTATTTGACCATTATCTGTTTATTGATAGCAGAAAGATATAAATAACAATTACTTGAAAACAAAATGCAACGCTTTAAAGATATATTAAACTTACACCATTGATGCTTTATGCAAAAAAAAAAAAAAAAAAAAAAACAGAATAAATTTAATGAAAAGTATATTAATATTATCGTATCAAAACACTTTCACAAATATTTTCATACGAGAATATTGTAGGGAAACGAGTCTTATCTGCACCAACGAATAAAGGCTTAAACTATAAAGGCAGCAAGAATTATTAAAAAGAAATTTAATTACAAACACACACAAATAGTCATTTCCGTGGCCTGTGTGTGTGTGTGAATCAGGAGATTCTTAAAATTTTACCTGATTTAAAATATATCAAAACTTCAAAACATTGCGACATATTTGTCGAGTATTTTTAGTTAAGTACATTCAAAATTAATTAAATTTCTTTGGAGAATACTTATACAATTGCGAATGAAAGCTTACATATTTAAAACGGATATAAATTAGTCAAATTAGCGTACATTATTTTTAAGTATAGGGTAACAATTTTGTGTACTTAGTATTCCTTCTTTCTCCTTATCTCTTTTACGCCGTTCGGCACAAGCTCTAACTAATACTGAAGATAAACCCAGGAAATGTTAAATGTCAGCAAATTAAGATTCAAATTCCGTATTGAAGTTAACCATGCGCGATATTATTAAAACACGGCCGAATTACGTAATACACATTTAGATATCAAACATCTGCAAAATTGCAAGTCACGCCATTTTACCGCTAAAAATCATTCCAAAATTAAGCTCTTAAAATCCAGATTCTATAAAAACTACAACAATAACGATTTTAATTCAAAGCCATGTGCATACTAAAAATGCCCTCAAAATTAAGACTAAATGTGGTGCACATCTGTTTTAAGGAAAGCCCACCCTTACACAAGTATTTCATTTATCTTAAGCCTTTTACAGAACACTCAAGGCCATATAACATTTCATAAATACATGGGTTTTTAATAAGCCTTAATTTCAATTAAAAATCAGAATTTTTAAGTGGGCCGTTGCACGCTGGTGGCCATGTGTGATTGTTATTATTGCTGAGCAGCTGAGATACTTACCAGTTACGTATTTCTCGTCACAAACTTTGCGGCCACCGGACTGGATAAATTGGCAGAAACGTAGCAGCCACGTCAAGAGACTTCGTCACTGAAAAACATGGATCGTCACTCGCATAGCAAATGTATTACTGCGCGCCAAACGACGTCCCATTGGCCGGATTTCGTATTACGTAATCGACTCCGAGAGTGTTGCGGGAAGTAAAAATTGTACTTCTGCGCTTGCTCGAGAACAAACCGCGTGATTTCCTTTCCGTGATATCCGAAAGGAAATCGGTAAAGATATTCATTTATTGGTAGAAAACGAAAATTCATAGTGAAGTAGTAAAAAACAAAAAAATATCGAAACGATGATTTTTGCTTTGATTTTCCCCTTTTTTCTTTTAATTGTTTTATTTTCGTCAGCTAGATTTTCAATCTCCTATTTATAAAAATTCAGTTTAATTTCATTTTAAAATTAAGATTCAATATAAAATTTCCGAATCACAAAACTTATCAAGTTTTCTTAAATAATCTATCGGTTTTACTAATTAATTTTCCTTCCAAATTTACAGATAAATCTGCATTATTATGAAATTTAAATTTAGAGAAGAAAAAAATGTAGAACCAAAAGAATCGGAAAAATGCCAGAACATTTAACACACAGAAATCAAGAAATTTTAACAAGAGAAGGGAAAAGATCACATTCATATCTTCTATTGTGAGCATGCGCAAACGGTCAATCTTTACTGACACATTTTGGAGGACTGTTACGCTTTCTAAAAGCATCCAATTGGTCACAAAAAACAGATGAGTAAATAATGTAGAAGAAAAAACAATTTCATAATCCCAATTCCATCTTCAAGTAAATAAAAATACTCCCAACATAATAAAGATTTTCTTATTATTGTTATAATAAAAACTATCGTTTGTGAAATCGTGAAAGCTGGAGTTTGTAAGGAAATATTTTGAGTCAAATCGAAATTTGTATTTGGAACATTTTTGATAATTTTGAATTAAAATCCCCCTTTTTAGGAATTATTTTAGTGGTTACCCACACATGCACGCTTGGAGGTTGGTGACAAAAAGAATGAAAACGTAAAGTAAAAGATACTGTTTTAGTTTTATTTGTGGTAAATGCGAGTCATTTTAGTGAAATTAGTAAAAAAAAGGAGTCAAATACAACTTCGGAATATCTTCCAAACCAACATTTTATTTATTACAGTTACAGTTATTACTTTTTTGTGGGATATGGAGCGACAAAGGCTATTATCCCAAAACATTTTATTTACAACTCTAACTAAAATTCTCTATATGTCTATTGCCAGAAAAAAATTTACATTAGCAAAGAAATGGATTTCAAAACAAATCATATGCTAAAAGTTAATGTTTGACAAATACGAACTACATTATTATTAAAATATTAATCAACACAAAATAATTACAAATGATTAACAACTGATAATTACGTTAATTTTAACTATATTTTTAAATATGCAAAAATATTTTCCATTTTAAATTAAATCACTTGCCAAGAAAAAGGTAAATTTCTTCACTTTCTTCATAAAAGGTAAAATCTGTTTTTTCGACCATAAAAAAACAGATAGAACTCAGAATGCATTCTACAATATAAATAGGAAATTATAATACGAAGAGAATATAAAAACACATTTACTGGATATTATGCAATTCTGCATATGAGTATGTTTTGCAGTGGCGTAACGGAGAACATTTGAGCCCTCCCTGCAAAGTCAGACTTTGCACCTCCCCCAAGTTGGATTTTATTAAGGGAGGCAGTCATGCTTGGAAGCAGTCAGGCTTGGAGGCAGTGAGGCTTTGGGCCCCCTATAACCCTGTCTCTCCTCGCGATGCGAGGATGTTCGTTACGCCAGTGATGCTTTGCTAGAGAAATTACAGGAAAAGATCTAACATACGCTAACAATTTGAATCAATTTTCTGTAAAAAAAAATCTTTAAATTCATAATTCGGGGGGTGAGGGAAAATATTTTTGCCTTGGTGAATTTTTTATGGAAAATTTTACATTAAAAAAATATCAAAAAGAAAAATTTATTTAAATGTGTGCACTTGCGTGTGTAGGTGAAAATAAGAGAAAGCGAAAATAATTACTCTATTTTACCAAAAAGTATGAGTATCCATTTCACGTACTTTTTCTTACAAAACATAATCGTAGCCGAGGTAGCCTAATGATTATGATCATGAACTCGTGGACGGAATGTCACGTGTTTGAGTCCTGGTGTCACTGAAGACCCGCCGTGTAGAGACTGTCTCGATGCTCGCTAAATCTTTCAAAACTCAATGTCCTCCCGTTAGTTTGGTGGGGTAGTTAGATGAGGGAGTTGCCAGCTCAGGTGTCGTCCTCGTCACTTGATTGAAATTCAAAATTACGAGATCCGTCGAGAATAGCCCTCGTGCTGCTTTATAGTGCGATATTAAAAAAAAACTCTCACTCACTCAGTGAATGAGAATGAGTGAACTCTTTTCACGTTAGTGACGACCTCGTTACATGAACGTGAAAATTATTTCTTATTGGAATGAAAGAAAGAAATTATTGAATATATTTCCCCTGCATAAAACTCAAATAAATTTAATAATTTATTCTCGTATAATTTGAATTAACAGCAACACGAAAGCAGTAAGCTTGCAATTCTGAAACTTATTCAAGTGACGAATATGGTACAGGAGCACGCAAAGAAAAACTTCAGGACATTATGTCGAGACAGATTCCGCATGCATCCGACCCACTGTAAAACGATCTAAACAAGTACGAGATTCGAACACTTCAGTTGCGAGTCCGATGCTCTACCGGCAACGCTGCCACGATTCTGAATAAAATAAATTGAAATGAATATAGCGAAGTTATAAATGAAACGATCTTAATAATTGGCCACGGTTTCCCCCACCCCCCAATGAGTGTATATTAACGTCACAATACTAGGCTACACGAGAGCCTTCGGGAACATATCTTGTACTTATGAACCATAGGCATGCGACGAGGACGACACCTGAGGTTGCATCCCCCTCTCCCAACTTCCATACTTCATCACCAGGAAGACGTTTAAGCCTCGACAGATTTAACATGCATCGGCCCCTTTGCACGGCAGATTTTCGATGGCACTAGGCTCGAACTCATGACACGATGGCTACAAGTTCATGACCTTGACCACTAGGTTGTGTAGCTGAGTAAGGCGACTTTCCTATTCACTCACTTACTTGACCCCTTTGCTACCACGGCCCCGTTTTTCTTTCTAAAAGTGTTCATGTTCTGTAACATATCTCACGGCTTCTCACTTATTTTGGGGCCGCGGTAGCCTAGTGGTCAAGATATCGGATGGCGCGTAAAACTTCCAGCACAGTCCCACTTATGACCCGCCGTTTAGAGGAGCAATGCACGTTAAATCTGCCGTGAGCTCAAACATCTTCCTTTTGGTGTAGTGTGGTAGTTAGGAGAGAGGGTGCCAGCTCAGGTTTCGACCTCGTCACTTGACCGTGGTTCAAAATGACAAGATCCGTCCCCAAAAGCACTCGTGTATCTGAACATACAGTGTGACGCTAATATTTTTTACTCACTCATCCTCACTTCTTTTTAAAATAAACAGTATTTCCCAAAGCAACAATGAACCGCTTAGAAAAATTGAATTTGAAACACCGGGGTTCTTTTAACGCAGTAAATTAGAATTTTATTTAAAGAAAAAAAAAATCATAAATATTTTTAGACTTATATTTGCTTTTTTCTAATCTCTCAGAAACCTACTTTAAAACAAAATGTATTCGTTCTTTTTCTTCTTGATACGTTTTTAAACTGATCTTCCATTTGATTAATTTTCTGGGGAATTACGTCGAATGGCTGACGAATTCGACTTTCAATTATTGGTTATATTCCACATGTTTTATGTAGTCGTGTCTTTAAATGTTGAAACAATGGAGATGTGGGCATCTAGATCCCAAGGTTTCTGAACACATTTCAAAATTCAGAATATAGTTTACATTGCAAAAAGAATTTAACGATGTTTTTCCCTTATTCATTTCATGTGAATTTCAAGAGGAAAAAATTCAGAATTCTTTTCCTACAATAACATTTCCTTCGATGTATACAAAATGTAAGTTTTTACATTGTTGTAATTATTGTGCAAATCGCACACTACTTTCAAACAATCGAAGCTCATTATCCCCTTAACGTACACTTATTTTAAAAAAATGAATGTTTTTAATTAAAAAAAACACATTTTTTAGAACTTTGTTTTGGCCAAAAATACATCTTTCCTTTCGAATAGTTTTTTCGAAGGAAAAAAAAACAATTTTGTTGTTTCTAATGCCACTGTCTGAAATTCATCGAAGCAAGGGGCTAGTAATTTACACCTGTCGTTAGTCGTAGCTTTGAGCACCATGCAAGGGACAGTACGATTTTACACGGTTCCACCCTAATTTTGTAAGAGAACACCCTGGCGGCGATCAGTTTGTATCGCTTTCATAAGTGAGTAAGTGAGTGAATATTAACGTCGCACTGTTTAGCTACACGAGGGCTTTTGGCGACGGACCTCGTTATTTTGAACCATGGTCAAGTGACAAGGACGACACCTCTGAGCTACAATTACTTCTCCTAACTACCCCACCAACGAGAGGACTTTTGACTTCTCCACAAATTTAACATGTATCGCTCCCCTAAACGAAGGGGGCTGCGGTAGCCCAGTGGTTAAGGTATCCAACCATGGCAGGCATGTCATGAGTTCGATCCCAGTACCACTAAAGACCCGCCGTGTAGGGCAGCGATGCACGTTAAATCTGTCGAGAGCTGAAACGTCCTCCCGTTGGTGTGGTGTGGTAGTTAGGAGAGGGGGGGTGCCAGCTCAGGTGTCGTCCACGTCACTTGACCATGGTTCAAAATTACGTGATCCGTCGCCAAAAAGCCCTCGTGTAGCTGAACAGTGCGACGTTAATATTAACTCAACTCAACTCAACCCCTAAACGAAGAGTCTTTAGTGGTACTGGGCTCGAACTCGTGACATGCCAGCCATGATCTGATACCTTGACCACTAGTCTACCGCTGTCACTGTATGTGTATCGCTTTCATAACTGTGTATATAAGTCTTTCAATTCATTTGCTTCTGAAATCTACATTTTTTTTCATCATATTTTTATACAAATAATGCGTTCCAAATGCTGATGTCTTGCGAACGAATGAGAACTTTTTAATAATATTTATATAAATTTAGCGAAGCGATCTAAATATTTTTTAAGAGTGAGTGCAGACGACGATCGCTTCTATTTGAGTATGAAAATTACAGCAGCATAAAATACGACTCTGCACGAATTATCTCGTTTTAGCACACTTCGACCAGTTCAGCGCGATCGAATTAACTCGATCAAGCACGTTAAAGGGTTAAACTGCTTTCTTTTGTATGTTTCATTCAAGTATATTTTCTAATCAGATAGGTGAGAAATTTTAAGCTATGTTTTCTTCGTAAAATTTTGTATACGGGAGTACAAAATTAAATGCGGTTGTGCATAATTTAAATTTTGGAAAAAGAGCCACAAGTTCCGGTGACGAATTCGTGGCCGGCTTTATTTCAGTGGATACATAGATTCGCATCCCGGTTCCGATAAAGATACACAGTGAAGAATGAGTGAGTGAGAGAACATTAACGTCGCACTGTTCAGCTACACGAGGGCTCTTTTGGCGACGGACCTCGTCATTTTGAACCATGGTCAAGGGACGAGAATGACACCTGAGCTGGCACCACCTCTCCTAACTACCTCACCACACCACGGAAAGACGTTTGAGCTCTCGACAGATGTAACATGCATCGCTCCCCTACACTACAATGACATGCTAGCCATGATCCGAAATCTTGACCACTAGACTACCGTGGCCACCCGCAAAGAAGAAGGGAGACTTTTATTAACGTCACACTATGAAGGCAACACGAGGGCTATTGGTGATGGTCGTAGTAATTTTGAACCTCGGTCTAATGACGAGGACGATGCCTGAGCTGGGAAATCCCTCTCCTGGCTACCACACCACATCAACGGGTGCAGTGTAGTAAAGCTGATGTAAACGGAATGTAAAGATTGAATGTCATCACGTTGACGGAATGGGGAAGTTTGAGGAATGGAGTGATAACTCAGGTGTCGTAATCTGACCGGTGTTCCAATTCCTCCGTGTTGCTTCTGAGGATGTTTTTAAAAGGCAGTTAATTATAGTTTATAATTCATAAGTTTATTTTCAAGCTTTTATATTTTTCTGATTTTAACATCATGTTTGTAGATTCAACTACAATAAAAATGAGAAGTGGATCAAGACAGCGCTCTGCACCCAGTTAGATTTTTTTTAATGCAGTGCTAGCGGCATCTGTTACGAAATATGGAAACTAAAATAATTGATTGCCTTGCTATTTTTGTATCCCTGTATTAGTTGAACGATTTTTGCGGAAGTGCTTTTGCATTTTATTTACATTTTTAATAATTTTTACTTTTGGTCTCTTGTTTTTTTTTTTTTTTTTTTTGTTTTTTTTTTTGCTTTATTTTGTTAATTGTTTGTTATCTTTCTTGTTATTTTAATTAGTCAATCTGTTTTTTCATTTTCTGTAATCAATTTTTGGTTACTTATTGTTTTCTGAAATGAATGTGTATAGTAGAGACTTAATCTGCTCATTTTGTAATCAAGTCTTCACTCGCCCTTTATGTTTGAAAACGCATTTAAAAAATATTCATGATCACCAACAGTGTGATGTAAATGAAGAGATTTTGAAGGAGTTCAATACTTTCAGTGGTATGAATAGTTGCAGTTAAAAAAAACATTTAGTTTATAAATGTTCACTGTAGTAGACTGAATTTTATACATTTACGTATAAATGTTTTCTACTGAAGTTTACATAATTTTATATTAGTAAATGTAAACCTTCTTTTAATTAACATTGTAGAATTTGTTACATGGAAAGAAGAAGAAAACAAGACTATGGCAAAATGTGTTAGACAGCGAGGTTGTAAAACACTTCAAAATGGAAAAATAGTGATGAATTATCACTGTTGTCGAAGTGGGACATACAAACCAAAAGGGAAAGGTCTGAAGAATTAAAAGGTTATCTATAAAACAGAAATTTAAGCCCTAATTTTGATAAAATTACCATAAACAGTTCTAAACAAACAAAACACTAAATATGAAAGATTGAAACAGATTCTTTATGCAAAGCAAAAGGGTAGATAGTTTAATGAAATTTACATAATTTAAAAAAACTTGGCTTTTTCAATCATATTTATTTTATAATACAATAAATTATTTTCATTAACTAAATAAATTGCAAATTAAACTGAGGTTTGATAAATAATCATGAGATATATTCACAAAAATAAATAATATTTTGGACAACAGATGGCGATAGCACTGCATTACAAAAATTTATCTGGGTGCAGAGCGCTGTCTGTCTTGATCCACTCCTTAAAAAAGTCAGGGTGGATCCTAGGGTGCACACTTCTTATCGCCAAAGTTTTGGCGATAAAGTTTACAATATGGCAACCCTGCAAAATTTAGGGAAGTAGTAACCCTACTCGGGCCGGATTTTTTTTAGCTTTTCAGGATTTGAACAGCGGTCATTTTTTTCTCCGACGGTTATGTTGAAAGGTTTAAGCCATTTTTTTTCTTGAAACCGCGTTTTTGCTCGACTAATTGTTTTTTATTTATTTTTTTGAATGAAAGAGGTAAGAAAGAAATTATATATTGCTTAGTGAAGGAGTTTGAAAATATTTCGGAATGGATGTCCGAAGTATGAAAATAATTTGCGTTTGAGAGAAATTGTAGATCGTTAGTTCATCAGCCTAAGGTATTCGTTCTACAGCTGCGGTTTCGAAGCGACGATTTTTCAATTTTTCTTGTAGAATCCGTTTTAGAAACTGCGTTTTCATCGTAAAAAACGACTATAGATTTTCTTTTGAATAAAAGGAAAGACAGTAATGATTATTTTTTGTATGAAAGAAGGATTGATAGAATCTTGGTATGGATGTCCGAAATTCGGAAATAATTTGTAATTAATTTCTTGATTTTCATTCGATGTTTCCTATGTTGTCCATTTTAGAAACCTACGTTTTTTCAACGTTTTTCGTTTCTTGACGCCATTTAGAAAACCACGTTTTCTCCTTTTGTTTTTCGTCTCTGACGCCATTTTGAAAAACGCGGGTTTACCTTAGCGCCACTTGGCGAAAAACTTTTGTCGCCAAATACAGCAGTGTGCTGAGCTAGGATTTCACCAAATAAAAGAATGGCCTCAGAAGAAATATACTCTGCACTAGAGGTCTTCAGACTTTTTCAACTCAAGCAACTCCTAGAACCAGAAGGTGTTTTCGCGGAACCCCCAGTAATGGAAAGTTTTTTAGTGGAACCCTATTTCACGCACTCACTTAGAAGAATATATCTTAAAATATTGTTAAAAAAGGTTATAGATACTTTAAATTAAGGCAATTATATATAACAGTATTTATTAAAAAATTGTAATCTGCTTTTACACAATTTACTCATTAATAATATTAATCTGTGATCAAAGTGTCACCAATGCATGTATTACGTTTAGTAACCGGGATTGTGTTGAATTTTTTCAGACAAACTCTCGTAGTCTAGGTCCATTGAGATTAACTGCAATAGCATTACATGTTCCGAGTTTCATTGGTTTCTCTTTGTTTTGTAGCCACTCACGATTAGAAATATTTTTCACTTACAGTGGTATAAACAATTGAGGATACACCTTACTTTTACTTGATAAATCCAACTTTCAATCGAAATAACACATTAACTAGAAGTGCAAACGTATTTTAATTTTCACACGTAACAAAAGGGTTAATTTACAGTAAAAATAACGAAAATCAACAAAAAATATCTAAAATTAAAAATTTCACAAGTATTTGAAATAAACATAGGCAGATCTTTACCTCAAAAAATTGAGGATACACCAATGAAATGTTTGTTTAACTACCACTAGATTTTTTTTTCTGCTTGCTTCTACAATAGCCTAAGTTTGGTCAATTTTATCTTAAACTTTTTCAACTGCTACTTTTGTCCTTTGAAGTTGGTTATGTGAATTTAAAATAGCAATTTTAAATGGAAAATGGGTCCTCGGAGAGAGACCAGTATTGATGTAAGAAAATTTATATTAAGGTTATTTAAGAGAAGAGAAAATATTATCGTGAAATAGCTAAAATTGTCGATAAAAGCCACTCATGTGTCCAGAAAATCATTGGAAGATTTAAAAGCGATGGACTAATTGAAAATAAAAGTGGAAGAGGAAGGAAAAGTATTCTGAGTGATGTAGCCAAAAGGAAAGTTTTGAAAGATATCAAGATTGATCCTAAACTAAGTGCAATCAAACTAGCTGCAGAAACTTCTCGAGTAATGGGCTGAAGTGTAAGAGCTGAAACTGTGAGGGATGTGATTAGACATGCTGGATATAGCAGTAGAGTAGCTAGAAAGAAACCTTTCATAAGCTTACAAAATCAGAAAGAGCGTTTGGAGTTTGTAAAAACTCATCAAATGAAGACAGATAACTTTTGGAAGAAAGTTATATTTAGTGACGAAAGTGAATTCAACATTTTTGGAAGTGATGGCCGTCGCACCGTTTGGAGAAAGCCGAACACCGCTTTGGATCCAAAAAAATTACATCCTACAGTTAAACATGGTGGTGTCTCCGTCATGGTTTGGGGTCGTATGGCTTCAAATGGGGTAGGAAATTTAGTTTTTATATATGGTATAATGAATCATAAGCTTTATATAGATATACTCAACAACAATCTTAAAAAAAGTGCAAAAAAATTGGATTTAGATGGAAATTTTATTTTCCAGCAAGACAACTACCCCAAACATACGGCACGTAATGTCAAAATGTGGTGTCTTTTTCATTGTAAACAGCAATTGCACACACCACCACAGTCCCCTGACATCAATGTCATAGAAAATTTGTAGGCCACACTCGAAATAGCAGTCCAAAAACACCAAATTAGGAACAAATCCCATTTAAAGCAAGTGTTATAAGAAGAATGGGATAAAATATCTCCAGATACCACCAAAAAATTGGTCGAATCGGTACCAGGACGTTTGGAGGACATTATAAAACCCAAAGGACATGCAACCAAATATTGACACTGTCTTTGTATGTGATATGTCACAAAAATTTCATTGGTGTATCCTCAATTTATTGAGGTAAAGATCAACCTATGTTTATTTCAAATACGTGTGAAATTTTTAATTTTAGATATTTTTTTGTTGATTTTCGTTATTTTTACTGTAAATTAACCCTTTTGTTACGTGTGAAAATTAAATCACGTTTGTACCTCTAGTTAATGTGTTATTTAGATTGAAAGTTGGATTTATCAAATAAAAGTAAGGTGTATCCTCAATTGTTTGTGCCACTGTATATGCAGAGTTCTGAATGGCATTAAAATGTTTATAGCTGTGGAAGAAATACTGGGTATTTTGCAAGAATTTGCAACATAAAATTTAGAAGCAGTTCTTGCTTAAATTTAGATAGTTGACATTGAATTGGCTGACATGTTAGTAAGTTGTTCCCTCTCTTTCATTGTAGGTGTTTTTTCGACAAACACAAAAAGGTGCATTTTCCATTAGAAAACTATTTAGTTTCCAAGAGGTTCTACTAATGAGTATAAAATTATCTCGTGAGACACGGGATAGTAAACAACGAAATGTTCACAATCTTGTAGGTAATATACGTATGCATAAAGATAAAAACGTGCACACGTTTTAATATTTTATTGTATTATAATAAAAATTTAAAAAGTATTGCCCAAAAAGTTTTATGTATGTGGCATGCAGCCAGAAACAAAGCACAGTTTTCGCGCGCAGGCGCAGCAAATCCAAACTAAAACTTTGAGAAACTTTTGGACATTAGAGAAAAAGAAGAGAAAGAAAGACTGAGGTACGCGAGCAGGCGTTACCGTCGTCAAACCTATCTGTTAGAATAGCTACCTTTTTAATTAATTTTTGTTAGTTTTAAAATAAAGTAGAAGAAAAGACAAATGTCTTGGACCCCTTGTTGTCTCCCACAAATTATGGGGGCTCGGCCGCGATCGATAAAATTTCGATTTGAACCAAAGTTTGGACAGTGAAAAAAAAAAGCGTCCGTGGAGGAGACGCGCCGCCATTTTTTGGAAACTTCGTTCAACTTGTGTAGAGGTTGAATTTTTCGTGAATATTCCGCCTGTGTAGAGGTTGGAACTATTTCATAAACACCTGCGAAGAGGTGTCAATTCGAATAATTACAAGAACTATATTACCTGCGAAGAGGTGAGATCTGTGAAATCAACGTTTTTCTTCAATTATTGGATACATCGTACGTGCGAGCAACAAGGGAGCTAGAAAAAAAAGGTAGGATCTTTCCATATTTTTTCTAAAATGTATAAAAACGCTCTTAAAGAGGATCTCATAAGAGTTGTTGAGGATCTAGACGGTACTGTGGAGAGTACGGACACTATAGCTAAACTAAAGACTAAAATTGAGAACAGTAGTACATTTGAAAGTGATCCAGATTTCGTTAAAACTTTAATTAAAAACTGTATAGATGAGAGGGTATCGCGAAACGAAAGAGAGGCAACTTTAGAAAAACAGAAAATTGAGCTCGCGAAACTACAGTTAGCACAGTTAGAAAAAGAAGTCGAACTTCAAACGGCTAAAAATAAAGCATTAAGTTTAAATCCTGCAGCTAAAGTTGAAGAGAAACAGTTCGAAACAAACATAGAAAATATGATCAAAAGCATTAAAACTTTATCTCTTCCTGTTCCCACCAGATCTGAAAATTTTAATCTGTTCTTCCAATCATTAGAACGCGCATTTTTAACCAAGAAAATAAATGACTAATATAAATCTGAAATTTTAATAAATCTTCTGGGCGAAAGAGCTCATAATGTCTTATTGTATATTAAAAAGGAGGAATTAAATGACTATGAAAAACTAAAATCTATAGTACTCAGAGAATTCCAATTAACCCCTCGCGAGTGTTTAAACTCATTTAAAAATGCTGTAAAATCATCAGGCGAGACATACATCCAATTTGCTGCAAGATTAACGGCAAACTTCCAATATTATTGTTCGTTAAGAAAAGTTAATTCCTTTGAATCTCTGTGTGATCTTTTAATTTCTGATAAATTATTTGAAACTTTAAATAAGGAAACCGCAACTCATATTGGCATTCGAGAAGCAGAAGATTAGTTTAGGCCTATCGATTTAGCTAAAGAGTGCGATATTTATATTTCATCTAAAAACGGATCACGTAAGGAAATTCCTATTGCTTGTGGATATACTGAAGACTCCTTTAAAAATCGACCACGAAACTATAAACCAGAGATTAAAGATAACTATCCCCAAAATCTTGAAAGACAAAATAAAAATTGCTATATATGCGGTGATTCATCTCATTACGCAAGAGATTGTGAGAAGCGTTTTAAGCTTAAAGAATCTAACAGCCACATCCACAATAGAAAAAACGCGAATATTTTGAAAGTCGAGAGCGAAAAACAAAGCGATGAGTTCGCACAGCTCCAATATGTAAACATTTTTGTGGAAAATCAGCCCGTAACAGCCTTGATTGATTCAGGTTGCCAGATCCCAGTTCTAAATTCCTCACTAATTAGAGTGAACAAGCCTTCCGAAGAGAGAACAACATTAAGCTCATGTTTTGGCGAAAAGCGTATGGTAGAAGTTAAACCGATAAATCTTTCTCTTAATCAACACTCTCCCATCTTAAGTGTTCGAACGGCAATATCACCGACCTTGACCGAAGAATTTATTATACATTCCAGTGTATATACTGAAATAAAGAAACTAGACCACGCAAAGAGCGATGTTTTATTGAGTGAAAGTGGATCCTCTTTGGGTGCTGATTCTGGTGCTTATTCTAATACTGTTGTTTATGTTGCAAATGTGATAGAAAACTCTAGTTATGATTTGTCACATGTTAAAAACTTTAATACTAGAAATGTTTCGAGTTCTCTAATCAAGAATTATAAATGTAATAAAATTAAGAGTACTAAGTTAAAAATGAGTATTATAAGAGAAAAATGTTCTGATATAGTATTGTATAAGAAAGTCAATGGTGCCATGAAAACGAGTTCCGTGGAATTCAACTTCCGATCACCCAACCTTTCACCTATGGAGAGTAAACATAGAGAGAACACGGTTCGCAATGCTCCGAAGATTCTTCCAGCTCTGGCAGTGGAAACGGAGGAAAAAGAGTGATCGTTTTGAACAGACGTCCAGACCTCTAGAGAGGAAAATATCGATGCGTTCACAACCAAAGATCAACTAATTAAAAAAGGCGTTCTTATGCCTGATGGATCTGATAAAAACCAAGATAGCAAAATAAATGTTTTCCTGTGGAACCTTCCGGATGTCGAAGAGGTGCCTTCACATGCTGGAGAAATTGTCTAGTTCAGAAAAATTATGATATGTTAACTCTCTGTGTATTTGTTGTATAGTCCTTGTCTGTTCCGTCTTTTTTGTATGTTTTAGGTTCTCCTCTGTTATCCATGGAAAGCAAAAAAGGAATACGTACCGCTGCGGACAGCGTACAGTCAGGCTGGCCGTTGTGGCATGCAGCCAAAAGCAAAACACAGTCTTCGCGTGCAGGCGTAGCAAATCCAAACTAAAACTTTGAGAAACTTTTGGACATTAGAGAAAAAGAAGAGAAAGAAAGACTGAGGTGCGCGAGCAGGCGTTACCGTCGTCAAACCCATCTGTTAGAATAGCTACCTTTTTAATTAATTTTTGTTAGTTTTTTAAAATAAAGTAGAAGAAAAGACAAATGTCTTGGACCCCTTGTTGTCTCCCACATGTATAAATAAAATTTTCAGTTTATTAATGACAGGGATGAGCTTTACATTCTTGTTGGCTTATAAACTTCATAGAGAACTTGAATCCATTTTGTATACGCCTTTCTAAATAATTTCTTTTTTAATTTGTGTGTGTGTGAGAGAGAGAGACTCGTAGAACCTCTGGGCATACCTCGTGGAGCCCCAGGGTTCCGCGGAACACAGTTTGAAGACCACTGCCTTACACAAAATTTTTTGTTCTTCTAATAGGAATAATTTTTTGATTAGAACGGAGGAAATTTCTTGAATTTGAACGATAGTCGGAAAACATCATTTGAAATGAAAGTGTGATTGGTATATTCCAAAACTCAATGTGAAAAATATTATTGATTAAATTAATAGTATATATGTGTGTATATACTATAAAGAAGAAAAGCGCGACTCGCGCGCTCATCACGGTATCTCCAGAACTAAAAGACCTACAAATTTGGTTGGTATTTTCCTCTCATGGAATCGAGTTACCCACTACAAAAGAGATTTTGTGGACTTTGACCCCAAGGGAGTAGTTGCAAGGGGTTAATGGGCATTATAGATAAAAATTACTGCTTTTGAATTTTTAGACCCATGTATTTGAAATTTTGTAAGTGTTTCTTTTGTCGAATAGAGACCACTATTGAACGGATTTCACGGAAATTGATTCCTATGGAGGGGGAGTTACTGGAGTGTGTAAATTTAAAAAAATTCCGTTTTCAAACTACAGTAAAACCTGTATTTGTGCGGTAGATATGGACCGCATAAGAAAACGCACAAAAAATATTCGAAAATTTCATAAATACTTACATGTAACAAAAAAATTAGTCGACATATATGACAAAAAAAAATTATGTGCTATGGGGAGAGACCGTATAAAAAAACGCACTTAGAAAATACGCCAATTATTTACGAAATTTATGAGAAAGTACTTCCAAACAAAATAAATGATTAAATTACACATGGAAACATTTTTAAAACATTTAATTTCTCATTGTATACATGGAGAAGTTTTCAAAATGCACATACATGATTCACTGCCACTCATCATAATCCAAAGTGCGCATCTTCTTGTGATAAATTAGTTCAAAATCACTTTCGTCACTTGAAGATACAATTTCAATTGATTTATTTTTATTTTTAATTTCAATTGATTTATAAAAAGTTTTTGTGACAAAGGTCGGTTGGTCAGTTGCTTGTAAATGTCACAACCACATATCCATCATCAAAGCTTTCTTTGGAATTTCAAATCCTATCGGAATTGGTATCAATTAAAAAAAAAATGCTTTTCTGGTTTGTTGGAAGGCTGGATCCCTCCCTATATTTTATTCGATCTCAAAGAATCCGCTTCTCCTTGTCTGTGTTCATAATGTATCAAATGATTGATAATGTCACTGGCAATGAAAGTTTCGTTTTCAATCAAGCACGTGCTGCTAGCGCGTTGAGAGAAAACAACTGAACGTGCATTGTCGAGAGATTGTTGTTTATAACAAATAAACAGAGTGGCTTGAAGTGTATACAGGGTGTATCTAAACTCTGCGTCAAAACTTTAAGGGGTGATAGTACACATTAAGACAAACAATAGTAAATAGGAAACTTAGGGTCCCAAACGTCTTCCGAAGGAGATAGGTACCATTAAAGTTTAGGGTCCGAAATTTCAAATGATTATAAAAAACAGAAAAATGGGTCGATTCGTTAGCGGTTTTCGCTAAAATTATTCCTTTTGTCAGTATTTTCTTGAAAAATAAATTTTAAAGATAAAACCCAAAAAATGTCGATAGAGGGCTTAATATTTTTCAAGAAAATACTGACAAAAGGAATAATTTTAGCGAAAACCGCTAACGAATCGACCCATTTTTCTGTTTTTTATAATCATTTTAAATTTCAGACCGTCGTAGCAGGCGAAATACAGGAGATGTCGGGGGTATTTGCTAATGTTCGACATTCCCTCCGAAGGCGGTGTGACGCCTGCATCTTTGCTAGGTGGGTGCTTTTTCGAGCAGTTTTTGTGATTCCGCAAGAAAATCATGCGTGTACCATTTTCTACGTGTCTCATCAGTCATTCAACCTTCTTTCATACGCTCTACGTACGTACATCAAATGTTTCTTTTTATTTTGAGCAGAGAAGTTACTCATGTCTATTATGAACAATTTTTTTAAAATTTTGTCATCCCTGTCTCGTTTATTTTACGTGTAGGAGGTAGTAGTTGCTGTCTGGTCTACGACACCAAGATCGGGAATAACTGAACTCTGTACAGAGGGAAGGGAGTTTCAAATTCCACCTCCTGAACACAATTCCGTTTGCGCTACTTAACCCCCCAACGATTCAAATTTTAAACTCAAAATTTAAGTTTATGTCTAAGCTTTTGAAAGCATTTAATGTGATACAAAAAAATAATAACAGTAAAAAATAGTTGTTCGTTACTCCAAAGTCTAAAATGCCCTCTATCGACATTTTTTGAGCTTTATCTTTAAAATTTATTTTTCAAGAAAATACTGACAAAAAGAATAGTTTAAGCGAAAACCGCAAACTAATCGACCCATTTTTCCGTTTCTTATAATCATTTGAAATTTCGGACTCTAAACTTTAATGGTACCTATCTCCTTCGGAAGACGTTTGGGACCCTAAGTTTCCTATTTACTACTGTTTGTCTTGATGTGTACTATCACCCCTTAAAGTTTTGCCGCAGAGTTTAGATACACCCTGTATATGTGCATAGATAGAAAACATTGCAGAGGCACTGAAGCCGTTGAAATTCACATACCACATAAAAAAAGACATCGCACACACACACACACACACACAAAATCCCGCCCAAATACAAGCTCTACTCTACTTGACTTACAGCAGTGATCCCCCGGGCCACCCAAAGAACATTAAATTATTTCCATTTTATAAACTGTGGTGTATCTCTCCTGAGATGTCTTGAGGCATGGATCAACTGGGCCCGGGCCCTCGGTCTTAATGGAGGCCTCGTCACGTTCTGTAAGTAAAATAAAACGATAATAGATAATAATGCTGGTTCTTGTGTGTGTGGGTGTTGTTCAAATAATACTGGAATTAAAAGTTGGTCTTTTCCTGGATTTATTGATAACATTCGATAAACTTCAATAAAACAAAACTTAATAATTTAAATTACCGAGTTAAAATATTAGACTGAAACAGAAAGTATCCGAGGTAAACCATAGCACCCTGACGCTCTGAAGCTAAGTAAAGATTAACACTCACGCAGAATCCGTTACATATGGTTTCCGTCGAGATAAACCACGTGGGTCTGACCGCTGTGACCGCTTCACTCCACCCACTCAAGGGTCCATAATTCACAACAATAATAAAATCATAACTAGAATAATTTCAAAGGTCAAATGTTATTTCCTCTTGTATTCTCCAAAAAACTGGGAATTTCGGGCAATATGTCAACTGGCTACATGTGATGACCGTCGTCCATGTTAACGCTTAGGCGTACCACCATACACAGTAATTACTCATTTAGTTTAAGGGCTGCAGTCGGTCAAATCGGTTTAAGCCCGGATTTATAAGATTTTGAGTTACATTTATTTGTTAAGGATTACCGTTTGTAAGAGTATTTCACAATGTGTATTCAATATACTATCTTTTTTAAGGTTCACATGACCTCAAGAAGTCTTGAGACATCCCTGGTCATCGATCTAGGTACAGATTCCACAAAGTAGAAACGATTTTTTTCATTCGAATAAAGTGGCTATGGTAGCCTAATGGTCAAGGTCCTGGACTCGTGGCTGGCGTGGCATTAGGTCCAGCCTAGGTGTCATTTAAGAATCACCGTGTAGAGGGAGTCACTGCACGTTAAATCTGTCGAGGTTCAAATATCCACCGTTGGTGTGGTGCGGAAGTTAGGAGTTTATTCCAAATCAAGTGTCGTCCTCGTCACTTGACTATGTTCAGAACTACGAGGTCCATCGCCACAAGCGGTCGTGCATCTTTATAGTGTGACTATAACTTAGTCGAATTTTCTATATCTGTACTTTCAGTTTCGAAGAAATAATAATTTATAACATAAAAGAGAGAATATTTTTTTCCCTAACATTTCTGTACCATTTTTATTATCATTACCAGTTGGTTTTTATTTTTAAAACTTTTACATTTCAAATCAAAGATATTTTGGTACCTTTAAATTAAAATTTTTTAAAAAAAGAAAATGTTATTTATTACCATATTATTTTTTTAAAAAATATTCTGATGAGACTCAAGCAAAGGTTTTGAATTCCATTAATTTGATTAGATTTATCAGTATTATTCTTGTACTACGTATCAGACAACAAAATATTCCAGGGTTCAGTCTCAAGGGCCGATTAATACAAAAACTGATTCGTATAACGTCGTTAATAGTTAACAGAGTCATTTATTTTTATTAGATGTGATAAAAAACGTTTCTTACAAGTGTGTTTTATTTTACCTTGCATTCCCTTCTTTCTTTGTGTGTGTGTAAGCGCAATATTTTCACAAAATTTATTTTTACGTGAAAGAACATGTGTCGGAAACTATATTTCTACATAGTTTTCACCATTGTTCAGACATTTTTCATATCAGGAAACCAATTTGTTACTATCCTCTTTAGAGAAAGATGCCGCCTACGAACACTTTTTAAAGTTTTTGGAAACTCATTATAAAGAAATAGTGAATTGTCTGTTTTCACGAATGTTCTACAGCAGTTACAGCTTTAACCTTCCGTGGCATGATTTCTACATGTATTTGGATGACGGATAGTGGTACTTTCTTCCAGTTGGCTTAGAGAAGGCATGTTAGTTCTTTTGTCGATTTTGGGTGGCCTTACTATGATTTGGGACCAAGGGTCCCTGTTCGTACCACGAGAAAAATCCCCGATCATAATTCCACCTCTGCCAAACTTTACTGTAGGCACAATACATTCTGGCAAAAGGTGTTCACTAGGCATAAGCTAAGCCTAGACTCTGCCATACGGCTAGTAGAGATTGGAGCTTGATTCCTCGCTCCGGAGAGAGAGAGAGAACCTGTTTCATTCATTTCGGTCCAATTTGAAATGCCTTTCCCCTCTTCAACTGAGCAGGGTGTTTGGATATTGTAATCAAAGGTTTATGGGTGGTAGCACAACCATGGAAACCAAGCAAATGTGCTTCCTTGTAGATGGAATTAGTTAAAACAACACCCCCGGATGCTCGTGGTACAACGTTGAAGAAAAGACTGGTGAACTTTATGAAACACACCAGTCACATTGTTCACTTTCTCTGAATCGGCTGATAATTTTTTTTACAGATTAAATTTTTGTCTCGTCTTTAAAAGCTCACAGCTGTCCCCACAAAAAGAAACCGAGACATGAAAAATCTGTCAAGTGCAGTAATCAAGTTTCAGGACTATCTCGCCCAATCCATGTATTAGGAAATCTTGTATCCAAATAATTTCGAACGTCTCCTACGTAGTGAGATGCGCTCCATCTTTCTCGAATTATATTAACCACCAGATATGTGGGGAAACGATATTCAACGCCTAGTTGCACCTATTGCAGAAGCGTGAGGTGTTTTTCCCCTTTAAAGCGTTCTCGCAAAATAATATATAATATGCAAAATATGTCCGAGTAGGTGGTATGCAGTAATTCTTATCCAAACATTGATAGAAAAGTGTCGATGATGAGCATTAGTAGCATAAGGATTTACATCCACCCACACGTATTGGTTGTATGTTAAGCGCACTTTCTCGTGTAAAGGTATATTCATCCGTGAAAAATGCAGTTACCCACAAATCTAAATTGACCTCACCTTGCTGCAAAAATCAACCGGTAAATTTTACCCGACGTAGATAATCCGTTTGAGTAAAGCCATGCACTCGTTCAGTACGATAAGGACGCAAATTGCTGTATTCATACGATTAGCAACACTGATTTAGCACCCATCGCTGTTTTAATACTTTATTTACTCGAATCTAAGCCGTCATCGATTCTAAGTCGCACCCCAAATTCTGTACACGTCTTTGGGGAAAAAAATTTAAAAACAAATTGTAAAAGGTTCATCTATATCCGATACTTCAGGAATTTAAAAAAAATTAATGAGAAATAATTAGAAGTTAATAATTTATTTTTATTTTACCAGCATTAAAAACTTTCAAACACACATATGAACCTATAATTACTCTAAACGTCAGTATCCTGTTTCGAAAAGGATTTATCACTCCCATTGTCACAGCTGACTTCGGAATGGGTGCTGGCGTCGCCATTTTCCCACACGGTGTCATCTTCCGCGCCATCCAATGTATTTGTTGTGCAATATTTAAAAAAAAGAATGCATAAAAAAAGAATTTAAAAGAATCATTAAGCACTGTTAAACAGTTACAAGCAAAAATTATATCCTTTTTTTAACGCCATCGACATATATTTGTTTCATCCGTGTCAAATTTTTATTAGCCGCTACTCTGCTTCCTTTTTTTCCTGCATGTTTTATATCTGCATCATAGTGAACTCGTGTTGATGCTATTACCGATATCTTTGATGTTTAGTTGATTAAATGAAAGAGCGTATACAAAGAAAAATATTCCTAAATACGAGCAGACAACGATGTTTGCGATGCACTGAATACTGGAGATAAACTGCGGAATGGGATAAGTCATTGATGCAAATGGCCAGAATGGACGGTTACATTTTTCCCTTTAAAAGGGATGAAATTCAATTTCCACCCCTCCAACAAATGTTTTGCCTTCGATTCTAAGCCGCACCTGATTTTCAGTAACATTAACGTTGGAAAAGTAGTCCAGCTTAGATTCAAGTAAATATGTTATTTCTATGCAAATAGTTTGAGCCTTTAATTTGTTATGAAAAATTTACTTAAGATTAAATTACGCTTTTGAATAAACGCTTATTTTAAATGTATGTAAGAGTCTTCAATTTAAACAACTTTCTGTTGAGTCAGGGACTCAGAATTGTGCTTTCAATTGTTAATTAACATCTTGAATAGTTCTATTTATTTATTTTTTGAAAGTGAAGCATCTTTTTAATTTTGACAGAGCTTTCGGTAAACTTGTAGCGGTGTTATCTATATAAGCTAGTAACAGCCCCTGACTGCAAAGTCGTCAGACTCACTTGATGCAACTCCTCAAATTATAGCAACAGCTCACATGCTTGCCATAACAACGAATCGTTCGTTCACCTATCCACCGACTCATTGGTTGGGGAGTGTATAGCGGTATCATCTATATAAGCTAGTAACAGCCTTTGGACTGAAGTGATTATTTTGGTCTAGTGGTATTTTATGTGCTTATCCGTCGTGGGTTCTATTCTTTGAATAAATGCGCCAATTCAAACTCTTGGTTTGCTGTAATTCAAGCCTAAGCCAGAATTACTTCTTCGAAAATTAATGTTTCATCCATATTTGTACAACCCGCATCCGAACGGAAAGCGAGAAAGGATCTTGTCATACACAAATATCGGTACAAAAGCTCAAATATTTTAAGGTCAAATAACCACTAATTGGAAAAGACTCTCTGGTCAATGGTTGAGCCTCTGAGCTATTTCCAGTTCCATAGATAAAATACATATCAGCCTTTTTTGTATTAGTGAAGGACAAATATTTCTATACTTCCTAATTGCGATTGAGATTTGTACACTCGGAGCGGCGTTTATGTATTGATTCAGGTGCAATTTCAACTCGAACTTTCCCTCATTTTACATTTATATGTCATCAGTGTCTTTCTTCTTCCAATAACTAGCAACAATAGCATGCCAACTCGAAATTTTAATGTATGCATGGACCAAATTTCCAAATGCGTCAGCACCTCCGAGTTTTTATTCCAATCATGCATGCTTTGATGAAATTCGTTTGTTTTGATTACTATCATTTCTTAAAGTTTTATTCATATTTCATGAAATAATCTGTATACCTTATTTAGAAATTGTTCCTTCTCAAAGATTTTCCTACTGCACTGTTATTATCTGCTGCACATAATAAAAGAACTGATTTCGAATTAATCCTGAAACGTACCCTTTGTAAAGAATGAATACAATAATTTTAGTAGTAATATGATTTTGGGGGGATTTTAAAGTACAGTTGGAGCATAAATGATTAAAATAAGAGTACCGTTTTTTATAAGATTATGGAACTACTGAATGTGGTTATGAGTATGCTTCGAGGCTATTCTATACCCGTAGTAAACATGCTCCCACAATCTTTAATTTTGTAACAATAATTTGCAATTTTAACTAATGCAGCAATTTTAATTTCAAAAGCGTAAATCAAGAAGTTTGACACCTTTCATACTGGAATATGCTTGCACGCACTATATGCTTTCACCTGCTGTACTGCCACTAATGCAAACCATGAAAAGAGTCCTTGAGGAAAGTTTATCTTTTAGCCCATAAATTTAGAAGCATTTAGGAGCTCTGTTTTTCTATTGTTTTAAAAATGCATAAATCAGATATATATACACAACAGATTTCTATATAAACAGGTTCGAATGTTGGGATTAATTGTTTTTATGATCAAGTTCCACTTTCGTCTGCGTTATTGTTGATAATTTAAATTCTTCTCCAAAATAAAACTTTGAAGAATAAAACTGCAGGATTAGTTTTCTAAAGAAATTCGAAGAAATGTGAGATAATTTAAAAACTGAATCCAACGCATAACCCATAATGGACCGCTTACCCATTCTACTATCAACACATCAAAAATCCGCACTAGTCACATTTTACCGGAAATTGCGTATACATTTTTCCGGTACGGAGGTTTGTTTATGTTTACAGAGATGAATCGGTAAATCGTAAAAATTTGGTCTTGTGATGTTTGAGAAGAGGTGACAAAATGTCCGAAATTGAAGATGAAGTTCTTTCTCTCGTTAGTTGTAGTCCTATTTCTTTGATTGTTTACTAGAAATTTTCATTTCTTTACAATTACTTTAATATGACTATTGCACTAATAAAATCTTCAATTATTTTCTTTTTCTTTCTAAATGGTTAGATATATCCCTTTTATTTTGCATATTGTACATTTAGTTGAAAACATGCTAAATTTTTTCATTGTGAAATTCTTCTTACTTATAAAAATGTTTTAATATTATTTCATGGCTTCGAAAAACTTTTATTGTCGTACTTCATCAATTAAAATCTTAATTTACCAGACACTTTTTGTGTGAACATATTTTGTTAACATATTAATTGAAAAAATAGCTGACAATGCTTCACACCTTAGTATGATAAATTTGTTCTTTTGAACATTGGGTCATTTAACGATAAATTACAATTTTTTTATATCTGAGTTCTGCTCGCAAAAAAAGCGTTTGACGTCTCTTTCGATTTATTTGTAGCCTGCAGAATTATTTTCAATTATTTCATAAAAAAAATTAAAGAAAATTTTTTTTTTTTTTTAAAACGTACAGTTTAAAAAAGTTGATGAACGATTTTCATGGTACTTTACGTTGTAAAGTAATTGATAGCGTTGATTTCAATCTCTTGTCTACTTTTAGATATTTTAAGAAACAATCTAAAAATTAAAAGCTTAAATGTTTTTTAATGGAACATTAAAATTATTGGTTTTTTTCTTTAAGCATTGTATTAAGACAGACAAGTGAAAATATGAAAAATTGCATTTATTCGAATTGTACTTCCTGTGTAGCCAACATTTTTTAAATGGATTGTCGAAAACTGCAAGGGGAAAGCTGAGAGACATCTGATACTCTCTAGAAGACAGATATATTTGCTATATATCTGTTTCTTTTTTTAATTATTGGTCTCAAGATATGAATAATTTTTCAAGTATATCAGTAAAATTGTGTAATACAGAATTATGAATTCAAATAAAAAAATTTTGAGTAAGGAACACTAAATGATGTTTTCCAGAAATTCAGTATTGCCATTGAATTAATTTTTAAGAAATTGATTTTGTAAAATTATTATTATATTATTTTTGTACTTTACTAATAGCTGTTAATATTTCTGAAATACAGCATCAAGAATTTGATTGGCTTTTACAAGAGGAAGTGACTGTAATTTTGGAGCAATTACATGATATTATTGTGGTATGTAAAATGTTTTAATTTTTCCTTTTGTCTTTGTTGAATGTCTCGCCCTAATGTCTTAAGAGTCTCCTATAAATATCGAAATTCATGAAGAAAATAATTTATATTTTTTTCAATTACTTTATTGAAATGACAATTTTAGTATTTTTAGTACTTTTTAAATCAAATTTTTGTGTCAAGGAAAAGGATACTTAGGTATTAATGATAGGACAGCCAAATTTGCACCACGAGTCCTCCCATTTTTCACCAAAATCTGACTGATTTTTTTTTCAAATAATACATGCAAGAATTTTTGGTACTTATGTATTTTTGCAACTGGAGACTTTATATGAAAAGAAGCACATGGTTGCCAAAAGGCATGAGAAATTGAAGTTGCCAACTTGTTGAGTTATCTTGAAAACGTAGGCATAGTTGCGATAGTACATAAGTACCGAATCTTTTTTGTTGTTTTGATATCATAGTGTGATTTGTGTGGTATAAATTTTACTGTGGTGATGCTAATACATAAGTATTGGGAAAACTTTACCTGGTTATTTATACACAACCCTTTTATCTTTTACTAAAGTTGTGCATTCTTTTGAATGAGAAACATCTCATACATAGGAAGAAAGGATGCAAATTGTGCATAAAAATTTAACCTTTCAATAGGCTTTCAAATTATAGAAATTGCTAAAAAAGTTTTATAAGGGTAAAGTAAGTTTTAGCGATACCTTTTGAAACATTTAATGGAAAAACTCTAATATTTTTTCTGATAAAACAAGTTTTAATGAAAATATATACTTTCATTACTGATTTAATTTTTGTGCTTGATTGATTTATTAATATTGTGCATAGCAAGTAGTCCCAAACTCATGGCTGGTGTGTCATGAGTTTGAGCCTAATGCTGCTGAAGAGGAGGCTGCTGCGCAAGTTAAATATATGGAGGCTCCTGTTGATGTGGAAGTTGGGGTCCAGCTCAGGTACCTTCCTTGTCACCTGACCAAAGTCCATTGCCAATAGCCATCATGCAGCTTTGTAATGACATGTTAATAAAATTTTCGCTCTCATTGTACACAGCAATATGAGATATATTGATAAAGGTCCTTATAATTGGAACTACGGTCGAGTGCTGAGGACAATAACTGAACCATTCTCCATATTCATGCTAGTCCTGACAGTAAATAAGCATTAGCCTTAATACATGATGGGATTTGAAATAGGGTTCTGTATTTGTTAGCTATCCATCTGTTTTAAGCTAATTACTTTACTAACCAGACTATGGCTATTGGCAATGGATGGCACATTGAATATTTTAAATAACTACTTTGGTTTTAATTAATATATTATCTCATTTCTAAAAGCAGCCATATCAAAAATTTATTTTCTTGCCTTAAAAATATTTTTTTTGTGCACTAATTAAGAGTTTTTGTTTATTAAGTATTATATACTAATTTTTTCAAACGTTTGTTTTATAATAGCATAGTTTATTTATCAACGTTACAATCGAGCAGAATTCACAGTGAATGCATAATATTATAAATACTAAAATTGGATAGCCAAACTGAAGAATCAATTTAATGTCATATATGTCATAATGTCATTATGCTTCTGGCTGTCCAGAATTACGGAATCCAAATGCCTCAAACTTATCTAATTTATTAATAATTTCCAATGGCTTGTAAAATATTTGCCATTGGAAATAATCTGTTCAAAATAAATGATTATTTAATCTGATTTATTGAACAGTTGATAACTTTAACTTGAACTTTAACTTCTTTTGAATTGTTCTTTATAATTAATCTCTGAGGAGTACATAATATTCAATGAATAACATATCTTAAGTAAGTGAATCATGCAAATTTTTTTTTTACCCAGAAAGATAAATGCATTTATACATTATCACCCATCCAATATAGTGGTTTGTGACACTGACTGCTGTATTGTAGAACTTGGGCTCGCGCGAATCCCGGAAAAGCCATACATGTTTATAAATGTATAGTGTCTGAGAAGCATAAGAGCACTTTAAATAGCTGAGAAGCTGCAAGTTCTCTTGTGAGGTTGGTGGAAGGAGAAGAGAGGTGGGAGCCCCCCCCAGGTGTTCTCCCACAAAATTGGGGTGCAACCAAGCCAAATTGTATTATCACCTGTATCGTCCTTGAAGCTATGACTAATGATAGGGGTAAGTCTAGCCCCTTTCCACAATGAAGTTAGAGGGCCTTAATCTGATGTTACTGTTGATCAGGCAGGCTAAGCAACAAGAACAGCATTCAATTACATCTTAACAGTTAATGCTATTTATGTAGTTTAAAAACTTAATGATCCTGTTTGTTTTATTTCTCTAAAAGAATTGTTTGTTTTGACAGGAATGTGCTCGGAGATTTCCTGCTTCTGAAGAGCTCTATGGAGTTGAATCGCTAGTTAAAAGTGAAAAGTTTCTTCTTGCAACTACAAGGTAAATTTGATAGTTGTTTTTATCATCTTTTATAATGAGATTTTTGTTTTTTATTATTATTCAAACTAATTTGTTTATTTCTTCAGAAACAAACCAAATGATTTCTAGTGCTATTCTACTTTAGTTTATATTTACTATCTCTACTAATGAAATATCTTTTTTTAAGTGGATAATGTGTAGTATCAATGATATTTTGTATTATTGTGGGGAGGATAATTTATTGAAATGTTTAATATCTTAAAATCCTTAAATAATAAAATATCTTATCTCTAAAAATTTTAGAATTCTAATAATTTTTTCTATTGCCTTCTGAGTACGACTTTTAGAAGGATGAAATATTTTGAATAATATACGCAAAAATTTTATTCAACAAGTTTTAGGCTTCAAGCTTTAAAATAATTGTTTTAGTTTTTGTTTTCTTTTATACATTTAATGCTTTGAGAATACATTTTCAATTTTAAATCTGAGTTTTGTTTATATATATATAATGTATTATAAAAATGATTTTAGATACTTATATATATATATATATTATTGTATGTGTGTATTTTATCTTGAATATTTGTCATTGTTTGATTTATTTATTAAAATAGTTTTTAAAAAGTAAGGTTTTCTGTGTTTAAAATGAAATAGAATTATAAATTTAAATTCAGAATGTCAATCAAATCCATTATTTTTATAGTATTATTTAAGCAATAGTAAATGTGTAACTTTATTTCAGTACATCATTACAATTTTTTTTGGAGATTATTTTTTTGCATTTTAATTTTCCTGCTGATGCTCTGTATGCACTGTAGGAATCTAACTTTTAATTTATTATGAGACTGTTATCGTAAAAATTCAGTAAAGTCATCCTTAACTACTGCTGTTATATGATTAAATTGTGTAAAATATTTCAGATTTAAGATTAGGTAAGATAATGCTTCTTTTCTGAATTTGGATGTTGATGTGTTACACAGCACTCAAAATTTTATTTTGTGTCCATTTTTTATAATTATGATTGCTAATCAGTTGAATGTTTCATTGTTAGATTTATCCCACAGATGAAAATAAAGTTTATAAATGCAATTGCAGGAAAGCCAAATTTTGTAAATGAATTCTGTTAAAATTTTATCTGCTCCTAATTCTGTTAAAAACATTCATTCTTCCAGATGTTTTTCAGTTTACATTAATTGTAAACTAATTTCTGCCAAAAAGAATGAAGTAAAGAACTTATATATATATATAAAATTATTTCTTTTAAAATTTAACATGTTGAATAAATTGTATCATTGTTATTTATAAGAATTTCATACATTTTACAATTCACAATTTTCACTTAGTTTAAATTCTTATTATGTATTGATTAGTTTTAATTTTTTAAATATTTTAGCAACATTTTTAAAATTGTATTTCCATATACTAAGGATAGATTCAAAATGAATGTTAATGATGTGCAATACAATTTAGTGCAATTGTTATTTTAATTCTTAAAAGTCATATTGATAAGAAGTATACATTAATAATGTAAAAGAAAATAATCTTATTTTTAATCTCTTTCCTATTTTTAAAGCTGTAGGTAATATATAATTTTTGATTAAAATTTTCTAAGTGTTTTTGCAGTGCTTCTGTTTATATATTACAATGAATAATTAATTTTATTGTATTGTAATATTTTGTTACTCTTTTTGTAACTTATATAAAAGAAAAAAAAAACAAATGAAATATATAAAAATATTTTAATTAAACATAAGGAAAATTAAATTTTAATGTTGAATATATGAATTAAATAATTGTTTAGTAGAATTTTTTTAAAAAAAAATTAAAACTGTATACTTATACATTATACTAGGCTGTTAAAATAATTTATAAAAAGATTGGTTAGAGACATATAAAGAAAGGAGTAAGATGATTTGTAACTATACTGTTTTAAAAATAAATTTTTTTTTGTAAAATTATTGGAAAGTGTGTAATTTTTTAATGATTTTTTTTTTACTTTGGGATACAGAAATTTATTTTTAATTTTGTAGGAAAAAATAGATTTAATGTTTTGAATACTGATACTGTCTATTTTTATTTCATATATTTTTTTTATACACATTTCATTTACTGACTGAGGAAGAAAACTTTCTATAAATCCTGACATAAAACTCCTTTTAAAATTTAGTAGAAAGAGAATGATGGTTTTACATAAACAATGATCTTTCATAATTTTTTAATGAATAAATTTGTGTTAAAGAAAGTTTTATGCACGTGTGTTTTGCTTAATAATAATTTTTCTCTGATTTTACTTACTTACTTATTTTAAGTAATCTTGCAGATGTACTATCTAAAAACTTATTTATTTTCATTAGTTCCACTGGGGGATCTGTAACAGATAACATTCAAGCTTTGGTGACTCTAGTAGGTGATGACATATGTTATGCTGTAAGTTCTTTACTATTTTTAATTTTTGTGAAGAAATCTTATTTTAACATACTTTTTTACAGTAAGCTAAAGGATGAAAGAAAGAATTCATTATGCAACATATTCTAAGCATACTTGTATAATAATGTGAGCCGTTTTCTTTAAAAGTGGTGAGTCCATTTTTGACAAAAAGTTAGCTAATTATAACATTGAATGCAATCTGCTATGAGCTTTTTATCTGCATTTTGTCAGTATAAGTTTACATAGTTAATGAAATTACAAATATAATTACTTTGAAATTGGTAAATACCTCCATATAATATAAAATGGGTTTACACCACTTTCAAAGAAAATGGCTCATGTAATAAGTACTTAAATGGTTTTCATATAACTTTATTGTAAAATTTTGGTAAGATGAAAGGTATGTAAGTTATGGAGGTTCTATGCCAGAAAATGGCATGTTAGCTATTATTTCGTATTTTAAACATAATCGATTGAAGTTGCATAAATTATCATAAAGATTGCAATTTTAAAATTGAAATAGATAAGTTTAAAGATAAGAGAAAATGTGCTGTTTGATAATGAGAAAGGAGTACTTCTGTTGAATAAATTGGATTTCCTGATTAGACATGCAGTTAAGATGGGACTAATTTTGTCATGACAATTTAAAATAAGAATTAAGTTTGCATCATTACTGAAATCTATGTATTCTGGATTTTAAGTAACTGCATAACGTTGCAGGATGTCAAATTACTATTTTTCATTGTTGAAAAAACTTCACAATAAAAATCTGTACAATTTATGACTTTAATGTAAGCTGTAACTTGATTTATGCATGCTGTAATTAGTTATATCTTATTTCAAAAGTAAAGAATATTGAAATTTAAATGTAAATTTTCTGCATGTTATATATATTTTATCTATCTATTTGTGATGTATTCTTTATTTACATTATGTCATTCAATCTTCTGTGCATAATCATTTTTAGAAATATTGTTATTCAATTTATATAAAGAATAATATAATATTAGCAAAAATTAAAAAAATGTTGCATTGATAGTCTAAGAATAAATTAATGAAAATTAGACTTCTATATTTATTGGACATTTCAATTGAGGTTTAAAATTGGTTTCTTGTATATATATAAATATAGTGTCCTGATTTTTGATCATTTCATTAATATAACAATACTCAAGTATTAATTTGTATTCCATAGGATATTGTTTTAAAACTTCACAAACATTCCGTTCCTTCTCATCGCACTATTGTCCAGAATGACTGCCAGTGGAAATTGCAGCAAGTAAAAATCTTTTTTTTTATTTTGAATTTCTTTTGGTTTTAAAGCAGTTGTGTTAAACTAATCAACTATAATCTATAGCTTTGTATGTATCTATATTTAAAAAATTAATCTTTACAGATTTTTAAAATTTCTTTTTTAAAAAAAAATTGCAGTTTTTGAGTTAAAAATTTTTATGCATTTTTTATGCGAAAAAAAAAAATAAATAAAGAGACCTGACATTTTATTGATGTTTATAATTATCATACAAAATCTTCTACTCTGCAATACTTTTTCTATCAATACTTTTTTCATTCTACTGTGTTCATCTAAATTACGCTATAGTAATCAAAAATTCAAACAAGGTGGAAAATTTAAAAAGTCAATTGTGTAAAATTTTATTTTTGAAGAAAAAACAACTGTATTCCTTTTAAAAAGAAGTCAAATTTCTAAGTTCATGTAAAAATCTCATAATTGCACAAGTTATATGTTTTGAAAGTTAAAATCACACATAACTTTGTTTTGAGATGTATATTTTGTTCTTTAAATAAAGTCCATTAAAGTAAAATAATTAATAAAATCACTTAAAATTTGTTTTCTTAAATTTATTGAAGATATTTCTCTTCATTTATTGGAAGCTTTTGAATTTGGATTCCTTATCTGATATTTGATGCAATTTGGAATTCATGGAAATAACCTTTATTATCTCTTAAAGAAATATATAATCCAAGAAATTAGGATTGGTTGTGTAACTTTTATTTGTTCATTTGGCATTTGGTTTCTGTGTTTAAAATTTAAATTATGCAGAATTTTTAAATGTGTGTGTGTGTCTTTTATTGATCAGATGATAAATTGACATCTTGCTATATTAGTTAATTCTTGTATTTTATAATTTCATTTGAAACAGTTACTAAGCAAACTTTATTTTAACTTTTCAAACAGGATAAAAGAAAAAAGGAATACTTAATGTTTTTATTTTATTTACTTTTACAATACCTTTAATTTTAAATGAGTATTTTCATTACTGTATGGGAGGGGGAAGGACTTCAGAAACAAGATTTTTCAAAGTCTTGTATTTTGTTAACTTTGATGAATAATGGATCTAATGATTTATATTCTGTCTTATTCCTATCTTAAAATCTTGATACATTAGTAAGGGTTATTTCTCTGTAAGGGGTATTTGTTTTTATCTGTCGAAATAGAATCATTGAGTATTTTTAAATGTAAGAAAAGAAGGAAAAAAAAAGCATGTTTTTAAATATTTTCTGTCAGCAATTTTTTTTTGTATTTTACCCAATAAAGATTTGAGCTTTTACATTTTAAAACACAGAAATTTGTGACTGTTTTGTTATTTTGTGTATCATTATTGATTAAATGTTGTTACGTCATCAGCGCACTGTAGCGCCATCTGTAAAAAATTTGTAAAAGTAGACATTGTCTAGCTGTACCCCAACAAAAGCGGGTGCACGAATAAAGTAGGCTTAGCGTTGCAAAAAAGACTGATTTTTTATTCTTTAACCAGTTTTACAGTCCACACAAATATTGACGAAACAAATGTGTTTCTGTAAAATACAATCTTTGAAAATTTTAAGTATTGAAGTTTAATTATCATTTTAGGGCATGCAATTTTTATGAACTAGATTAGGGGTCTTCAACTTTTCGTGCTTTAGGGTCAAATAAATAAATTTACAATGATCTGTGTGTGGGCCACATCAATGAATTCACAGTGATATGCGAGCCACACGACTGTCAAAAGAATATTGTAGTCACAAAGTTTATATAAGAAAACGGGAGGTTTATTTTACAAGACTACAGCTGATTCTAAGGGAAGAGATAGTGTTTACACACAGATTTGATTTGTATATATATATATATATATATATATATATATATATATATATATATATATTTATTTCACAAAAATGTTAAATAGAAATCAAATTTAAATACTTTGCAAACCTGTTAAAGATATGTCCACCTTTTTTCCAAAAGATTTTATGCATAGTCAGATTTTTTTATATTTAAAAAAACTGCAAAATTTTTGAAATGATCGTCATTTTTAGAAGACATTTTAATGGACAAAAAGCAGACAAGGCATTTTTTTTAAATTGCCTTAAATTAACATGAGGGGACCACTAAAATGCTGTTAGTGGCCCGCTGGCCGTGGGTTAAAGACTCCTAAACTAAATAAAGGTTTTAATAAAGAAGCAGCCAAGGGATTTCTATCATTGCTAACTATGCATTCAACTGCATCAACATTAATTTTTTAAAATTTTATTTGTGTGTTTTGATCCCAATGTTCAGTTATATTTCTAGAACGTTTTTTCTCTTACAAAAATGTGTTTATACTTGTAGTTCTTATGTTATACGCAAACTAATTGAGTGAGAATTTGGAAGAGTTTACTATAAAGTTATTTTGACACTCTTAAGTTTTTTTTTTAAAAAAAATTCAATTATAAGTAATTAGTTAGTTACCTTTCAGGGTATAATTTTTTTTATGAATCAATGGTAGTTTTTTACTTAAGAACTAAGCAGTTTAAAAAAGTAATGAGGGAAGTGATGCATCTTTAAATGTTTTTATTGTTTCATATTGTAAAGTAGAACTCATTATATATCAGAATAGAACTGTACTGTTCATAGATGGGAAAAAGTTGCAGCCTCTGTTAGTCACTAGACTAGAGCACCTAAAGGTAGGTAGAGGACCGACTTAGCTCTAGGTGGTATCCCATTTAGTCTGACTCCTACCCTACGAGGACCTGTCCGGCATGTGGGAGACCCTACCGATAGTTAGACTACCGCAGTCATAGCTCACAGCGTTTTCAGAGTGCACAAGCCCCTCCAGCATGTCAAAATAAGGATACCAATGGAGGAGACAACAACAACATTACATCTGATTCCACAAGTTTAGAAAGTTATGAAAATAATTATTTCAATAAGGATTTATCTTATTACAATCTTCATTTTAAAGTTTGAGTAACATAATAAATTGGCTGATTACTGTAAGTTGATGTATGTTTAGGAATATGTGTACAGTACTTGTATTTATTTTTGTTTGATCTTATGATGTGTAAACCTTTTAGGCTTCACTATAAAGTAAAAGCTGACAGCTGACTTAAAAGTTGATAGTAGTTGCAGCAAAATTGTTTTGGCTTGGTTTTTTTTAATAAGTTATTTAGAAGTATAGAAATATTTAACATTTTATTTATTTCTTTATTAAGATACAAGATGCTGGAAAACATTTGTCAAATGCTCTTCAGATCTTCTCATCACTGCCTCCAACTAACAGTAAAGGGAAACTCACATTCCACTCAGCTGAGGAAGTTGTTCATGTAAGACTTTTTTTTCCTATTAACCTCATGAACAAAATTTTTTTTTTATTCTCTTTCTGTATATGTACCCTTACATTTAAATAAAGAAAATTCTTTTTAAGAAAATTTATATCATACATATATTATGGTGACCAGACTTCCTGATTTCAATGGAGCAGTCTTGATTTTTAACAATTTGTCCCATATCCTGTAGTGTTTAAAAAAAGTCCCAATGTTTGGAAAGAATACACGACAAGCTAGGAAACGGTGGGAGAACGGGATGGAAATATATGCTTTTCAGTGGTCATGTGACTATTTCACCAGGATATGTTTTATATTTTTGTTTTATTTATATTTCATCATTTTGAAACAAACCATGTTTCATACAGCAATGCACTTAAAATTGTGGAATATGCACTGTCCTTACCAGGAACTAATACTGCGACTGAACGCGTTTTTCCCATGGTAAATAAAGTGGGAACATCAGAAAAATGACAATGGACTTAATTAATGATGGTCACATTATAAAGTCAATCACGTGTTTCCCATTGATTAAAAATTGACATACTAGTTGTTCAACTTGTAAAGTTTAGATAACATTTAAAACTTGATGATTGGGTAAAGAGTTAATGTGTTAAAATTCTTCAAACAGTTTTCAAAATGAAAAAGAAAAAACTTTATATGAATACTTTGAAATTAAGTGCATTTTGGTTAACTATGTGCATTATCATATCCCTGAAAAGTATGTACTTTCTAAAAGAAAGTTTCTGCAAAAAGTAAAAATTGGCAAAAGTGAAGCACATGAACTAATTGGCTGGAAACGCGTGGTTATATTTATGACATAATTTTGATGTTACATTAATTTATGAACTGATTGGCTGAAAACACGTCACTCAGTTATCATGTGACTATGACTTTACATGAATTTAGTCCATTAAGTGTTGATACTTTGAAAGCCATTTTATGCGTGAAATATAATTTAACAAATTCTTTTGAAAAATTCATGACCTTTTAAACAACAACTGCAATCTACTAAAAAAAAAAAAAAAAAAATCACTCAAAGGAGAAATATACCAAAGGATAAAATAATACTATAGCATAGTATTATTTTATTCTTCATATAATAAGTATACATAATTTTTTAATGTATTGTACAGTCGTTCCTTTATTTAACGAAGTCGCTAATCCCAAAAAAAGTTCGTTATATGGAAAATTCATTATATAGAGGTTCATCTTTTAATATACTTTATAAACCACATAAAACAAATTTTAAATTCATAAACAATATGTATTAAAAAAGTAATTATTTACACCTTTTTGTAAATTAATATTCATATGTTTTATATATCTTACCCATGAAAAAAAAAAGAAAGAAAGAAACACTGCAAGGAAAACGAGAAAAAGAATATCGAGGAATATACTGCTTTTCAACATTAAGAAAATAATTTTAAATTAAAATTAATGAATCTTAAGGACATTTTCTAATTTAAAGCAAACAAGTAATTTTAAACATACATTATTTTATAACTAGAGATTCTAAACATATATTACTACATATGTCCTTAAATTTAATTACCGTATTTTCCTGTATATAATCCGCAGCGGCGTATTATCCGCAGAGCCCTTTTTTTCGAGTAAAAAAAAAACATCGTATAATCCGCGGCAGTTTTGGCGGCGAATAATCTTGCTCCTTGAACGTCGACGGTCTGGTTGGTGGAATATCAAATGATAATGGAACTTCGTCCATATATATATATATATATATATATATATATATATATATATATAAATCAAATCCTCTGTAAAATTATTTTCAACAATAATTTGCTTGCAAAATGTCAAAAAGTCGTCCAATTGTTTTTCCCAGTCATCAGGTAATTTCTGTCCGACCGTTGAACGACCATTTCGCGTGCAATAACACTCGGGCTTTCATTCTGATGCTAACTGTCGAGACAGCTTTCCCATCGTCCCTTTCTTTTAAAATCCATTTATTTATTTCTGCCTCTAATTCTGGCCAGTGAGGTTTTCCACGACGATCGGCCCTTTTACGTCTATCGCAATTTTTGAAGTTTTGTTCCTTCTCCACAAACGAATATTCGATTCGTCAACGTTGAAAAATCTTGCAGCTTCTCGATTCCGACTTCTCTACAGCGTTTAATTTGAAGTCTGCAGTATAGCTAACACGCTTCATCATGATAAAAAACTTTCAAAGGATGCAACACCTCTAGTCAAGACAAAGTTGTAAATGACGCCAGCGACTTGTAACTGCTATTTCCTTCCGAGGAACCTAATTCGTTATTGAAAGTAATTGGACAAACACTAATTATGGCCGTAATACGTCAGCCGAGTCGTGAAAGCACCATCTATTATTTATTTTATAAAACATAAACAGCATTTCTTTCAAAACTTTGTTAACTTTTCTGATGGAGAATGTTTTTTCTCAGATAATCCGCGGCGGCGTATAATCCGCACAACGAAATTTGAAACTTTTTTAACACATAATCTGCGGATTATATACAGGAAAATATGGTACTCATAAAATCTGTTAATTTTGTTTGTGTTTCTTTTTTGAATTGAAAAAATGTTTTGTTTTTTATAACACACCTCATATCTTCATAATGCACCAAAAATCGCTTTATGACCTTGATAAAATGTGTTAAACGAGAGAATAACTTGAAATGTCCAGAAATATTTAAAACATAGGGAGAAAAAAAATTGAATCACAAGAAAAAAGTTTGTTATATAGTAAAGGCACTTCAGTATTGTTATTTTAGGAAGAAAATCATGAAATGTTCTTGGTTCCATGAAAAAGTTCGCTATATAGAAAAATTCGCTATATAGAGGTTCATTATATGGAGGTTTGACTGTACTTGTATAAATTGTACTATGTTAAATTTTTTTAAAAAAAATCTGTATTACAATACTATTTTTGCATTCCTTACAAATTTTTGTTGCACCATACAGACCCCCCCACACACCCAGTCAATGGTGCCCTGCTTTACTAATGTTAAAATCTGGTCACCTTAATTTATACACTTATCTCAACTATATTCATAATTATTATCTTCAATGTTTGATGTTAAAAATAAAAGGGAAGATATGTAAAATAAAAAAAACTATAAAAATATAAATAAATTCAATGTGCAACAAAATCCATTTAGATCAATATGCCAAGTATTTTAATTCAAGTAAATTATCTTATTTTTTAATTTTTCATAAATTATGTATGTTTTACTGTTGCTCTTTTTACGCTGTTATTACTTTTCTCTTATCATGGGAGAAGAAAAAAAACCCTTCCTATTTTGTCATTCTGAGTATTTAGTTTATGCCTTTCACTGTTAGTGCATACACAATCAATTCAAACATATTAACGTGACTGCGGTAGCCGAGTGGTATAGGTATCGGACCGTGGCTTGCTTTGTCACGGGTTCGAGCCCAGTACCACTAAAGACCCGCCGTGTAGGGCAGCGATGCACGTTAAATCTGTCGAGAGCTGAAACATCCTCCCGTTGGTGTGGTGTGGTAGTTAGGAGAGGGGGTGCCAGCTCAGGTGTCGTCCACGTCACTTGACCATGGTTCAAAATTACGTGGTCCGTCGCCAAAAGCCCTCGTGTAGCTGAACAGTGCGACGTTAATATTAACTCACTCACCCAATGCGCTATCCATTGCACTACAGGACGAACGATTTTGCGCAACGAACGATTTTTCTTTCTATATAGGCTGTTGAACTATTATTTTTGTTTGTTACTATTTATTCATTTTTAGTTTAATAAATGAATTAATATTTGAGAACTGCATTAACATAAAGTGTCACTACTACAAGTACTGTACACTTATATACATTAAATTTTATATTCAAAAGAACTTCAAATAATATGGTACTATAGAACAAATATGGAACATAAAATTTAGTAATTTTTCTTTACATTAGTTATAGAGAATTTATTTTCAACCAATGTAGGGCCACTTAGTTTCCTAATAAGCTCAATAGTTAAATGTTTTAAATAATAATGTTTTTGAAGTTTGACATAATAATTCGTATAAGCTTAAAAATTACCTATCAATTATTCCTGTCTCTTAATTTGTATTTTTAAGGGGCAGTTGTAATAAATTCAGATAGAAATAATAAACTTCATTCTTGCAAACATCTTAAGTCTGATAAAGATTTTAAACTTAACAGATTTAAATAAATAAAAAAAATGTTTAATACTTAAATATATAATTCAACATATTAAAGAAATTAGATTAATTTTAAAAAATAGTTTTCTTCAAAAACAACTGGATGATTGAAATTTTAAGAAAATCTGAAATGTACAATAAAACTACAATTATTTTAATTAATGAATAATTTAGAACTGGGGTGGGCAGACTTTTGCAGGGTACAAGCTGCTTCTAATTTTTTCAAGTTGTTGCAGCCAATTCAGTGATGTAGGTGTAATGAGCTAAAAAAAAGTGCATTATAATTCAATAATAAATACAGAATATGTACTTGCCTAAACTAAAAAAAAGAAAACATGCTACATTAAAACTATGTTTGAAGCAAAATGCAAACATAATAATTACAACCGACAGGTCTATTGCCATCTTGGAAGGGAATATTACCACTAGAACCCTTTTCAACAGAAACACATGGTTTAGGGTGAAGCCTCAATAGACAATCCCGGGCTATAGTGGAAAGAGCTGATTATTAATGTTTGTTCTTCCCTTCAGTCAGCACATAGGGAAAAACTAATTTCTATGGCTGGCATCATGGGGATCACACTTATCTGTTATAGAATGTATTAAGCGTCTTTGTGAGCTTCCAGTAAAGGTGCAAGTGTTGTCTACACATTCATCAAATCATTTACTTTAGTAAACACAATCACATCGATTGTGAAAAGTCTATTCTTCAATCTAGCTGGGGTTGGTGTTCTATTAATATGCACATCATAGGTCTTAGTAAAGGCGATTACCCCAAAATATCTTGGTCCACTGGTCCATCATTATCGACTTAATACCTACCCCAGACTTAGAAAATTCAGAGTGTAAGATTACCTTTAGGAAAGGAGGATGTCATTAGAAATGGAAATTCCCTGTTATTGTGAGTTTGTGATATAAAATTAGCATCTCTAGTTCATATTTTATAATGAGTAACTAAAAGGGTTCTGTAAACAAGTAAGTACTGTATTCAAGTTATAACTTGGGATATTGTAGATGAATTTGGAGTTCTATTTTCCCAACCTATCATTGATTTAGAATTCTGAATGATATTTCATCTTGATCTAGAGCACATCTGATTGACACTTTACTAATTAAAATGATAGAGTGTCAAACTGAATTCCAATTGAATTCCATTTCTTAAACTGTTTGCATGTATGTTGTGAAGATGAAGAAACCCTATTCGCAAATACATTTTAACAACCAAATCACCAAATTGAATAAAATACTGGATACCGATTTTGTAGAATTAGCAGAATTCTAGCACTTGTTAGACCTATGTTAGTGACTATTAGCCTACATTTTTACTTATAATATTTCTTAATTCAAAAAGTTATTGTGTGTAAAGTCTATGACACATGGCAGCCTTGTTAAGTGCTGAAAGAAGTTCTTATGTGCAGGTGGTGAACAGCCTGATGGGTTGCTTGCAGCGGGGCCGCTCGGCTCTTCTTATTCCCAAGAAACGAACCATCATTGAATTACAACGTAGCCGCAATGTGGTAGGTACATTTCCTTTATTTTATGCAATATTTTTCTCTTATATTTCAATCCCTTGATTTTCTTCAATTTTATTTTCCTTCTAAATTTTTTTTAAAACTTTGATAATTTTTTTATATAGATTTGCAAACAAATGAGACATTTTAATTCATTCTTTTGATATATATATATATATATTACAATAATATAAAAGTAAATGTTGCTTATATATAAATATTAACTGGATGATGTAATGTATCTTTTAATCCTTGTGTGTATTAAATTTTTCTTAATTTTTATTTATTCATATCTGTTTTGTTCCTTTAAAATAATGATGAAGATAAAGAAAGTGATAAAATTGTTTAAATTGAACAAAATAGTAATTGATGCACTGTTTCTTACTTTAAAAATATTGTACAAGATTGAATGTTGAAATAAAAAAAAAATTTATAATTAGAAAGAAGCATTGTTTTAAATTCATACCAAGATGAGAAAAAATATATATTGCAGTTTTGCATGTTGAAAAGATTACTTTTAAACTAATTGAAATGTCAAGCTACCTATCAATATTTGGACTAGAGACAAAGTTTTTATAACACAAATTTTAAAAAAAATATTCAAATGCAAACTGTACAAATTGCACTTCAGTAAAAATAAGAAGTTTTCAACTGAAAAATATACAATTTTTAAACTAAGCTTTAATTATACATGTTTGTGCTGATAAGTACAAATTTTTTTTTTTGATTAAAAAAAGAGACTTTTAGGTAACTGTTTATAAATTAAGGACATTAAACAAAACAATCAGAATGAAAACGAAAAATATATAATATGTTCTTAAAGCTCATTTTGTTATGTTAAGAAATTAGCATCAATATTCTGAAAGACTTTATTTAGTGAAAAATGAGAAATTTTGTGCAGTACTATAAAATGCTTTAGCTCAGTTTATGGATTATTATTCCAAAATTCTGAAATTTATTTACCTGTAATTTGGAGAATTTGCATGTTTATTGGGTGTAAGTTATGATTTAATTTGATGGACACAGAACCTGGAAAGTAAAGCCATTTAAAATGTATTTTGCAACAGATGGAAGTAGAATGTTTTCTCTTCTTTCTTTAAACGAACAATTATGTTTTATTTACATTTATTTATTTGTATTTTTGTTAATATTCGAGAAACTTTAAAAGATTTTGGAACTTTAAATCATTAGTATTCATATTTTTAAAAAAATCTCTTTATTCTAGTTTTAATCAGTTATATGCAGCTAGTAATGGTCATAATTTCAAAATATAACGAGTACAGTATATATGAAATATGTTTGAAGCAATAATGCTTAATACGAAATATTGGTTAACACAAAATAATACAACAGTCCAAACAAACTATATGATTTTCATGCATTTTTGTTCTCTTATTAGGAAACAAAAATTGCTTTAACACGAAAAAATTTCCCTTCTGGAAATGAAAACAATACAGAAAACATCAGACTCTTAATGAAATGTTTGTTAAAGTTTCTGTATTATTGGACTGTCCTAATGTATCATCAGAAGAATTCGTTGAAGTAGATGATGCTAATGTGTGTACACAGCCCCAATTACAGCAGACAAAGACATTTTGGAGTTTGTTCAAAGCTAAAAAAATATGATTGATGCAGATTCGAATGATGGAATTGAAATGAATAGTGCAGCTTCTGTTACCACATCATCCAAAATAAGGAACATCATGAAAAGTGTGCACAATTATTTAGGTGCACATTTCAATTGTGAAATGAATAACAAAATGGATGATATTGAACAACTTGTTGATAATTGGTTGCTAAAAAACAATCCTAAGAAAAATATCCGATTATCTTTTAAAAACTCAATAAATGTTTTGTTTTTCAAAAAATTTGAAAATTTTGCATAAAATTTCTTTAAAATCTTATGAATGTTTTCGTTTAAATGATTTTTATTAAATGTATGCACATATACATATCTTTATGTAAATAAAATAAACTCTCTCTCTCTCTCTCTCTAATAAATTTAATTTTGTTGAGATATATATTTTTTTGCAATATCCTTTAACATGAAAAAATATTTCAGTCCCTTCAGTTTTGTGTTAAAAGTGATTTTCACTGTAAAAACAAATAGGTTATATGTTGATAGTAATCATTTACAGTTGACAGTTTGGAATTAAATTAATTAATCTTGTTGGGAAAGGTAGAAGTATTAATTTTGTACATTCAAGTGAATATTTATTTACTGATAAATTTCGAATTGAAATGAGATGATTCTGACAAATTCCCTCCTAAGCCCATTCTTTAAATCATGTATCATACCGAACTAATCAGAATTAACACTTATTGTACTCTATGATACAATCTAAGCTTAATTACATGCATCTTTATGCTCATAGTTATACTAATATGAGTTTTATTTTTTCAAAATCTTGACTCAACAGCATTTTTTATATACAAAAATAAATTATTTAATAATTAGTACTTGAGTGAAATATATTTTGTGATACTTAGCATAAATTTTATATCAAGATGGCACTTGATTCTAAAATTGCAGTTTTTTACATGGGGGTACTTTTGAAACAGTAGGTGCTCAAGATTTACATTTCAAATCAGAAATAGTGGAAACAAAACATCCTATCACTTATATCTTTTAGTAATGCTGTAGTTGGTTTTAATTAAAGATCTTTTTGCTCATTTTTATTTATTTAGTTTTGATTTAGAATAAGATTATTTGTAATGGACAATCTTTGCCAATATATTTCTCTAATATACTTGTTATGAAAATGCTCTAAATACCGTAAATTACTTTCTTATCAGAATATTAACTGGACTCAATTCATTAAAAACTATTGTATAGTTATCTCCCTTTTCTTACAAAAGTTTGTATCAATGTCCTTTAGAAAAGATGTTAAAGAGAATCTCCTTGTGTTCCAGAAATCTCTGCAGCCTCCCTTGCCCCCTGACCTTGCTGTGAGCTTCTATGTTCAGTCTCATAAGCTCGTATTTGCTGTCTATCACATCCTCTCCAAGGAAAGTAAGGGGCCACCTAAATTTGATGTGTTCCAGGTACTCCTTATACTTCTCAATTTTAAATATTTTATTAGAACTCTATTAAATCATTTTTAATGAGTGTTTTTAATATTGTAATTTTTTTACAACAGATTATTTACTGCATTTTAAATGAGTTAAGTATATATTTGTTCAGTTGCCAGCTGGGTGGTGTAGTTGGTTTGTTGCTGACCTTGTACACCTAAGGTTATGGGTTTGACCTCGACCCAATCCGGCAGATTTTCATGATGCAAAAATTGGCAGTGTCCATGTCTCATGATTATGCAGCATGTAAAAGATCTCTTGAGTGCCTGTTTGTCTTGGGTGCTCTTGGCAAAAAAAATTCCTATGTGGTTTTGCATTGTCTAGAGCTCATTTGCTCAGAGAGAGGAAACTGGGCATCAAAATTACCTGTGGTTATTGGTATTCCACCTATATGGTTCTGCATTAAAAAGAGATACCAGAGTTCCCGGGGAATGTACTTGATCTGCAATGGGGAAACACCAATCCACAGCCCTATTAGAAATGATAAATATTTGTTAGGCTTAACTAGCTTTACTTATAAAAAAATTATTTTTCTGTATGGGACTCTTGTTTATTTATTCATTAAACATTTAATATTTTGCATTGTTTTTTTATGAAGGGTTATATTTTATGAAATTTTTTAATGTTAAATTTAGTTTGGATTGAGGATTCTTCTCATTACCTAGGTAGCTAGTCCTTAGTGGGCACTGTATCAAAATTCTTTGTAGGCCCCTTTTTTGTTAAATAAATTAAAATGATCGCATATTAATAAAAATTTGAAAAGTTCACAATGTTACACACACACATGTTGAGGTCCCTGTAGCTTGGGGGCTATGTATCTCTGATAAGCTGATACAGTGGTAGCTATGCCTTTGCTTCTCATCCTTATTCTGTTATATATTATAGTATCTTAAGACACATTTTCCAATTGTTACAAATATGATTTTTTTTCTGTGGGGAAAATCCTTATTTAAATTCCTTATAATTTCCTATTATAAGTCTTTGTTCTTTAGCCTCACAGTCCATTAGAACTTATTTGGGGAGTATTTGTTTTTCACATAAATATTAGCAGAATGTCCACTCAATTATATGTATTTATTTAATAATACTTTATTAGTAGTATCATGCTCATTGGAGATGTTGTTACTCCCAGTTTGTTATATGATAAACTGTAGCAGGTTGAAACAAAATTGAAAGAAGTATTCTATGAAAAATTAAGTTCTGTGGATCTCACATACTTTTTGTTAACATAAACTATTTTTGAAAAAAAGTTCTTTCTATTCCATACTCTTCAAAAATGAGTTGACACTGAACTAAAAATAAGAGCTTAAATGTATTTTATCAGTTATTAGTCAGCATTATAGGACTTATCATGCAGTTTATGTCTAGTATTTTTCTTTGAATTTAAAATTTCAAGTTCTCAAAATATTTTTATTCCACCCAAATAATGTGCCCACATCTAATTAAAAGTATTTTTTTTAAAAAAAATCTGCTTATAATTAATAATTAAAAATATGTATTATAAATTATGCATAAATAGCCTCTATTTTTTCTATCATTTCTTTTCTATTCAAGGGGGATATCTTTGGTACAAAGAGAACTGAAGTAATGCTTTAATATTTGTAGATGTTATAGTTCCTTAATTTTTTTATATATTACTTTGAGATTGTTATGATCTTTTTGTGTATAGAAAAGTTTTATATAATTCTTTTGGTTCAAGAAATCATATTTGGATGTAAAAACTCTGATGGCTTGTATAACATGTATAATTTTCTTAAGTGCAATATAAATAGATCTTTTTAATGTGATTACCTTGTATTTCTAATGAACCACTTTGCCAATTTATGGTTCAGTTGATTTGCATTGAAAGTAAAACGATTCATCTTTTAGGCAGAGTCTTCAGTTCCATGGTTGAGTGAAGTGCTTGTGCTCTTCAGTGTATCTCTGCAGCTCTGTCAGCAACTCAAAAACAAAGTAAGTGTAGTATTTTAAGGGTATAAGGGAAAAAAGTTAACAGTTAAGTGAAATACTTACTTTTTGTCTCTTATCTTAAGTACACTGCCACATGTTTTTTTTCTCACACCAGGATAAATATGCTCTTAATTATTAATTAATTCTGTTGGAAATTTTAAAATTTTTTTAAATGCAAATATTCTATCATATTTCTTACATTTTTCATTTGTGAAAAATCATTAAACATTCTACAATTCTTTCTTAATTTAAAAATGGCTACGATACCAATTTCTGGTGGATTATTTTATAAAAATATCTTAAAAAATATTTCTCTTCATGTCATTACAAACTGTACCCTAATCTTTATATTTTTCTGAGGGGCTTATTCTGGTATATTTAAGTGTAAAAATGAAGGCTTTAATTGCCTTTTTAAGTATCAACCACTTGTTAAGGAATAATTAAATTTTTTTCATCATTATAAGAGAAAAATTTTTCATTTTGCATATATTTGGCTATACTTTTTCTCCAATGAATTTTCTTCAGGCTACTTTTAATTAAATACCTGTATAATTTTTAGCATAAAGATTAAGCCTCATTCATTTTCATCTACATTTTTGAAATTATAACCCTTTATTTTAAAATATCCACCACAACATCATTTTTAAAATTCTTCTGATCTCCTTACTAAACAAAACAGGAAAACCTCTCTGAAGAATACTCATGCTATTTAGTGAATTGAAATCACTTGGACTAAAAATACAATTAAAACATTTGAATTGATTTTAATAATTCATTGTCAAAGAAGTTTTTTAAAAATATATTAGAATTGATGCATTGCCTTAAGCTTACTATTTTTTTAATAACTTAATTTATATAAAATTTGATTTAATAAAGATAAATACTTATTTTTCATAGGACAATAATGCATGCATCTAACTTTTAGTCTTTGCACATATAATGTATGCTTTTATGCCTTTTCACTATATTTCCATCATTTGTCAACTATTTTCTTTCCCACAACTGTTATTTATCGTTTTATATTCATAGCAACTGGAAAATAAGCAGAAGAAAATCTCAGAACTTGTTCGCAGTTTTTTAAAAATTATAAATTAGTTTGTCTTCCTTATATTGTATTTCATTAGCTATATATATTAGTTCCTGACTGATTTGTAGAAATGTTTCTCTTAAGTGAAGTATTTTTTTTTTCATTCTCTGTAGTAGTTAATATTGTTTATGCTTCATAAGGCCAGTGATTTGTTTTCGTCAATTGTTTTGTTTACCTTGTGGTCCAACTAAATCAAAATGTACTTACAAAATTATAAATAACTAGCCGTTACCCTCCCGCTTCACTGGGTATTTCACAATGTTGTATAAATGTATACTGTTTACATATATATGAATTAATGATATCTAGCATTAAGAATTCGATTGTATTGAAAAATGTATTTATAGCTGTAACTCTTGCCTCTTGATATAGAAAGGACATAAATTATAATATCTAATTTCTATTTATATCTAAAATAGAAGAAGAAAGATTTTTTGCACTCACTTAACCTAATAATCAAGTGGATTTCCGTCAAAGTAACTTTCAGTGGATCTCTACTCCATAAAATAAGCATGCGTGCTAAATTTCTAGTCTAAATCTAACAGAGAAAAATCGGAATTTTTATCATCAATACCTCGTTGACAGCATTCTTAGCGGGTTCCAACTCAACAAAAGAAGCATGCAAACCAAGTTTTATTATTATAGTCTTAGCAATTGGAAAACGGGAATTTTGTCTATCAATACGCCCCAATAACTTTCCCCGCTTCCCCCTGGAGTTGATTTCCGTAAAATCCATTCTTAGTGGAACTCTTTTCAACTAAAGAAACGTGCTCAACAAATTTCAGGTAAATGGGTGGAATTCAAAAGCAGGAATTTTTCTATTACAGACGTAATCTCTCACAACCCCATTCCTTTGGGGGTCCATTTTCGCAAAACTCTTTGGTATAAGAACCCTATTCCATAAACGGAACATACCTTCTAATTTTCAAGCAGGTGGGTCTATTAGTTGAAAAGCGGAAATATTTATCTATTACGCTCCTTAATCCCCCTCAGTGACCCTTGGGGATCAATTTTCCCTAAAACTATTTTGTAGTGGATCTCTACACCATGAAACTAATCCGCTTACCAAAATTTTAAGACTATGTCTAATAGTTTAAAAATGGAAATATTTATCAACAACACCCCTTAACCCCCGCAACGCCATTTAGGAAGCGATTTTCACAAAACCCATCTTATAGCAGATCTCTACTTAATGAATGGAATCTGCTAACTCAATTTCAAGATTTTATGTCTAATAGTTTAAAAAAGGAGTTAATTGCCTATAACGCCGCTTAATTCTCCACAACACGCCTTGGGGTCGACTTTCACAAAACCCATTTTGTAGCGGATCTGTACTCTATGAAAGGAATCCACTTATCAAATTTCAAGACTGTACGTCTAATAGTTTAAAAATGGAAATAATTATCTATAACGCCTCTTAAGCCCCGCAACACCACTTAGTAAGCGATTTTCCCCAAAACCATCTTATAGCAAATCTCTATTCAATGAGTGAATCAGCTTACTCAATTTCGAGATTTTGCGTCTAATAGTTAAAAAAAGGAGATAATTGCCTATAACGCCTCTTAATTCTCCACAATGCCACTTGGTGGTCGAGTTTCACAAAACCCATTTTGTAGCGGATCTCTACTCTATGAAAGGAATCCGCTAACCAAATTTCAAGACTGTACATCTAATAGTTTAAAAATGGAAATATTTATGCATAACACCCCTTCGGGGACCCAGGGTTCTAAAGGGGCCCAAAGCTTGACTGACGCAATTGACCACTTTGTAAAATTCAACATTGGGGCCCCAAACCTGACTTTGCAGGGGGCCCCAAAAGTTCTCCATTACGCCACTGCAACCTACCTACCAAATTTCAAACCTGTAGGTTTAATAGTTCCAGAGATATCATGATTAGTCAGTCAGTGAGTGAGGCGCTTTTCTCCTTTATATATATATAGATGTTTTGAAGGTTATTTGATTGTATTACTGTATTCAAAAAGAGAGAAAAATATGACATATTGATATATGCATATAATATTGCATATCGTGAAAAGTTCAAAGCATATATTAAGCAACATTTCTTTCATAATTGGATTGTTCTTTTTTTAAGGAGAATGTGCAGTCAAATGTAATATGAGCAGAATATTGTTTATATCTTTTCTTGTAGAGCATAATGTACCTTTTGTTCAATCTGTAACTGTAATTGTAACTATTTTTTGTCGTGAATGTTATCTGCCGACTGAGCACCTCTGCCAATGTTTTGATGTAACCTATGCTAGTAGTAGTTTTAGTAGCTTCCTTCTTGGAACTGCATGTGAAGCAGTTCCAAGACTGCAATAAAGCAAAATTTCAGTCCAATCGTTTCATTCTTTGAAAACTTTAACCTGCATTCATGAACATTTATTTATCCTTTGACTTTAACTGCACACGCTAGTTCTTTTCTCAGAAAATACATCCAAAGTCTAATGCTATTAAGCAGTATGGATGGGGGACTAAAACAGCTGCTGTGATTAGTGATTTAACTTCTAGTTGGAAAAGATATAGGATTAAATACATGAAACAAGGCTGTTTTGCTGCAGCATCTGATGGCAGTAATGGTACAAACTTCAAATTGTGTCCAAATCATTTATTTTGATCCTGCAAAGTATCTAATTGAAAGTGGTCTTTTTGTAATTCCAAATTTGATTGGTAATTCCACTGCAGACAATATTAGCTAACTTATTATGGATGCATCTAAAAAATGTGTATATCCTTTGAACATTTAATTTTATTTATGGGGGATTATTCTGTATTAATGCAAGGTGAAAAATAAAGTTGCTGCTTATTTAAAGGGCAAAAAATTATTTTAGATTACTCATCATTTAATTTAATTGGCATCAGAAGAAGGTACTCCTTATTTACTTTTAAATCATAATATGTGCTTATAGATATATTTTGCTATCCATAAGACTTTCAAAGCTTGCACAATAGAGAAGCCTCAAATATTTTACAGCATTAATGTAGTTCTGCCTAGTTGTAATCTTGGTCTCAACTTCTAACTTGGTCATTAACTTTTATAAATGAAATATTTTTCAATTCCTACTATTAACTCACACTCTCTATATATTTATTTATCTTGGTGGAATTTTCAATCGTTAATAAAATACATTTTAAAGTGCTCAATTGAGTTGAAATTTTATGTACATGATTATTTTGGATGACAATACAATAATTTAATTATAATTAATAATTATTAATTGATTAAAACTAATTATTAAAGAATTACAAACACAGCCACATTGGCATAATTTTTGGTGACTTAGTGACCATTTTGGCAACTTGTGTCAAATTTGTAAAGGTTTTTCTCGCATTTTTAAGCATTCAGTTGAACTGAAATTTTATATACTTGATTGTTTTGGGTTATAATATGGTACTTTAATGATAATTATTAAAAATTAATTACCTCTTAATATTGTGATTCTGTCATATGTATATACATATTTATATTAATTGTAACTATTTAATAAAAAGTAGCTAAAATAAAATTTTTCTTTGTTGATCTAAGTAGGAATTTACATAAATATTTTTTTATATTGTTTTATTTTATAAATATCTAAAAGTTGAATTATTTCACTGAATTTTTTTATAAAAGCTTCTTTATTGCAAAATCGTTATTTCCTTGTATGTAATTACATACATGCCTTTCTATGTTAACCTTAGTGTATGAATTTTTATAAATCCAAGTCAATACAGAAGTAGAGTTTTTCTTTGAGTAATTTTTTTATCAAAATATTTTGTGAAATTTTCACTGTATTTTCAAATATATATATATATATATGTCATGCATTGTATTATAAATTTTAAAATATTATGTGTTATTTTAAAAATTTGTTTGAATTGTTGATCACATGTTTTAATGTGCTTTTTGCTATTTTCAAAAATTTGGCAGGTATGATAATTTAAATGTTTTTTGAAATTTTTAACTGCAGTTTCATTTGATAATGCTTATTTTGTTGATTGTACATAAACCATTATGGAGAAATGTTAAATAATTTGGGAAATAATTCAGTATATTAATGTTACATTTTTGCGTTATAACTAATATTAACAGTTTGGTATATAATATATTTATTTCATATTGTAATCTGTTTCAAAGTTAAAATAATTTTCTTTTTCTTCTTTTCTAGGTGTCTGTGTTCGCTCAGTACAAGGAGATGAATGTCACGTGAAAAGTTGTGCTCTTTTAGATACAAAAAGGGTTTTTAAATAGAGAGCTTTCTACAGGAAGACACTTTTGGCACTAGGATATTTTAGTCGTTTGATCTGTGTCCAAAGTGCAGACGATTGGTGATCATCCATGCCACATTCTTAATGGATTAGTTTTGAGCAATTTGAAAATCAAGAAATTTCCAATGAGCGTTGTTGTTGGATTGTTCGTTCGTTAAAATTTGAATAATTTATTTATTTTTTTCTGATTTATAGTAAAGGTTTGAGGTAATAGTGATATCAAATATAAAAGGAAGATAATTATTTAATAAGGAACTTAAGGATAGAAAGTTGTAAGATAGACAGTAATGGGTGCACAATAACTACTTTAACTTTTGAGTTGAGAAGATGTGTGAGTGAAATGATGTCCAAACTTTCAAGCAGCTGTTTTGATTCTTATTTTCTGTGTTTTAATTATTGATTTTGTATGTGTTTCTCAGTAATTTTCATTATGTAGAATGGTTTAAAATCGCTTTCCTCATTTGTCTTACTCTTATGTGAATCTATTTTTTAAACTGGTAAACAAGATAGAAAATAAAACAAAATAATAAATTTAATTATGTAATTTTTGTAATAAACCTGATTCAATTCATTTTCAAACAGTGAGCTATAAGTATGAAACATTTAATATGTCAGATATTAGTACAAACATTTTTGTTTGTTTGTTGAGAACTGAGGATTTTATGTCACAATTGCTTTTTTATATCAGTAAAATGATTTTGCAGGGCAGTGTGCAATTAGACAAAGAATTTCTTAGGAAAAAGAAATGTTTAATTATTTTTGAGAAATTGAATTTATTTGCTTTTTCTGCTCATCATTTAAGAGAATATTTAGGATTTTGAAAAGGGAAACGATAAATAAATAATAAAAAAATCTTTTTATGAGTGCTAGGCTTTTGGAGGATTGTTATTCGACTGCACTTCATTTTTGTTGATCTCATTGTATCTAGGTGTGATGTTTAGACTATTGTATGTATTTCTAAATTGATGTTTGTTCCATATGTGTGGAGAAAATGTATTGTGTTTTTCAATGTATATGTTGCATTCAATAAGCTTGTTACTCTTTTAAATTGAGCTTATTTGAGGAAAATTTTTTAGTTTCTATAGCTAATATCAAATGCAGCTTTAAGTTTAATATAATGTATCTACAAAAATGACACTTTCTTCACAATAAGAAAATGTCAATATACTATTTGAAGATGAGTATTGTTTTTATTTTATCTGTTGGTTTTGTTTTTTATAAAATTTGGTATTTAATTTTGTCATTGTAATCCAAGTTTCATTTTGAATTTTTTAAAAAGTTTGATAAAATTCTAAACGGGAAATTTTTTCTCATATTTTATTTTGACTTGGTCCTTTTCAAAATGTTAGCTAATAGTGGCATACAGTGCTTATTTTTGAATGTTTTTGTTAAATTTTATTTATAAAGATCTTTGCAATTGATTGTAATTATTAAGTAAATGTTATGCCTAAAGAATTTTTCCATAAAATGAAGCGTGAAATTTGTTTAATTTTGATAAACTAGAACATTAAATTCAACAATCAACCATTTAAAATTACTAGAATTATTTTTTGATTTTTAGTTTTATTTATGTTTTCCATTAAAAAGTTATGTTAAAAAGTAAGGAGTGTGAAATTATTTTTTTAAAGGAATTCTAAGTTTTTTATTAAAATTTCAGTTCTTGGAACTTCATTTCATTATTTATCTTAATCAAATATTTTTTAAAAATTGAATAATAATTATTTTAAATCACGCAAGTGAAAATTTCATTTGTAATAAAAAAGAAAAAAATTGTTTGTAGCAATCAAGAATATGTTCTTTTACATAGAAATATATTTTTTGAGGATTATTTCTCCATAATTTTATGAAATGCTTACTTTTGGATCAAAGGAAAAGATGTTTTTATTAATGTTATGAAAAGAAGAGGGATGGTGGTGAAGTTTTATAACTTTAGTATAAAAGTTACTTTTTTTTTTAATAAAATGCATTTTTTTAATTAAGAAATTGTTACATTTAAAAGTAACTATTTGCAAACTACCCTATGATATTTTAAATTTAATTTTATACAAACTGATTTTTTTTAAAAAAATCTTATTATAACTTAATTGCATCTAGAAGCCAAGTATCACTTTTCAAGGCATTTTTTGCTTTGAGTTTTACTTTCTCGAAACTATCTCAAATTTTGTGAATCAATTTAATGTATTTTTTAAATTGCCAATCATTTTGTGATTTCGAAAAAATGTTGTAAATCTTTTTTTTTTACAGCCTAGATGTTTTTCCTTTTAGAACAAATTGTTTTTATGATATCAAAGGAATCTCGTTTTGTTTTAACTATATTTGTAATTAAATTGCTATCTTCTATGAATTCCTGACAATTGTTTTTGGAAGTCATATAGCATCAAATAAAAAGACCCAGTACTTTTTAGGTGTACACTTCTTTTATCTCCCCCCTCAAATGGGCTGCATTTTGGCAGTATAGTCTTTGCAGACACGGCAAGCTCCCAAGTATAAGAGCTGTTTCATTGTTGGTATCATGCAGTGGCAGCTCTCGCTGTCGAATTTTTTATGCTTGAATTTATTTAATTAAAGCTCTCATCGGATGTTAAATATTGCCATGATTTAATTTTGCTGAGAGTACCAGAACTTTCCATTATATGTAGAATTATATATTTTTCGTTTTTATCAAGGAAATTTAACATTTTTAAGTGTACTTGATCTGAAACATTGAATGTTGTGAAAAAAAATTCTCATTTATAAATTTTAATCCTTAATTGTTTAGTTTATGCAGACCATCTAAATCGGAAAATTTTAAAATTTCCTAAAAACCTTTCGATTTTCAACCTCTTACATTCACACTCCCATCAAAATGATGAAAAGTTGAAGTTTCGCCCTCTGTTTTTCCATGTCCGTAATACAGGGTGAGATTCAGAAGTCTTGCCTTTATTATAAAAAATTGTTTACTAAATAACCGTGTTATAATAATATAAAATTTAAATCATTAAATAGGTTAATTTTTGCATTTTTTTTTCGTGCAGCAGTTAGCGCAAATGCTCAGTATAAACTCAGGGGAACGTTTGTAAGAAAAAACATCATTTTTTGCCAAAATGGCGTCGATTCAAGTGAAAGCCCAATGTGTGCTTTGCAGGGTCGTTTTTAACCTCCCCGGCGCCCTCGGCGCTTTAATAGCTACCCCCTTCCCTCTATTTCCAAGACACCCGCCTTCCTCCTTTAGTTCTTACTTTTCCTGTTTTGTTTCGGGAGGGATTTTTCCTCAACTCTTACTTTTTTTCCTTTCTTTGTTTTGCTGTTTGAATAGTCTTTCCATTATCCACCACCGTGTTTTGGACTGAGAGTCGTAAGAAAAGGATAGTGGTATGGTTTGGCCACTCTTGTTCATTTCTTCTTTACGGCATCTCGGACCACTCATTCACCCTTTTGTAAATTAGCGCAGTAAATTAAGGAAATCGTTCGTAGTTACAGTATAGAATATACGTTATTGTACGAACTGTTTTCAACTCGTTAATTATCATCTTTTTCATCGCTTTACTATCTTTTACTTTTTGACATCCTTATCTTTTGTTGAGTCAATGCAGTAGCGCTCACAGGAATTTTTCAAGGGGAGGTCCGGGGTTGAAAGTTCACCATTCTTGTATCATGCTCCTTTTGATTTTGTTGATTTTCGGGAACAAAACACAGTAAAAAAATAATTATTGAATAAATAGCATTAATTAATAATCATTAATAACAAATACTTAATTAAATTTTACGTACTATGTACTTAGTATTATAATCAATCGGAAAAAACCAAGGGTTTTTTTGGGGGGGGTCCGGACCCCCAGGACCCCCCCTTGTGTGCGCCACTGAGTCAATGTCATTGTACGTGTACAACGAAGATTTTCTTCGAAAAAATCATTAATAAATTCATTATATTCATTTTCCATTGCAATATCATTTTGAGTGCATAGCAACATCAAACTGTTAAGTTTTTCATTTTCCATAATAGATCTCCTTTCAATCTTTACGCTCTTGAAGGCAGAAATGTTTCTCTCGCGATTTGCTAGACGGTGGTACGTTCGCTGTGATTCTCTAATTTTTTTTTCTCTTTCTTCACCCTCCAATTTTTTTCGCTCTAGGCGCGTGCCTTAGCAGAAAAGCGGCCCTCCTGTTTTGGTTTCACGAAATGAAATCGCCCATTAATGTTCCGCGTAAATTTCGACTTAAATATGGAGTGAGTGAATATTAACGTCGCACTGTTCAGGTACAGGAGGGCTTTTGGCGACGAACCTCGTCATTTTGAACCATGGTCAAGTGACGAGGAAGACACCTGAGCTGGCACCCCCTCTTCTAACTACCACACCACACCAACGGGAGAACGTTTGTGCTCTCGACAGATTTAACGTGCATCGCTCCCCTACATTTAGTGGTACTGCGCTCGAACTCGTGACAAGCCAGCCAAGATCCTATACCTTGACCACTAGGCTACCGCGACCACCGACATAGGTATGGAAGCAAACCTCCCGATGCAATATCAATAAAGCGATGTTATAAAACGCTTACAGAAACATAATTAAGGATTTTCCTAGGTATGACAGGCCCAGTGTGATTAAAGCAACTGTTGAAAACCTTCGGCAATCGTAATCGTTTCAACGTTACTCAATCAACTTTTGAAGCATGACGTAAATTTCAAAATTCTACGTAAAAGCTATAATTTACATATTTAGAAAGTGCAAAACATGGGAAAAAACATTTGACGGGAACTGGAAGACATTCTCCTAACTACCAAGGGGGCACGCGTTGAAATTTACTGAGGTATATATATATAGCAGGGGTCTTCAAACTGTGTTCCACGGAATCCTGGGGTTCCACAATTAAAAATCGAAAATAAAAGTATAATGTACATGCAAAATGAATTCTCTTTCTCGATGAAATTTGTATATCTCAAGTATCTAACGCTCATTCCGGTCAGTAAAACTGAAAATTTTATTTATACATAATAGCTTTATTTTTTAATATTTTTTGACACTTTTATTATAATTTGATAAAAGAGAATATTTTAAAATATTTTTCGCTTTATATAAACTGATTGTGAATATTCTATTGTTTACTATTCCGAGTTCTACGAAATTAGTACAATGTTTTGCAAAACTAAATAGTTTTCATTTATGAAGAAAAAAACCTCTACCTGTAATGCAGGAGAGGAAACAACTGATCAGCATATAAAGAGATTCGACATTAAAATTTAAATCTATAAGCTGGAACAATTCTCCTTAATTTTTTATCACAAATTCTTGCAAAATACGCAGGATTTCTCACACAGCAAAAAACATTTAATTGCCATTCAGAACAATGTATTTAAGTGAACACACACACACACACAATATTTCTCAACGCGAGTGGCTACAAAACCAAAATTTAAAAAATTAAATGCAGAATATGAAATGTGACAGCAGATAATTTCAATAGACTTTGTCTTCAACAGTTTGTGCAAAAGGGGCTAATACATATCCAAGTTACTAAATGTTACAAATTAGTTTTATTAATGAACAAATTATATATTAAAATTACATGAACATTTTTTAATAGCTAATACAATACTTTTTTTAAAAAAAGAAATTGTATTTACATAAAGTACTTATAACATGTTTTGATATGCTTTAAATATTATTATAAGATATATTCTTGTAAGTGTACACCTTGTAGTTCTAAGGGTTCCGTGAGTTGAAAACGTTTGAAGACTACTGACTTATAGTATATACAAACAAACATGTCTATTTATAATAGTTTGAGCACAATACATATTTTTAATCAGAGCAAGACTTTTGAGTCACCCTGCATTGTTTAAACGAAATGCAATAAAAAGAACACACTGCTTTACTCCCCTCCCCATTTTCTTATTTCACATTTTAAATATCCGATAGCGGTACCGGTGTTGTAATTGGATAAAATTTGGTTTATTTTATCTACATTGAAAACAGTATGCACTTTTTTTTCCTGTCGTTAAGGGGTTAAAAAAAGAAATGGCAGAATACTAGGGAAAAAAAATTGTGAATTAATTTTTTATTGAATCAATAAAAGGAATGGAAATTGAATTTTCATTCGAATGCTATAGATTTAACGAGAGCGAAGTGAGAATTTTTAAATACATGTGCATGAAAAGCGATAAAAGTGTCAATTCTTTTAGGTTCCAAGACATTTGACTTGTCTGCAAAGCTATAACAATTGGGGATTGTCAGAAATTCTCTGTACAAACTTATTTTATTTTAGATTTTTCTTTCAGAACACACAGCCTTTCAATTTCTTGTTAATAATTTTTGTGTTTTGATTTCTCCGTTTTTCCACAATGAAATGTTTGTATATTCCTCTTATCTAAAATATTGTTTTCCCTTTCTTCTGTCACTGGCAACTCATTCCTGTTTTTGAATGTAATTCCCTCTAGTCGGGAATTTCTCTGTGTTAGATCTAGTTGAAAGTGGATGTTCTGAAACGACACATCTCTGACAGGGAGGAAGAAACTTGTGTCGTTCCTATACGCTGAGCAAATTAGTCTTCCAACTGAATGCCTTCAAAGTGTCTTTACTTTCTTCATAGCGACGCCAAACAAGTCGCCAACACTTAATCAGGAAAAAAAGTCTTCTTGGGGAATCGACCATCTGGCGACGAAGCTTGGCGTCGTAACTTATCTAAAAGGACGACCATTGCTTATAGTCTTGGGATTTAAATGTTACACGAGTCTTTCTAGACACGGAATTTATCTGTATGAATACATTAGATGTAGCCATTAGAAATGTTGTAGATTGTTGTTCATTGTGATGGAATGAAATGCACTTAAATAAATGACAAATTGCACGTGTAATAATAAAAGATGTGTGTGTGTTGTATCCGTTTCATTGTCTTCCGTCTTTTGAGAAGCTGCGAAAAAAAAGTGGCTCTTAAACACACACACAAACAAGCTTTTTAATAAATACACTTTTGGAAATCGATTAAAAACGTGGAAAAGCAGTTTCTTAGGCAGATTGCCTGAATCTGGGAATGTAGGAAAGTGTCCTGCGCCGGATGCGTGAGACGGTCTCGTTTCTCGTGCAGAGAAGCGTCGCCACGCACATCACGATCAACACGAATACGATGAGTATGCCCAAGATCATGAGGACTGTAGGCCCCTGACTCAGGCTGCCCCCTGAAACGTTACAAAGAAAAGGATAAAGTAAAGTTTTTTTTTAGATTCTGGATTATTTGAGGAACAATAATAAACTAGACTTAATTTTTTTAAATGTTACAATTCCTACTCAGAAATAAAAGAAAAATCTAAAAGTATATTGATAGGAATAGAAAATGATTTTAAAGAAATAATTGAAATAAATATATAATTTTTTAAAAAGGAAAATTGATAAAAAGAAGGGAATTAATGAGAATTATTATAATTATTGCTACATAAATATTTAGATTATTAGTTCCACAAAAAAATCAACGTTTTTAAATAAACTAATATTAAATTTAAAAGTAAATATACACTGGTGTGCAAAAATTAAGGACGAGACGGTTTTTTCAATATAACTTTGTACAAAAGCTTTCCAAATCAACACATTTAATACCGTAAGATCCTCAATACGTAAGGACATGTGTAATATGTAAGCAACACTTACTAAAAGAGAAATCAGAGGGATAAAAAGAAGCTTGATTGAAAAAGTAGCATGGAGCGCAATGCGACTGAAGGCCGAAACATCCCTGTGATGGGTGTCCAGCAAGAAATATCCGGTCTTTAGTAGGGAATATGATCTCCCCTGACTGCTAGGCAGGTTTCACAGCGTCTGCCCATGCTGAGAATGAGGGTGTCAATGAGTTGTTGAGGCATTGCTGCCCATTCGTCTTGCAGCGCCAATTGAAGCTCCCGAATCGTTACTGGTGGTAAGGTACGAGCTGCCAAGCGTCTGCCTAGAAAATCCCATACATGCTCGATGGGATTGAGATCCGGAGATCGTGCCGGCCAATCCATACGTTCAATATCCTCACTCTCTAAGAGCTGTTCGGCAGCTACTGTGCGATGACATGGTGCATTGTCGTCCATGAAAAGGAACTACAGACCCATAGCGCCTCTAAAAGACGCACATATGGAAGAAGAATCTCGTTACAATAACGGGTCCCGTTGACTGAACCTGCGTCGAAGATGTGAAGGTCTGTACAACTACCAAGCATGATGCCTCCCCAAACGAGAACACCGCGACCTCCATACCTGTCCCTTTCAATGATGTTCGAGGGATGATTGCGGCTTCCCGCTCTCTCCAGATGAGTATGCGATGAGAATCGCTACTCAAACTGAATCTGCTCTCATCTGTAAAGAGTACTCGTCCCCATTCATTGTCTCTCCAATTCCGGTGTTCCCGGCACCACAGAGAACGCCTTCTCCGATGGGCAGGCGTTAAAGGTACACACCGCACAGGGCGTCGTGCAAACAGACCACCACCGTGCAGTCTTCTGGCCATGGTAAAACGCGATATCGGTCGTCCAGTCGCCTGTGTCGTGTGTCTAGCGATTTCTCCCGCTGTCTGCCGCCTGTTTCTTCTGGCCTGTAAGACAATGTACCGGTCATCTGCGGGTGTGGTTCCTCGTGGACGACCACTACTGAACCCCCGGATAGCTGTTCCTGTAGTTTGAAATTGTCTCCAAAGTCGTGAAACGATGCTGTGAGCAATTCCGAACTCTGCAGCCACACTTGTCACACTGCGGCCTTCCTCCAACTTCTCCCAATGATTCGACCTCGGGTAAAAGCATCCAGATGTCGTCTAACAGATTGATTATTCGCCATTTCTCGCTGAGGCAGCAACTTGGTGTGATTTTAACTGCTATACGGCGTGCAATCTCTTTGCCAGAAATACTGATCTTAATCGACAACATGCTTTTTACTACTCAGACATTCCCCCATTACGTCTACCTGCATATCTGCGCATGTGCTACCGTACATCACTTTACTTAATCTCCTGATTAGTCTTTCTGTCCACTCTGCCTCTTCGTTCAGCTGATATGCTAATTTTTCGACTTCGTCCTTAATTTTTGCACACCAGTGTATATATATATTAACAGAAAAAAAATCTAGTTTTAGGATTAATAAAATTAAAGGACAAATATGGATAAATAAGCAGATGAATATTTTTGTTGATGGGATGTAGAACATTTTGTATGCAATTATACATGACAGAATCACAATATTAAGTGGCAATTAATTTCTATTAGTTATCATTAAAGTATCGCATTGTCATTCAAAACAATCGTATTCACAAAATTTCAGTTCAACTGAATGCTTTAAAACGAGAGGGAAAAAATCGTTTAAAGTTTTCACCCAAGTTGCGCTAAAAATGCTAACGTGACTACATCTGTTTTTCTTTAAATAATTAGTTTCAGTCAATTAATTTTAATTAACTATAGTTAAATTGTATTGTCACACACACACACACAAAACAATCGTGTATAGATAATTTCAGCTCAAATGAGTGCTTTAAAATGTGAAAAAACCTTTTAAAGTTTTGACACAAGTTGCCAACGTGGTTGTATCTAATTCTTTGAATATAATTAGTTTTTAACAATTAAGTTTTATTAATTATAATTAAATTACTGTATTGTCATCCAAAATAATCGTGTATATAAAATTTCAGCTCAACTGAGCGCTTTTAAATGTTAACGATTGAAAATTTGAATAAGATAAATACATAAATATAGAGAGAGTGATCTAATACTAGGAATAGAAAAGTATACGAAATATATTTTATCTTAGACCTTTTTTAAAAAACTCCAAAGATATTTTTAAATATAAAATTATGAGCTTGATAAGTGTCGTGCACTCTAATCTCGCTCCTGCGGCAGCCTGGGCCAGTGTTACTTATATCGACTCGGAGACTTGATTCCTGGTGCCTACCGCCGTATAGAGAGACTGATGTTAATTAAACCTGTCGAGTCTCTCAGGCACGCCCAAAGATTTCTTGAAGCCCTGGTCCCCAAACTCAAATGTAGGCCCCACCTATGACTCTTAAAATACAGTACATGGCATACGTTATCAAATAATAGGGCAAACAATAACCCGAAATAAATAAATGGGCATGACTTGCAATCGCGCAATTCACGACCGACTGCCGCCTTTTGACTGAATGAGTAATGGTGTGTGGTGTAGGCCTATACGTGGACGACGGTCATCGCATGTAGCCAATTGACCTTCATCTGAAATTCCCAGTTTTTTGGAGAATACAACCGGGAATAATATTCGACCTTTGAAATTATTCGAATTATGATCTTGTCGAGACCCATTGTGCCCGAGGCCCTGGACCTATGCCTTGAGACGTCCCTGAGTGTAGCTTCCACAAATGCGGTGTTCATAACACAATCTATGCTGTTGTAATTTCTGTTAATTTTGGATTACGAGATCAAAACGAGCTGGCTTTGGATTCTTCTAGTTAAATGAGAACTTTGATCACCGATAAATTTAGAACACATCAGCCTTTCTATAAGTTGGGTATTGATTGGAGTCAGAATTCGAACACGTGGCTGGATTGAAATATCGCCGGCCTTAACCAATCAGTTACAATCCTATGAGGCCGGATTACATTTTTTACTGACTACAATGGGCATTTGAAAATAACACATATCTGCTACCATATACGAGAACAGTAATAAATGCGTACACAAAATGTTAAAAATAATCAAGATTCAAATGTATAAACATTTTCAATGTATAAATTTTTTTTTAAAAAAATGAAACTGTAAGAGAACACTATTACTTAAAAATTTCGCTGTAATTTGGAAATTCTTGAATTTTCTCTAATACAGTTCCACCGAATTCTTTGCATTTTCTTGAATCAGTATTTTATTTCCAAAGCTTACTTAAGTTAAATTAAACAAAATCTGCATTCAAAAAATGGTTTGGGCGATTTAGAATTTTTAAAGGTATTTTTCAATTAAGCCGGCGCAGGTGATAAAGTCGCCAAAAGCGATTCAACCGACGTCAAACGGAATACTCCCGCTAGTAACCCTTAACCGCCAAATTTTCAAACAAGTCACGTTCTTTTTTTTAAAAAAAATTGAACAGATATTAAAATGTTTATACCTCCAAAGTAAAATATTCTTAGAACTAATATTTATTGCTGCGTGTTATCACCACTAAAGTATGGTTGGCGAGATTTGAGCCGGCGAAATGGAAAAAAGTGCCTTTTTAAATAATAAAATAGATGTTTATAAAATTCCTTAAATCGTAAAGTATTTACACTGAATGCAATTGTTGTGAAGAAACAAATATAAATAAGGAATTCCTACTCATGTCGATTGCCTGTACATAATGGTGCTGACACTCTTATGTACTTGTATTGATTTCAAAATTAATTATTTTATTAAACGTAAAAGAATTGAACAAAAATAGTAACGTACAAAAATTAATTATTTAGTAGAGGGGTTAAAAAGAATTATTTTTTTTTGTTAAATTTTTCTCAATATTAACTTTTTAGGGAGCGATTTAATAAAGCAAATTAAGAAGTATTACTTGTTTTTCATGCTTATATTTCATAAAAAAATAACTGACTTTTTATGGTAAGAAAATGAAGCTTTTCAGTTCGATTTTCAAATTAAGACACTTGATTTTTATCGTTTTTTCATCGAGAGTGTAAATAAACAAAGTGTAATGAATTGTGATTATTTTTTAAAAAAATAATCGTGATTAAATATCTTAAGAGGAATTAAAAAAAAGTCTGATTCTGATTAGAATTCTCAATCACGCTTTTTGTCATTGGAATACACAAGACAAGTTGGATTCGAACAAAATCTCGATGTACGAAACTTTAGCTTATACCCTAACATTTGGGGAAAACCATCACAAACAAATTTTTCAATAGGTAGAAACTGACTATTCCTCAAATATTTTAAAAAATTAAAACAATTGTTTTAAAGTCTTTTTTTTATCCCTTTAAGCTTTTTTTAAAATTTTTTATCTTAAACTAAAAATCGGAATTAAATTTGAGGTATGGGGGACTTTAAAATGAAAAAAAAATTAATATATATGCAGGATCTGTTCAAAAAACATCTTTATTATTTTGCAGGATTGGGATCCTAATCAAATTACGTTGCGCTTTCACACACTTAGCCCACTGCCGAAAAAGACTCTTTTGGAATGGTGTTCAACCCCGCCGTCGCGTTCGGCATTACTCTGAAAATGGGATCCTTTCAATAGCATTTTCATTTTCGAGAACAGCCAGAAGTGGCAAAGAACCAGGTTCAGCGTTGATAATGACCAGTAGGTCCAGTGCAACTGCGAGACGGAGTTTCTTTTGTTCCGCCGATAGAAATTTGGAAACAAATTTCGTAGCCACTCTACGCAGGATCACATAAAACTGCATGTTCAGAACCCGTACTGATCTCAACTTATTCAGCACTCTGTCGTATGGTCAAACATCGAACTTTCATTATCAGATTTTCCACACAACACCATTCGCATTTCGAGAGATTTGTGGCCTCCCAGAACGCTGGTCACTCTGTACCAACGTGCGCGGCCACTTTTGAAACGCTCCTTAATTTGTGATTCCCATAGTACCATCTCTAAATGCTTGCTGAATTTTACGAATTGTTGATTTTGACAAAATTTCATGCACTACCTTTGTTCAAGTCGTTCAGTCATCTTTCGAGAGATAACAATCTGACAAACACACATATAGCGGCTCCACTGGTGTAGCTAGTTATGAGTGGGCCCCGTATCAAAACTACTACGGAGCCCTTTTTTGTTGAAAAAAAAAGCCTTGTTAGTAGTACTGTAGTCACACATGTTGGGGCTCCTGTTGCTAGGGGGGTATTTACACCCCTCAGCAGCACCTTACTCGACTGCTTGCTGTAAACCGCTGGTACATTGGAACGAAAGGAAAAAAATTCAAGCAGTTCGTATTAAGCTGTCAACCCTCTCTGTGCACAATGGTGTAGCATTAGAATCTTTACTGTACTCAGAAAAATTCAAGATCGGATAGTTATTAAACAGTAAGTGTGTGGGAATATCAACGTCGCAATATTCAGCTACTCAAGGTGGCCGCGGTAGCCTAGGGGTCAAGGTATCGGATCGTGGCTGGCTTGTCTCAAGTTCAAGCCCAGTACCACTAAAGAGGTAGCGATGCACGTTAAATCTATCGAGATTTCATACTTCCTCCCGTTGGTGTGGTAGAAGAGAGATGGGGGCAGCTCGGTGTCGTCCTCGTCACTTGACCGTGGCTCAAAACGACGTCACCAAAAGCCCTCGTGTATCCGAACAGTGCGACGTCAAGATTCACTCACTCATCTACTCGAGCGCTTTTGGTAACAGACTTCGTCATTTTGAGCTATGGTCAAGTGACGAGGACGATACCTGAGCTGGCACCGCCTCCCCTAACTTCCACACACACCAACGGGAGAACGTTTGAGCTTCGACAGATTTAACGGGCATCGCCTTCATACACGGCGGGTCTTCAGCGGTATTAGGCTCGAACTCATGACACGCCGGCCACGAGTCCGTTACCTTGACCACTAGGCTACTAGTTTTTGAACAGACCTTGTATGTTATAAAAAATTTTGATTTTGCAATCGAGTACTAATTTTATTAAGAATGTGTTAATCAAAGAATAAAAAAGTTTAGATCCCTTAGAACCATTAGCAAAATATCTGGTGTTTATAAATGTCTGTTTTAAAAGGAAAAGGACCTCACCGCAGTTGGCATCTCCGTAGGGGTCTTCGTCACTGAGATCTCCGCAGTTGTTGTGACCGTCGCACGTGAGTCCCGGCCAGATCAGGTTCTCGTTGGTGCATTCGAATGCGCTCTGGTTCACTCTAGGGCCTAAAGAGGAATGAACAGATTAGAACTCGTAGGCCACGAATCAATCCAATAAAGCACTTTTTTTTTTAAAAAAATTTATTTATCTTGGTAATGTTGTTACAAATTTATTTAGGAAAGCACCTGCTGCCCTTAAATCATCCGATTCTTCGCAACGTTTTGAATTTATATTCGTTCTCCATTGAGCGCCCCCTTAACGCCAGGGTGAGCATTAAGGCGATCGACAGGTGGACCGCCATGACATTTTGGGGTGTCCGTCTTCATATAAAATGTTAGACGCGTATACTAAAAGAAACACAGGTGGTTATCAAGAAAATGGAAACACCCGTGAATAAAAGAGAGAGACACCGTGAATAAAACTGCTGCCCAAACTTGACAGACGTTTTCAATTGCATTCATGGGTTAACCCATTTGGCAATGTTGATATGAAAAATATAACTAAAAATATGTTATATGTTCTCCTTATCTCTCGAGGAAACGAAGCTTCTTTTCTCCCTCAAAAGGATGTAATTCGTAAAGAATAACTTTTGGAATCTAATAGACAAAGTATCCTAATTTTAAAAAAGCTGCAATTCATTTAACATCATTCTTCCGCTCTACCTATCTGTATGAATCTACATTCTGAATGAATATAATTAAGACAACATCATTCCCGTTTCACCGACGACCACTTAGAATCTAGTGCAAGATTAGCAGTTAGTAATTATATATATCGAGGTATCTAAGATTGGGGTGGATAATATGAAGACCAAGTCTTCTAATGAGACTATAGCAACGAGAACTAATTTTAAGTGAGAATTATTTATTTTCTGATGCTTTATGAATTATTTGAAAAATGCATCAGTTGATATTATTAAATTTATGGGTCTAATTAGTATGTATTTGCGTTTTACTTCAAACGTAGTTTTAAAATAGTAAGTTTTTCTATTGTAGCTATGTGGGTAAGTACACATATCCTGTATTTATCATTGTTATAATACAAATATTATTGAGCTTTTTTTTTGCTCATCACACCTACGTCACAAGGTGAACCTAGAAAAAATTAAAAGTACACTGTGCCATGTAAAAGTCTGTCCCCCGCTGCCTTAATGTACCAGTGGTGCCCTCAAGGGAAATGGGTCCAGCCCCCATAACCCTCGATTTATCTTTGATTAACTATAATCCTGTGTATATGTAACCGTTAAAGAGTGAAATATGTTATTTCATAGAATAACTAGGTATTTCATGAAATAACTAGACAAGTCAGTTAAAGTATATAAAATTAGGGAATTCTACGATTTTTAACTTGGAATAACGATTACTTGATCCTTAAAGTATGAAATACGGCACTCGAAAGTTCTTTGAACCGGTTCTAGCTGCTTTGGGAAGCATTTTTCTGATTAGGAACTAGAGATGGACGAATACAAAAAACAATTGTATTATAGATAACAGTTCAGTATATGTATATAAGCGTGAATTAATTTCCGTTGAAGACGTTCCAAACATTGACACAACGCTTCGATCTGTTGCAACAGCTCAAAGTTGCGGTACTGGACAAGGATTTAAAAAAGTGCTCGTGTAAAAAAATGTGTATGTAAAAGTGTGTTTGTTTCAAAAATAATAAGCAGTGCAATCCAAAGTGTCGTCACAGCAATCCTTGCTTTAATAAATAATAAAACGTAAAAAAAAGGTATCTCATAAAATTTAAATTAATATTCCCATTACATTTTTGTTTTTAAAAGTTTACACAATGTTTTTATGAAGCAACAGTTTTTCTTCCCAGCATGCATTTTTTGTTAATATTTAAAAATAATTTATTTTGGAAACAATCTTTTTTCCCCTTTCTGTTTAACTAATGTTAGCAATATGTGTAATAATAAATTATATCATCTGCTTTCCCTTATTATTTATCAATTATTCATCCGCAAAAGGGATGAAATGGTTTTTTTCGAGAGATTTTGGTTATTTATGATCAATTAATTTATAAAATATCTTTGAAATTGTTTCTTTTTCACTTTAAAGGTCTATCCTAGTTATTTCATAGAATACCTATTAGTTTATGAATAACTAGGTAAGGTATGAAAATTTTTCATTTTTTATATACTTTAACTGACGTCTAGTTATTTCATGAAATACCTAGTTATTCTATGAAATAACTGAACTATACACTTTAACGCTAACATATATATTACGTAAAATTTAATTTGGAATTTGTTATAATTCATTTTATTAATTTATTCTAATTTATTCAATAATTGTTTACTGTTTTTTTCCGGACAATCGACAAAATCAAAACGTTTGGCAGTGCATTGGCGTATGATACGAGAATATTGGACTTTCGACCCTGGACCCACCACCCTGAAAAAGTTTGAGTTGTCAGTGATACCAACATTCGAACCTGCAATACTCCGGCTGCGAGTTCGTGACCATAACTATTAGGTTTCCGCAGGGCTGCGGTAGCCCAGTGGTCAAGGTATCGGATCAGGGCAGGTATGTCATGAGTTCGAGCCCAGTACCACTCAAGACCCGCCGTGTAGGGCAGCGATGCACTCTAAATATGTCGAGAGCTGAAACGTCCTCCCGTTGGTGTGGTATGGTAGTTAGGAGAGGGGGTGCCAGATCAGATGTCATCCACACGTCACTTGACCATGGTTCAAAATTACGATGTGCATCGCGTAAAGCCCTCGAGTAGCTGAATATTGCGACGTTGAAATTCGCTCACTCACAGAGTGAAAAGGATATTTTTCATTACTCATACGAGGAGTTGTGGCTCGTTTACCAAGGGGTCATGGTCACGAGCTCGTTTTCGGTGTTGTCGAGTCGGGGCTTCAAGTCTTAGTGACACTAAGACCCTACGTGTAGAGGGGTTGATGCACGTTAAATTTGTCTAGGTTCAAATTTCTCCCATCGGCGTGGTATGGCAGTTTGGAGACGGGGTGCCAAATCAGGTGTCATTCTCGTCACTTGAAAGAAGTTGAAAATTACAAGGTCTGTCTCCAATAACGGTTAACTGACGATATGGGTCAATCTGTAGCTTCTGTTCCTTGGTAGGCTGGTTTGGCTCGCTTTCACCATATTTTATCTCTTATGTTGTATTTGCATTTTTTATCTCAAAAAGTTTTGTGCTCGATATGAATATGCTGTAGATATGAAATGTAATGAGGATGTGAAACTCATGTTATACAACAGTGCCGGCTTAAGTTCATTCCGGGCCCCGGGTGCAGAACATCTACAGGCCCCCTTGGTACGAGCTGATCGAAATTTATAACCAAAAATCTGGTTAAGTCCAGCCGCCCTGGGTGTTCGCCCCAAGCGTCCAGCGGATAGACCCTCACTATTATACAAAAGTGTTCTGAATAAACTTATCTGTGTGGGAGATGGTGCACTACAAAGCAACACGAGGGCCATAGGTGACGGACCTCGTCCTTTTGAACCTCGGTCAAGTGACGAGGACGGAATCTAAGCTGGCACTCCTCTCTTAACTACCACACCTACGGGAGGACACTGAGACACGTTGAACGTTCACATCTGTATGAAGAAACAATCTAATAGCTATGAAACAAGTTCTGTTTGAATTTGTCTAAAGACTTCCGTTAAAAAAAAGTTTTTTCTACAATGTAGTTTGAGTGTGAGAACGGTTTTTCCCGTAGGAGGCTGGTTTACGGCTCTAAACCAGGGTTTCCACGGCACGCGTGCAACAGTAAGGTTTGTGGAAGCGGCCCGCGAACACTTATCGAACAATTGAAATAATAAAAAATATTTTTTTAAAAATTTTTTTTATGGAAATGCTTTGTTTTAGATAAAATCAAAATTTATTTTAAATAGACTTAATTGAATTACAATCGAAAATTATCATGTGCAGAATATTCCTTCATTGTTGTGTGCACTGCCTTTCTAAAGGAAGTCTACTCACGAGATTTTGTAATTGGAGGGAGCGTGTTTTAAAATATCTGAACGAAAACAACAAACTGGCCAGTGAGTGCTTGCTACTCAAGAATGAAGACGAAAGGCTAGGATATTTAGCTTCTCTTAGCGGCATTTATAGGACATTTAAATAATTTAAATTTAAGAATATAAGGAAAATATTGTATTTTCTCCCAACCCTACTTGGGTCATATATCTTTTGTGAACAAACTTTTGCTTTTTGTGCCTCAATTTTGAGAAAAAAGATTCAACATCTTTTACATTAGTGAAGGAACTATCTACCAAAGTTAGTAATGCTCCAAACTATGCTAGATTAAAAAATTTAATATCCATTTTGTTGGATTCGTTCAGGGCTAGGATGATTTTTCAAGTTGATGAAAAAAGCGCTTACCTTCTTACAAATCCTTTTTCAATTTATCTGTGAGATACTTATGGCTACCTTCATGATACTCAAATTGAATTTATTTAAAAATCCGTAAAAAGTTTAATAATAAAACCCAAGTGCGTACTTTGGGTCTTAATTATTACGTTATTTTTAAATTTACTCAGACGTATAAAAAATGTACTATTGACGTAAAAATCCCATAACAAGCCCATTAGTAACATTTTCCACCTTTCCATATTTTTTTGCTTGCTGGAAAAATTGGAAGTGGTACGGTCAGTGTTTTATTAATCAGAAAGGAGCACTCTTTCCAAAAAGATTGGTTACCCCTGCTCTAAACCCTTGAGGTAAAATTAGTCCTCTTAGGCTTTGAGCCCCAAAAGCTAATGTTACTTCACAGTGTGGAGCAAATTCAAATAAATCAGGCAAAGTGAAAAAAAATTCCTTGCACCGAGAGAGTGAGTGAATATTAACGCCGCAGTGTTCAGATACACGAGGGCTTTTGGCAACTGACCACGTCATTTTGAACCATGGTCAAGTGACGTGGACGACACATGAGCTGACACCACCTCTCCTAATTACCACACCACACCACACCAACGGGAGGACGTTTCAGCTCTCGACAGATTTAACGTGCCTCACTGCCCTACACGGCGGGTCTTCATTGGTACTGGGCTCGAACTCATGACATGCCTGCCATGATCCGATACCTTGACCACTGGGCTACCGCAGCCCTTTCCTGGTCCCGAAAAGAAGCGTTTTGAAGAGATATGCTGCGTACCTTTGGCGAATGCAGTGAAGGTGAAGGTGAATCCTGGATATCCCGAGAAGGTTTTGTTGTTGAGTCCGTCCCCCGTGTGGTAGAGGATGTCAATGACATTGGATGGATTATTGGAGAGAGAGTCAAAATGCCGTTCCTCGTCTTTGCGGAAGATCTTCTCGCACATGGGACGACGATTCTGGATCTGCTGAGAGAGAGAGAATTCGGTACTCAGGGCCGCTTTTCAGAGACACTAGACATGTTGCACGTTTGAAAATCCCAAAACAATGACGTCATCTTGTGGTTATTTATTTCTGATAATAAATATCAGTTCTTATTCTGGTGAAAATATTATTTTGTGATTGGCAACAGCTTTGTCTTATTTAATAAAGAATAAATAAACGAATGGAACGAGTTAATGGCGCTGGCTGTGGTTTTAATATTTCTTTACTTAATTTCTGTTTAATGTTTAGTAACTTAACAAGACATGTGCCTAGGGTGCAAAAGTTTTAAGGAGGAAAAAGAATTAAAAAAAATTATAGCGAACGCGCGTACCACCACCACCACCACGTGAGTCATGCGAGAAGTCTTTCTGCCCTTACGAGAGTAAAGACTGAAATGAGATCTGCTATAAAAAAGAAAAGTTTAACACTTTGATGTTGCTATGCACTCAAATTTATATTACCATGGAAATTGAATACAATGTCCTTAGTGATTTTGTAATGATCTAAGCTCGAAGAAAACCTTTGTTGTACAAGTACAATGGCAGTGATTCAACAAAGAATAAGGATGTCGAAAAGTATCAAAGATAGTAAAGCGATAAGTGACGAAAGATGATAATTAAGAAGTTGTAAGCTTTTCATACAATAATGTATACTCTAATTGCAAATGATTTCATCAATATGCTGTACTAATTTACAAAAGGGTGGGTGTGTGGTCCGTGATGTTGTAAGGTAAGAAATGAACAAGAGTGGCCAAACTATATCACTTAATTTCTATTCTATTTTCTTAAATTTTCATCTCATACTTTTTATTTCTTTTTAATTATTTCAATCGAATCTTCCCATTTCAAATTTTTCTAAGTCCAATTTTCTCCATGCTCACTCTCAACAGCCAATCAAGAGCCTTACTCTCTCAGCAAAGTTCTTGCCACCCCATTGGTCCCTGATGCCGAAATCGCGCCTACCTACTTCAACCATGCACTCAACGCCAGGCCAACTCAATCTCCAGATAAAGGACGGAGGGATATTTGTTATCCCAGTTCCTTTCATTCATTCAAGTCATTCAAACTATGTCACTATCCTTTCCTTACGTTTGGCAGTCCAGGACACGGTGGGTCCATAGCGGGTGGATAATGGAAAGACTCTCCAAACAGGAAAACTAAAAAAAGAAAAGGAAAAGAGTAAGAGAGTTGAGGCAAAATCCCTCCTCAACCAAAACTGGCAAGGTAAAAACTGATGGAGGAGGGTGCTTTGGAAGTAATGGAAGGGGAGTAACAATTTGACATGTCTAGGGCGTCGGAGAGGATAAAAATGGCCATGTTTGTACTTAAGTACTATCGCAACCGTATTGGCGACATACAGACTTGCTCAAAGCTCCGAATTCTATACTGTACAAATGAATTTCATGAAAGCTCATGGCATGAATTAGAAGGCCTACTATAAGCTGCAAAACAACGCCATTTATTGATGACAGACCTGACCAGTGTTCTTTAGCAATAATGGCGTGCAATTCCTACTACAGCATTCGAAAAATTATCGGATAACCATTCTTACAGGGTGGCAACTGCTGTTGCAATAAAAGATGACCTACCATCATACTGTTATCAAATTATCCGCGGGAAAAGCAAATATACAAGTGTTCAGACAATTTTGATTATATAGTGTATGTTTTAAACCAGGGATGGGCAACTTTGTAGATGTGGTGTGCCAAGCCAATCTACCATGTGAACGGAATATTTAAAACAATAAACTCCTGCGGACATGCATGCAAAGTCAGGGAATAGAAGACACAAAAATACATATTTAGGTACTTTCATATTATCGCAACAATCGCCAACTCTATTAATAACTTGACAAGTTGATAACTCCGATTTCCTATCAGTCGTAATCGCTGAATTGGCAACCAGGTACTTCGTTTCATATAATGTCGCCAATAGGTTGCGACAATACGTAAGAGTACCCAGATTTAGAATTTTCCAATATTTTAATTTTGCATTATTTAAAGACATTTATCAACAAAAAAATAAACAAATAAAATAAACTTAAAATATAATTTTTCCTTCAAAATAAATAAAAGTTTGTACTTATATTATGCATTTTTAAAAGTATTTACGTATTATCGCAACCTTTTGGTGACATTATACGAAACGTAGCACTTAAATGCCAATTCAGCACATACGACACATGTGAAATTGGGGTTGTCTACTTGACGAGTTATCTTGAACGTTGGCGATTGTTGCGATAATACGTAAGTACCCTTTTAATCACATTTATTAAGATAAGAAATAAAAGACATAAAATATATAAGTATTTTATCAATATAAATGAAAAATAAATATTCTAATACGAACCTTATCCCTACATCGCTCTATTTTTTTATTGCAATATCAGGAATACATTCTGTGACTATCTATTTGACATGACTCTGAACATGTCCAATTGTTAAACAACTTCTTTGCGGACTCGAAATATTTTCTTATGAGAAAAGATTTGGTCACAATAACTTAGCTCAGTGGCACGACAGCCCATGAGGGCCAATGTCTACTGCGCCCAACTCAGTATACGTGACCTTGGGCCCTGAGGTGCATAAGCAGATGTTCCGGTCAGGTGTTGAGTCTGACGAGAACCCCCCAGTGCTAAGTTCCCAAGCAAGCTTGGTACTCATTTATCGACCCACTGAAGGGATGAAAGGCAGAGTCAATCTTGCCCAGCCTGGGGTTTGAACCTCGGACCTAGGGCGTGGAAGCGCGATGCAATAACCACTCAGCCACTGGGCATCCTTCGGTCACAATAAATATGCATAAATGGAAAGTAGAATACATGCAATTGTTTGTCTCTTCAAACAATTAAATCTCTCCAGTAATGACATCCAAAAAATTGAAATAGCTTTTAATTTATTGTTATAATTATCTTCTAGATTCCTTAGTAATTCCTTCAATTTTGCTTCCCATAATTTTTAAGATGTTATTTAAATAAACTCCATTTCAAAATTATCAGCTTCCTTTGTAACCTCTGGTACATTCGATGCAAAAGATTCAAGAAAGACAGTTTCTTCTGAATCTTTAAATAACTATTTAATATCACACGATTTACGAATTTTTACAAACTGGAAATTCGTTTTAACAAATCTCGATTCTTGCTCTGCGTCAAATCTCTATTTCTCTTCCTCTTCGGATCTCGTTCAGCTTTTAAAATCTCGTTTTTGCTTCTACTCGTTGGCATCCTCTCTGCAGAAATACTACGCCACCTACTTAAAATTGGACAAATTTGTAGTGTGTTGTACAGGGACATCTTAAGACACTTTGAGGCCCTGGGTCCAGAGAAATATTAAGATATTTTGAGGCCCTTTGCCCCTATGCAAAAGGAGCAACCCGAGATCTTTAAAAGTATAAAGTATATAGCATGCATTGTCAAATACTCGTTCGAACAGTAATTTGAAACAAATAAATGTGCACGACTCTCACTACCACAAAATCCTTGACACACACCGGCTCAATTGGGCGTATTTAGACTAAAGGAGTTGAATAATTGTTTATGTTGTTAGGCCTAGACGACTAGATATGGACAACGGTCATTGCATAATAATACTGTCTTACCACTTTTGCCAGTTGATATGCAGTTTGAAATTCCCTGTTTTTCGGCGAATGTGTGCGGAAATGATATTTAACTATCAAAATTATCCAGATCACACACACAACACACACACGATCTTATTATCGAGTCAAGAACGAAACGAGGCTCCCATGCCATAAGACATCCCTGGTGTTGTAGAGTGCCACTGAGAATTATGCCGCGTGACATGCGATTCATAGGTTGCTGACGCCTGTTCTAAGCGTTTGTAGCAATTTCATCGGTGTATGATTTATGTTTTCACTAAGCATTCGCTACTGTATTGGGTAAATGCAGGATGATTTATAAAGAAGTAGGTATACACTTTCCAGATACTGTAAAACAGTTCCAAATCAAAGACAAGCACCACCTCAGCAAACCTTAAGGTAGATGTACTCTTAAATTTTTTGTCTCGTCCCTAACGGAAGTGGCGTAGGCAATAACATGTGTGTCATGTGATTAATCAGTCAAAATGGCGTCGTCTGCAGTGGAAAAGGTTTTTGCATTCTTGAATTTATAGCAACATGTCGCGGAATCCACTTTTTTTGATATCTGAATTGATGTCACATTTCCAAGACAACATTGACAGTATCATTCTCCAATTGGATGGGGTACCACAGTGGTGGAGCGTGGGGGTGGAGATGTAGAGGGGACCATGGGTGGCATACGAAGACGGGTGGCATACGAAAAGAGAGGGGGCGGGTGGCATACGAAAAGGGGCGGCGGCAAGCACCGAGATATTTTAATTAAAAAAATATTTCAAACTCCAAATCGCGCCCTCACGACGAAACTGACGGAAACGAGTGAAAGCTTTAATACACGCACAGATGTAGGAAGTTTATTAGTCGTTGGGCAATCGCATTCGTTTTTACGTTACTTAGGTTTCTAGCAACCGGTATTGTGTTTAGTCAATGATGCTCAAAATTATTTGCAAACAGAGGGACTAAATATCCATCAATGTGCTAAAAAAATACGTGCTTTACGTGTATCAGAAGCAAAACGAGAGGAATTTGTGGATGATGCTTTAATATATGCTAACAGTTTATGTGGAGAGCTTGAAATTTCTTTTGAGGCCCCCAAGAAGAATCAAGAGGAAGCATATATTTGGCGATGGAAGTAAAGATGTTCAGTTATAGTGTGAAGAGTTGAGGCGAGCACACCGTTTTCTTCAATAGACAGAGTAACTGTTGAAATTCGAGAAAGATTCCAACAGTTGCAGAATCTAGCAGAAAAACCTGCTTTTTTAAGGCCTGAAGTGATATTGAGCATGGATGAACTTTACTTAGATCAAGCTCCTCAAGACATTACTAAATTTGAGCGCGTGCGCCTACAAGATTTCGTAGCTGCAATAGACCCTGGCTATAAAAAGAGAACTCATTAGGTCCGGTTATATCTGGGTTTATTAAAATGTATTATTGAGTTCAAACTTGAAGATGGCTTGCCAAAAATTGTCATAATGTTGAGAATTTTTTTTAACATCTGCCATCAGTAATGCCAGTTGCGAGAGAAGGTTTTCTATATATATATATATATATATATATATATATATATATATATATATATATATATATATAAGCTAAAATTAATTAAAAATTATCTCAGATCGACTATGTCCACGTTCAAGCTAATCAATTTAGCTATTCTGGCAATTGAACATGACCTACATATTGATATTGACAATTGTATAAAAGATTTTGCTACGGGAAAAAACACAAAAAGTGCATTTTTAATCAATAAAAAAATTTAAAGCTTTTTTTTTTACTTGTACTTATTTTCTTGACTATTCATTAAAATAGAGAGGTGACAAATTTCTGGTCGGCTCAAGGCTGTGAAAGCCCACACTATGTCAATGTGCGTGATTATCTCGATGAACATCTTTATCGATGGATTGGATGAGTTTCGGATTACAACATGCAGCTTACTCAATGGCCATTCAGAAATCCTAACTTACCACTTTGGGAATTCTTCCTGGGGGGGCTACGTATATGACAAGGTACTCGCCCCCTTCCTTTTGTTGATCTAGAGAAGCTAAACAGCCTATCACAACCGCTATCGATGAACTCTATTCAGATACCTCAACACGCGCTTGGGTTAAAATGGATTACCGGATCAATGTGTGTCGTGTAACTAATGGCTCACATACAGAAAATGTGACTGTCTCTAACATGTAACGTTTTGTTAGAGACAGTCACAGATCTTCTGTGTGTGAGCTTTTAGTTCCCATATAATTCTGTTAAAAGTGAGAAAAAATATCTTAAACTGTTCTTGATTTATCGTGTACTAGCTGGTATACACATTCTTCGCATGGGTGAATTGAAAAATTAAATAGTACAGATTGAAGGATAAAGAAATTTTTAATGAGTTACTTTTACGTGAACTACAAGTTAAAAAAGATAGCCTTTTGCATATCTCAGCTGAAAAAAACCCATATTTATTAAATTTTAAGTCTGTGGATTTAATAGCCAATAAAAAAGATTTTTTTTTATTTAAAACACCCATTAACTCTCTTGTGGGTGAATTTTTGAAAGCACCTTCCTAATCTGATCTCTGTTCAGCAAAAGTAACACATTGTTACACATTTTGTGTAATGAACGCTTAAAATAGTGTAAATAATTTATATCTGGATGCATAATACGTTAATAATAGTTTCTGTTGTATTTATTTTACGTTAAAATTCTAATATTCGCAAGCAACTCCGTTCCTTACATTATAATGGCGATTTAACAAAAACATAGCGAAATGTTGGTGATAGAGCCAAATTGGTCTAATTTTCTGCGACCCTGTTGGCAACTGACTAAAGGTGCAGAAGTTGATATGATGTAGCTCCACCTGTTGGGGAGCTGCAACAAAGAAGTCAGCACAAAAACCTTCTCCACAAAAAAAATACATATACATGCCAATTTTTATAGTGATGATAGGTTAAACGGTATTAGAGTGATGCGATTTCATGTATACAAACATCCATTTTTATGTACTTCTTTGTACTGTATATATTTCTTTGTGGATCACAATGTAATTTGTATTACTTAAAGTATTAGTACATGTCCTCTCCAAGGCTCTGTATTTTTTGAATTAATAGTTTCCATTCTTTTAATGCGCTCTGTTTGAAAATAATAGGATGGTCGAGAAAAAGCTACACAACGACTTGATTGCATTCCCGAATGAGGCTCACCTGCAGGTAGTCCTTGCAGCTTCCATCGATGTAAGTCCTGAAACCAATCTCCCTGAGACTGATCATAACAGCGTATCCCTGGGGCGCCTCCAGGCGCGCCTTACAATGCATCTGCAACTTGAAAGAGGTGTGGGATGTTGCTTTTAGGATGGCAGCCGACTTGGCACCCCAGTCCGAGAGGTGAAAGGTCACGGAACCATTGGGGCACTCTGTCTCGAGATCATCTACAAAATAAAATGTGTGCGCTTTCATTCAGCTTGATTAAATTACTGATGTGTACACACACAGATACTGTTGCCACTCATAATAAGTCCAACATTTCCTGTTTGATATTTTTTAATATTTTGCTTTGTGCGTTTGTTTAATCACTTTGAATCCGGCAACGGAATTTTAGTTAAATTAGTTTTTGGAATATTCTAAATGTATTTGCGTTTTACGTTTAGAAAATAAATGTATATTTTATCCTTTTGGAGCGCGCGCTCGTATAATAGTTTGTTCATTTATCCTGCTTGTGAGGAAGGAATGTTGAAAGCGAAGAAAAATAGTTTCTCGAGTGCTAACAGAAACAGTTGGACCCTGGATTAACGAATTCGTCGGGACCGAGAATTTTTTTCTTTATAATTCGGGTGATGCGTTATATCGGAATCCAAACAAAATACAAGTTTTGGAACATGTTGGGAATTTTATAAGCAACTACACAAAATGTATTCTTAGAAATTATACACACTTTTTATATTCAACAGCTACTGAAAGGGAATTATTACGCACCAGTACGCTGACTAATACAGGTTTGACCATCTTTTTGATTCTTGACTCGAAAGAAATATTTTTGGACTTTATGCAGACAAGGAAATAAGAAAGTGTGCCATTAGCACCTGCTGCATGAGGTATGTTTTCACAGTTTCCACCACAAACAATGTAAAGCATTAGAAAATGTAACAGTTTTGATAGGAGTATCAGTATCAATTTCTACATCAGAATCGCTATTCATTGTCTTCAACAAATCAACAATTTACTCAACTTCAGTTGCACAGGTAGGAAGTTTGACATCAAATATAACATAACCGGTGAAATTTTAAGATATCCCCTGCGTTGGGGAGCGGGATGAGATAAGAAAGGAATTTCCTATCCTATTCAAAACTCATACGATAGGTTGTACTCATGACTTTCCCGTCGAAATTTGCTGCGAACAAAAAAAGTTTTTTTCTGTTTTGGACACAAAGGATGTCAATTGAAAAAAAAATCCAATTTTTCTAAGGTATTTTCTGTTTTCAGTTTAATCAGGGAAAGAGAAAAAATCGTTAAATCGTGAAATTCGGGGAGTGGAGACTCGGGTCCTGCTGTAACAATGAGATCAAAGGTATCTGGAAACATTTACTCAGGATATGAAATTAATTTTAGATCATTTGTCCGATCTTTCACTATAAAAAAAATTTCCTGTCAGTCATAAGGCAAAGAGTCCAAACCATCTGTTTTAAACCCTCCCTTTATTCTAAAGAAACATTTTGTACAGTCTGCATCAAACGATAAATCTGGTTGTCAGGTGTATCATAACTGCGATTTGCTTGGTAAACACCGAGGTAAAAAAGCAAGCTAATTCAAAAGTGTTTGCCTGAAAACACTTTTTGGTGGCTTTCAGCTTGCAGGAGCAAGATTCCATTGTTTAACACTAAACATACCACAATGGGTCAAATGACCCATTTTGAAATTTTGCATTGAAAATGCACGTATCATCTTATTGCTTTTGCACATTTGACTTCATGACTTTTTCTAAGTAATTAATCTACAGCTATTATACTATTTTTTGTTTTGTTTTGTTTATTTTGAGTAATACTTGTCGTATACCGTTATTTACCACAACAGGTCATTTGACCCGGAGAGCAATTTTTGTTTTATAAGCTTATCGAGTCATATTGCCAATCGTATTGTAGTCAGTAAGTTGCACGTTTCTGCAAAGACTGTTGCGTAAAGTAGTTCATTCAAAATAGCTGAGAATAATTTCAAGAAAAGTCTAAGTTCTAAGTCTTGCAGATGGCCTCTGTAAGTTTTTTTTTCAATATCCTTGATTTAGCTGGCATAAATGCCTGGATTTTGTACAAGCAAACGACAGGAGAAAACATCTCAAGACAAGATTTTTTACTCAAGCTAGCAGTAGAGCTTGGCGCCGATTTTCGAGAAGCCAGTCAAAAACCAAAACAAAGAAAAAATACGACAGGATTGTTGCCTAAGTCTACTACAGATGCTTATCAGCGTAAGAGATGTTAAACAGAATACTGTAAAGAAAATAAAACCAACAAAATTTGCTCTAAATGTAAAAAATATATTTGCGGAAAATGTACAATGGACACACTTATATATAAAAAATGCACTGAGCAATGAAATAAAAATTTTAATTTTTTGCTTTTGTAATAGAAATGGTCAATTTACTATTTTGTTTTATTATAATAAATTTAATTTTTATTTCTTTTCTAACATCCATATTTGATACATTCAAGCATAAAACATAAAGTCGGGTCATTTGACCCACTATGGTAGAAATAGGTATCTATTAAGTGTTTGTAGGATTAGTGTTAAAATGGCTTTAAGGCAGTGATTTTCAAATTTTCAATAGTTGCGAATCAATATTCAATCATAATTTTCATTACACCCCCCCTCCTGCCCGTCTCCATACAATAACCATGTATTGAATTAAAAAATACTATACTTTTCGCTAAAGCTAACATATGACTTTAATCTCTTAAGTGCCACCGGCACATATAAACGCCTCACGCAGCCAAAGCATTAATACCCCCGGACGTATATATACGTCTTTTCGAAGTACGATCTTCTATGCGTATTTCTATCCATAAAACTATTCCAAATGCTTTGAAATGGAGTAAAAGGGCCTTGACAGTGTTTACAAAAGATTTACTTATTTCAAAGATTTTACCTATTTATTACTTTTCATTAGCCCCCCCAATACATCACATACGTGAGCCTACGTAGAAAACGGTGGCATCGGGGGTTGAATCACGTAATTTTTAATCGGCAGTTAAGGGATTAAACCATACAAATTATAAAGATAAGTGTTAATTTTTGTAATACATGAAAATCCCATGGGGTCACTAGTAATTATTGAACTTGTTCTTTACTTAGTACTGTTACATTAATTGCAAAATATATTGAGCTAATACATTTATAAGTATTTTGTAACGTCGTGTGTAGCTATCCATCAATAAATAACGTTTGCAGGCTAATATACAAACAAAGCAAAGTTTATTTGCTAACAATTTGTTAATGAAGTAATTTAAATTCAGATTATATGCCAAGCCGGTGTAGTCAGTTCATATTCCCATTCTCAACGCCACCGGCGTTCATCGTCTTTTTCACTCCAATTTCCGGACTCAGCCCTTTTTTCTATTACAAGATGGGCTCCGCTCTCTCTCTCCCCGACTCTCTTTCCTTCTTCTTTCGTCCGTTCCCTCTCTCGGACTCTTCTTCGTCCTCCTTCCGTCCGTTCTCTCTCCCCGACTTTCTTGTCCTTTTTTTCCCTTCTCTCCTGAAAAGGAACCCCTTTTAAACACCAGGGGTGTGTTCACAACACGCCCCTCGTCCCTTCTTATTGGCAGGTCACAAAAGTCTCTCTTGACCTCCCTCGTCCTGTTGGCGCATAACACGCCAAAACACACCCGAGCCGTCTGGCCCAAGGCGCCATAGTTCCTTGTCCACATCTGGACACACTTGTCCATCACGCCATCTGTTTCTAGTATCCCCTTCATACAACACTAGAAAAGACGACATGATTATTTTAAGATAGGCTTCGCCTATTGTCAATGGGGCACCGGCTCTACTTTACTATTATGGCGATCCGTCTGTCTCTCTTCACTCCCTGAGTTCAGACAATAAACAATGGCCCCATGGCCACGTGCACTAATCATTCCACAGCTGGTGGATCATAAAAATGCAGGGACAATCGATGACGTCGAACTTGTCCTTGACCAGCTGGTGAAACCATAAAACCTATTGTGAATCGAAAGATGGGAATTCACAACCATCGACGATGTCACAATATTGTATCAGTGTAAATGTGTATTTTATAATCTTATTATGTCAGAATGTATTTTGTTTACCTTCAGTAAATTAATAATTTTTAAATTTTTTTCCTATTTTTCAATATGCTTGCACTCCCTCCTAAAGTATTCCCCCAGGGGGGTGCCCCATAGTTTGAGAAACGTTGCCTTAAGGTCCTGAAAACACCCCTAGTCTTTACTATCTATTTACCTTTAAAAAAGTGTTATTTCTCGCTTTCATCGATGTATTTGGATGTAATGCTGAGCAGCTCATGGATTTAGCTTGGCTAAATTTTGTTAAACGAATTATTGATGATTTAACCTATACCCTAAATTAGTGACGAGGATGATCTCACCATGTGAAGTTTGGTAGAATTGAAATACTGTGTGTGTGGAAGTTCCTTCCATCTGAATGGCCTTGCAGTGATTAGATTCTCTTACAAAAGTAATATACAACGAAATACGTTTAACGCAAAATGCTTAACCAGTTAACTGTGATTGACGAGTATACTCGTCATGGAAAAGTTACAGGATTTTGTGTCATGACGAGTATACTCTCGACATGCTTAAAAAGTAGTGACCATTGGCTATTTAAATTGCAATTTTTGAGAAGAACATAACATATTCTCAAATTTCAAGATGTTTAGAATATTTTGAGGCCAGTCCGGAGTAAAACAAATAAATAGAAAATACGAAATACTTCAGATGAACTCATGTATTCCCGTATGTGAAACACAGTATAAGTTCTGATTCCGGATTTATTTATGCGCGAAGATAATGTTTTTTAGAAGTTAGCCTAAAAAGGGCAAAGAAAGAAGTTGGAAAATTTATTTACAATGGGGTTCCTTCAGGTAAGGTCAGCCTTGGGATAAATGCATGATGCCGGCCAGGCCCTAAGACCATTGATAGCTGCTAGCCCGAAGTTACCCAGCTATCGAGTAGTACAAATGCCAATTGTTAGATGTTAAACCACATGCTGGCAACGATGCACGTTAACTCTGTCGAAAGCTGAAACGTCCTCCCTTTGGTGTGGCGTGGTAGTTAGGAGAGAGGGGTGCCAGCTCGGTGTCATCCACGTCACTTGACCATGGTTCAAAATTACGAGGTCCGTCGCCAAAAGCCCTTGTGTAGCTGAACAGTGTGACGTTATTATCCACTCACTCACTCACTCCACAACTTTCATTGTGTCAAGACAGGTAGAAAATTTTTTGCCAGTAAAGAAGGAAAAAAATCTGTATATGTGTGTGTGTGTGTTAGGTCTCAGTCCAGGAATTTTGACTGTCACTAAAATTCAGATGGAATTTAAATTCTTACTTTTTTTATATGTGGTTTTTCTTGAGATTTTTGAGTAATATATGCAATATATATTTATGGTAACCAAATAAATAATAAGTATTAATAATAAAATTGGCAATTTTATCAAGTAAACACATCTTTTTGATCCAATATTTTAACAGTTACACTTACTCTGTGATTGACGAGTATACCCGCCATCGCTCGATTTCTGTGACACACATAGCTATCCGCTCTCAAACGGGAGTGCTACAGTTATTTGGTTAAGACGAAATATTGGTTAACACCAAGTATTACAACTTTCTCGAAAAACTACTATGTATTTTCATGTATTTTTTCTCTTAGCACGAAACAACAATCGCTTAACACGAAAAGCTTTTCCTTCTGGGAATGAACAAAATACGGAAAACATCAGCTACGCAGGCGAGATTTAAGAGGGGTGTAAAATGAAAGTGAGGTATTTTCACATGTTTCCTAAAACGGAGGCAAACTTTGTTTTGAAATACTCTCGGAATGACCTATGACACGAGGCCATTTTTGTTTATTTAATTACTCTTTCACCCTTCATTCCTAAATGAAACACGCTTCTGTTTCCACATCATCCGAAATGAGGAACATTATGAAAACTATGCGCAGTTATTTAAACGCGTATTCCAATGATGAGATGAATAACAAAATGGATGACATTGATATAAATTTGTTTGACAATTTAATGCTAAAAAAGACAATGCAAAAAAAAGTTCTCCCCCATTTATCATGCTTCAGCCCACATAAAATAACTGACGTAAGTGAGCGGCCCGCGTGAAACAGCTGACATACGTATGCGGCCCAGCAGAAAAAAGGTTGAGTACCCCTGATTTTTCGCAGCCCTTTTGAACCCTTACCGCATAAAATCGCGTTGGATTGCGTCACATCTGATATCGACCATCGAAAGGGCATTTCATTCAGCTCAATAAAAAACCACAACATCTATTTTGATCGATGCTTATCTGAGAGTCGCCGATTAAAGTTTACTCGCAACGGTTTATCGCTAAAATGAATTAGAATTTTATCACAATCTATTATGAAAGAAAGTCCTCACATCTATCCATCGATCTCTATATATACAGGGGCATAACACATTTTAAGACTTCGTCATATGCTAATTGCATAAGTTTGAGATCGCACTGGATACAGGGTTCAGTCAGGGCCGCTTGCTTAGGGAGCACAAAACTGGAGAGCGAGAAAGAAGAGAAAAAATTAAAATTACAGCGAACAAACCACCACCCAGCGAATCTTGAGAAAACTATTTTTATCCTTAAAACAGTGAAGATTGAAGTGAGATCTACTATGGAAAAGGAAAAGCTTAACAGTTGGATGCTGCTATGCACTCAAAATGATATTACAATGGAAATTGATTACAATGATGTCATTAATGGTTTTGCAATGATCAAAGCTTGAAGAAAACCTTTGTTGCTCAAGTACAATGACAGTGACTCAACAAAGAATAAAAATGTCTAGAAGTAAAAGATAGTAAAGCGATAAGCGATGAAAAAGATGATTCATACAATAATGAATACTCTATACTGTCATTGCAAACCATTTCATTAAGTTACTGTGCTAATTTACAAAAGAGTGGGTAGATGGTCCGTGATGTCGTAAGGTAAGAAATGAGCTACAGTTTCCAAACCATGACATATCCTTTCCTTAAGGCTGCCAGTTACCTGTCTAAGACACGATTAATCCATGGGTGGTGGGTAATGGATAGATTCTCCAAACAGCATAAACAAAAAATGGAAGAAGAGTAAGAGAGTTAAGGAAAAAGACATCCCGAACCAAAACTGGCAAGGTAAGAACTGAAAAAGGGAGCTGCTCTGGAAATAATGAGGGGGAGGAGGGAGCATAACAACTTCAAGTGCCTAGGGTGCTGGGAAAGTTGAAAACGCCCCTGGGTTAAGTTGTAAGAGTTGGTAATAACAGTTGACATTAGTATTTAGACGAATTCAACAGCAATTCAGCGATAAGTGGCGCTTGTATTTTAGTAGGGAAAGGAGGACCATGGCGTAAGAATGTCTGACTTTCGAACAGTGAAAAAGCACTGCGAAATAGTATTGGAAGTTCGAGAATATCATTGAAGTGTAACGACATTGGAGGCAACAATATGGAATGGAACCATCAACACCAGTAAGCATTGCTCTCTTTTGCGATAAGTTTGCAACTGATGGAACAATAAAGCATATGCATAAGGGACGATCAGGCCACCCTAGCACATCAACAGGAGAAGCGTTTTCTGTTAGAGTGGGAGATTGTTTCACACGATCATCACAAAAAACGACATTTAATGTGCTCCTGAAACAGGCGTGATAGGTCGTATTTTACACAGAGCAAAATGGAAAGTTTACCTACCGCTATTGTTACACACATTGAATGTGGACGATCCAGACAGAAGAGCTCAGTTTTGTGAATGGTACCTCACGCAGGTTGAAGATGATGCAAATTTTGTTTCCAAAGTGATGTGGTCTCTTTTACTTGTAGGGTTACCTCAAGAACGTGGTGTACAGCAAGAAATCGCACACACTAGAAAAACTGCGCCATGAAATTCAAACGGCTAGTTATGTAATTCCTCTAACTACTATGTCATCAACAATGGACGGCATCGTGCTCAAAAATGTTTGATGGAGTGTTGATTCTAGTTTGAACGCTTATTGTAACACTTATTGTTTTTTTTCCCTAATGAGGCTGTGTATTGGTATTTTTTTACCTTTGCAGACCTAGTTCATTCCCCAGGAGCTGGTATCACTTTTTATTTCGGCACCCTATAGGTGATACCAATTGCCGCAAGTAATTTTGACGCTCAGTTTCCTCCCCAGAGGGAGGCACTTGAGCTCTGACAATGCGAAATTGTACTTAGGAATTTAATTTTGTTGAGGGCACCCAAGCCAAGCGAGCACTCCAAGGGATTTTTTACCTGTCTCATAATTATACGACATGGCCACTGTTGATTTTCTGCATCTTGAAAATCCACCGACTAGTGCCGGGGTCGAACCCTCAACCTTGGGTGAAGAAGGCCAGCGACAAACCAACTACGCCACCCAGTCGACATAACACTCATTGTAATTTTGTCCTTTTTTTCTCTGTAATACTTATGATAATATATGCGTTTTTCTTCATCAATGAGTGTTCATTTCTCCTGTATATAGGAGAAAAGTAACTTACTCACTCGCTGACGCGTAATTCCTGAACTATTAGACCGACAGTTTTGAAATTTGACAGGAATAATCTTTTTAATGAGTAGAGATCCGTTAATAGAGGGTTTTGCGAAAATAGATCCCCAAGATGGTTGCAGAAACGTTATAGACAAAAATTCCCATTTTTGAACTATTACATCAACAGACTTGGAACTTGGCAAGCATGTTTCTTTTAATAAGCAGAGATCCTCTAAAATGATGTTTGAAGAAATAGACCGCAAGAGGGGAGGGGTGAGTAACAGGGGTATAAATCACAAATATACTTCTGTTTTAATAATGCAAGTTCTGTCCTTTTTAAATCAAGAGGCAAGTGTTAAGGCTCGTGGGGCTTAAGGCGGGGACTTAAAATAACCTAAAAATAGAATATATAGTCTTAAAATGTCATGAAACATCCAGCAAAGAGGATGCATAACGGCTAGTTTTTATAAATTTAAAGTTTTCATCGAAATAGTATATTTTAATTTATCTGTTTATTTTTGGAAGAAAGGAAGCACAAGAATAACAGTTCTTTAAAACATGTGTGATTCGTTAAAATTTATTAACTTTACCTCTTCACATAGATATATAACACGAATATTTAAACTTAAAAATAATGTAATAAACGCATTATATTATACAAAAATAAGGTCCTCCTCTGTCTCCACATTAAAATATATATATATATATATATATATATATATATATATATATATATATCATCAGAGCTCAGGTGTCTCCCTCTAGGGATTAAAATGGGTGTCAAAATTATATTGAGGTAATTGGTATTCCATCTATAGGGTGCCGCACTTAAAAGTGATACGAACTCCTGAGGAATTTACTAGGTCTGCAATGGGAAAAACAAATCGGCAGCTCCATAGACAAATATATATACAATACAATATTTATGCTCCGCTGATATAGACTTCCCAAATAAGGTGGCTGGGATATGTATTTCGATATAGCGACGAAAATCCTGTAAAGAAAATAACTTTGCAAACTCCAGAGGGAAAAAGGAAAAGAGGAAGACCGAGAATAAGGTGGATGGATAAAGTAGACTTGGGAGTTAACCGATGGAAGAACATAGTACCAAACAGAACAAAACAGTCTAAACCCAGGGTGGGCATTAAGTCGATCGCGATCAACCGGCGGACCACCAGGGCATTTTGGGTTGACCGCCTTCAAAAAGGCCTAATAATCATTTCATCATAGGAAGGCCTAGAAATATTTTAAAAATCCGAAGAAAAAAATCGAAATGCAAGAGAAGTTCGTTAAATAGAAAATGTACTTCGCTCCTTGGAGGTTATTTTACGAAGAAAATGGTAAAATTTTCTTACTTCCAGGAAAAAGTTCGCTAAATAGAGAAATTCACAAAATGGAGGTTAGTTAAATGGAGATTAATGTAGACTTTCTGTTAGCTCACTACACCTATGCCACTGGGTGGATCGCAATACCTTTAAAAAATTAGCAGTAGCCCGTGCCTGCCCTCCCCTCGTCTAAACTGACTGATAATGCGTTGGCCAGTATCCGGCTCTAGTGCCTGGAAAAAAGAAGATTTATGCTCCGGAGCCGTAATTTACGTTCGTTAAAATAAAAATACATTTTTTCATAAGTAAAAAGAAAAATGGAAAGGAAGAATATGTACAATAAATTTTGAGAAATGCCAGAATTTATGCAATTAAGAAGGGGGACACTACGAGAACGCAAAAAAAAAACTTCTACGCTGATGGGAAAATTCTAGTAAATCCAGAGTCAAGCAGAATGTGTTTACCAATGCCGCTCCATAAAGCAACATAAAGGCTATTGGCGATGGACCTCGCAATTTCCAACCAAGCTCAAGTGATGAGGACGACACCTGAGCTGGCACCTCCCCTCTTCAAAGCACCAACGTGAAGACATAGAGCCTCGACAGATTTAACGTGTATCAGACCCTTGACACGGCGGGTCTTCAGTGGCACCAGGACAGGGACCAGGACCACTAGGCTACGGCGACCACAGAGAAAAGTAGAAGCATTACATCTAGGAATGCGGAGTAAAATGTAAATATATATCGTATAAAATAAATATGTTGGGCCGCAGTAGCCTATTGGTCAAATTATCGGATCGTGGTGGGTGTGTCATGAGTTCGAGGCCCGTACCACCTAAGACCCGCCGTGTAGAGAAGAGATACAGGTTGAATTTGTCGAGAGCTCAAACGTCCTCACGTTGGTGTAGTGTGGTAGTTAGGAGGGGGTTGATTTAGTTCAGGTTTCGTCCTCGTCACTTGACCACGGTTCAAAATTTTGAGGTCGACAAAAACCCTCGTGTGCGACGTTAATTTCCACTCAGTCACTAAATAAATAAAGATATTTTTACTTTATGTATATTTCTCTGCATCCCATAAAACAGATTATTGCTTGATTACGGTAAAAACAATACATTAAAAAATGTAGCAGAACAAAATAAAGAATCCAATAAATTTTAGAAGGAATTATTTTTTGTAACACGGATTCAAAAGTTCGATTAGGATCAAGTGAGTGAATATTAACGTCCCGCTATACAGCCACTCAAGGGCTTCTGGCATCGGACCACGGTCAGGAGACGAGGCCGACACCCGATCTGGCACCCCTTCTCCTAACTACCACACCCTACCAACGGAAGGATGTACGAGCTTGGACAGATTTAATGTGCATCGCCGGCCACGAGTCCATTAGCTTGACAACTAGGCTACCGTGACCCGTCCATTAGGACCGAGGAATGCTCTTCAGCCCACATTACTAAATCTTAGCCATTGTTAGTTTTGCTGCCCCCGTTGTTTCCCAATTCTATTTCAATGAGCCATCGTCTGTTGTACTGAGCAGCCTCTCCCAGAGCTATGATTACTGAAAATCGGGATCATTGCAGTTGGAAAAATGAAGCGTTGGGAAAAGGAACTCTTATTCAAGTCCTTTCGAACAGATCTAATCCCTCTCCTTATCTATCTTGTTCAAATTTTCAGTGATCAATTAAATATTTTCCATTCATGTTCAAATACATTTTTTAATCTTGGAGAGGAGGACGCTCGATGTTAATACACTTTTTTCAAATATTAATTCATTAATTAAATTTTATTTTTTAATTTTAAATTTATTCTGGGTTATTTAAGTTACAACTGACTGCTACAGTTGGGGCCAGTACGTTTTTCTAATGAAGTAGGAATTGACTTGAAAGGGGAAAAAATTGTATTATTTATTCAGGAAATATTTCACACAAAACTTAGAAAATGCTAAGAATAAGGAAACTGGATAAATTACGAATTAATTTTCTATAAATAAGGGCGATAACATACAAACAAACAAAAATGTGAGGATATACAGGCTTAAAAAGGACATTGTTACCATTAAAGCACGTAATTAAGATTCTTCATAAGATTAACTACGTATTTCATAAAATAACTAGATAAGTCAGATAAAGTATATATTATAGATAAAAAAGTTTCATACTTTACCTAGTTTATCTATGAAATAACTAATGTGTGTGTGAGACCGTTAAAGAGAGGGACGCGTACAAGATTTCAAAGATCTTATAAATGAATGGATCATTACATTTAATTCCTCCTGAGGAGGATGAATTGATAAATAATAACGAAAAGCAGATGATATAATTTATTTTTACTCATTTTGCTAAGGTTAGTTAAACACAAAGGGGGAAAAAAGGAGTACGTTTTGCATGTTTGGCACAATTAACTTTTCTATTTCTGGAATCGTAATGCTGAAGTAGCTAATAGTCATGTATCTGTGCTGTTTTAGCACTTTTTTACTGCTGCTATTAAAGTTAATAATTTTTCACGAATAAGTGAAGTAATGTTTTCCTTTGTCCCAAGCTTATTTAATAAAAAGATTCAAATTTCTCTTTCATTAAATCTTTCTCATTTCGGAGTTAGTATCCCGTTCCCGCAAAAGTCACTACATGAAAACACAGGTTTCAGAAATATTTGTTCATAATCCAAAATATAAAACGTTAACATAAGTGTACAGTCTAAATCTTACGTTTCAAAGCAACGAAATGAAGGGTTCATACACACATGTCATTGTAAAACATCTATAAGCTTTTCAAAACTGACTAAAAGCAGCTAGTATCCGAGTTTTGAGAACTTTCGAGTGCTGTATTTCATACCTTAACGATCAAGTAATAATCGTTATTCTATAGAATACCTATAATTAAATCATAGAATTCAGTAATTTTACATATTATAACTGACGTCTACTTATTTCATGACATAACTAGAGTTATTCAATGAAATAACGGATTTCACAAATAATGGTGATCACTGCGTAACAAATGAGTTTAGAATTAAACAAAAAAATTGGCTAGTTAAAAATAAGCCAAGGGAGGTGTTTAAAAATGAACTGGTGGGGAATGCAAAGGGTATAGAGGATAATAAGAAGCGTTCTACTCACAGGTGAGGTAGGAGGGATCGGCCACGGGAACAAGGAAGCAGATGATCAGCAGGCGGGCGTCCATATCGCCGACTGATCGACTCGACCCATTGTTCTACCTTCGAGATAAAGGACTGCGCGCAGGCTTCTTTTGGCTCACGCGGCGCAGGGCCTCGCCGCAGAAACTGAGTAGAGACGTCTCACGGCCGACTGAGCCCAGGTGCCTCTTATGAAAACTATCAACGATCCAATATTACTTCCCGTTGCATTCTCAAAAAAGAAAAAAAAAGGGGCTTTTGAACGATATGTCAACTACTATATGAGGTGACTGTCATCCATGTAAAGGCCTACCACCCTACACCATCATTGCTCCTTCAGTCAAAAAGCGGCAGTCGGTCGAGCCAGTTTGTGCGGTTGTAAGTCATGCACATTGATTTGTTTCGAGTTATTGTTTGCACAAGTATTTGACAACATATGCTATGTGTCTGTCTACTTTTCAAGGTCATAGGTAAGGTATTCATTTGTGTAGGGGCCCAGGGCCTCAAGAAGACTTAAGATGCCCCTGAGTATGCGGGTGGCGAGATCGAGACTCGATTCTTCTGAAGACCACCGACCCGCCGTGTAGGGCAGCGATGCACGTTAAATCTGTCGAGAGCTGAAACGTCCTCCCGTTGGTGTGGTGTGGTAGTTAGGAGAGGGGGTGCCAGCTCAGGTGTCGTCCACGTCACTTGACCATGGCTCAAAATTACGTGGTCCGTCGCCAAAAGCCCTCGTGTAGCTGAACAGCGCGACGTTAATATTCAATCAATCAATCTGAAGACCACCGAGACGAATAAAGTCACGTGACCTGACGTGCGATTCAAAGTGATGGAATGGACTAAATTCATGTGACGTCACGATCACGTGATTCCGTCAACCGGTGAATATGGCGTCATTGTTTACTTCTATTGCGCACGATTATTTTGTTCTTAAAGATTTACATTTTACTTTCTAAAATGTCTTATTTTGCTGAAATGGTTGCTCGATCAGTTATAGAAAGTCTAATTAGAAAGAAAAAATCATTTTTTAATATCATGATAGCAAATGGAAGTGCTTTGATAGCATGATGAAGCGTGAGGATTATATACCATCTTCTCAGTGTTTATGTGTTTGACCATTCTTTGAATAATGTTTTCAACACCGTAAGGCAAATGAAACTTCTTCAAAAAGGATTTTGGATAGATGTAGACTTACTTCTGCAAGAATGTAAATATTTAAAAGCAAATATTTGTTTATTTTGTATCAAGTTATATTGAGAACATATTATGTTTAGTTAACTTAAATTGTACTTATATTTTACACATCTTCAGAGTAGTTAACAGAGGTACTTCAGTATTTAATTATCTAAAATTAGAACACAAGAATCTGATATGTTACCATACACATATCAAAAAGAAGTATATATATTTACAAAACTTAGTAATTTTACAATATTACAGGGGAAAAGAAAAAAATACAGAAATGGAAAAATATCTTAATTTACTACAGCTCTGTTAATGTTTATACTAGTTGATGAAATAAGAACCACTTTCAAACATTAGAAATCAAAATTTACCATTTGTAAAATTACACATAAAAAAATTGTGCTAAATTTTAAAAATCTTTATTCTCTGCACTACTTAAGATAAACTATATGATTTATCGAGAATTGAATTCCAAACATGGTAATAAATTAAAGCATTAAAATTTTTAAATTAGAATGTGTATATAGTAGAATATAAATTTGTGTCCATATATTAAATATAAAAGTCCTGCTCACACACACACACACACACACACACACACACACACACACACACACACACACACACACACACACACACACACACACACACACACACACACACACACACACACACACACACACACACACACACACACACACACACACACACACACACACACACACACACACACACTCTCACACACACACACACACACACACACACACACACACACACACACACACACACACACTCTCCTATATGACCAAAATAAAAAAAGTCATTTTTGAATTCACAATTCTTTTAGAAAAAAATAAAAATTGTAATATATTTGCATGGTATCAATTAACACATGTTTTTTCAGAGTTTGACTGTATGGTATAAAAACCTGTCTTACACATATACAAATTTTTTTACTACATATGCATAACAAATATGCACAAATTTGGTATTTTTGGTATTTGCACAATTTGTAGATTTATCATTATAGAGATTAGATTTATTTTATACTTTTGCAAAAATAAATCTCATGATACAAGTCCAGAATAAATTTGTTGCAAATATTGACCTAAGAAGAGTACTTTGATCAATTTTATGATATTTATCGAAGAGAATTACCGAGAATCATTTTTCAAAATTATTGTTAAGAGGTTAATTGGCCAAAATCACTGATATTTTTGTGGGACATATGTTTCGAAGACAAATTTTGGGCTCTTGTGTATTATAATGATCAATTTCTTTTTTTAAAGGTATAATTATATATAAAAGGACACGTTAGATACATATTAGTGATAACAAAATAAAATGCCAATACATTTCTCCAAGTAAGTTTTAAGTTTGCATGAAATGGAACTCAAGTGTTTAACACTAAACATAAATATCTGGTCAAGAGACATAACTAGTAGAAATTGTGAATGGAAATTTTATGCAACTATTTATTTCCATATTATTGTATTATATTGCATTAAATTGTTTCGTATCTTATTTGCAATTCTTTGTGTTATAAAAATAAGATTCATTTTCATCAAAGGATAAATATTTATTATCAATCAAAAACTTTCATATTAACTCTATCTAATATGAGATAAACAATAGCTCTTAAAGAAGTATGCAATTCAATAAGGAATTAAATTGAATTTGTGAAAATTATAGTATTTTTTCTGATGAAATATTCCTTAATATTATACAATTCTTTAAAACAAGTTGTTCACAACATGTTATAAGCACTTTATACAAAGGCAATTAAAAAAGTTATTGAATTTGTAATGTAAATTTTTAATCTAGTTCATACTCGCATTAATAATGCGAGTATGAGTCACAGATTGTGATCCAAGTGTCGCATATCTATGCATAATATTTAGTACCCGAGATATAAAGGTGAAGTTCATATTACATTGAATATTTTTTAAAAATTATGTTTTAATGATTCATTTCTTTAACTTAATAGTGAAATAGTATTTTCTTTTATTACTTTATACAATCATTTCTAAAAAAATTCCAAACATTTTTAAAGGATAATTACTAAGTAAATCAGACAGTCAAAGATAGGAATGTTATTTTATTAGAAACATTTTCAAATATCTTTAAATGCTTCATAATATTGTACAAAATATATATGAAGTATTTATACGCAATACATTGTGTAAACGAAAAATTCATTTTCAACAAATAACTGTTCCACAGCGGAATAAAATATTCATTTGAATTTTAAGTGTAGGTAGGTAAACTCGAGTAAATATATTTTTTAGAAAATTGTTATTTACCATTTCTAAATAATGAAGTATTGGGGGGGAATTTCATGCATAACATTATTTATATATATAAATTCACACCTGTGTGAAGAACAGGTTTGCCAGCTAGTAGCATATAAGTACAAAGGAAAAAAATTAAGAACTTCCTATAGTATTGATAAATCAAATCAAAATTACAGGATTATTTCAAATGTCTGACACTTATAATGCTTCACATAGACTGTTTAATGTCCCCATTGGTAAGCCATACTATTATAAAATTTGCAATTCATGAAGTTGTAAAAAAAATTCAATTTTCATCCCAGGAGACATATATATGAATCATATACTCACATCCTTAATTACCTTTACATGCATAATACTGAGTTTTCTGGAATTAAACTATTTTAAGCATTTGTGTGCAAAAAAGGAAAATAATTAAATCATGGATAAACAAATACTTAAGTAGCCACTGAGATTTAAAAAACACTTTTACCAAAAGATAATTTTCTTCATTTATCTAAAACTTTCATATGAACTAATGTTCTATGTACACAGGCTTCAAGAAATGAACTTTTTTGCAAGTTTGATATGTACTTCAAAAAAATAAGATAACATCAAATTAAACGTAATCATTTCTAAAAATTGTTACCCCTTTTGTAATGGTTTCATTCCCCTTAAGAATATTGTATTTTAATTTAAAGAAAGAAATGACATTAAATTTTAACAGCAAAGAATAATTATAAATAATTTAGAAATCAATAATTTGTGTGAGGAAGGTAAAAATCAAAGAAATATTCCTTTAATTTTTGTAAACATTCATCCCACAAATTATCATCAAATTGAAAAAATTCAGAATAAATATTTTCTCTTGACTTTGAATTATTAATTAAAATTACAAACAGACATTTTTTATATTATTCACACCTAACTGACACTGTGTTGTATAATAATAGATGTAAGCTCTTTTTAAAGAAATGATATCAATGTTATTCGATAATCGTACAATTTTAAAAAAGTAGTTTTAATTCTATACTGTCAACCATTCTTGCGCAAAACTATATAATAAATAACTACTAAATTAATTAAGAACTAAAATAACTAAGAGCCATACCTAAGTGTACCAAGAACTATAAATAAAAATGCTAGGATCCAACTGAACTAGGATAAATAAATATGCCAGCTAATACAAGTCGAAGTAAACAATTACCTAATTAGATAAATAAATTAGAATAAAACAAAAATTATATAAAAGAGTTGTTAAGATATTTCCTGACAAATATATATTCTAAAATAATACAAAAAATACAATGATATATGTTTTTAATTAGATAAAATTAAGACACAAGAATAACGTCAACAAACATATAGGAAAACCAACGCTATGAATTCACACGTGCTGTTATTGACGTTGGAATCACGTGATTACTTACTGGCGTCAGTCTGTCTATGAAGTTACTCCATTAGAGGGCCATTTGTTGAAGAGGGTTAAATAAATTCAGTAGAGTAGACAAAGTGGGACAGTCATCGGTCAGAAACTCAGAAGGAAGCATGGGTTAAATCTTGACAAACCCCTGACACCAGGGCCACTTTTCCGCTTAGACACGCTAGGCACTAGGTTCGGGCCTATTATTTTAAATGCGTTCGCCAATTATTTTGCAAGCTAGGTTGCTTGCAAAATAATTGGCAATGCAAAAAAAAAATAAATAAAAAAAGGAGAGAAATTATATAAAATTATAGCGAATGTATCACTTTCTAGTGAGTCATGAGATAAACATTTGTCCCCTTGAGACAGTAAAGACTAAAATGAGATCTGTGAAAAAAGAAAAGCTGAAAAGTTTGATGTTGCTATGCACTCAAAATGATGTCACCAAGGAAATGGATTACAATGACGTCATTAATGATTTTTCAATGATCAAAGCTCGAAGAAAACCTTTCATGCTTAAGTACAATGACAGACATTCAACAAAGAATGATATCTAAAAAGCAAAAGATAGTTAAAAGATTATGGGTGAAAAAGATGACAATTAACGAGTTGAGCACAATTTATACAATAATGTATACTCTATGCTGTAATTGCAAATGATTTCATTAATTTGCTGCTCTAATTTACAAAAGGGTGGTTCTCTGGTCCGTGATGCCGTAAGGTAAGAAATGAACAAGAGTGGCCAAACTATGCCACTATGCTTTTTTTACTGTTGCCAGTCCAAGACACAGTGGGTCCGTAGGTGGTGGATAATGAAAAGACTCTCCAAACAGCAGAAACAAAGAAAAAGAAAAGAGAAAGTGAGTTGAGGGAAAATCCCTCCTCAACCAAAACTGGCACGGTAAGAACTGAAGGAGGGAGGTGTTCTGGAAATAGTGGAGGGGGAGTAAAAATTTGAAGTGCCTATGGGGTTAAAAATGGCCCTGCCCAACACATCATTCCTCATTTTTACCAATAAGAATGATCACCTGCCTTCTCAGGAATATCGACTCAAATCAGAGGAGTGTTTTTGACGCTGCACTATAAAGCAGCACTGGGCCTATTGGAAACGGACCTAGGGATTGTGAACCATGTTTAAGTGACGAGGACGGCATCTGATCTGGCATCCCCTCTCTGAACTGAAACCGCACACCAACAAGAAGACTTTGTGCCATGACCGATTTTACTTACATGAGCTCTTCTACACGGTGAATCTTCAGTGTCACGCAGATACGAACTCATGACACACCGGCTAGAAGATCCATGACTATTACCACAAGGCTACCACGGCCTCGATTTCTAATCGCAGGGAAGTCTGAAGAAAGATATTTTTCATGACTTCTTTTTTGATTTGCCAAGATTGTGAATCAGAACGAAATATTTCATTAAGCTCTGCAGTCATTGCATTTAGACAATCCAGCGTACATGTCCGAAAATCTTTTAGGGTGGTCGTTTTTCGCAACATTTCCTCAGCACGTAGTCGTGGCAGCGTTAGCCTAGGGGTGAAGGATATGGATTCGTAGTCTGTGTGTCATGAGTTCGAGTCCGAGAGTCTTTGTAGAAGAGCTCTTGCCCGTGAAATCTGTCGTGGAACAAAGTCCTCCTTTGGGTATGGTGTGGAAGTTCAAAGAAGAGGGTACCAGCTCAGGTGTCGTCCTTGTCACTTGACCATGGGTCACAATCACGAGGTGCGTCACCAGTAGCCCTCGTGTTGCCTACGTTTATATAACCTTCACTCACTCAGCATGGTCGGATGAGAAAATAGAATCGGAAGAGGCTTTTGAGCGCTCTTCACAAAGAAATTCCGATAGAAAATGGAAGCGATAAAAAAATTTCGACACCTGATGTGGGGAGACGAAAAGATTTTTTTCCTGCATTCAATCATATAAAAACAAGTAATATAAACAAAAATTAAGTCAATTCCTATTTAGGTCAACAAAGAAAAATTTTATTTTAGTCACTTTTTATTAAATAATTACAATTAGTATAAATATTTACATACATAGGACAGAATCACAATATTAAGTGGCAAAATAGAAAGCTATTTTCCATTTTCCTTTCTACCGGTTGATTCATAAAAAAGTATGACGAATTTCAGAGGGTCATAAATTTTTATTGTATAAAATTATTTACATGGAATTTTCAATGGGGTTTCCTTCAACACAGTATCCTTTTCGTAAGCGTTTTGGCTAAGCTAAAAGAGTTTTTAAATCATTTTTGGGGTATTTTTCCATCTCCCTCTTAAATTGCTTTTTGAAGCCCTTGAAATGCTTTTACTTTACGTCTATTTAATTGTTTCTTTAAGTATCCCCATAAAAATGTAATCGCAAGGAAAACAGACGGGAGATAGTCATAGTCATTTATCAGGAGGCAGAAAATTTATTTTTTAATCTTTCAACTATTTTATAGTTGATTTTACAGTATGACTTAGTGCAGAATCTTGGTGAAAAACAAAGTTTCCTAAAAGGTAAAGATGTTTACTTTTTTTTAACAAGTGTTTCAAAACTTTATTCTGTTAAAATTTAACATCAATTTTAAAAATTGGTTCTACAAAAAAAGGTTTTGTTGAGCCTTGAGAGGACATTTCCGTCCATACTATAACATCTTATGGCCAACTTGCATTTTTCAAAACAGCTGCGTCTTGGCGACGTTTTTTGCTTGAAATATATTGAATCTTCGTTTCGCTAGTTGTGAATGACAGATGAAACTGCGCTTCATCAGAAGTTATCCATGCGTTGTATCTATCTTTGTGTAACATTTAATGCAGAGGCCAAAAACGTTTCGTTCGCTTTTCTACGGTCTTAACAAATATTTGATGACATGTGACGGGGTTTTACGGAGTTTTTCTACTAATCCTCTTGGGGAATCTTTGGGTCCATCAATTGAGTTATTTCACAGCCATCCCTCTCAAAATGAAACCTTGACATGCAAATTAGTTAGTAGATGTATAGTGGAAGTTTCGTAATCGAGAGGGAAGGAGGAGGAAAGAAAGCTGAGTTGCTGAACGCAGTCCGGTTACGGTAAGGAACTGAATTTAGATGCGTGATTATAGAACGGGCCTTAGCTATATTCAAATATATTAAGGAAGTTAGGATTCATAGGAAAACTTTAAATAAAGTTAAGCGGTTAGGATTTCAGGCACTTATTCACATAAGATTTTGAGCTACGATATATCACTTTTGATTTTCCCTCTATAGTAAGATTATCTTTGATTATTATATTTGATAATAATAAATTGGAGTTCTTATGGCTAGCTTGGGTAATCAAACTTTAACCCCTACAGATTTAGGTCGAGTAGATGAAGAGATGGCTTCCCCAGGTGAGAGGCTATCACACAAAGACTGACAAATTTACTTCTTTTATAGCCAATTTTCTTTATCTGACGATAAATTGTCGATAGCTATATCTATAGTTTCGTTGTCATAGCTTTTTGAGGCATAGAATTTTCTACAGCGATAATGCTTTTCAACTTCTTTTTTCTCCTTCATTAAGGCCTTTCTTTCGTTCACATTTTTTCTCTGGAGCTTTTGATTGCGAGCCAAGTTTTATTTCTTTTTGAAGTTTTGCTAGTAATACAATAGAAAAACGTCCTTTTTGATTTTTAAATGCTTTATTATTTACAGAATTTGAACAACCATCCTTCAAAAGCTGTAAAATTTAATTCCAGGTTTGAGAATCCAATTTCAGTACTGTAATTTACTTCCACTTATAAAAATGGTTAGATTGGTAACTTAAATGTTAAAATTTTCAAATAAAAACAATTGTAAAATTGGTCACACTTATTTTGAATCAACCGGTATATATGGTGTTGGACAATTATTTTTTTGTGTGTGTTTTTTTTCTTACTATTTATTCATTCAATAAATTTAATTATTCCAATAAAATAGTGCAGTAAAACGAAATCACATTCTCAAAAATTAGGCCATCCCATGTGGGAATCTAACCTACGACCTTTGGATAAGAAGTCCAACGCACACACACACACACACACACTATCCATTGCGCTACAAGGATACAACGAGCGATTTTCATTTTTATATATGGTGTTGGAGAGAACGAATTAATGTTTGAAAAAACTACT